>CM061040.1:161169792-161769792 GCA_030762985.1 Adelphocoris suturalis
CGAGTCTGCAACACATAGCAACACCATATTATTTCTTCAGTTGGAGACTCGTATGATCAGAATTTAACAAGCAGTCGCAATTATGTTAACAATATAAATGATTGAGAATGATCACCTGAGTGTACATGATTATTCAAATAACCATGCTCATAACTCAGCTTGTTGGCCACGCACTTCGCAGTAGTTAATATAGTATGGTTGGATAAATCGAAAGCTTTCGAACGAATGGTCAACGAATTTTGTGGGATGAAAAACGACGAAGTAGGTACTATTTCCCTTGCAACGACTCGGTTGTAAGCGGGAAATCATCAAAATATTTTCGTGAGCAATTTCTGTGACATTTTTTTAGTTTATGTGCCATAGCAAAGACATAAAATGTCAATATATCTATTATATCATTATAGCGGGAGTTCATAGCTAAAGAATACCTTCAACAGGCTTTGAAGAAGGAGAATTTAGTGTACCCCTTTTGTTCTTGGTAGGTAGGTACCTGCCTAGGTAGAATATCTAGGTAGAGTAAAAAATGAATGATACTCCTTCCATAATTTGTATTTAACTTATTTGCCCTCCCTCAATCAAATGCAAAATGCGAGAAGACTTTTAGCAAAGTTAATCTTATAAAAACCAAACCATGAAATAAAAGTGCAAACCCGTTGCTGGAGTCATTTGAACTTGATTTCGACCAGTGATATGCAATAAATGATGATGTCTACCATTTGTATATTCTTCCACTTTCACCGATTTACAATCCAAGCTCCAACCGCCAAGAACCCCCAAGCCTGAGAAACCACTCGAAGATGAATTTTTCTTGTAACTTATTTTTGTTTTTCGTATGAAGATGTATAGAAAAAAAGTTGTTCCGTCAGTTGATTCGAAAAAATACCTTCTAAATTTCGACATTTTTGACTAAATTAAAATGATGAACATTTAATTTTTTCTTTTTTTGTTTAAAAATGCGTGCGGTGAAAATACGGTAGGTTCTAAGATTGATGTACGAGATTGTACGGTAATTCAGAAAAGATTGGTACGGTAATGGATGACCATGAGTTGGCAACTCTGTACCTGCCCCTCACTAGTAAAATGTTGGACCAAATAAAAAGAAAAAAATGCCAAGGAAATGGCACATGAGCTTCCTCGTGACCTTCACAGTACGTCACCATTAAATTCCAGAAAACTAGAAACGACCGGTTCTGGCATCAGGGAATTAATAAGGTGGGAAATTGGTGGGAAAATCTGACCGAAATCCGTTCACAATTAAATCCCAGAAAACTAGAAACGACCGGTTCTGGCATCAGGGAATTAATAAGGTGGGAAATTGGTGGGAAAATCTGACCGAAATCCGTTCACAATTGCCTGAGTTATGACCGAAACAAGAAAATTTTGTTTGCGCCTGCGCAGAGGCTACCGTTGATTCGATCATGATGGAACTCATAGGGGACCATGTAGAGCTATACCCGCACAATCCCTGAATATTTGAAGAAAATCGCATCAAAATTGTGGAAATTACGGCTGTTGCAAGGCCTGCGCAGAAGCTACCGTTGATTCGATCATGATGAAGTTGATAGGGGACCATCTACAGCTTAACCCACACGACCCCTAAAAATTTGGTTAAAATCGGATCAAAATTGTGGAAGTTATGGCTGTTACAAGGAAATGTGGACGGACAGACAGACAGACACGGAACCAAATTTGTTCAGGAGGCTCTGAAACCCAAAATGCGAGTGGAAATTTTGATTTTGGAGCAAAAATTTTTTTTTCATTTCGAAAGTGAAAACAAAGCTTCCGCTGCCTTGCAGTCTCGGAAGCAAAATGAAAAAGAATTATCATATACACCTGTAATTGTTATTGTTGATCTTTCAAATGGACTATATTTATTACAAGTTTATATTTAATTTATGATAAATTTAAACTATTTATTTAATGATAGAGTCCAATATTCTGGTTGTAGGGCGACTGCTGAACGTACATAACCTCACACGTCACGTTAATTGAGGCTCAGCCTTACTATACTCAACTTCATTAATACTGTAGGTACTATTCTTTGGATTATAAAGGTTAATATTAACAAAAAAACTCATATTTTGAATGAGATTTAATTTATTTATTTATTTCGTATTTCAAGGCTAATGAACTTATCATTCTCGAGAAGCAGTAAGACGAAACTTGATTTCCGTAGGCTGAGAGTGGAGGGATGGCTAGCAAGTGAGCGATGCTGCAGGAAGTATCCTCGCACTCTGAGGGATTGCCACTTAGTAAGCCCATTTGTCCCGCCCGCCAGGGAGCCCCTCGAGGGTTAATTAGCCCAAGTCGAATGAAAATCTCAGACCGCACGAGCCTTTTTTTTCCCGTTTCCCAGACGGTTCGAGTTCATCTGAGGAGTTCGTAGCGAAGATGAGTCTGCTGGCAGCGGATGATGAACGACGCCCTGGTTCACCACTGGCCCCGTCCGTTCTCTCCTACGGGCACATTCATATTCACGGCGGGTCGTGATTGAAACATGTCAGAAGCAGACTGGGTCAGACTATCGGCCTCTCAAACTTCTTCTATTGACGCATTGCGTTGCGCAAACGGCTTTTTAATTTTGTTATTAATAAATAACTAATTCACCATCAGATTAACTTCATGAGGTGCTGGGTTATGTTTAAATCTACAACTTTTGTGCTCGTTCCATCACTTGAATAATTTGTCACAATAATATACATTTTGTTGAAGTTTTACGTTTTGTTTTGATTAAAACAGCAGATTCGCCTAAGGTCAATTTGCGGAAAGTTTAATTCAATTTGCGAAAAGTTGAATTCAATTTGCGAAAAGTTGAATTCATTTTGCGGAAAGTCCAATTCAATTCGCGGAAAGTTAAATTGATTTCGCGAAAGGTTTAATTCAAAGTGCGAATGCTATATATCATGCTTTACCGCAAGGTTTTGTGCTCGAAAATTAAGCGAAATTCAGCGCGAGCCGACATGTTTTCTATTGGTTTTCACTAAGGGATTGACTACCACTTGATGTAATGCATTTTTGAGATGCGATACTCAATTGTATACTAACCATGTAGTGCCTGCTTTTCACAAGACTATTTCATTATGGTTACAAAACAATATTAGTTTTTAACTTAGAGTAATAAATCAGCATTCCTTGACACTACAATGGCTTAGAGGTCATGAAATGTGGTGGTAAAATGAGAGCATTCCAAAAAGTGGCGAACGATTTTCCTACTATGAAAACTATGGGAGTTACTCTTCCCTAGTAACGCCTTGGTTGTACGTGAAAATCAATAGAAAATGTGCCGGTCGGGAAAAAAAGTGTCGGTCGTGAAATAAAGTGTCGGTCGGGAAAAAAAAGTGTCGCGAAAAATTCCTTGACCCCCAGCCAAAAGACATATCCATGTCAAAAAACTTATGGTCCGCACTGGATTCGAACCCAGGACCTTCATCCCAATACTAAGCAATGCTAACCACTGGACCGCAATCAAAGTACTTTACTACTCAGTAGGGAATGCTTTTGAGGGAGGCCGCTAGAGTGCTCTGAAACGATTCCCGGCCGCGATAAAGATAGCGCCACAGTTCGGCACTGCTCGAGGGTGAGATACTCCTACCAGTCGCCAGTTGCCATTCCGATTCTTCTAAAATGTTTGTTCCCCTCACACATTGGGAAACGTGAGCCATCTAAGTAGATAGAATTACGTTTTTTTCTCCGACCACACGTTTACTTCATTAGTATCGAAGTCGAGAAACCACCTTAAGTCTTGATTCAATGACAGTTTTTCTCTCCGTGACTAAAGGTTCGAATCTGAAAAATCAATTTCCTCTTTATGTGAACAAGTCAGTTTCTATTCATGTGGACAAAAAACAAAGAAGAGAGATAATTCAGTGCTTTTTAGGTCAGACTAAATATTCTACACTTCATATTTGCAAAACTATTTGGAATATGAGAAAAGTGCAGCAAGAAAGAAGGGGTATCCATGAAAAAACACCCCTCATGGCTTGCGAGTGAAGGCTTCATATATTCAAACACAGAAGAATTGAAATTTGGGAATCTACGAACTGTTCTGTAAAGCAGTCGGCATGACCATATGATACAATTTTCGCAATGTCAGGAATTTTACTTTAGTAGGTATTTTTTTATTGTTATTACTTTTTTATGTAAGCATTTGTGTGCACTGAAATTGTTTGCAATAAAATTTAATGGAAAAAAACTAAGGCAATAATACACTTTATACACACTTTATACTTTACAAACCTGTTTTAGGATTTTAAAACAAATGTGGGGTGCTTTAATCATTTTGAGCACATTTTAATGATATTTAAGTTATGTTATTTTTCAACAAAATTTGGTATACGAATTCCAGAAAAACTTGAAAAACAATAGGATTGTTAGTTTATTACGTATTTTGTTATTTTCAGGAATCAATCGGGACCAAAATTTAAATGTCTACAAATTTGCTTAAATACAAAACATATTTTTGAACGGTTTTAGAGGGTTGAAGTTTGGAAAATACTCCAAAAAAATTATTTTTACACCCCTTATTCACAGGAATAAGAAATTTGGGTATATTCGGAACCATTGTCAACGTTCCTATAAGATAACACAGGCCACAGGGCCTATCAGTTACCGCAAATCCGTGACAACGGAAGAGTGTCAACAATCTACGTCCGTTGAGCACAGTAGGGCACGTCAGCCGTTACACGACTTTGAATGTTAACTTACAAGTCATCGCAGACGTTATATAGGCCGTTTTATGGGTATATATGAATACCGTGGTATTGCCTAGAGATTCACCCGTGCACTTATCAAAGCGACACCGGGCCGCCTGGGGGACGTGGTAGGTGGGCGATATTTCACTCTAGGCCTCCCCGCGATATTTTACGGCTCTTGTAATGAAGTAAAGGGCCGTAAATCAACTTTGATGAATTCGGTTTTTGATGCTCCCCCCCTCCCCATTCTGCTACCCGTTGCCTTACTGTTCCTCACCTACTCCTGCAATATACTCTTCTTTATAAGCTATCTCTGACCTTTCCCAAAGCCACGGGCAGCGATTACGAACGTATAGATGGTCCCGCGATAATGGGCTATGATTTGGACACGTGGTAATTTAGACTTTCAGCAAATGGAAACCTAGGAAGTGTATAGAATACCAACTTACGTAGTAAGAAAATATTTTCCAAGAGGTCTATTGCGGTGGGAGGGGGGGGGGGGAGGTCTGTTCATGCACCAATAATGTTATTATGAATATGTGACCCGCTTGTAAGTTAGGGAGCGGGGAAGTTGATAGACAAATGTTCGATGGAAGATACGTATAGAGATCGTTAGGAACGGGTGGGCGCGGTTCTGATTGGTAGAAAATGCACCGCCTTTTTAAACTTCCGGCTACCAACGTAACTTTTTAATAGTGTGGTGACCTATTTTATCTACAGGTGGCACCGGATCTCATAAGGTAGCTGAAGGGACGACTCCTCAGGTATGTTAGACTCAAACCCCACTAAAACCTCACCTGCTTATTATCCCTTGTTGAAGCACATCCCTATAGTCTGTTGGCCTTGTATTACATTCTCATGCCTTTGAAAACCATTTCTGTAATGGGAAACTTTCATGAATTGGAATTTAAAACTTTTGACTTCAGATTCATTAGACCGTTTAGTTTAACCAGTAAATAGGTGGGAAGATCACGCGTGACGTAGTAGTGCAAGGGAGCTAAGGGTTACCCCAGGCGGGTGGGGACGTTATGGTGAAAATGAAATTTAAGTGCTGTATCACTAGTCAGAAACCCATCACATAGTATCTTTTCCGAAAGCTCTCGCTCAGATCTTTCTAATGAGCAAATAAAAGATAATCATGAAAATTCCTCATTATATTTTGAGGCAGGATGATGTCTTCTATCTCATTTAACCTATAGCCAGCTGCTCATTGCCATGCCTGAAAGTTGTATGAAATAGATCCATCTTCATATACATTTGGCATTGTAGATAAATAAAGATTCTCCCTTTATTGATTTCATGGATTTATTGGAAGCAACTTGTTATGATAACAACAGGACTGAAGCGAACCTTGTCTGAATGGGTTGGAGAATAGTTATGCTCTAAATCGGTGTCTTCAGTGTTTTTGTGAAATGCAATGGAGCTTATTTCTTAACCGTCTCTGAACCCTGACTAAAAGCCATGAACTGCTTACATGCAAACAACAACTTCAAAAACAATATTTAGCAGGAATACCTGATCACTTTCTACCATTACGCCAATGACTAGTTACCGTTCAGTAGCCTTCATCTTAAGGTGTTATCACACCTTGTGAGAACGAGCGTGGCAGAGACTGAAGCTGTCCTCTCAGGAGAATAACTACTTTTCTCTGTAGTGCTAATATTTGAATCGTGTAAATATCCTTGGCCCCATAGAAAAACATTGTTTACACTATTTTCATCTGCTAAGCTTTCTCAAAACTGATTAGTTTACAATAAATAAATAAAATATATATATATATATATAATAAAACAAGTAGATCAGTGCATACTAAGTGAGGCACATCATAGCGCATTTTCTTGTAAGGAGATCTGCGTGAAATAGACGCTTCCTGCGTTGAATAGGAGACAAAATGGCTTTGGAGTTCACTCAGCTGATGACCTTTATTTATTTATTTATTTACGGGCTAGTTAGCCCAATATACAAAAAGGAAGCTTACATAGAAAATACAGACATATTTGAAAAATATAGACAACGAAAGAAAATAATTTACAGAGTTTAAAGTGTTAGAAACAAAAATTAAATCAATGCACAAAAGATAATAATAGTAGGTACCTTTTACTAGGTTGAAAATTTAGAACAATAAGAAATTGTGTGGTTCTTAAAAACGGAAAAACTATTGAAAAATAAATCGAGGCAATTATTCTCAGCTGCTATTAAATTATAATGTCTAGCCATGCGATAGAGGGGGTTATTGAACAAATAATTAAACGGGACAAAAGGGACGGAAAATAAATCATTACTTCTTGTGGGATGGATCGGCGTACGAAAATCAAAATTAGATAATAACTGGGGGCTGTCAATTTTGCAATTATGTAATTTGAACAAAAATAAAAGATCACCCACGACTCGTCTATCTTGGAGTGATAAAATACCACACTCGGTCATCAGTGAATCATAAACAACATCATCCTGCCGAATATGTTTTTTAAAAGCAATATAGCGGAGAAATTTACGTTGTACTGACTCAATACACCTTTTATGGTCTTGATAGTATGGGGACCATTACTTCCATACTCCAGAAGGGGGCGAACCGTAGCATTATAAAGGATAAATAATGCTTTTATATTATCAAAATCATGAGTGTTACACTTAAGCCATCCCAATGATCGCATGGCTTGACTACAAATATTGTCAATATGCTCATTAAAAGATAAACGGCTACCGCACGATACTCCCAAGTCAGATACTGACGGATGTTAGTGAAAAACTTTGTCTATTTCCACGAAAAAAAACAGAGTTACAATGTTAAATCGATTTCGACGGTAGGCCATCATCAGTAACAAACAATAACAGTTATTGTTTGTTACTGATGATGGCCTAACCGCCGAAATCGATTTAACATTGTAACTCTTTATTTTTCGTGGAAATAGACAACGTTTTTCACTAACTTCCGTTTTATAATGGGTTTCCACAACTTCGTCGCGAGTGATTTAGTTCGTATCAGATACTGACATTTTGCGGCAAAGACTACTATGCATGATTGTGTAATCAAAATTAATAGTATTAGGAGATCGTGAAAAAGTAGTAATACTACATTTGCTAACATTAAGAGATAAATTGTTGGATTTACACCAAATAACGAGCCGATCAATGCCTAGCTGGAGGTGAATGCAGTCATCCACTGAGGTTATTTCCAAGAATAGTTTGAGGTCATCAGCAAATAACAAAAAGTGTATTCGTTCCGGGAGTATCTCAGGTAGGTTGGAGAGAAAAATTATGAAAAACAAAGGCCCCAAATGGGAACCTTGGGGGACCCCAGAAGATGCTAGAAAGTGTTCTGATAGTATATTTTGGGTCTTGACTATCAGCTTCCTATCAGACAAATAGATCCATTGGAGAAAAACTCCATGAAACCGAAACGACTGTAATTTACCTTACAGTCAACAAAATAGAGTGAGTGATCTTGTCAAACACCTTAGAAAAATCGGTATACATGAAATCAACCTAGTGTCCATTGCCAAAAGCACGAAGAATGTATGTTTGAAACACTAATAAATTAGAGATCGTAGAGCGTCTTGAATGAACCCATGTTGATATTGGGTAACTAAGGGTGAGATGATTTGAACTATAAGTTTTTCCAGTAATTTGGGAATCGTCGATAAAGAACAGACCGGTCTATAATGATCAACAAATGACCTATCACCCTTCTTAAAAATTGGGATCACAAACGATGTTTTCCATTTACTGGGGAAAATGCCCTCTTTCAATGATTTGTTGAAAATTCTTAACAAAGGAAGGGATAAACTTGCTTAACAGGACTTAAATAGAATAGGTGGCACACCATCTGGACCCAGACCTTTCTTAACATCAAGTGCAGCCAGCTGATCCTGTATCATTGACAAGGAAATCTCAATGGAACCGAGACTCAAAAAATCCTTACTCTGGAGCTGAGTACGGGAGTCAAGAGGCATATCAAAAACTGAAGAAAAATAGTCGGCAAACAGCCGGGCTATTTCTACTGGAGTGCCAACACACCTATCGTTCAAAGACATTTGGCTAGGTAACTGCGAATAACCATTCGTGTAGTTTAAATGGTTCCAAAAGGCTTTTAGATTATCACTTAATGACAATTGGATGTCTGCAATGTAATACTTATAATGTTTACGGGACAAGCGTTTACATTCACCACGTAGTTGAGGAAACCTTAAATAAAGAAGAGTACAGAATGAAATCTTAAATTGACTGTGAACAAAGTTCTTTTCCTTGATCAATTTAATAAGTTCAATATTAAACCACTTAGGATAAGGATGAGGTTTAGTTTGGGGAACAAATATTTCAATGGCTGTATATAAAATAGCATACAAACAATTGACAGCGTCCTCTATTGGCAGGCTTAAAATTGGGGAC
Source organism: Adelphocoris suturalis (assembly GCA_030762985.1). Classification (NCBI taxonomy): domain Eukaryota; kingdom Metazoa; phylum Arthropoda; class Insecta; order Hemiptera; family Miridae; genus Adelphocoris; species Adelphocoris suturalis. Next base: position 161,178,873 of record CM061040.1, read on the forward strand.
CAGTTCACGACCAAAAGAAACTTGTCCATGGCAACGTAATTTCCACGTTTGAAATTATACTCAAGTTGATGGGATGCGAATTCTTCATGCTGCTGGGTAACTTGAAAATGACACTCAAATGTAGGGTGTGAAACATCCAGCTTTAATATAGGGTATGTACATCTCAAATCCATGTCAGCCAAGTCTGACAGGCAAAGATCCAGGGTGTTACCTGAAGAATTTTTCAACTTATTGAACTGCTGCAAACAAAGGAAATTCATGGTGTCCGACATCCGAAGATCGACGACCTCTCATGCGGCGTCAGTATTCTCCCTTAAGCCTCCCTCTCAAATTTCAGCTTCCTGCGTTGTATGGGAGACAAAATTGCTTTGGAGTTCACTCCGCTTATCAATGACCTCTCATGCGTCAGCAGCCTCTGATACATCTTTATCCTTGTCATGTCGCGAATTACATCCACACCATGTTTCATCACAATCGGACGTCGGGAAGTAGCATTTAAAAAGATTTTAAGAGGACATACATACATACATATATCAACGGACAAAATGAACACAATAGCTCATTTTTCCTTTTTTAAAAGAAAATGTGCTAAAAATTATTGAAAAATAAAATAAAATTGAGCATTGAATCGTCATAAACGGTGAATAGGTGTTCGTTAATTATCACTACATCATGTGTGGACCGCAAATTCATCAGAATCTAGCTGAGGTTTCCGGACTCAACAAGTGACCACAGTTGCCCGCCGATCCGAATTTCCCGGCAACGGGACTAATGACCGATAAATGAGGGAACTGACGCTCAATTCGTTCACGCGGACTTTATCTCGAAAAGAGCTGTTATTAATCCCCCGTTGAATTTAAAGCTCCCGCCGCTCCGCCCAGACGCAACCGCAGACTCCCAGCGTTGAAATGAGCGACAAACGAATGAAAAGGTCCGAAATTTCCCTTTCATACTTTACGAGAGGTTTTCAGGGCGGAATGCGGTGAAGAGGACGGTAGTGATGTAGTCGGGGTGGAGGGGAAGGGGGTTGAGTTTCTGGCACCTTTAATTCACGGGTTTCCGACGTAGGGCGTCAGCGGTTGAAGTTCCGCTCTCGCGGATTTATCCCCAGTGTTTGTCCAACCTGTTGCTCCTTTCCATTTGATTCGCCCAATAGCCCGGAAAGTTTCGATCAACCCAACTCGCTCTCTCTCTCTCTCTCTCTCTCTCTCTCCTCTCTCTCTTTCTATCCCCCTCTCACTCTCTCTCTATATATCTCTGTGTCATCTTGGCTTTGGCGAGTGGTCTCTTAAAGGTAATTTCGTAGCTTGTTGGATGACAAACTTTTGTTATTTCACTCTTTCAGTGATTTTTTGTAGAAATTAAGTTAATAAAATTGAAGGCTCAGCAGCATATGGGGGATCATGCCTTTTAGCAAATTCTCATAGAAAATGAATCAATTAAAATGGCTCGGATACCTCTTACAGTGTACCCAGGGTTGTATGGTGTCAATAGGAGTTAATCCCATCGAAATTTGACAGCTTTTAGTTTTCCCCCGCCCACCCACCTCTGAAAATGTTCGGGGTACCTCCCACAGTGTACCCAGGGCATCACAGTGTACCCTCAATTTTAAAATCCGCTGGCCACCCTCTGGGGGTCCCGAACAAATCCCCCAATCACTGGGACGTTCCCCTCACTTCGCTGAGCGTGATGCCCAGATAGGAATAAACACCCCTACCCTTCCTCAATAAAGTCCCCTCCTTTTTAGAAGGGGAAAACCTACAAAAGGCACTTCCTCATGATAAATGTGGCGTTAATCCAAAATTCCATCGGAATCGGTCCAGGGGAACTGGTAGATATGGTGGGGTGAAGAATCAGGTGAAGAAAGAAGAAAAAAAAGAAGAAGGAGAATGTCCCAAAACATGCGTTTTGACTCATCGTTTTAAGTACCTTAGAATCACCCTACCATTACAAATTTGGCATCGGATTACTCAGACCAGGTTATGCAAAGAAAATTGGTGGGGGCCAAATTTGGGCCAATGTTCCTCCTCGTTATATATACGCGATTCTTCTCTGCATCGTCTAGCTTGAAAATGCGAGACTAGCGTCTCGCTTGATTAATTACTAATTGGTTAGTAAGTAAGTTTATTTGATTCAACCAGAAATCATAGATCATTTATTTCGTTTACTTATTGACATTTTATGTCTTTGCTTTGGCACTTGGAATCGAAAACTGTTACGTTACGTTTGATTTTCTGATGATTATCGCTTACTACCAAATCGTTGCTTCGGCACTGAATTTTAGGCATTTATCATCGTACAAAAATAGTTCCGCAGTCGTTGGAAAGCTCTCAATTTACCTAACGGTTTTATGTTAACCACTGCGCAGTGCATGGCCAACAATCTGTGGTATGAGTGCGGTTATCTGAATAATTGTTTACATACAGCTGATCCTTCTCAGTTAATTTTGTAAACATGTTTGCAACCACTATTATTAGACTGGGGAGTTAAGATATAAAATGTCTCAATGTCTTGCAGACTTTGTTGTGCAAGATTTTCGGCATTTATCGTCGTACAAAAATCGTTCGCCAGTTGTTTAATCCAGTTTTGTGAAACTACTTTGATTCCAATGTGAGTGTCATTCTCCTGAAAATTTTTCTTTAACGTAATAAAAAATGCCCTAGCTTACGGCAGACGGATTTCCATGCTTAATGCTGAATGTTTATAATTTTGTTGTGTATCTCAATATAATGATATTACGTTTATTTGTAAAATAAATCTTTCTTCTTCTTCTTCCTCTACTCATCAAACATCAAACGTGAGTCATGAAGAACTTGTCACAATGGACTTGTTGTTTGATTAAACATCAAACGGTTGTTACAAATAACATTGAAGATAGTGTCAATTATATTGAAAAGATTGAAGCGTCTTCTTGCATTTTTGTTATATGTGTTATTCCTTTTTCCATTCTCCTGCAGCACAGGTGTACTTATAATCGACCTTGGCATTGGCAAATCTCATGATTTAGATGTGGATCTGATGGTCAGCGAGCTCGGATTTGACAGCTGAGCACCAGGTGGGCGGAACAAGGAGGCGAAGTGGCACGTAACCGAGGGCCTTGAAAAGAGGTCGTGGAACCGCGATTTCGGCAGTGGGATCAGCGGAGGGAGAAGGGGCTACGCCCGGCCGATCCGAGGATAATTTTGGAAGCCCCGACCTGGGCCAACTCTCGAAACATTGAGGAGCCTTACCACAGACCGTCTCGCTTATTCTCTCTTCTGTTCTCGGGGAGTGAGTCAGGAGGCCTACTGTTATATAACACAATTCATCGAAAGCTCTAGATTGTGAGTGATAGGGGATAAATATGCATATCTCATAGATACTATATATACTGAAATACTCATAAAGTTATTCACAATAGGTAGAAAATGCAGATTAACCTCTTACTCCATTCTCGGATTTAGCGGCCTAGTGCATAGACTTCTCTCCCTCTCTCTCTCTCTCTCTCCCTCTCTCTCTCTCTCTCTCTCTCTCTCTCTCTCTCTCTCTCTCTCTCTCTCTCTCTCTCTCTCTCTCTCTCTCTATCACTTTCTCTGCGTGGGCGATAATATTGGTGGGTAACTCAGTTCACTTTTCCAGAGCAGTGTGCTCTGAGCTATGTATACCACGAGTATCACAGCAGAATAGAGAAGAGCTCACGTAGGAATTGATTCAATATAAATATTTTATTAGCATCGTCGAAAATTACTCGTCGAAGCAAAAATTTCATGAAGAACAGTTCTTGACGTATCTACATGTATATGCATGACAAATGTAAATAATGTAGGAGAATGTATACTGTCGAGGTCATCTTCCAACCACTTAATGTACGTATTAGTTTCAAATTAACAAACAAAAATAGTTTCAAATTGTTTTTTGCAATTGAAATCCTGTACTACAATTAATGTTTTCCTGAAACTACGTAACTAGATTGAATGAGAAAGAAATTACCCTCAGGATCCCTCAGCTAATCAGTAAGCCTCCATACCTTGTAATAGTATTCCACATGTTCCAAGGAAGCTCTATTTCAAAATCAGCACTGCAGATTGATTACAAAAGGATTTAATCACGGTGATCACTCAGATGATCTTGCGTAACGCGATCTCGTGACTGATTTACTAAACAGAACTTAGTTGTGGTCGGGCGAAATGATGAGTTCGTCATCATTACGCGTGCAAGGTTTATTTTTGTATTCATGTATAACGAAAGGTCTATCTATCAATAGCTTAAACCGCAATAACATCATATTTTTTTATTCACATCTGATGAAATATGTACTATGATGGTCCTACCCAACCAAGAGATATTGTCTACCTTGCGTCCGATCGCGAAGTTGAACGTTTTTTTTCGCGCCTTTAAAATGCAGTGTTTGGGGATTTCTCAACCTTGAATAATCTAGAATTGAACTGGCAATAGCTGCTCTCTATGTATCATTAAGGTGTTCACTAAGATGATATACTCCCCTATCTTTATTGATGTAGGATTTGTTGATAGGTATGGGTCCTGTTCCCTCATAAGAATCCGCCGTTAGAAATAATCGAGTACTGAAATGATTTCATTATTAAACTTATTTTCATTTTTCTATAACGTAAACTCCTTTCTAAACTGAATGGAAACTGTAGAAGTTAAGCTTGTGGTAAGCATTCAACATTTGCACATGTGCAGTAGGTAGTAATCGTGCTGAAAATGACATTGGATGATCAAATCGTCTTGTCGCCACTACCCTCCGACTTTGAGTGAGCTTGGACAAAGTGACCGTAAGAAAACGATGCTTGATGGATTTTTCTTTCACGCACGCAGAGTGAAGCATTTATCGGTAAGTAGCAAAACTGATAGAGGTTAACTTACAATATAACCCACACATATCCTGAAGATGTTATGAGTGTTGGATTAGTTCCGGACTCACGAACTGACACGCTTCCAATTCATAGTTTCCCATATTTTGTCAACATTTAACCCCCAACTCTCCTTGACCGATCCTTCCGTTGTAAACCTCTGTCAAGACTCCCATGATTTTTTGAGTTCATTGGGAACACCGCAATGGCATTCGATTAAATTTAGAACTGACTGATAAAACTGATACTCCCCACATGAAGTATTGATCTTCAAGCTTCCACTTAAGTTCCACTTAATACTTGTACTCTATATCGATGATTTCGAATTGATTACATAGTTTGATATTCGGAAAACGTGGTTTATCGTGAAGCAAGGAGAGCTCTTATCCTCCTATATAAAAGAGAAAAGAATGTCTGTCTGTCTGTGTAAGGTAGATTCACGTCCAAACGGCTTGATCGATTTTGATGCAGGTTTTCGCAAAATGACCGCAAAGTTCCAGATCAACATTTACGTTATAGTAAACTCCTCCGAATCTCCTCCTTCGCCGTCAGCTCGGACTTCCCAGACGACGTTGCCCCGATAAGCGAGTTCGTAAGTAAGGAAAACCCTGATTTGCGGAACTACTTTACACGTGTGACAATCTTCCGATTGTCGTGATCAAAATCTTGGATTTCTACAGTATATTTCAATCTTTCGATGTAATTTTGGGACTCAGGTGAAATAAGTAGAACAAGATTTCAATCACTGGGATAATTTATTACGCTTTTCTTTATGTCGCTCCAAAAAAAATGTAATCAGGGGGGTTTTTTCTATCTAGCCTGTCGGTTGATTAGTTTCTTATATTCACTTCTTTTAAAGATGAAAGAAATACCGCAGGAGCGAGAGAGAGAGAGAGAGAGAGAGAGAGAGAGAGAGAGAGAGAGAGAGAGAGAGAGAGAGAGAGAGAGAGAGAGAGAGAGAGATGCACCTTTGCGGGATAGCAATGGGTTAGGTATTAGTATGAACAATGGGAGTATATATAATATTATTGTTATTAACGCAAAATGTAAGAGGAAGGGAGACTCACCGTTCTGAAGGTTGAACAACGATCAAGAGCAAGCGGACCGGTGCACGTTGGGGATAACAACGGGCATGCCGTTCCATTGAAAGAATCACCGTAACAGTTTTCGATAGCTGTTACACACGTCAAATGAGGTTGGGATTGGATCAGGCGTTTCGTGGGTTGAGCCGTTCAGTTGTAGTCGACAAAGTCAGATCTTCAAAAATTGATATTCTAAACGCCTTACCACCAGTTCCTTGGCGATTTGTTAATAGTCAGTTAACATAAATATTATTCCAGAGGAGGATAATGCGCTTGATTGAAGCCTTTTTACGGGTTGGAAAGGCCTCGAATACTTTTTTGATACTGCTATTCAAAACGTACACGTGCTATACATTAATTGGCGGTGATTTTTGGGTGCGGACCGTCAAGGTCGAGGAACGAAATGAACTTGCCCTAATTTCAGCAAAATCAGTAAATCTCATTCTTTTCACCATTTATTTTTATGTGTTACTTCTTTTTGTAAAATACTCTATTTTGTTCACTTTTATTTAGCAATTTCATTCTTTTACATCAATGGCATCAGTGTTTTGGGTCGAGGCAATGCTAATTTTAATAATGAATGTTTAAAAAGACAGAATCATTCCATTATCCAAAGCTACCTATTCAATTTTTGTTTAAATACATATAGACAGGTTAAGAATGACAAGGTACAGAGCCACCCACATCAACTGAGTAAACTCTCAAGTTAACTTCTAGCTGAATAATACTCTGCAATATGAAATGGAGCGGAAGTTAGTGAAAAACGTTGTCTATTTCCACGAAAATAAAGAGTTACAATGTTAAATCGATTTCGACGGTTAGGCCATCAGTTATTGTTTGTTACTGATGATGGCCTAACCGTCGAAATCGATTTAACATTGTAACTCTTTATTTTCGTGGAAATAGACAACGTTTTTCACTAACTTCCGTTTTGAAATGGGTTTCCACAATTTCGTCGCGAGTGATTTAGTTCGTATGAAATGGAGTCTCTTTGCGACTGCTGGGTTACAATTACAAGGTACATAGCCACCATGATCAGCTGATTAGGCTCTAAGCCTGATTTCTTTCTTAATCTACCTACGAAGATGAAATTTTTAACGGCATGTTCTATTAGGGTGTGCACATTTAAACAACGGGCTTTCCTGCCAGTTCAAAATATTGTAGCAGCAGGTATCGCAGTTACTCCTTCAATACCCGAATGCGATTATGATAATTCACCAACTCGTCTTGAATCTGTATGTACAAATACCTTTACGTAACAACAAAGTGTATTGTTAGTTGATCTTCAACGATACAAACGTCCGATTACTAACCGAATTTTGATGCGATTACTGGCGACGTCTTGTTCTTGATTCCAGTCAAAAATACCTCCGGGCGCTGTTGACGTCGAGTTTCTTTTATACCAAATGCTGCTTACCTTGAGAGCGAGGATTCGATTCAGGAGTTTTGGTTGATCGGTTCTCCTCGCTTGAAAAGGCCATCGACATTCCAGCTCATATCACACGTAGTTCAGTTCACTACACATAAATTTAAGTAAATCTATGTCAAACGCGGTGCGCATTAACAGAAGTTGTAGAGTAATATATAGTTCCTTATATTCACAGGAAAAGGAGAACTGAATGTCAATTACGATATTTAGCTATTTCAGTACCGAAGGTAGGAAAGCTGTGTGTTCCTGCGAAAAGCCAAAACATTATTGTCATCCTAAATTCAGATTTCCATTCGCTTTTTGCGATTCAGAGCTTGTCGATCAATTTTGGTTTCGTGTGTGTTTTTCTGCGATAAATCCTTGTCACGCTCAAAACTGTATCAAGTTTTAGTCCGATTTTGATGAATTTTTCAAGGATTGTGAGGGTTAGCTTTTACATGGTTCCCTGTCAAATTCATCGCCGTCGAATCAATAGCTGCGCATCAATCATTACCATCGGATTGATAGTAACGCGTGCGCATGCGCTAACATGCATTTTTCAAAACGTAATTTATCATCATCATTGGTCCGATTTCGTTCAAACTCGGGGCTAGTTGGATATATGTCCCAGGAAAGTGTATTAATTTTATCATATATTGTATTGTATGCCGTGTATTATCTACGTATTTTATCGCGCACATGCGTAAAACTAATATTGGTTGAGGCACCCAGACTGATGGACGGATTTTGATGAAATTTTCAAGAAAGTTGTGAGTTTTTAATCAAATTAAAAGTTTTTTTTTTTTTTTTTTTTTTTTTTGACAAGTTTTATTGCGCCAAGTAATAACAACTTATAAGCAATATTCATGTGGTTACTTTATATATACATTTTCTTAAGATCTAATATACTTCACTTTAGACTTATTGTTCTGATTATTGATTCACTAGTCTTGACGTTCATTTTATTTCACTTAGTTCTTTTAAGTCTTCTAAGTAGATCTTCGGTGTCAAGGAGCTGAACGACATCCTCGTTAACATGATCTCTAAGCCTCAAAAGATGATTGACGGCTTGTTTGCGGATAACCTCATTGACAGATTCAACTTTCAACTCATAGTGTAATCTGTCGTTTCTGAAGTATCTGTATGCATCAACGCAGGTACGCAAAACATTATTCTGAAAGCGCTGAATAATGTTGCGGTTACTTTGTGCAGTGCACCCCCACAGTTGCGCACCATATGTCCAGACAGGTTTGAGGACTTGGTTGTACAATATGAGCTTATTGTGGATAGACAGTTTTGAGTGTCTTCCCATAAGCCAGTACATTTTCCTGAATTTGATAACTAGTTCAGACTTTTTCTTTTTAACATGTGATTTCCACCTCAGTTTGGCATCGAGTGTCATCCCAAGATATTTAGCCTCATTGGCATAAGGAATCGCCTTGTTGTCAAGGAAGGCTGGCACGTAGTTGATCCTTTTATTTGTGAAATCAACATGTACAGACTTCGCTTCATTCAATCTAATTCTCCATCTTTTTGTCCATTCATGGATGCGGAGGATGGAGTGGTTTAATTTTGTAACTGATTCAATGTTTGTTTCTCCTGTCGCCAATATTGCGGTGTCATCTGCAAACGTCGCAGTTATATTTTCCTCAGTTTCTGGTAGATCTCGAGTGTAAAGCCTAGTACACTGCCTTGTGGCACTCCAGCATGAATCTTCAAAGGTTTCGAGAAAGCGTCGTCTTGTTTGATTCGGAAGTATCGGTCGGTCAGATAAGACTCCAGAATTGCTGCATAGCGTGCTGGTAGAATTTTGCGAAGTTTGTGAATAAGCCCTTCATGCCACACTTTATCAAATGCCTGTGACACATCCAGAAAGGCTGCAGAGCACACTTTTTTCTCTTCGAATGCTTTTTCAATGAGACTTGTAATTCTGTGGACTTGGTCTATGGTGGAATGCTGTTTTCTGAAGCCAAATTGGTGCTTTGGAATAAGTTTTCGTTCCTCTACAACTACTAGTAGTCTCTTATGAAGGAGTTTTTCAAATAGTTTTGAAAGCACAGGTAGGAGTGAAATAGGCCTGTAGGACTTTAACTCATTTACCGGTTTGCCTGGCTTGGGAATCATGATTACTTCTGCTATTTTCCATAATTGAGGGACGTAACGAAATTTAATGGCACTATTTGTGATTTTTGTTAATTTGACTATGGTCTTTCGGGAAGATATTTCAGGATTAAACCAGTGATCAAGTCATATCCCGGTGCTTTTTTTTTGGGTTAATCTCCTTCTGAATTGTTCTTTGTACTTCTTTGACAGTGAAAAATGGAATGGAAATATCTGGTTCCGACGGCTGGACCACTTCAAGAGGTTCTTCGTCAGGCACTCCAGGGTTTGTTGTGAAAATATCAGCCAGATGATTTGCAAAGACATCTGCTTTTTCTTGATTGCTCCTTATCAACCTACCAGTTAAATTTAAAGTGCTGTAGGCATTTTGAGTATCATTTCCCTATATTATTTGACGCAGACTTGATTGCGATGGGAACGTTTAAACACTACACCCATAGGGGCTATTGGTAAAAAATGGGGTTCGAAATGGGGGTTTCCTTGGTTTTCTGTGGGCATGTGAGTTATCGTTTTCCAACTAGTTTTATAATTCGATTTTTTTTTAGTAATTTTTTTTTTTTATTTTTTTTTTTTATGAAGATGTTGAAGACGATCCTGCTACCTCCTATTGCCTCACAGACGGATACATTTCTTGATAGTCCTTAAGAACAAAACATTTTCTGGAATTAAAAATGATGATCTTGATTTCTTATTATTAAGAAATTGATTTTCCTGAATTTCTTAATTAATTTTTTCTTATTTCTTGTTCCTCGCTTTTTGGTTTATTATTTCCAATAATAAGCCTATGTGATCGTATAGCAAAAAATTTTTATAACCCCCCCTCAAACTTTGTCACTTTACGTTTCAAGGTACGTAGAATCCAAATTTGAAATGTCCGTCCGCCGTCCGCCGTTCGCCGTTCGCCGTTCGCCGTCCGCCGTCCGCCGTCCGCCGTCCGGGCCATAAAAGGCCTAAGAATTGACTTAAAAAACCCGTTCTTTCGCACATAGACTCTATTTGGGGTCTAGTTGGTCCTAACGTTTAACCATCCCGATCGCATTACTCGCATAGATGCTATGGGCCAAAAACGGGCGAAAAAGTGTGTTTTTCTACGCACGCACGCCTGGCACGCTTGGCAGGGGGTCACGGTGGGTGGTGAGGGGGGGAGAGCGGGCGGTGGAGTGAGAGGAGGCGCCGGCGCCGCGGCACCTTGTGGTGGGTACGGCGCCGGCGTTCCTTCGAGGCATGAATATTATGTTTTTTTCAAGGTCATATTTGTGTGTTAATACCAAAGCTTTTCCTACGCATATTTAATAACATATCCTCTCGACTTTTCGTACGTACTTAGATAATGATATTATTAAGGCAATAACTATTTGAATAGATAGGAGCTCAAATCGAGAAATATAAATATGCGTATATAATTATAGAATTATAGGTTGTGGCAACTCGAAATAGGACACGCCGAGGAGTCTGGACGGGCCTTATGACGTACGCAAGCCAACTAAAACTACGATCATACTCACTTGAAAAAATAATAAACCTTTGTGAAATAATTTGCAGCGTTTTTTTGTTCCGTATGGCTATTTGTAATTGGTCATATTCAAAATGTGATTCAGGAAGGGCGGACCTATCATCGGGGTCCACTCCCCTGGAGTCAAAAATAGTATACCTAGGGCAATCGAGAAGAGATCCATCATTGAGAAAAGAAACTGTACATATTATGTCTCCTGTGGGCGTCATAATTGATTGATGCGGTGCGTGGTTTTTTTCTCTTTGGAAGATTAAAAAACATTTTTATCAGTAAATTAATTCAGATTGCTTCCGCCTATATCAAAAGAAGCAGGTTTGTTGCGGTGCTCCAGGACCTCTTTCGCTCCAGATAAGAGGGTTCCCACAGATGAGGCCTCGCCCCTCATTGTGCGCCGCTCAACGCGACGTGTTATTACGGCGTCGGGTGGGTAAATAGCGTCGCGGTCGCGGGGTTTTCGGGGTCGGAACGAGTGCCGCTGCCCTGAGCCCCGAAACGCCGGCTTTTTCGTTTCTGGGAGCTCCGAAAACCGCGAGGCTGAGTCACCGGAGCGCCAGGTGGCCGATCTCCCACGGCCACCCCGACTCCGACGGCCGCGATGTGTGTCTAACTCCTACCATCTCCAGAACAATGTGTGTCTAACTCTGACTCCAAAACGAATCCCGTATGACTCGAATTAAAAGTCTCTTGAATCTATTTTTGTTCAACCAACTTCAACGAGAAATAAGGCCCTCTGTTTCATTTATAGCATTTACACGTCAAATTGGATATTTTATACATCAAATTGGTGGTTGAACTATAAGATTGAAGGTTGTACACATCGATTTGGAAGTTTTTCACATCAAATTGGAGGTTTTTATTATTCCAAATTTGAGTTTTTACCCATCGAATTGGTGGGTGATGGAAATTTAGTAAAATACATGATTTCAATCTGGAAAAGCAGTAAACAAATCAACATGTGAATAATAGATAGTGACAGAACTTGTAAATATGAACTTGTAAATACGAACTTGTATATGACTTGGAATAAGTAGTTTTGAAAATCACCAGGAACTCATAACGAAAATCATGGGTAATCAACAAACGTGAATGAATTAAGTAAACAAGAAATTGATCAATAATTTTTTTTTAAGTAAGTCTTGCGCTGTAACAACGGTTTTTAGGACTTAAAAACCCTATTTTTTATTGGAAATCGTCCTCCAAATTGATGTGTAAAATCTCCAACTTGAAACGAAAAAACTCCAAGTTGATGTGTAAAACCAATTTGATGTGTAAATGCTATATATAGAGACAAATCTTCATTCCATGTCTAGGTACCTAGATAGGGAAAGCATTGTGGTCACATGATAAATTGATCCTAAATCATAATGTTCTCTGTATAACGCAGTGATGAAAATGTCATTTGAAGGACTGAGAAGGACCTCGATCACTTTTTACTAAAGAACTGCTCCTGAACTGCAGCTCTTGTCTGTCCCCTGTGACAAAATAAAACTGAACTTCAAGGGTGGGGATGAACCCAAGGATATAATGTTCAAACATGAACTCTCAAATCTTGTTTGTAGCGAACTTTATTCCGCTAAAGATGAAAGGAAATAAATTTGCTTGTTTCAACAAAATATATAAACAGGAAAATCGGAAATACTCAGGGTTCGGAATGTCACAGGTGTAATAAATGCGGTAGTACGGTAAAGATACGAAGTTATTTGTTTTATTTATTTATTTATTTCAAAAAGTACAAAGGACCTGGGTCCCACCGAGCGTACTTCTAAAAGTAACAACGAATCAGTAACAGGCGTTATTTTTTTAAAATTAGTAATCAAACAAGAAAAAAAATTAAATTAAAAATAAAATGAAATAAAAGAAAGAGAGGTACTAGGATCTTTATATAAAAAAAAAGTAATGAGAATAGAGAAGAGATCATCGAGAAGGAGTAATAGATAAAGAAGATAATAATGAAAAGAGGCGAATGAAGAGGGAAATGAGGTAAAATCAAGAAGTTAACAGATAATTAAAAAAAAGAAGGTAGGAAAGGCTGCTAAGACTCTGCAAAGTGGGCCATACATCGCCTCCGAAAGGCCGAGTAGGTGGGTGATTCTCTGACAGCCCTAGGAAGGGCGTTCCATAGTCGCACACCACTCACCCTTATACTAGATGCTGCAAAGGAAGAGAATGCTGAGGCATTGCAAGATTTCTGGATCTCTCAGATTTTTATGAACAGACCATCAAGATAACCCGGACGGATTCCCAAGGTGAATTTAAATATGAAGCAGAGCAAATCAATCTTCATAAGGTCATCAACGCCGCAGCCAATCAGGGAGCCATAGAAAGGGCTTATGTGCTCTCTACCTCGCACATTACAAATGAATCTGATGCAGGAGTTAAAAGCGACAGTCAAACGCTTCACGGCGTCAGCTCTCAGCCCAGTGCTGAAAATTATATCAGAGTAAGTGAAATAAGGGAGTATAAGGGATCGAACGAGACCACTCTTCATATCATTGCTCAAAAAATGTTTGTAAGGCTTCATCAAGTAGAGAGCATGATATACTCTGCTGCATATAAGAGCCACATGCTTTTGGCAGGTCAAATGGGGGTCAAAAATTATACCAAGGTTTCTCACCCCTTCCTGAAAGGCAACGATTTCCCCATTTATTTGGATTGAAGGGAACCCACCCAAGTCGATCTCATCCTTTGAAAACAAAATTGCTTGGCTCTTCTTTGCATTTAAAAGCATACCATTACAATTTGCCCACTGATAGATATTGCTGAGGTCAGAGTTAAGACTAAGGATAGAAGAATCAGCATTGTCAAGGGGACACTGAACATACAGTTGTAAATCATCAGCAAATAGAATGTACCGAGAAGAGCCAATGCATTTAGGGAGGTCATTAATGAATAACGAGAACAAGATCGGCCCGAGGATGGACCCCTGTGGTACGCCATATTTGAGAGGAAGCCAATCTGAAAGAGATGAGCCAATCCTGACAGCTTGGGTTCTATGAGATAAGAACGATTGGAAGAGAGAGCAGGAAGTTTCGCCAAATCTATAATAGTTTCTCAATTTGTGGATGAGAATTGAATGATCCACTGAGCCAAACGCGTTAGCAAAATCCAAAAGAACATTAACAGTGATATGAGATCTAGAAAAACCATCCCTTATGTCTTCCGTGAGGCGCAAAAGGGCGGTAGAGCAACTATGCCTATGCCTAAACCCAGATTGATGTTTATCCAGGATATTACATTGGCTCAAAACAGATGCAAGTTGAGTGTATAGCAAACATTCTAGTCCCTTACCTAACACAGGTACAACACTTATAGGCCTTAAATTCTCAAGGGATGAAGAACTTTCATTCTTGGGTATAGCAGTGACAACTGCATGCTTCCATAAGTCGGGGAAAGTAGAAGAAGTGATGGCATAATTGTACACGTGGGTGAGGGAAAGAAGAAGAACAGGTAGAATTCTCTTGATAAAGCTCAGAGGAATCTCATCATAACCCGCAGCATCAGATTTTATAGAATTAATGGCATCAATCACCTCAATTAGGGTCACATTACGAAAAGAAAACTCATTGGTAGAACCGAGATTGGCAGGGCTAGTAAGCCCATCAAGGGATGAAGTATGACTGGGCTCCCTCACGAAATGATGGTTCAACTCATAGGGGCTGAAGTTGGCACAATTGCCATGATGTGACTTAGTTTTAGATTTCATTCCGAATTTATTGATGTTATGCCAGAGTATTTTAGAAGGGAGATTTAGATTAAGCTGAGAATAATAGTATTCTTTTTTTGCAGAACGAACAAGAAACTTGGCTTTGTTACGGTAGGAAGTATGAAGTCCTTTGGCTACAGGGTCACGTGTCAGTACCCAAATGTTGTACATTCGGTCACGCCTATGAAGTGCAGCTTTAATAGCTGGATTATACCATGGGGTATTCGGGTGTCGGACTTTGACAAGACGTAGGGGGGCAACATTGTCGAGAAGAGAAGTTAAATTATTTTGCAAGTTTTCAACCATGGAATCGACATCAGTGAAATCGCACACCTCAAGCCAGTTTTTCATAGCAGCCCTCTCAAGCAGAGTCTTATTATCAATTTTTCCCAAACATCTTGATTTTATAATTACTGGTCTAAGCTTAGGAGTTGGAATGGAAAACGATCCAATCAGCATTTTGTGCTGGGAGACACCTGGTACAGGGTACTGCTCGTAACTAACCAGTGTTGATAATTTTTTAACAAAACACAAATCAATTAAAGAATCCCTAATGGGGCCAACGTGAGTAGGTTTGGACTCAAGTATATGTAATGGGATAGAGTCACACATTTTAATCAAGTCTTTAGTGGGCCTGTGATTACCTTTCAGCAAATTAATGTTTAAATCACCCATAAGGATTATGTTTTCGTAATTGATGTTTAAATCAGCAAAGACAGGCTCCAACAAAGTTACATCCGAGAAAGGCGCAGGGGGACGATATATCACACCAATAGCTAATTTCTTTTGACCTGTTTTAACTTCAATGAATAGATATTCAATGGTGCTCCTGGAGGAGGATTTACAAATAACTGAATGCATCATATCTTGGCGAATGTAAATGCAAACACCGCCACCTCTTCGACCCACCCTATCATTCCGCAATAAGGTGTAACCAGGAATCTCCACCCTTGATGAAGCAATTCGACGACTGAGCCACGACTCAGATATTCCAATGACACTAACGTTAGAAGACGCAACATAGAAACGAATAGCGTCGATATGAGACATGAGACTCTGGGCATTAAGATGACACATAGAAAAAAGTCTACTGCCGACATTAGGAAGACCCAAAGGTGCTTCAGGGACACAAGTATGTGAAATATCAAGAGAATCGTCCGGGAAATCAGAAAATAATGATGGGCTAGGAGCATGAAAAGGGTGAAATGGCGACGACGAACTAGAATCAGAATTCATAGTAAGTGAGACCCACGCAGTCAGCCCACCCAGAAAACGACAAGACACCACAGAACAGAGATTCAGCAACCATTAAAAACGTAGAAGAGAAGATATTGTAGAGAGGAAGATTATGGATGAATATAAAGAACAGAATAGAAAAAGTTAGATTCGGGAAGGTATAGTACAAAATCACTAGTTCATGGTAAGGTGTAGCGCTGACACTTACTTAAATTCTGACGATTACTTAAATTCCGACAGTCGTGGAAATACTCAACAATATATTCTATTTTATACGTTACACTAGGCTGTAGGTAAGACTGTAGGTGAGGAAGGAAAGGACAGACGGCAGGCTTCCAATTCCGAGAGATAACCAGTCTGTAGGTAGGTGGTAGGTAGGTACCTAAAAACTGATAAAATAAACGAAATGTGCTTATTTTTTGCACGTTCTCACATAAGTATTTTGACGTCTGATCAAGTCAAAATTGCGAGACATACCGGTACGGTAGTTGATTCGCCTCACGTAGAATTTTCGATGTAGAGTAGACTATCGTGGGCGGTGTTGCGGTGAATTTTCCCCGAAGAATGTTCTCTACCAGGCAAAAGTCTTGGTCCTTGATGACTTCGGCGGATCTGCTACAGAATAAACGAAATGGTTGAATTCTTGAAGGAAATGAACGTGAGAAGAACAGCCGAGGGTATCGTGAACAATGCTTACCCAAAAGGCGAAGTTGTTCCACCAGAATTCGAGGTTCACTGAAGTCAGAAGATCGTGGAGACAGCGGTAAGAGAGACTTGCTTTTACGGAAACTGAACTGGTTATTAAAACCATTCACATTTACGGGAGGATTTGATGTAAAAAAGGTAAAATTCGGGAGACGATACGGCAGATCGAGAAGACAAAGGAAAACGAGCTGTTGTGTCGGGAGTCCTGTAGGCGGCAGCAGCTCTGAGGTGAAAAGTAGTCCCCATGTGTTGGGAAAATAAAATTCTTCATTTACCAACTAAATATAATTTCCATTCATTTAAACAATAACAAAAAAACAAAACGGTATCAGGTTGCGAAGAAGTAATTGCATTACAGCAGTCTTCAGAATAATTATCGGTGGAGCTGTCGCTTGCGGAGTCCCACTATGGGAGGCAGTTGTAGAGGCCAACCTCATACCGCGCAAATTCAAACGTGGCGGGAGATTTAAAATGTATTCACGGTACACCCCCCCCCCCTTTCCCACCACTAGCACTAGTCACATGAGTACTGTGAGGATCCCACAGAAGACATAATATGGAGAAGACATAATAAATATGTACAGTTTCTTTTCTCAATGATGGATCTCTCCTCGATTGACCAATACGATTTTTGACTCTAGGGGACTGGATCCCGATGATAGGTCCGAGAAGTGCTCCCTTCCTGAATCACACTTCGAATATGACCAATTACAAATAGCCATACGGAACTATGGAAGCCTATAGGAAATCTGAATCCCATTTGCATATACTTTTGACCTTCGGAATCTAGCGTTCATTTATACATTAAGAAGTGATATGTACATTAGGTTTGTGCATGATGATTATAATACACTATTATTTATATATTACACTTAGGTATAATAGAATATGGTACGAATACATGACATTACGTTACATGATATGATATGAATATACACTTACTTAGGAATATGCACAACTGCTAATCTATGTACTGAACAATGGTTAATCCATGCAGTTCCTCGTCTGAGCAGTTTACCCCAAAGCGCAGATCATAAAGAGCACTTCCCATTCCCAATCTACTTCACTAATTAGACCTTCTAGAATCCTTAGATTTTTGATCCTTCTGTACAGTCTTGTTTTCAACCCTGTATGTCTTGAGTCCGTGTGTATGTTCAAGTCTGGTGACTACTTTTCTGTAATAGATTATCCGATTTTAACGAAGCTTTCAGGGATTATATGAGTCATGCTTTTGAAAGTCCGCGATGAATTTCATTGGTTTTTCTCTACTCACCATTCATATAGAGTAAAGGTAAAGTCATACTAGCATCCTAAAACAAATGCCTGGTATTCGGATAGGATAAAATTGTCTTGCTCAACCTGAAAACATATCAATGAGTTTCATAAAAATGATTGTCTGTATGTACGTGGGTGTGTCCCATCTGTCTTCTGGCAGGTAAACTTGATATAACGTAAACTGTAAACTAGTAATATATAAAATAATATGTATGTATAATGTAAAACAGACAATTTTTCATACCAACAAAATCGAGGAATTAGGATTGGAGGGGTTGACAAGATACTTCATTCCCTCTTGGGGTTTCCACCTGGATAGTATAGTTCCTTTGGATTGCTCTTAGCACATCGTTCTTGTCATTAGAGAAGCGACAGATTGACGTTCGTCAGTAAAATCAACTCCAAGCCCCTCAGGGATTCTATTCAGGGATTTTTGATTTTTGTCTACGACTTGAGGTCAGGTCAGGTATTTGGAGGAGGAGAATTCATTGTTATTTGCAGGTACAAATACAAACTGATTAAGTGAATGGTTTGTTGAAGGTCGCCTTGGCACCTTTCAGGTTTCGGCTGTCCTTCGATGCTTGATGTTAAAGAAATTAGATCTACCAAGATACTAATGGGTACTCCATTATTAATTCAATACCAATCAATCAATTATTATACAGTTCAAAATAGCTACCTGTATAGATACTTGTTTGTTTGCAATTTCTGGGAGGCCAGTTGACTATCAAAGATTCAATTCGCATTCACTAGAATTTGCGAAACAAAATACTAGCGGATTTTATGATAATTCAGCCCAGAACCTTTGTATATTTATTAAACTTATTCGTACTACCATGTATGAAAGGCTCGCCTTTCTTGCAACGTGGGAATGAGTGATGAAATGACGCAAGCACACTCCAGTGGCAGTTTGCGGAATGATGATCATCTGTGTATGTGCCCTGAGAACACTACAAATGAAAAAGTACCTAACTAAACAACTCGTAAACAAGTTCCACTATCTGCTTTACAAGCAGATACCATGTTTCATGGATATGTCTTTGATTGGGGATTTCATAACGGTTGTCGAGAGTTGTAAACAAATCCTTTAACTTTAAACAAATCCCTGGGCCGCATGGCCGCATCCCGACTAATTCCAACAAAACAACGGTTTACTTATAGAAATGTTGAAAATAACTGTGGAGAGAAGCCACTACAATGAGTTGTTGTTAACAGTCGACTGTTGTCAAGAGGATGAAAATGTTTCCTATGGAGTGGAGTAAATGATGCTATTGCTTTACTTTAAGAATATTGTAACCGGCTTATTAAAATTGTTTATAGTCCGATCAACTTAGTTTAGGAATGTAGCCAGGTACGTAAGGAGGGGGAAATTGGTAGCTTGAGATGTGAACATTTATCACATAAATCAAGCGTGGCGAACGATTTCTGTGCGATGAAAACTGCGGAAGTTCCATTCCCCTAGCAACGGCTGGGTTGTACGTGAAAAACACAGAAATTGTGACACAAATTTTGTATCACGAAAATTTTTGGTTGACCCCCCGGAGCTAAGACATATCCATGTCAAAACCGAAAAATAAATATTTCATTGATATTCACGATCAAATCGGTTGGTAGATGGCTTGATCTCAATCACAAAAGAGCATTGAGAGACATGCTTCGTATTCCCCAGATCATCGACTTATTGAGGTGGACGCTTTGCCACATCAAGAAGAATGGACGGGGCATTATTACTCGGCTTGTATATCTACGCCCCATCATATACCACTAGACAGCATCAGTAGTATCATGAAGCAGCCTTCCACGAATTTAATAACATTCAAGGAGAATACATCTGTCTGATTCTGCAGTGACAGGTGCTTAGAATTCATCACCGAAAACATCTTGATTGCGTCCGCTTGCCAAATCCATGTTGCCTAATTAAAATGAGTAATTGGTATAACGCTAATATTTTTATTTCGTAGTAATTTTGTAGTCGGTAGATCATCATCCAAAGTTGAATTGCATATGTTCTGCAATTATTTATCTATTCATGTTGCCAAAAGGGACCTAGGTATTGGGATTTGGATGAGTATTGTTATAAAATAGAAGTAGCCATACTTGTCAAGAAATGTACATTATTAATACTACGTAGTTTAGGGAATATCTAGAAACGAGAGGTTTAGACAAGATGTTGAGACAGGAGTGCAAGCAAACTGCATTTGAGTTGCAGGACGGGAAGGTTGAGGTTGAGGCAGGTTTTTGCACCAGAAGGTTGGGCCCCCGCGAGGGATAAAACAGCCGAGACTCACCCGCCCCATAAAACGTTTGAAATTGGGACCCCCAAAAGGAATGTCGACCCCCCCCCCCCCCTCACTCATCGGGGCCTCGCGAAACGGTCGAATAAAAACTCCGTGGTCGGTTAAAAGACGGAGCTGGAAAGGAGGGGTCGATTTCAAGGACAGACGGGACCTTAAACCTCATCTCTCCACCAGTGTTGCCACGTGTACGATAATTATAGTACCGTACGATATTTCGGGGGTCTATAGTATATATATATCGACGCAACCTCCAATAAGACCAATTATGGAGAATGGAGAGAATGGACAATGGCTCCAAAAATTTTAAAATAAATAAAATCGGCAATAAAATAAGTTAAATCCCAGGCAATTCAAATCCTTAGGTTTGAAAAAAAAAAAAAAATCCTTCTCAAGTCAGAAATCAAGCATTCCGAAAGAAAGGATGAGTTTGTTGAAAAGCACCTTTTTATCACGATAAATTGATCGAATTGAGGAAAAATTTGCAAAAACGGCCAGCTTTTACTAAATTTATATTTTCCAGCAGTTTATTACTCAAAAAAGTGTATCAACTACGAACTAAAACATTAGAAAAATAATGCACAAAACTGTGCTGAAAAATGTACCTAAATTTCATTAATAAATGCTAAAAAATCATTAAAAACTGCAAATAATTATTTAAATCTTAATTCTTGGTGTGAATACGAGATTATTATTTAATTTTTTTTCAATTCAAGAATTCAATAAAATTGATAGCCAACCATTTATTTTTGCTCCAAGAGCTTAAATTTCAAAACGACTAAACCACCAACCACCAACTACTTAAATAAATATAATACGGAAATTGAAAGAAAATTCGCTCATAGGAACGATCTTGCTGGAAACTTGATCTGATTGAAACTTTTTCAATATTCGGTCTTGAAGAAATACTCTTCAGAATTTCAATTTTTATGAAATTTTGAGAACTTTTTTTTTTTTTTTTTTTTTTTAGAAATGTAAACGTTGAATTTGGTTGGCAGCTTGCTACAAAACAATTGATTAGTAAAGTCAAACAGAAATAAGTAAAATTAGGTCATTCATTTAGAACGATGTGTAATACCTCCAATAGGTAGACCCTAACCTCCATGGCCTCATAATCCCATGTGTAATCTTTCCACTTGGTTGAAGGTGCAACTATACGAAATATATAAAAACTAGCTAATTACAAGCCGGTAATTTTCTACGAGTAGATCGCAGCTCTAGAGTAGGCGTGCGACAGATGTTTTGGTGTTGGAATTCAATCATATCCGGTTAAAAAAAGATTTTAAAAATTTAAATTTATAGAGAACAAACTGTCTATAAACAATACTGTAACTAATCATCGTATACTGGGCTCGCCCGTCCAAATTATAAAAAATTAATAAATAGGTATTCTTCAATAAAAACAATATTTGACCATCAGTTGATTTCATCGAATGCTCATATGTAGACGCAGTCGTTGAAATCGTGTCCCACCTATCATCAAGCTTGTTTCTTTTTGTGTCCGTTTATTTCATATTATTTTGTATAAATTTATTTTTCAAGCAAATAATTTCAGAATGCTTCAAAACAGATTCTCATAAAGAACCTTCTGGGAAGTTTTCAAAATTTGCGAGCCATTGCAATAATTTAGTTTCCCAAATTTCGATTAATTTATTTTGAATGGTAAATAGTTTTTCACAACTTAAATACCTTATTAAAGCTCTAAATCCACTTATCCGTCTTTTAGAGCGTTCATATGATCCATATGCATAGGTTACGAGATCTTTTGAATACGGAAGGAACTCACAGCTGTCTTGAGTACTTATTTTGGGTTAGTTATTTGTTAAGAAAGATTCGTTCAAGTCTATTTATTTTGTCGTGTGGGCAAACAATGATATTGTAAATTATTCGTACTTTCTCCCCCTTACGATACATTTTTTCCAAAATACGATACTTTTGAGGGGATAGTACGATACTTATTGTACGGGGGACCTGGCAACGCTGCCCTCCGCCACCCTTCCGCCGCGAGCCCTCCGAAACCTCGCCGAGTCGATGTCGCAAAACAAGAAAAGAAAAAAACAAGAAAAAAAATAAAAAAGACCTCTGCGAGCGGCCTCTTTCGCCGGGAGGGGGACCCGCCAGCCTCGCGAGTTCGTTCCCCTCACCTAAACTCTCAATATTCGGCAGGTTGTCGTAGGTTAGGAGCCAGGACTGAATGTTACGTCTTCAGCCGACCATTTGCTCCTTTTTTTTCTCTTCTTCTACTATTCCGACGGGTTTTTATCGTCTAGGCGAAACGGCAACATCGGCAGATGTCTTCACTGCTCGAAATTAACAACATAGCGGTTACTTTGAGTACGGACGTCTTAGCCTTGTTTGGAAGGTACTTCCTGGAAAATGTGATCATCTGCAACATGCTGTAGACATATCTGAGGAGGTATTTGATGCCATTGCAATGATTCAGTTCCGTGCGAACGACACTCTAAGCGAGTCGTTTACCCCCCCCCCCCCCCCCCCACACCAATCCCTAACGCCACATTAGTTTTCAACAAAATTTAATTTAACCCTCCAGTTTGCAGTTCATCCTACAGGGTGTATCTCTTTATTTGACTCCAGAAATTCGAAAAATGGTTCACGGCCTACTCCAAGCGACCTATAGGTAATGTCTTGAAATTATATCCAAACCGAGAAAAAAAGTTCAGTCATGCAGCATGACCCCATGAGCGAATTTTTGAAGAAATCTTCGACATTTCAGTCGCTATTGATCGTGTAGAGAAATTTTAGTTTATGATTTTGATAGACAAACATGGAATCAAATTATTAAAAATAATTAGGAGGTACTCATACTTTTTTCTAAGCCACAGTCAGTATTAAAGCTACATCAAGTCCTAAAACAGTTGAGCGTTAAACATTAAAGAGAGCGACCGAGAGAATCGGAGGACGGAATATTTCACAGAGTAAACTCATCAGTTGTGATTACATTTTTTTTTTTTTTTTTTTTTTTTTTTAACAAGCAATCTACGTTTTAAACAGTATGGTTCTAGGATTGGTTATACAGGGATACTTCCATAAGAGTAGTTCAATCTGAATTTGGACAATGTTTCATGCAAATATTACCAATTTTGACAACTAGCGAACGGCATTATTTTGATTTTTGACTGATTTATCAACTTTGAACTTTTTGAAAACTTGATACATATTCTTATAGGAAATTTTACGCTGATTCCGAATATACCACATGTTAGTATGCTGAAAAAATTATTTCGCACAACAAATCGCAAAAAACAGGCTATTTCTAAATTTTTGACTACATTTTTGAAAATTTCAACCCGAAGATGTAATCCGATCATGCTGGCCAACGAACTTGAACTTTCGTTTTGTGTCCTTAACATTTTAAAATTTGTTTGAAGTTTCTAGCACAATTCTACGGACAGTTATCGTCTGGAATGACACATACATATATACATATATACATACATATATACATATATGTATACATACATACATACATAAAAAAATGCGTTAAACTTCAGAATATGATTCAGAATAGCCTGAAACGGATTTCTGCATAAAATTTTTTCAAAAATTCACATTCTACAAATTTTGAGGCGAGAGCAATAGCTTAATTTTCTTCAAAAATTCGCTAATAGGAAACCGTAAATGCTTAACCCAAGTGGAGGTTTCAACCTATTGAAGTCAGCCATGTCTGTGTTTTTACAATTGACTTTGAGTTTCATCGGTTTATTTTTCACCATGATAAATTGGTACTCTTGTAATGGGAAACACGGCGAATACGCCAAATAAGTACGGCATGTAAATCTTTTAGCGAATTTTTGAAGAAAATTAAGCTATTGCTCTCGCCTCAAAATTTGTAGAATGTGATTTTTTGAAAAAATTTTATGCAGAAATCCGTTTCAGGCTATTCTGAATCATATTCTGAAGTTTAACGCATTTTAGCGAATTTTTGAAGAAAATTAAGCTATTGCTCTCGCCTCAAAATTTGTAGAATGTGAATTTTTGAAAAAAAAATTATGCAGAAATCCGTTTCAGGCTATTCTGAATCATATTCTGAAGTTTAACGCATTTTTTTTATGTATGTATGTATGTATGTATGTATATATGTATGTATATATGTATGTATGTATGTATGTGTCATTCCAGACGATAACTGTCCGTAGAATTGTGCTGGAAACTTGAAACAAATTTTAAAATGTTAAGGACACAAAACGAAAGTTCAAGTTCGTTGGCCAGCATGATCGGATTACATCTTCGGGTTGAAATTTTCAAAAATGTAGTCAAAAATTTCAAAATAGCCTGTTTTTTGCGATTTGTCGTGCGAAATAATTTTTTCAGCATACTAACATGTGGTATATTCGGAATCAGCGTAAAATTTCCTATAAGAATATGTATCAAGTTTTCAAAATTTCAAAGTTGAAAAATCAGTCAAAAATCGAAATAATGCCGTTCGCTAGTTGTAAAAATCGGTAATATTTGCATGAAACATTTGCATGAAACATCTTCAAAAATTCGCTCATGGGGTCATGCTGCATGACTGGAGTTTTTTCTTGCATAAACTTACTTTTAGATAGTTTGTGTATCCAAAATTTCAGAATAGCCTGGCTGCTGTGGTTCTCCAAAGATTGATGCACCCTGTAGGGTGCACTGGGAAACTACATCCAGATGCACCCACACGCCTAGATGTTATCTTTCTCTTCCTGATGCAAATCCGAGTTTTTCTTTTTGCTCTAATTAGGCTACACGGTTTATTGTCATATTAGAGTTGTTTCTATGTTTGGTCGACCATGTGCATTCCTCCATTTTGATCATTGCTCGGAAAATTTGGAAGTGGTAGGGACTGAATTTACTCAGGGTTATGATGTTACATCTCTGAATGCTGTTCAGGGCTTCAAAAACATATTTTCTTCATACATTTCCAAAACTTTTTGTTGATGAATCTAATAAATATGCAGCTGGAGAGACCACATGCTAGATGTGACACCAGCTGAAGAAAATACAATATGACTTAATGCTGAAAGGACCAATCTGTTTTCAGATTTGTTTAGACTTTTGGTTTTGACATTGGCTGTCCTGTCTTCAAAGATTGGCAGTTTAACCTTCATAAGAAGTGGTCCTCAAATTTAAAAATAAGATTGAATTTGTGTTGATCCTTCTAGCCTTTTGCCAGATTGACCTTCTTCTTTTGGGTGTCTATAAAAGAGTTTCTTAAAATCTGGATGGTAGGTACTCGTTGTTTGGGACTGCCCTCTCGATGGTTAACGATGGTTAAATTTTTTCGTACTCCGGTCTACTCGGGTCTGTACTGAAACACAATTACAGTCACACTGCAGTTTATTTCAGTCCTCCAACTTCTGATTCGCTTTTATGCTTTTTTTTAATGTTTCATTTCTCTAATATTCAGTATTTGTTTTATTACCTTAGCTGTGAAAAACTATGCACAGAAATGTATTGTTGGTTTATCGGAAAATTGGTTATTCGGTCTTGACCACACTGTTATTCGCTAACAATAATCAGGCTGCTTCATCCGTAATCCGTAACGCCTACCGATCAAACGCAGTACCGTCGCTTACCTGCCAAATGGTCTTCACCGCGGAGATTAAACAAATTTATGAATCCCTTCGCCACACCTCCCAACAGTTTCAGCTCTACTCGCATTTAGCTCTACTTACGGGCCGATAAACAATCCGTCCGTTCCCATCGGCGAATACGTTGATTTAGCGATTTCTACGTGTGCCTAACGCATTTATATTATATCAATCGAAACGTTGAAACCCGAGGGGGCCCAGCGGAGCGGCAGAACGTGGGCTCGGAAGGGCCTGCCAGGCATTTGCTTAATGCGCGATGACGTGTTGGTCTGATTAGAGTTCGCCGTCCGTTAGTGGTGGGGAAATAGATTTTCCATTATGAAATCAGTTTGGAAAGGATATTCGGGTGGACGTAGATGGAGGTTTAGCAGTAGATCGGAAGGTAGCGATGCGTAGGTCTACCTTTAAAACGATTTTCTCAACAGAAAGGCTTTTCACTAAGCGCTGCTGAATGAACGAGCGCTTATATAATGTAGGGAAGGGATGATACAGAGATTAGAAGAGAGCGGATATCCGAAGAGTTTAGGTGCATCCCCAGCTTGAAGGTGGAGTCTAGTAAAACTAGGTTAAAAAATCCAATACCTATCTTCTTTCAATGAATGGAAGTTGTGTTGAAGAAGTCTACAAGCCTTATGGTCTTCCTCTACATTGAACAATCTGGGAACATCTACCTGAGAGGAGACTGTAACCCAGTCAATGCCCTTGGTTGTCTCCAAGTTCCTGTTATGACCCACAAAATGTACAGAGCTCAATCTGCTGATGGGAGTAGTCCCACCAGTTGTAGGTAACTATGGTCTACCACACCCAAAAAGGCCCTGTTCTAATGTTCAGCATCTTAAATTGAATAGTAACTAAATTAGCATCAGAACTCACTCTGCTAATTATAGCGGTTCCGAAATTTGTAATTATATGTCACCACACCCTTAGAAAGCCCCGTTCCTTAGCTCAGCATCTCAAGATGAATAGTACTATTAAAATCAGTAACTTACATAGTTATAGAAGATAGCTGTTTCCGTTCGCTTTTCTCGCTCGTCCTTTATGTAAATCATTACCTAACATAATAATTTAATCAGTTTAAAAGTTGGATTTCGTTACTACGTCTGATTTAACCATGTCAGCACACAGTTGCGTCCGACCGCTGACATGCAGGTATGTAATTAATTTGATTTGACTAAATTTATATGTAAGGTACCTCAAAAAAAAAAAAAAAAAAAAAAAAAAAAGACCCCTTCGTACTTTTATAATTATAATCTGTTTGGCTTGAAAGACAAAAATGGTTTTGGTGTTGTAGGATTCGTAGCGTAAAATTATTTTGAGTAAACCATGCTTTACTAACATTCGATGGGGTTACACCACCAAAATTGTATTTCTATATTACAGGGTAGTTAAACCGGACGGCGTTGTTATGATTTCCCATTAAGGATGTCAAGTGAGGTTTTGGGGATTTAGTATAGCTCATGTTCTGGTTCGGAACTCGCTGATCATTTCGGGAAAGACGCAACAATATTCAGCCATTTTGTAGTTCATATACCAGGCTTATTTTTCTTTTATAAAACTCTCCTCAAGTAAAAACAAAAAACTAAATGAAAAGAGTGAGGGTTGATATCAAGGGATCTGAAGAAGAAGGAATGGGAGAAGAATGCCCCTATAAAAGGATCACCAGTTGAGGAAAGAACCCGGACGCGAGTGGCAATACTATAGGGTACACCTTCTGAGATACCCAACTCAAGTAAATTCTTGGCACTTTTTCTACATCACTCCTTCGGCCATGACACGATCCTGGCGATTACCTTGATGATGTTTGTCGCCACACCCTTTAATTCGAATACCACCTGTTGCTGGTCTTTCTGTCATACTTATCATAGCCGCTAGGCCTGCTCTATGTTCACACTACTACTGTCAACCTGGACCTACATGATTATGGCAGACCCACCAGTCTTGAGGGCGACAACATCGGCAAGTGATATATAGTATTTTCTAGGGGCAATTCACAGGTATTGCCATCTGAGTTATTATAAAATAGTTTTTAACCTGCATTTATACTATATACTAAGGCTATATACTAAGCATAGGTATATACTAAGCAATATTCTCTTCCATTTCGGAGCGGTTGGTGTTGCTCTGTTGTACCACAACAACTTATGCCTGCCGAATCAAGGTCAGCAGCAGTTGGGCCACATCCCACTTTGTGCCCCTAAGGGATTTCGGCCCTAAAGATGGGATGCAGGCTGAGAGAGAGAGATAATGCAGAGCCCACAGTCATGGCCGATACGTGGATATCGTCCACCAGATATGGCTAAGAGCCCATAGCAAAGGAAACATCATGATCTAGCTCAGCAAGACTCCCCGTAGTAAGCAAAGGACAAACGTACAAAGGAGGCTCAACTTCTGTTGTAGCTTGAATGGAGCCTTGATCACACAACCTAGTGCTCCTGAAAGGTCCCCTCACAGGGTCTAATGCAATGTTGGCCACACCCATGAGGCCAACTCCAAAGTACCGCCAAGTCTCCAGCATGGATCAGGCAGGGATGGGTGACTATCCTATGACAAAGCACTTCTAATCAACCTCCTTCACCTTAAGCTGGCAACTCGCTAAGCAAATGCTTCTTCATCGCACAGTTATCTGAGCTGATCACCAAACCATACCTAGCTAGCTCCTAGCGAAGGCATAGAGGGCGATCTGCATGCCCTCACAGGTTTCTGCGAGCAGGATGATATCATCAGCAAAACCCAATGCAGACCCCAGGGACGAAATAAAACTGCTGCTTACTGAAGTCGGCAGCTTACTCCAGGTTAAAGAGGAGTGGCGACAGAGCTCACAAGAGAGATGACAACATTTCCTCACATCTTATCTTCTGCCCTTCGTACTCCTCACACCTACGTGGTACAGAGGCAGCATACTCAATTAACCAAGCCACGAAGGCAATCAGTCTGGGCAAAATGGACTACGGTGTCAAAGGCCTTAGGGACGTCCAGAGTCGCAAGATGGAGCTGATGTTTCTTGATGTGGGCCAGTGAAATGACAGTTTGAAGAATTGTTAGGTTCTGTGCTATGCCAACCGCTTATCTCATTGCTCTTTGCTGAGTAGAAGTGGGTTTCCAGAATCTTCTGGAAGTGGCGGAAGACGATTGAATATATAAAGATCGGATGGTACCCTCCATCCCATCCCAACTTACACCATTTTTTGGATGAAAATTGTCTGGGTACTTGCCAATGCTCTTGGGGGTCATCCCAATTGAAGCAACAAGCTGATGAAGATTAGCATTACACTCTCTGAAATGGCAGTGCCATCAGGTCCAGCAAAATTTGAGTTGTTGACATAGCACTTATGTGGCTTGTCATGAAGCAACAGCATGAATATAATACTGTGCAAAGAATCCCTGATGAAAGCTGGGGGTATCACGTACTCTCCAGGGTTGTGGCAGAAATCTCTTAAGAGTGGCTCCCATTTGTCCCCAAGCTCCTAGAGAGGGGACAAAACCTGTTGGTCCGAGCTCCCTTCAGCACCTCGGAAGCTACACAAGCTGGATTCTTCCTCCATAGCTTATGGATCTGTTGTTATTCCCGCTTTTTTGTTCGTTCCGCTGCTCTACGACCTCCACGAGGCACCATTGTAGGAGAACACCAATGAGGATCTTCCTCAATTCGTAGGAAGACCATCTTTACGTAGGCCGTTGCCTCGTCCTCCAAGCCTACTAGCCCCACAACAGCGCGCCTTGCCATATGCTCCAGGTAAGCACTCTCTTAATGTTCAATGTGACCTACTTACTTCCCTAGTCCCATCCCCCTAACCTCATCCAAGACGACCAGAGGTCCCAGGGAGAATTGCTGGATTGCTAGCTGCTGTCCCTCATCAGTAGGAGATGTGAGAGAGGCTCCATGGTTTTTTGCCAGAATTGTATCCTGGACTGGCTGCTTATAGAGGGGCCTCATCCAAAGAGATTGAATGGCAGAAAGCATGTGGATGTGAAAACGTTCCCGCAAAAGTACATTAATGCTTCTGCAAGAGGATGAAGGGAAGGAAGAAGAGGAAGTTATGAAAGAAGGGTCCCCCCTGATCTCCTCCCTGCGTGTCAATTGGCAGGTGGGGGTTATACTATATATTTATGGGGAAAGCATCATAATTTCCTGCCATAACGCGGGAGACGTAGCATTGAGTAGCGCGACGATGATGGGAACATAATATGACCATTACCTGGGTAGGTATATGAATGGGAACATCTAAAATTACACACACTCTCACAACCTTCATTCGTATATACCTATTTAGATTATTTAGCGATTTCTTGTGGTAACAATTGCGCATGCGCAGACCTAGAATTGATTTTTACAGAAGAATAATGGGCCACTTTTGATGAAATGATTAGGGATTATGCCAATTAGCTCTCAGTTTTTCTCTTAAATATGTTCCTTAAATGGTGAATGCTGCTCTATTTTGCATTCACTCATCGTGACTCGTAATGTTTTCCTTTTGTTGTACTCTTCATGTTTCTCTTCATTATATGTCTGTGTTGCAATAAGTAAATTAGGTGTACAGACCATACAACTGGGCGGACTTTTACTGAGATACGCTTAATACCTAGGTAAACACTTATGCATCTTAAATTTAGATACATAAAATAACAATGAGATGAAAAATCTCGATTCAATTGAAATGTATTGCTATTTAGGTTGTTTAGTAATGGAATTATTTACTGAGCTCACTCAATTAACCAGAATAGCTGTATACGTGTGTACCCTACCATCACTACCCTGCCAACCTAAAAAGAGTCCATTTCGAATTTCGGCGCCATTTTTCAGGTTGAATATGAAAGAAATAAGTTTTACGGCTCATTCAGCTAATCAGCGTGATACCGGCCTTGTCATTATTACCCATAATGGGTCCAAAAGACCTGAAAACCTAATGAAAATCGTTTGAAGTTCTCATTAATAATCGAATAACTAAAGTCTTTGGCTACTTTCGTAGTGGGAACCGGTATTCTTTTTCAAAAAGTTTAAACTACCTTCTGAATAAATTATCCACTTCATACTAGTTCTACAATAATATTTGGTATGTCTAAGACTGAGTTATTCATTTGAGATGCTCTCTTAGGTTGTTCTGTTGACTCCTTCGATGTTCATTGAAGTCAAAAGTTTTATGGAACTGACTATCCAAAGTAACAAAATGCCGACGTTTTTTGACCAAATATTTAATATTTTGATAAGAGCCTACGTCGTGCAGCTCATTGAATTCTAGAAGTCTCCCAAGTGCTCCTCTGACCCGGCACCACTTTCAACGCTCTCGTAAATACGAACACCAGCCTTCACCAACAAAGCGAATTTCCGCTTGTCATCTCAAAGTGCGAGATTTGGATTTAAATCGCGGGGTCTGCCCTTGATCCAGAATCCGTGAGGCGTTGATGGATGGAAGGCGTCGGGAAATGGGAAATGCATTCAGTAAATCAACAGCTGTTTACGGGGCCGCCTTGAGCGAACTCACATTGCCCTCTGACATATTTACAAAGCCTCCTGTATTAAACATTTTTGATGAAATAATTTCACCGGTGATGTCCGCCGTAAGATTACGATGTAGGATGTCACCAATCCGATTAAGGTAAATCAATGGATAAAACAGAAGTTACTCAAAGATCCAACTAAACAGGTGATTTTAATGATTTGCTCATCTATTTGCCATTTTACACTCTTAACATAGTACCCCGACATTATTTTTGTAAATTGGTGAACAGTGTCAGTAGGTACATTTACCCATATCAAACCATCAAGTACTCAGGGGCGTCGCTAGACAACAATAATGAGGGGGAAGTATCATGAAATTCCCAACTAAACCAAAAGTTTTCCCAACTCAAAATTTAGAAATAACAAGAAGAAGATGTATAGTATCACTTATAAATGAAACCTGCTTCCAATAATTGATACCTATTGCCTAAAAGTACTTATTTGATACACGTAACGAGTCTGCAAAATGGTAATTTTCATGTGAATTGTTTTAGGAGAATTCGATAACATATCTTTTGTAGTAAGACCGCAATATTATTTATAGATCAAGACAATAATTATTGTCATTATTTGAAGCTTAAAGAGTGTGTGACTGACCTGACTAAATCTCCCGGATATTATTAAAAGCACAAATAAGTAAGTGTAAATAAAGTAATTTTATCAAGGGACATAGGCACTCATCAGTCATTGTAGCCTTTAAACTATTTTTCATATTTTTCAAACTACTGAATGTTTTTCATTGAACTACAAGGTGGGTTCGGAAAAGAGCAGTTTTTTTTTGTGAGTAGACCAAAAATAGAGTAAAACGCAAGCGGAATTTTCTATCTTAATCCGTTTCTTAGGCATAACATGATTGGGAAACTAAGACATAAATAGAAGAACAAGTACGAAACAAATTCGTGATAAATCGAGAGCTTTCAAGCAAACGGAGAACGATTTTTGTCAGATGAAAACTAAAGGAGTTTCATTTCCCCAGCAACGGCTTGGTTGTACTTGAAAATCATAAGAAAAACGCTTGCATAAGAGTCTGCAACACATTGGGACATTTTATGTCTTTAGTTGCAGACTCGTATGTGTTGCACACTCGTATGCAAGCTCTAAGAGCCACTCAGCTGATCCGGACCCTGGGCATCGTCAAGTAAATGTCCTAAAGAGGCTGCATACGAAATTACAGCTTCCTAGAGTGTAAAGCATAGAAATTAGCTTTAAGAGCCACTCATCTGATCCGGACCCTGGGCATCATCAAGTAAATGTCCTAAAGAGGCTACATACGAAATTACAGCTTCCTAGAGTGTAAAGCATAGAAATTACCTATTAAAATGATTTAACCACAGATCAAACCGTTCTCGCAATATTCGGATCACCTGCTATGAATCAAATCATCGAAACACCAGCTC
Organism: Adelphocoris suturalis; assembly: GCA_030762985.1. Taxonomy (NCBI): domain Eukaryota; kingdom Metazoa; phylum Arthropoda; class Insecta; order Hemiptera; family Miridae; genus Adelphocoris; species Adelphocoris suturalis. The sequence continues at coordinate 161,211,539 of CM061040.1, forward strand.
AATGAAATCATCAGAAATTAACAAGCGGTTGCAATCATGTTCACAATATCAATAATTGAGAATGATCACCTGTGTGTAAACAATTATTCATATTTAACCATGCTCATAACTCAGCTTGTTTGCCACGCACTTCGCAGTAGTTAACATAATATGGTTGGATAAATCGAGAGCTTTCGAACGAATGGTCAACGAATTTTGTGGGATGAAAAACGACGAAGTACCATTTCCCTAGCAACGACTCGGTTGTAAGCGGAAATCATCAGAAAACCAACCGTAACGCTTTTTTTAACGCTTTTTGTTAACGCTTTTTTCGTTTATGTGCCAAAGTAAAGACATAAAATGTCAAAATAATTAGCTCAAAGCTGAAGCACGTTCCATGCTAAAAAAATATTCTACCGAAATCATGGTAATTTCAGCCTATCTTACATTTCGTGAGAGTAGCGTGAACCCCGATATAGCAGGAGCACCAGATGTATTCCATTTATTCCATGATTTAGTGGACTTCTTACAAGTTGTGTTTTGTATTGTTGTCACACCTTATTGTGATTTCTATGCAAATCACAATAAGTCTATGATGGTGTTTTCCGTACCTAACTATTTGTACGACTATGAAAATCTATTTTTCTCTATCTATAAAGAACTGGACTCTTTAGAGTTTCTAGCGAGACTAACTTTTATTCATTCAACAAACACAAAACACCTGTGTGATTAATAATTACAATTCAGAAATAAATAATAACAAACTGAGGTTGTTCGCATTGGTTAATTCGCAACTCTGCGACACTCCCGGGGGCGAAAGTTGAATGGAAACTTCTTTTCCCAATTGATTTCCATTTAAAGTATCAAATTTTCTCTTGATTTTCGACTTTTTTCTGATTTTGTGACTGAATTTAATACAGCGAGCTTGTTTTCTTTTAAGCTCTGGAAGGGATGAACTATATTCATGATTGCTGAGAAATTTAGTGTCCGAAGGATCAACTGCTTGCAACTTTTTTGAAATGATTGTAGTTGTGTCCAAGTTTTCGTCAAAATGATGTTTATCTTCTGATATAATTTCCGATGTTTGCAAATAACGGTTGAATTTCAAAAGCCGATTCGGCCCCTTCCACCAAAAATCATAAGGGTCTGGAACGTCTCTATCACATCTGCTGCTCCTATCTTTTGTCATTCTTAGAATCCGTAGCTTATCATTATTTGGTTTAGTTATATCCTTGATCCAAACGAATTTGGATACATCTCTGTCTTGAATCCCGATGTCTTGAATCAAATTCAATTTTGTCTGTAATGTCCGTCATCCTATGGCTTTCCTTATATGATAAACCACTTAGTTCGAAAGCTTCGTGTGTGCTTTCGTTGTAAACCTCCGTCGAGAGTGTTTGCGATGTCAACTGCTCAGCAGCAGCTTGCGATCTGGTCTTATCTGTTTGGTCTCTTGAATGTGGAGGACATTCCACAGGATCTTCGCATTCTTTAGGTTCAATTAATGCTTCTCTAATTCGTATTCTATTTACCCTTGGTTCTGCTACTGCTAACAAAGTTTTGCTTTTAGCTACGAAGCGACGTAGTTCTGCGAGGTTCATCATAGCTTCAGATTTCACTCGAATTGCTTTTAGATCTTCAGTCTCCTTGTGCTGTGCTCCACGAATACTTCTTGCGCCACCTGATCCATCCGTGGCCCTTTCTAAACATCTCATGATAACCTCTAATTTTGCCGCGAATAAGCTTGCTTCTTGACTGGTGAAATCGGGTTGTTCAATCTTTTGGGTTATTGAGAGATTCATGGCCTCCAATTCATTTCTGTACAGCGACCGCGCCCATGCTGACTTTAGTCCACTCATCTTCCAAATTGCTTGACTGTGCCTCAACCACGCTCTATCAGCCAATTTATTGTGATTTCTATGCAAATCGCAATAATTATATGATGGTGTTTTCCGTATCTAACTATTTGTACGACTATGAAAATCTATTTTTCTTTATCTTTAAAGAACTGGACTCTTTAGGGTTTCTAGCGAGACTAACTTTTATTCATTCAACAAACACAAAACACCTGTGTGATTAATAATTACAATTCAGAAATAAATAATAACAAACTGAGGTTGTTCGTATTGGTTAATTCGCAACTCTGCGTCACACCTTTCTATTGCAACCGTAGGAAACAAAGCATCTCCGCAGCTTCGGAGCCCCCTCAATGTGCCGGAGCCGGCGCGTGACGCCCAGTCTATTCGAAAAGGTGGCAAAGTTGGCTGGGTCGGTTTGCATGTTTCGGAACCACTTAGCCGTCCCGGTTTAACTTCTCTTCCACATCCCGAACCTAATTATTCACAAGATCCTCACGAAGTTTTCCCTGGTCGATTGGTACCCGTTTAGACCCAGCGTTTAGACCCTGGGACTCCGAAGACTTTCCTGTAGGGCGCGACTCCAGTGTTTAGCATGTTCCTATTGCTTTCGTCCAATTCTCCCGTTCCCAAGCCTGTCGTAATAACTGGGTACAATAACGGCCAGGTTACGCAATCTTGGTTTTAAACTTTGAAATGAGAGGCAGAGCGTTTTGAAGAGTTCAAGATGATATTAATAGCACATGTTCACAGAGAAAAATAGTAAGCAAAGAAACATTCCTCTAAAACCCTTTTGGGTCAGCTTCACCGAGTTTATAGGAAGTGATCACGTATAGCTGTAGGTACCTAATCCGGATTTTAACATGGAAAATGTTTTTGCCATCATAACTCGGCCAAAAATGAGGCAAAATTACCGTTACGTGATATTTAGTGTGTTACGCTCCTATTTCCTGATAATTATCACGTACAACCAAATCGTTGCTATGGAACTGCATCTTAGGCATTTATCATCGTACAAAAATCGTTCACCAGTCGTTGGAAAGACCTTGATTTACCTAACCGTATTATGTTAACCTCTGAGCAGTGCCTGGCCAAGAATCTGAGGTATGAGCGTGATTGTCTGAATAATTGTTTACGTACAGGTGATTCATCTCAGTTATTTTTGTGAACATGATTGCAACCACTATTTTTTCTTTTTTCCTAATCGCTTTTTTTCTACAACCTAAGTAATTCCAAGCAGTTTTATATCAACGATGTTAATAAAGACTCTTATGATTTTGAAAAAATATGGATCAGTAGGTACTCACGTAGCGAGCCACATGTTAAGAGCTTGAATGGAGCAGTGAAAATCATATTCTGTCCTAACTGGGGGTCACACAATTTTCGGATCAAAAATTCTTACGCGATACCGATAAATTTGGTAACTATACTGCAAGAATGAAATCAAAAATCATTAGAAATTTTATGGAAAGTTCCCAAATCGCATGGCTGTTTAAAGTCTTTTTGTTAGTCCGTATTGTCTTCCAAATTTCAGATTCGTACCTAAGAGAAAAAACAGAGAAATTAGCAATGACAGTTCACTCAGCCAATTGCGGTGGTTCGGCAAATTAAAATCCTATCCTACGTTCATCACAGAGGTTCCGCTCCAAATTTTAGCGTCGTAGGATAAATTGCATAGAAATCGGATTTTTTTAAATCACGACATCAGAACTAAATCACTCGCGACGAAGTTGTGGAAACCCATTTCAAAACGGAAGTTAGTGAAAAACGTTGTCTATTTCCACGAAAAATAAAAAGTTACAACGTTAAATCGATTTCGACGGTTAGGCCATCATCAGTAACAAACAATAACTAGTTATTGTCCATCATCAGTAACAAAAAATAACTAGTTATTGTCCATTATCAGTAACAAACAATAACTAGTTATTTTTTGTTACTGATGATGGCCTAACCGTCGACATCGATTTAACATTGTAACTCTTTATTTTTTGTAGAAATAGACAACGTTTTTCACTAACTTCCGTTTTTTCACGACATCAGCTCACGCTGCGTTTATGAAGAACCCTACCATCTAGGTTTAATATGTTTAATCATCTACACATTAAGTTTAGGATACAAGATAGCTATGCGCGAATCCTAACTTGTCGATTTAAAAGCACTGAGAATAATTTTGTTAGCGTGGCATTCCTTCTATGGGAGCATATTAGTCTGCGTGTAGCATATTAAAAAAGCTCTATTGCTCGTCAAGCTCGTGATAATACAGAACGAACCCGTAGCAAGACAATGTACCATCACTGAAACTATAGGGTTCGCGACTGATAGTCGAGAACAGAGGGCGTGATGATCATTTATTAAAGCTGTTGGAAGTGAAAGTCGGTACCTACAACTGCACGGGATCGGTTATGGTGGGGTTTGATCGGTACTTGCACAGGTTACTCGGGGAGAAGATTTGAGGTGAGAGTTCACGGGGGTCTGTAAAGTTGGTCACCGTGACCAGTGACAATCCTAGTGATCCCCTCTCCCGTGGGAGCTCGCCCTCCATAGCAAGGACACTTCGAAACAGCTCTCGAAATAATAGTTCTTGTACGTCAAGAGTTTTGCCCCATAGAAATACAACTTTGTTACAGTTAAGTCACAATCTGCTGGTACACTCTGACATATAGAAGCTTTCATATGAAAGCACTTTCGTAACGATGTCGTCCCCACCAGAACTACTCTGCATTAGCATACAGTCCCAACTTCTCTGTATTAGAATCGAGCTTCTGTTTTCGACATCACTATTCCATACCTGTATAATAGCATCGAGCTTCTATGCAATTACTGAATAATATACATCCTGATTTTGCATTGGTCTGTTTTATCTAATTAGTATGTTTTATCTGAAAAAATCTTTATAAATCTGAAGGTGAAGAAGTATTGTAAACATTTATGCAAACCACGTCAAATCATATAATTGATTCAAGTTAGTAACAAATCTTTATATATAGATAAATAGCCGTGAACCTCAACTTTCGTATCTCTTCTTGGTATAAACCGAATGTTCGCATTGAGTATTTCTGTGGCTCGGGGGCTAGCTTACTTCTTATTGTGGTTTATTTTTAATGTTAAGAATTTGGGTTCATTAATAATGAACCTTTGCAACCTTCAAAGAATAAATCCCCCCCCCCTCCCCTCAGAATTTGTTAGTATACGTTTCAAGATGAGTTGAACCCAAAAATCGTATGTAAAAATAAATTCCGTCCGACCGCTTTCCCCGTTTGAAGCTTTTCTCTGAAACAACTGGTCCGAACTTAATGAAATTAGGCTCAAAAATCATTCATCGGCCGGGGATGTGCCAGTAATAACGGCACCCCGTTCGATCACCCCTAAAGGGTAATATAGGACGATAAAGGCCAATAAAGACAATATACGAGCCCAGGTGTTAGTCGGATAACATAATTTTGGTATACAGGCATTTGAAACCCGTCTGGGGTTCGTATCTCAGCGGAGACAATACATTTTTAATTATTTCTTCCCAGTCACTTTGAAGGTTTTTAAAAATATATTCATTCATACGAGGTACCTAGCTCATTCATTTCCTTTAGGTAGGTGACATCGTCCAGTAATATTTCGATAATGCACCATAACTTAGTTTGATAGGTAATTTTCAATTGATCAATGTTCTGCGTAAAAGGGCTATTTAATACAGAAATTATAAACCTTTGTGTGATAATTTGCATCATTTTTTAGTTAATGTACAAATTTCTATCAAAACGCTATCGACAGTAAAAAATAGTGTCAATCACACAATCTCTTAATATACAAACGTTGTGCAATTTTACACGATGGTTTATTATCCTGTGTATATAGCTTTCCTCGATCTAATAAATTCAACATTTTCTCAATCAAATTCAAAATTTTTTTTTTCAATCCAATTCAACATTTTTTCAATCAAATTCAACATTGTTTTTTATTTTTCTCAACTATTCATTCTTTCCCATGCATTTTTTTGGGTCTAAGAAATAATGTTGAATTTAGTTGGTAAAATGTTGAATTTGATTGGAAAAATGTTGAATTTGGTTGGAAAATGTTGAATTTGACAGGGAAAATGTTGAACTTGATTGGAAAAATGTTGAATTAGATTGGGAAAAGCTATAGATCATCTGCCTAATTTGCACATCTCACTATTCTATTCGAATCAAAAGGGTAATGATGTGGACATGAGAAACCCTGATAACTTGCTTGATCTCAAGATAATTAGGTGCTGAAGATAAGAGGGGGGGGGGGGATGGAGGGAATAATTAGCGATTTTGTCAAGCGCTGCCCAAGCTACAAATCTTAACCTTTTTTCGTGATTCGTATTTTGTCCCATTATGAATTCGATATAACTTTTGAAAGTTAGTCAGGATTTTAAAATTTCATTGAATAAGGGGGTGAATGGAGGGGGTAATAATACTAAACCATGATTTTTTAAGTATTTTTTTTTTTTTTCAACTTTGAATTTGGAGTTTTGGAATATGTAACAGGAGATAATAGAGGGGGTAAACACGATAAACCATGATATTTGTACGATATTTTTTCAGACTTTTCGTGACTGTTTTTATTGTTGTTTTTTTAATCAAAATTTTAGTCCAGTTATGCAACCTTGGAAATTTCAAATTTACCGTCGGTGAAGGGATGAAATGGTGGGGGGGGGGGGGATTCCGAGAAATCATGATTCTTTTATATTCTGCTGTTCTCACCAAAATTAAATAAAGTCCATTCATAGAGACGTCCCTGTAATGCATGCATTACTTACCAGTATGTTTTACCCTGATATTTATGACCCACGTCTGGAGATGGGTAAACACTCCGCGTTTCGAAAACTGTAACGTTAGTTGGTGACCGATATAAGAGGTTAAACATATTTTCCTTATTAACCAAAGATGCTGAAATTTCTAACGGAACCTCTCAGGGGCAAATAGAATAGAATCAAAACGTGCGGTACCCGTACCACCCTGGTCAGCTGTGCTTGCTGTGCATCTAATTTATGTTGTATTCGCAATGCAATGGTGATATTTGAAACGGAGCACGTAAAATACGTGCGTGAATATACGTCGGATTAGTTCACGTATAATATTATACTCGTAATTACAAAGTGAGAAACCACTATAAGCATAGCTGATTGAGCTGTGATCCTTACTATTTTTCTAGTCGACCTACGTTACTGAAATCTGGAACGAAGTTTTTCTAGAACATTATAATGTGCTAAACCACCCTAATAGCAGCTAAGTGTACACACCTAACCGACCTACGGTACTGAAATTTCAAACGGAGCGATTCTAGTTCATAGAACAGAACATAACGCGCCGAGCGACCCTGATCAGCTGAGTGGGCTATGAGGCTAAATTTTCTCCTTAACGCTCTAAGAATGATAGGAATTTAAAACGGACTCTTTCTAGTATAATATCAATAATTACATTTCCTGTTGCTGCCATAGAACGGTTCAGTGATCAATATTTTTACTAAAAGGCAAAATCTTTCCGTTTTACCATGTCAATGATATATGAATGTCCCAACCGTCTGAGTGAACAAAAATTCATTCAACTTTAACCATTCCATTAGACACCCGTGCTTGCATAGAAATGTTTCGAACTATAGATTTATAAGTATAATTTATTTGTTACAAACACAACCCAAATTGATGCATTTGGTCAAATAATTTTATCAATTTATTAATTGAAGGACTTGGGGAATTAGCGCTAACCAGATTACTCAACTAAAACACCCAATTCGAAATTCAAATCAATATAAACCATATCGAAATTCTCCTGCGCTCATGGCAGTTCAGTGAAGTTGCTTTGTACCAAAAAACCTAATATACGGAAGTAAGACCCTTGAATTTCACTCTCACTTACACACTTTCTTACATTTTCGTATATTTCTTAACGTGTTTATCTATGTTTATATTATATGAATAGTCCCCTGTAGATTTTGTCCGACCGAAAATACATAGTAAAAATAGACCAGTAGACACTCACGTAGTGAGCCATATGTAAAGCGCAGTTTCTTTTTAGTAGATTAGTGTTTCACAAGACGAGACAAACAGCACTGAAATTAGCGTTAAGAGTTCACTCTGTTGATTGGGGTGGTTCGAGAAGCAAAAATCATATTCTACCTGTCTCACAGAGGATCCGTTTCAAATCGCAGCTTTTTAGGATAAGTAGCATAGAAATTAGCGTTAAGAGCTCACTTAGCTGATTGGGGGGGGGGGGGGGGGGGGGGGGGGGGGGGGGGGGGGGGGGTTTGACAAGTTGAAATCGTATGCTGCTTCGTAGGATAAATAACATAGAAATTGGATTTTTTCAATCAGGAAATCAGCTCACGCTGCTGATGTCATCAATGACGATTTTGGCAACCACTTTATTTTGAATGTGTTAAAGTTCTCGTTCACGAATTAATACGCATTTACGAGGATACAAATACATACATGAATAAAAAAAGTAAATACAACAGGGTTTTTTTTTCTTTTTTTAAGAAATTGGAAATTCCTTACTTAGTAGAATCAATAACAATCACAGTCATTTTGTGCAACGGACTTTCTTGGCAGGTTAGGCGAGTTCGCATTTAAATTCATCCGAATCTTCTTTATTTACATACATGCATTGGTAATTCAACAATGGTTGTTACCCATGGGCACGAAAAAGTGATTTTAACTATTGCATCCGAGTCTACCTAAAGGTAGCGGAAGCATTGCTTTCACTTTCGGGAGAAAAAAAATTTTGGTCTCCAAAATCAAAATTTCTACTCGCATTTTGCGTTTTAGACCATTCTGAACAACTTTGGTTCCGTGTCTGTCTGTGAGTATGTCATTCGTGTAACCGCAAATCCTTGTAACAAGCTTATGTTTCACAGTTTTCATCCAATTTAGATGAAATTTCTAGGATATGTGCGGGCTAGGAGGTAGACGGTCTCTTATCAGTTTCATCGTTCTTGACACAATATCTCACTCAGCGCATGCGCAAACGTAAATTCTACCAAGCATCATTTTCTCACGCCCTAATCGCCCTATCTCGCTCAGATTCGGATGATGGTTGGCAGATGACGATTTGATCATCCCATATCAATTTTAACATGATTGTATCATTATTAGCTACTGCGCATGCGCCTATGTAAAATCCTTGTAACGACCTTAATTTTCACTTTTTTAATCCGATTCCGATGAAATTGTCAGATAGTGCGCGGGTTAAGTTGTAAATGGTCCCGTATCAGATTCATTGTAGCCAAATCAATACTTCATTCTGCGGATGCGCTAACGTAAATTACATTGAGAATCATTTATTCGTTTCTTAATTGACCAATTATGACATTTCACGCTACTTCTTGATTTACTCTTTTCCGCTATGGAACTTTTCATGAGAATTTAAAACTTTTCAATGATCTATGCATTCATGATGCGTAAACGAGGAAGTTTGTGCCACACCCAACTTAGCAGACGTTTTTTAAATGGAAGAAGATTCCATTCTAAGAAGTTTGGGATCAATTGCACTCCCCTAGGAGGAGTAGTTTTCTTTGTATGATTTTCCCTAAGTTTCGCACACTGGTAACGTCAAAGTACCTCTCCCGCCGGGCCAGACCCCCCCCCCCCCCCCCCCCTGCCACCCAGTGTAAACCAGTGTAAACTTTGAAAATCATAAAAAGAAAACTACTCAATGTAAGAGAGTGCGGAAGGTATCCGCTTTCTTAAAATGGAATCTACTTTCATTTGAAAATATAAAATTAATTCGTGGGCAACGCTCATTGTACTCACAACATAATTTCACAACTTTATTAGATTGGAAAGTTATACCCTGCTCATAATACAACAGTGAGTGGCCGAAACGTTCTTTCATTCATAATCGCTAAACATGATATCCACTGATATTTTTCTAATAGTGAACATCAGAACAAACTAGTATGAATAGAGCATCATCTCATTCCCTGACGCTGTCAGCACTGTTCACATTGTGGAGTCAGTGCAATATTCTCTGATGATTAACACTGAATCAATTGAATCCACATGCACCCCCTCGACTGCTGAAGCTCAAAGGGTTCGGCCTGCCGTCCACGGTATTAGCAGGACGATGGTGGCGGGGAAAGGGGTATTAATAACGATATTATATTCCCCGGACACGATCTAATCCTAATACCAGAGCACTGCTGTGGATATGTGAACTGCCCGTGACGGCGGATTACTCTGGGCGAGTTGGGGATAGACTATTGAGGCGAGTTTTCCTCATTTCCCTCAGGAGTAATTGGAAACAAACGGATTGGGAGGATTTCGGGGTAACCTCGAACAATATGGGGAACCAATTCAGCAGTAAATTGAGTATATGTAACATGCAGAAGAGATTGAAGGGATACCGAGGTTTTAACATGGCAACAGTATAGAGCTTGCGTTTTGATTTTGCGAGACAGCAATGGATACCTTCAGTATATTGATTTTGGTAACAAGCTGTTGAGCCAGGAAATGGTAAGTAAGTGAAGATAGGTTGATTCTTCCAAAGTCTTCTTTATATAGTTTACTTTGCTTCGGAGTCCACCAGATAGTAGAGGTATTGTAGAGATAATTCAAAGTACTCGGACCTGAGCCTTGGGGAACTACATCTGAATTAATTATATTTGTGTGGATAATATTTATAGGTAAAATAAACACCTACCAAAGTCAAGAAAGACAAACGATTAAAAAAAAAAGAAAGAAAAAAAAAAAAAAAACCGTTTCTGGGATTTAAGTAACGTAATTAAAACTCGTAAACGAGTTCCACTATCTGCTTTACAAGCAGATACCATGTTACATGGATATGTTTTTGATTGGGGATTTCATAACGGTTGTCCTCGAGAGTTGTAAACAAATCCTTTAACTTTAAACAAATCCCTGGGCCGCATCCCGACTAATTCCAACAAAACAACGGTTTACTTATAGAAATGTTGAGCATAACTGTGGAGAAAAGCCACTACAATGAGTTGTTGTTAACAGTCGACTGTTGTCAAGAGGATGAAAATGTTTCCTATGGAGTGGAGTAAATGATGCTATTGCTTTACGTTAAGAATATTGTAACCGGCTTATTGAAATTGTTTATAGTCCAATCAACTTAGTTTAGGAATGTAGCCAGGTACGTAAGGAGGGGGAAATTGTTAGCTTGAGATGTGAACATTTATCACATAAATCAAGCGCTTTCCAACGAGTGGCGAACGATTTCTGTGCGATGAAAACTGCGGAAGTTCCATTCCCCTAGCAACGGCTGGGTTGTACGTCAAAAACACTGAAATTGTGACACAAATTTTGCGTCACGGAAATGTTTGGTTGACCCCCCAGAGCAAAGACATATCCATGTCAAAAAAAAAAAACTCGGCGCTCCGCGCCTCGCCAGGGGGCAAGCACCCTGGACCCCCGGTTACCTCTATTTACATACTTCGGACGAAATTATTGAAACACGCAACCAAGTGACAACCAAACAAGCGTCATTGTTTACTATTCATTTATAACATCAATTTATATAGTTATAGTATGAAACTACGAAAATTGCGTTGTCGCGCAACCAAGTGACAACCAAACAAGCGTCATTGTTTACTATTCATTTATAACATCAATTTATATAGTTATAGTATGAAACTACGAAAAAAATACGAAATAAATTCGTGATAAATCAAGAGCTTTCCAACGAATGGTGAACGATTTCTGTGCGATTAAAATGGCGGAAATTCCGTTTCCCTACCAACGACTCGGTTGTACGTGAAAATCATCCGTCACACATTTCGTTCCCATCCCGCGTTCCATTTTCGGCTAGTTAGTCCATGGCTAAAACACATTCTGTGTTAAAACTCATAAACGAGTTCCACTATCCGCTTTACAAGCAGATACCATGTTACATGGATATGTCTTTGATTGAGGATTTCATAACGGTTGTCCTCGAGTTGTCCTCGACTGTTGTCAAGATGATGAAAATGTTTCCTATGGAGTGGAGTAAATGATGCTATTGCTTTACGTTAAGAATATTGTAACCGGCTTATTAAAATTGTTTATAGTCCAATCAACTTAGTTTTGGAATGTAGCCAGGTACGTAAGGAGGGGGAAATCGGTAGCTTGAGATGTGAACATTTATTATATAAATCAAGCGCTTTCCAACGAGTGGCGAACGATTTTTGTGCAATGAAAACTGCGGAAGTTCCATTCCCCTAGCAACGGCTGGGTTGTACGGGAAAAACACTGAAATTGTGACACAAATTTTGCATTACGGACAGTTTTGGTTGACCCCCCAGAGCAAAGACATATCCATGTAAAAAAAAAAACAGCGTAAGCAAAACCAACTTTTCGAATAGAGATAGGCAAAATATAATTAGGTGGAACTTCAAGTTTCACTGAACAAATTTCGTGATTATTTGTCACAAGGTGAACCGTGTTTAATAGTAATTTTGATTTAATAATTAGGAAATTTGTTTACAAAATGCTTTCCTATTTACGTGCTGCTGGTTCGCGTAGCATGTTATAAAAAACGCCAAGGGAATTGGTTAGCTGGAGCTCAGGGTGGTGCCCATAATTTCATTCGTCCCATGATGTCCTGGAGATACTCCTTAACAAATTTCGTTGTAATCAGACAGTCAACATCGCTTTTAGCACAATCAGCTGATCAGAATGGAGCCTATAAGGTCATTCGACTCTTGTCCCAGAGAGGCTCCCTATCAAATTTCGACGTCATACGGTGAATAGGAGTGATTTGAGCACAATTTTAACATAATTATGATTGATATTACGGCGTGGTCTGCGGACCCTCACCAAAGGCAGCGAGGCGCAAGTTCTGACATAGTAACACAAGATATCAACATTTGGTCCAAATCGGTTTCGGTGGAGTAGTGAACACAACATTTTGTCCATTAATATATATTAGGTATATAAGGAATCTGATAATGAATGATTATTGTAAACGTCTTCTAAACCCTTTGAAATATAAAGAAAATGCATCCCCACCGACGGTTACGAGGTAATCAAGTCATCTTCGTCCAACTATCATCCAAATTTGAGCGAAATCGAACGACTAGAGTGCGAAAAAAAAAAAAATGGGGCATAATCGAATTTACGTTTGCACATGCGCAGAATGAAGTATTGATTCGGCAAAAATGAAAGTGATAGGGGACCATGTACAACCTAACCCACGCTTTCTCTGACAATTTCATCGAAATCGGATGAAAACAGTGGAAATTAAGGTCGTTACAAGGATTTCACATAGGCGCAGGCGCATTAATGATACAATCATATTGAAATTGATATGGGATGATAAAATCGTCATCCCCCAACAATCATCCGAATTTGAGCGAGTTCGTACGACTAGGCGTGAAAAAATGGAGAATAATGAAATTTACGTTTGCGCAAGCGCAGAGTGGATTATTGATTTCGCAACAATGAAACTGATAGAGGTATGTCTTTACTATAGCCCGCACTTTCCCTAAAAATTGCATCCAGATCGGATGAAAACTGTGGAAAATAAGCTTGTTACAAGGATTTCATATTGGCGCATGCGCAGTGGTTATTATTGATACAATCCCGTGGAAATTGATATAATATGGTCAAATAGTCATCCCCCAATCATCATTCAAATTTGAGCGTGATCAAACGGCTAGGGAGTGAGAAAATGATGCTTGGTAGAATTTACATTTGCACATGCGCAGAGTGAGGTATTGAATCAAGTACGATGAAACTGATAGAGCATCGTCTACCCCCAAGCCGCATATCTCCTGAAAATTTCATCCAAATCAGATGAAAACTGTGGATGATAAGGTTGTTACAAGGATTTGCGGACACACGACAGACACGACACACACACACACACAGACAGACTGACAGACACGGGACCAAAGTTGTTCAGAATGGTCAAAAACGCAAAATGCGAGTGAAAATTTTGATTTTGGAGACCAGCAATTTTTTCTCTCCCATAAGTGAAAACAATGCTTCCGCTACCTTCAGGTAGATTCGGAAGCAACATCCAATTTGTGATATACAATCCTCTTTATGCAGTCCAGAAATGAGGGTATCTAAAAATCTAAGTAGATCTTGAAAGAAGAGTTGACGCGTAGTATGGTCTTAGTAAATCGAAATTATGTAGAACATTTACCAAGATTGAGTGGCATCCAATGCCGTAGCTAAGTAAGTTCATATTTAGGAGCAACAACAACAGTCAAGGATTTTATTTTATAGTTCTAAATTAATTTATAGTACTGGTAACTGCATATGCAAATGCAAGTATAGTAGACTTTCGAACGTTCAAATAAAAATTTACTAGGTTTTTGTCATGATTATAAAAACCTACTTTTTCATACGGACTTATTGATCATTAAAGCCTAATACTATTTAGACAAAATTTTTGTAGAATTAACTATTCAGTAAGTTAAAAAACTAATATAAATATAAATATTGATGAATTGGAATGCACTTGGCTAACTCTTATACTCTCTTACTACCTACAAAATCGTATCTGTGAACGTTAGTCTCATACATACCTTCATCAATTGTTGCTTCAGCGCTAAATATACATTACTGGTAAACAGTAATTATTATTTCATATTGCTAATTCATTTAGGGATACAAGTGCGTGAAATAAAATAGCGTAGTCAAAACCATCAAAGGGAATGAGAGTCGTCTCTAACAAAATGTAAACAAACTCAAACAAGTGACATGCTATAGGTTAACATGAAGCATTGCTACATTCGATTATTCTAATTATTTCCATTCGGCTGTTTCATTCACCACTTCAGGCTTCTATTCATTTTATTTTACCTTCTTTTCAACTGGGACTTCATTCATAAATGGTTTGTGATATCATAATAAAATATATGATATAACAAAAATTATGATTCAAGAATTAAACTGTATTGGATATGGCAAACAAACACGATAGAATGTCCAGTGAAAAATAACGGAAGTGCTATGGAACTACGGATATTTTCCTAGGGCATAACCGCGTCCGGGCTAGTCCCAGAAGGTAGTGGGGATCGTTGTTTTTACTTTACAGTATCCACATAATTTTCGTTTTGTTGCCTAGGTAATTTTACATTTCTGCGTGGGGCTGCTACAATAGAGAGTTTTTGTACTTCTCGTATTCATTTTCTCGTATACGAAAATGGTCTTTCCGAAACGAGAAGAGGTTTTCGTAACGTGGAAACGCTTTTCGGAACGGGAAGAGTCAGCTTTACTCGTGCTCAGCTTTTTCGGAATCGTAATTAGCGGCATTTTGTTCTTGCTTTCGACGTTTTATCGAAGATTTCAGCTTTTTCATTCTCAAGATTTTGTTTCAAGGTTCATTTTACAAGTTTTAAAGATTCGTGTTCTTCACGGCTGAATCTTTTTTGTATGATGTAGAGATAAGTGGTCGTTGTTTCTTAATTCATGTTATATTTTGGAAATTGTCTACTGTGACAATTGAGTTTTGAGCAGTGATTCACTACAAGAGTCACGTTAACGTCTCTGTAAGAGTTCCCTTCCTCTCGGGCTTACGAAAACGCTACTAGAAATCGATGCAAAAAGGTTAGCATTCATCGTGCTCGCTCTAACAGCGAGTTTTCGTGTTTACGAGAAATACCAATACGAGAAATACAAAAACTCTCTAATATCCACGCTACTTTTGCCTACTAAAAACGAACCTAATGAGAATTTCTTTGTATCTAAGAGCGTCTAAAGTTTCTGGGCAACCAGAGTCGCAAAATAATTGTATTTTGCGATAGATAGATAAAATGTATTCAATAAAGACACAATACACACAAACATATGTTGATAGTACACATCCAGAACTTGAGCTATTCGCCTAGCTTACTTTTCTAACGGTAGGCTTGCCCCAGGTCGTTGGATAAGATTCAGGCGGTTTGCCCATAATTTTAAACTCAACACCATACGTTTACATAACATCACATATTCGTCTATATAACATACACATAGCCTAAATAATACAACGATATTGGTCTGAAATGTTTCCATCATCTTATAAGTAGATTATTTTCCATACTAAAATTATTGTTTTATATTATTGCTCATAAATTCTGTTTACCATAGTTTTGCATTCCTCTGCCCCATTTTTCACAAGCCTCGATAAAATTTGCTTTTTAGGACGTCCCTCTCAAGCTATGTCTTATTGGCAAAGCTTCGTTAATAAGAGGGAAGCCTATCGGAATTGATCCAGGGTGGTGGGGGACAACCCAAGCATGAGAAAAAAAAAATAACCTAATATTAATCCGTTTCAGAAGATTCTAAGACCGAATCCGTGCAAAAATAAAGAAGTTTCATTTCCCCAGCAACGGCTTGGCTGTACGTGAAAATCAAAAGAACTTTGAAACGTATGTACTCTGAACTTGGTATTAGAACCTCTTGAAACTCATACGGTGGATACAGCTTTCGTACAAGTACGCAACCACGAGAGACATTTTATGTCTTTGCGCCCCCTTTCCCCTTCCTATAAAACCCCGTATTGTATTCTAGAGCCACTCAGCTGATCTGGGATCGGTCAGTTGTGTTCAGAAGTCACTCAAGGGCCCACATACCAAATCTCAGAATCGTGGGATCATTAGGGAAAAAACTGGATTCTAGAGCCACTCAGCTGATCTGGGATCCGTCAGTTGTGTTCAGAAGTCCCTCAAAGGCCCACATACCAAATCTCAGAATCGTGGGATCATTAGGGAAAAACTGATTCTAGAGCCACTCAGCTGATTTGGGATCGGTCAGTTGTGTTCAGAAGTCCCTCAAGGGCCCACATACCAAATCTCAGAATCGTGGGATCATTAGGGAAAAAACTGGATTCTAGAGCCACTCAGCTGATCTGGGATCCGTCAGTTGTGTTCAGAAGTCCCTCAAGGGCCCACATACCAAATCTCAGAATCGTGGGATCATTAGGGAAAAAACTGGATTCTAGAGCCACTCAGCTGATCTGGGATCGGTCAGTTGTGTTCAGAAGTCCCTCAAGGGCGCACATACCAAATCTCAGAATCGTGGGATCATTAGGGAAAACTGAACACAACTGACCGATCCCAGATCAGCTGAGTGGCTCTAGAATCCAGTTTTTGACATTTTATGTCTTTACTATGGCACATAAATGAAAAAGCGTCACGCGGGGGAGCGTCACGCGGGGAGCGTCACGCGGAGATTCCCTAATGATCCCACGATTCTGAGATTTGGTATGTAGCCCCTTGAGGGACTTCTGAACACAACTGACCGATCCCAGATCAGCTGAGTGGCTCTAGAATCCAGTTTTTTCCCTAATGATCCCACGATTCTGAGATTTGGTATGTGGGCCGAGGGACTTCTGAACACAACTGACCGATCCCAAAGCTGAGTGGCTCTAGAATTCAGTTTTTTCCCTAATGATCCCACAATTCTGAGATTTGGTATGTGGGCCCTTGAGGGACTTCTTTACACAACTGACGGATCCCAGATCAGCTGAGTGGCTCTAGTCCAGTTTTTGTTTTATGTCTTTACTATGGCACATAAACCCCGTGTGACGCTTTTTCATTTATGTGCCATAGTAAAGACATAAAATGTCAAAAACTGTGATGTGGGATCCGTCAGTTGTGTTCAGAAGTCCCAAAAGGGCCCACATACCAAATCTCAGAATAGTGGGATCATTAGGGACAAAACTGGATTCTAGAGCCACTCAGCTGATCTGGGATCAGTCAGTTGAGTTCAGAAGTCACTCAAGGGCCCACATACCAAATCTCAGAATCGTGGGATCATTAGGGAATCTCCGCGTAACGCTCTCCGCGTGACGCTCCCCCGCGTGACGCTCCCCC
Organism: Adelphocoris suturalis; assembly: GCA_030762985.1. Taxonomy (NCBI): domain Eukaryota; kingdom Metazoa; phylum Arthropoda; class Insecta; order Hemiptera; family Miridae; genus Adelphocoris; species Adelphocoris suturalis. Next base: position 161,229,136 of record CM061040.1, read on the forward strand.
GCGTGACGCTTTTTCATTTATGTGCCATAGTAAAGACATAAAATGTCAAATCAGGTGTATGTCTGTGCGTGTGAGAGTATGTGTGTGAAAAAATTGTTGACGCTGCCCAGGCCACAATTCTCAATAGATTTTCGATATTCTTCTTTGTTCGACCCCAAATTCATTCTAGTTGTGCAACAAACCCAGGAAGTTTAAAAAACTGTGGTGGAAGAGGGAGAAACGTGTTTTTTTTTTCAACAAATTTTGTCGACGCCACCGAAGTTCCAATTCTCAACCGATTTTCCTAATTCTTATTTGGTTCGATTCCAATTTTAGTCTACTTGTGCAGCAATTCTTGGGAATTTCGGATTTTCAGTCAGTGGTGGTGGGTGGAGGGGATAATTAACGATTCTTTCAAGAGCTGCCCAAGCTACAAATCTCGACAAATTTTCTTGATTCTTATTTTGTTCCATTACGAATTTGATATGGGTTGGGAACGTATGTCAGGAGTTTCAAATTTCATTATGAAAGGAGGTGAATGGAGGGGGAGAATAGTAATAAATCATGATGTTTGAACTAATCTTGTCAGATTTTCGTGATTGTTTTTTTGTTCAACTATGAATTTGGTCACATTTCGGAAGGTATATCAGGAGTTTCAAATCGTATTATGGATTTGGGTGAATATAAGGGATGGTAGTAATAAATCATGATGTTTTAACTACATTTTCATGATCATTTTTTGTTCAATTATGAATTTGAGCCAGTTTGGAAAAATATGTCAGGAGTCTCAAATTTCATGCAAGAAGTTTTATGATGGAAATTTACTGTCGGTGGAGGGAGATAATGGTGGCTGGGACGGTAAGTTCGTGTAGCCACGATATATTTTTGAAGTGTAAACTTCTATAGGCGCACACCGCGTCGAAAAATTTAGCGGGGTGTGAATACGATTTTACCGTCACGTTTTTTTCCGTCACGCTGTTTTTTGACATTTTATGTCTTTACTATGGCACATAAATGAAAAAGCGTCACGCGGGGGAGCGTCACGCGGAGAGCGTTACGCGGAGATTCCCTAATGATCCCACGATTCTGAGATTTGGTATGTGGGCCCTTGAGGGACTTCTGAACACAACTGACCGATCCCAGATCAGCTGAGTGGCTCTAGAATCCAGTTTTTTCTTTAATGACCCCACGATTCTGAGATTTGGTATGTGGGCCCTTGAGGGACTTCTGAACACAACTGACCGATCCCAGATCAGCTGAGTGGCTCTAGAATCCAGTTTTTTCCCTAATGATCCCACGATTCTGAGATTTGGCATGTGGGCCCTTGAGGGACTTCTGATTACAACTGACCGATCCCAGATCAGCTGAGTGGCTCTAGAATCCAGTTTTTTCTTTAATGATCCCACGATTCTGAGATTTGGTATGTGGGCCCTTGAGGGACTTCTGAACACAACTGACCGATCCCAGATCAGCTGAGTGGATCTAGAATCCAGTTTTTTCCCTAATGATCCCACGATTCTGAGATTTGGTATGTGAGCCCTTGAGAGACTTCTGAACACAACTGACCGATCCCAGATCAGCTGAGTGGCTTTAGAATACAACAGGGGTTTTATAGGAAGGGGAAAGGGGGCGCAAAGACATAAAATGTCTCTCGTGGTTGCGTACTTGTACGAAAGCTGTATCCTCCGTATGACTTTCAAGAGGTTCTAATACCAAGTTCAGAGTACATACGTTTCAAAGTTTAACATAGTCTAGCCGAGCAGGTTTGTAATGTCCGTAACGTTACTTTATCACAATTCTAAGGGGAGATTTCTTTTGATTTTCACGTACAACTAAGCCGTTGCTGGGGGGGTTGCTGGGGAAATGAAACTTCTTTATTTTTCACCGGATAAAAATCGTTCTCCACTCGTTGGAAAGCTCTCGATTTATCACGCATTTCTTTCGTACTTGTTCTTCATGTCGTAGTTTTATATTTATTTATGTTATAAATGGATATAGTAAAAAATGCCGCTTGTTTTGTTGTCACTTGGTTGAGAAATTAATCTTGCTTATAGTAATTATTGTAGACGTGCACCCTAACAGAAAATTACCATCTTAGGTACTCTGTTCTAATTTCGATTTTTAAAACATGTATGTAGTAGTTTTAAATTTATTTACATTTACGAATTAGCGGGAAGAAAGCATGTTCCATGTTTTAGCATTTTAGCCGAAGGCTCAAGGCGGAAAGTTACCGAGGGTCCAGGGGCGGAGCCTGTCCACTTTTACTTTCCCAGAATCCCAACAGAGTGGAAAGTAATGCCCAATTTTACTTTCCCAACATCCCAACAGAGTGGAAAGTAATGTCCATTTTTACATTTAGAAGTTTACACTTCTCTCTTGTGGTCTTTAGCACACCTGGTTTTTCTCTTCTGTTAACTCTCACCAAAATTACATACAATCCATTCATAAGGACGTCCCTGTAATGCATGCATTACTTACAAATATGTTTGGAGTTTGGTCCAGTATATCTTAGAGCTCTTTTCAAACGACTATCTAGCTGTCTGAGAATAATGTGAATGATACCTAATTTTGGATTGTGTGTAGGGTAAACGCACCAGTAGCTGACACCCTTAAGAAATTTTACTTTAAAAATTATTTTATTGAATCTTTCTTGTTTTCATTTGATAGAACAACTTTCCAGCTTGCTAACTAGCCCGTAAAAAGTAAGAAATCTTGAATCAGAGTGGAAATAATAGCGAATTTCGTGAAAAGTTCCGATGCACCTAAAGCTGACACTGTCGAAGTGCGAATGTTCCTATAGCTGACAGGGAGGGAAATATTGAAAGCAAATGTTCGAAATTTCGAATTTCTTTGTTTTAAAACGCGAGCAGGTATAGTAGGAACTTGTTTTTCTTTCCTATCACATTAAGCTCTACCTTAGGTTCATCCAAAATAGGAAACTGAAGACAAAATAGGTAATGGAGGAGGTAATTTTTTCTCTATAGTTATCCAATTGTGGTCACCGGCTCGAGGTATATTCCAACTTTTACCCAACTTTTCGTAGAAAAGGGGGCATTGCAGCCGTCGGTACGGCAGCACTTGGGAGTGGGGATACATTTTCTTTGCTTTTCAGAGGGTCTGTGTGTGTTCGTTTATGGACAAAAATTTTTGCTCCGTACTCCTCCGAAACCGATGGTCCGATTTGGACCAAATTTTGATATGATATATTACCATGTCGGAACTTGTGACTCGCTGACTTGGGTGACTTGGATACGAGCCGTAATATCAATCGTAATGATGGCAAAACAGTGCTCAAATCTCTCATATTTACAGTCGAAATTCGTTAGGGAGCCTCTTTGGGACAAAAAGATACGAGCGAAGTGAGGAGTGCTATCCTGATCAGCTGAGTGATCTAAATTCTCTCCTATTTACCTTTGGGACGTCGACATTTGACAGAGAGCCTCTCTGGGGCAACAAGAGACGAGCAAAGTAAGGAGCACCATCCTGATCAGCTGAGTGAGCTAAAATCTCTCCTGTTCACCGTAGGACGTTGCAAATTGAAAGGGAGCCTCTCTGGGATAACAAGATTTCTCTGGCTTTCTTTCTCTTCGACTTATTTCTCAGTAACTCTTCTTTTTCTTGCTTCTTTCTTAATCTTTCCTCAGCTCTCTTACTTTTATTTTCTTCGTCTTCTGTTTTCTTCTATTCCTTCTATGTACGATTGATACTCTTTCCAAGAATAGGAAATTACAAAGCCTGGGTAACTTTTTCTTCAGATTTCTTCTCAGGATGCTCAGGCCAGGGCAGTGCCAGTTTGAAAGGGCTTGGGAAGTCACCGAGAAGAGTTTCAGGAATAAAGGGAATATTGGAGAATTTTGTTGGCTTTGTGAGCCTTAGGGAACCGTCTGGAACCAAAAAAAAAAAAAAAAAAAGAAAGAAAACCCAGAGGCTGGGTGTTGTCCCAATTGCTGACATGGTCTGTTCTAGTACCTGACACCCCTGTCAGCTACTGAAAAGTAAAATCTGCATTGAAAATAACGTTCAGTGGTGTGACTCATGTAACTAGGGATAAATATAAGATAAAGTCTATGACTGTTTGAAGAAAATTATGTGATGTTCCAGTGGCTGACAGGCCTGTCAGCTACTAGTGAAAAGGCCATTTTAAGGACCCAGTAGCTGACACCCATTAAAATTATAAACTCTATCGCAAAATAGGTTCAAAAATAGATTAAACACAATCTACAATCACTCAGTAATAGAAATGACACAGAGGTTTTGGAATAAAATAAAGTACAAAAGCAACAGAGACAAAAGCTCACCTCCGAGTCCTTGCTAGTAGGTGTCTGGTTCTGGAGCACTTGACAAACTGAGAAGAAGTTGCCGACTACATATTGACATTAGGTTATGATTCCCGCCAGAACTGACGTAGTTCTGCCAACTAATCAAGAAAGAAATACCTACAGATGCCGCTAATTTTTGAAATAGAGGTGTAGGAGGCCCTGACTCCTTATTATTTAATTTTTCGTGGAGGATGTCAGGTAATGGTGCACCTGTCAGCTGCTGGTGCATTCACCCTAAACAGCGTTAATCTCGGTCTTGGTGCAATTACATTCCCTGCGACGAGGTATCATGTAATATATGTAGGATTGCGCTGTGAATATTTTATTCATGGATTCCTATGGGATTGCAAAAGCAAATTTTTAATGTATAGTTGCCTTCTGGTAAACAGCTCTGCAAGATTAATACATTTAGAGACGGCGTCCTAGATGTTAATAACAAGGTAATACCTTCCTTCTTTCTGGTATTTGTTTTTTTTCGAGATATGGTCATTCTTGTTATATATTTTTCAGTCAAGCAACTTTTTACCTTCGTGGAAAACAAAAATGCAGATTAATCGTACTAACTATGCATATATGTTTGCTTCTCTTCCTTTGTAAGTACGAATGAACAAACCTGCCGTTTGATAACCCTAATATTGACTACCTCCCATGACCTACGATAAATGCTGATCCGTGACTTTATTGGTTGTTCTAACTCAGTGCCAAAAAATGAAACATTTTATTTTTATTTATTCCATGAAAACTTCGAAACTTTCGAAATGTAGAGGGTAGTGTTCCCAATTACTAATGGTTCTATTCACTAAATAGTATACGTTCTCTGCCAGGAAAACTATTTGAGCAGTACCTACCTTTACGAAGGATGCTTATACACCCATGCCCTTTTAGTCCACATTTAACGTAAATTATTCTGTAAGTGAGCATATTTTCAAAGGAGATGAATGTGCTGGTTCTAGTTTAAGAGATGCCGTTAACCCCGCGAAATCGAACGAGAATATTCTCGATAATTTGAAAAGGCAATTTTGAATACCCCGACCTCAACTCAATCAACCGAGGAAGAAAATTTCTGAGCTGCATATCACTATACAGGTTTTAATGGAAATGTCCATTCCTCTACCTTTATTTATGTCTAAATTGGTTATGAGGGTTTAGCCCTTTGTCCTAGTTCTTCATAATTTTGCGTTCTTCGGTAACACTATCCACTGGGGTAGCTGTTGCCATCAACACTAATGCTGTCATATAAGAGTTTTTCTATGATTTGATGTCAGGAATGAACCAACACCCAATCCAGTACTATTCGAGGTGTACCGATCCATTTGCGATGCAAAAGGGACCCATTGACGAGCCTTGACGAGTTTGGAAAATGAAACAGGCATGATAAACAGCAATTAGCAGTCGAAAGCATACCAATATTTACGATATTCATAGAGACAATATTCAGCGTACGAGGACTATCTAATACTAAAATATTGTTCTTTGTATGATAATTTGTGAATAATGAACATTATTCACAAAATGTAAATAATGAATTAATATAAAACTGAACGAGTGATTATTAAAAAATAAAAATTTTGAGGAACATTTGGGACTGACTGACAGCTACTCCAAGGAGGCACAGCTCTAGCTGAGGGAATTCTGTTTTAGATTTCCGTAATTTCTGGAAGTGGTAAACACGCCGCAATTTTTTGTCCCATAGTGCTTTAACGAGAGTTTTCCCTGTTTTTTTTCTCAACCATTCATTGTTTTTTCAGAATTCATTCCAATTTATTAATATCTTAAGAGTTGAAGCAATTTGTTTATTAAACTATAAATTTCATATAAAGGTGAAATGCGCACAAGTTCGAGATTTAAATTTGATTTTCTTGATTTATCAAGAGAATCTAACTATACCTCATAAGAGTTTTGCAAAAGTACGATGTATCTGCTCATTATTCGACGTTTATTGTTCATTGGCAGACAGTACCAAATATATACATCATACGTTATTACCCACAGCAATGTTAGGGATCGCTGGTAGTTTTCGCAACCGAGCAATCATCCCAAAGAGGACATGGGAATTGAAGGATCCCAGTAGGTATAAATTTATGGCTTCAAAATATTGTACCTACCAGTGAAAAATTAGAATAAGGCCTCTACAGCTAGGTACCTGCTAAAAACTATTTCTGTGCCTGGCTGTTCCTTGTAAGGATGGTGATGAGTTCATATATTCATCAACTTCAAAAAATATCTGTTGATTCATTAGAACAAAATACAATAGCAATGATCAGCCATTATCCTTCCAGTGCCTATGGGATTCATTTCTGGCAGTAACAGCTACATAAGCTTATATTCTACCTCCATACATCTCTTTGTAACGACAACTTGTATGAATTATTTACATTTATCTTGGTTCATTATAATTAAATTCGTGTAGGAAATTTTGAACGCCCTTTGTTGTATTATGTATATTGTTTAAATGTTACAGTGAGTGAGTTGTGATTTTGTGCTCTCACCATCTGCAATAGCTGCTTCACCTTGCATCACTTACTGGAACCTGCCATGTTCTAGCGCCATTTTACACTTTCGGTTCAGCCTTGTTTCTAAACCCAGACCTCTTATCTTAGCAATTTTGTATCCTGTAACATCCGCGCACTTAGCAATTATTCAGTTCGATTTTGGTACCAAATCATTTCATATTTCATCAACCTCCCGAAATATCACAGGGAATTGCTGAAGGTGTGGATACTGCCACATATCTGCTGTACTTGGTTGGTTCAACACTTCCAATCAGGTGCCACCTGCATGCTGACCGGTCTCCAGCTCCATAATTGTGGTGGTATTTTCATCATCTCTCTTCATTTCACCTTAAGGCCTATTCTGGCTATACCAATTCATCTACATTTTCTACACATACCTATCTTCTACCTACCTTACTCTTGGAGTTGGGTCTTCATTCTCTTCATCTATACACCTCTTCAGCTATGGGAATGAACTTTGGGAAATATCTGTGATGCTTATCATTATCTGTTACCTTCATCTTCATTTTCTTCAGTGGCCACTCTATAGGTAGGAAACTTATTCATTTTCACAAGTTGCCTCACTTAGGTACATACTGTGCAATAAATCACCTGAAGCTTACTTATATATACATATTTATTTACTTATCCTAGTCACATTTATCACATCTAGTCATTGGTTACTACAGTGCAACAATATTTAAAATACAGTCCACTTTAGGCCCATGAGGTGGTATTAGGAAACTAGGGTATCAGCATACTAGTTGCCAGGAGCCTCATAGTGCTATCATTTTACCACTTGTATCGTAGGGAGGGTTTTAGCTGCAGACAAACAGCAGGCTCTTGCCTAGGTACAAACATTTCCAAAGTTCATATCAAGCATGTTTCTAGCAGGGACCTATCCCCATTGACTTACAGCAGAACTCATAAATTTAATGTCAATGTACACATAAAGTTCGCAGAAACAGCGTTATACAGGGTGCGGCAGAGAGGACGGATGGTTTTAAAAAAATCATAAAATAGTTAATTTTTACTCAAAAACAAATTTATTGATGCAATCAGGTTTGCAAGGAAATAGCATTTGAGACAGTCAAGTGTGAAAAATCACATCAGGCATGTGGTGGCCGAAATTGTTGATGCAGTGCTGGAGGCGTTCTTGGAAGTTCGCGTAGACTCTCTCCAACATAACGCTACGTCGTAATGATCACCAACTTCTTTTTCCCTGAATTACGACGGCGACGTGTTCCAACCCGACGTGTGTGGTTCCAGCAGGATGGGGCGACCGCCCACACAGACAGAGCATCAATGGACGATATTCGCCCTCTCTTCCCTGGTCGCCATATTTCCAGGTTTAGCGATGTCCATTGGCCTCCTCGGTCCCCAGATTTATCCATATGCGATTTTTTCTTATGGGGACACCTCAAGGCTTAGAGTATACGAGAACAAGCCCCGAACTCTGGACAAATTGAAGGACGCAATTCGCGTGGAAGTCGCCCAAGTTGAGAGAGTATGTTGGAGATAACGCCCAAGAACGCCTCCAGCACTGCATCAACAATTTCGGCCACCACATGCCTGATGTGATTTTTCACACTTGACTGTCTCAAATGCTATTTCCTTGCGAACCTGATTGCATCAATAAATTTGTTTTTGAGTAAAAATTAACTATTTTATGATTTTTTAAAAACCATCCTTGGTACTTAATGGGAAACGGTCAGAGCAAAAACTTGCTCGATATTAACATCGGGGAATATTTAACCCTGAATCGAATGAGGTGTGGCAGACCTGAATTAGACCAATATTAAGGCTGTTGCGGTTTTCGATTGTCCTTAATTCCCGTATTTCGGGAGATGATTCATTGTTTTCGGGTCGAATCGCTTTGGGTTTTTATGCTCTACATCTTTGCTACGTATAAATAAAAATTTCTGTAGGTTGTAGTTTGATGGGAATCATTAGAGAAAACTTTAGAATGGGCTTTAGCCATCTTTATGAGGCCGCCATTCTGTATCCCACCAATTTCAAGACGAAAGACAAAACTTATCTCACTTAGAACAGACTACATTTTCAAATTCTAATCGTAAACCTTCTGAAATTACTACCTATTTTCAGTCTCGGACCCTGAACTAGTCGGATCTCATGCTCGTATCCTCATTCGAAAGATTGACCAGGATGAAATCTTTCCACTCCTTTACTATTCGACTAGGGTATTTCTCAGTCAAGTTTAAAAAATCTGATCACGAGCATTTTCAATTCTAATTTTAATCGCTAGCCTCACTTAACCAACTTTTAACAGTAAAACTAAAATCATGACACCTATGAGGAATCAGATATTTTGTTACCACCTAAACTCGAGATCACATACATCGTACATCAAATGATCCATCACTTTGCCGTGCTGCCTCGAGGGAGCCCAGCAATCGATATGTGCAAGCCCCTACTGCTTCATTATTTGATCGGTTTTACCGAATTTTCAAAGAAAAACGCTGCAAATTATTACACAAAGGTTTATTATTTATGTATTAGATAGCCCTTTAATTAAACGAAGTCTATTATTCGTTATCTAAATATATCTGCAGAGGTATAGACGCCTACCGAGGAGAAATTAAATTAAAAACACCTACTTACATTTTACAAGTCTTTTGAATTTAACAAAAGCTAACCCACCATTTGAAAATTAATGATATAAAATCAATCACCTACCTACGCTTCACAGCTTCATTTATAGGTGACAAAAGTTATAATAATCTGAATTCCTTTGAAATTATATCAGCTGATACGACCATGATAGCATATTAGGTCATTTTTACTATGTTTCAGCTGTTGCGATTCATCCCGTGTTAATTCTTTTCTCTGTTAAAGTTCTAGCCCTTAGGGAGGTGAGCAAACCTATGAAGTTACAGCTACCTGGGTGGTTTCTTTCGATTCTTTGAGATGTCATCTATGATTTATTATTAAGCCCCGTTTATAGTAAACCTGTATTAGATAGCCTTTCACCGCAGAAGACTGGTCCAAAACATTACCAACCAAACTGAGTCTAAGGTGCATTATCGAAATATAACTGGACGATGTCACCTTCCAAAAGAAAAATCCACACTACATGCAGATACATCGGTACATGGATATGCCTTATTTTTCCCCCTGTGAAATATGTATTTTGTGTCTCAAGTTAAAAATGTCTCAATTAAATTGGCTAAGTCAGCTGATCAGAAAAGACCCAATCAATTCAATCGTCTCTTAGTGTCCCAGAGAGTATCCCTATCAAATTTCAACTTCCTAGGGGTAACAGGAGAGAATTTTGCTAGCTCAGCTGATTGGGAAAGAGCCAATAATTGCAATAGTCTCTTAGTGCCCCAGAGAGTCTCCCTATCAAATGTCAACTTCTTAGGATAAACAGGAGACGATTCAGCTCACTCAGCTGAGTAAGAATGAGCCAATCTTTTCAATCGATTCCTAATGTCCCAGGGAGTCTCCCTATCAAATCTCAACTTCCTAGGATGAACAGGAGAGATTTTAGCTCACTCAGCTGATAAGGAAAGACCCAATAATTGCAATCGTCTAGTACCTACTACTTCAATTGTATACCTACCACGTACCTAGTGCCTTATTTTCACATTATTATTTCATTGTGGTTACTTATTAATATTAGTTTATAACTTAGCGTAAAAATCAGCTTACCTTGACACAACAATGGATTAGGGATCATGAGATGTTGTGATAAAATGAGAGCATTCCAAAAAATGGCGAACGATTTTCCTACTATGAAAACTAAGGGAGTTACATTTCGCTAGTAACGTATTGGTTACACGTCAAAATCAATAGAAATAGAAAAACCTAAGGATGAGGAAAAATATGAGGAAAACAAAACCCATACATAAATTTCTCCCTTAAGGGGAAAAACAATAGATCATGGATATGTCAAAGTTGTAGACATTACTTTCCATTCGGTTGAGATGTTGGGAAACTAAAAGTGGACATTACTTTCCACTCTGTTGGGAACGTAAAAATGGACATTACTTTCCACTCTGTTGGGATGTTGGGAACGTAAAAATGGACATTACTTTCCACTCTGTTGGGATGTTGGGAAAGAAGTACATTGCGGTAGTACCTCATTGATTTCTACCTAGCCTTCACTTTTCGAGTTGATACTCGTAGTAATTGGTTGCACGTAAAAATCAATAGGAAAAGTGCCGGAGCGTTGCATTTTGTGTGGAGAAAAAAAAGTGTCGGTCGCGAAAAATTCTTTTGGCAAATTTTTCGCTCATAGCAATGATGAGAGTGAAGCGATCGTGCTGGCTAGGTTCTAGGACCAACTAGACCCCAAGTGGAGTCCATGTGGGAAAGGGCGGATTTTTTTCATCAAGTTAAAGGCATCTTATGGCCTGGACGGCGGACGGACATTGCAGTTTTGGAATCTACGCACCTTGAAACGTTAAGTAACAAAGTTTGAGAGAAGATGAATTTGTTTTTCTATACATTACAAAGGCTTATTATTGGAAATAATGAACCAAAATGAGCTATTTAGATGGCTTCGAAATTTCAAAAGTGGGTAGGAACGGTCGGGGACCCCCCTACAAATCTGTTTACACATCTAAGAACACAATCCTAGATTTTAACGAAGTATGTACATATATTTGTAAGGTGTATTTCTAGACGATAAATTCCTTTAAAGTCGGCGTAAAAAAATCGTTCCAACGCAGAAATATTCGTCTTGGCAAAAGACAGGTCGCGTTCCTGAGCTAGCCCAATCACTCCAAAATTTCAGGCTCAAATTTACAATTTAATGGCTCAAAAAATGCTACAAAATAGGTTTTTGACAAAAGGACACGTGGGTTCACAGTAGAAGTATTTTTCAGCGCTGAGTTGATAGCGACCACTTCCAGATCTCTAAGATTCATAATAAGCGAGAAAAATCTATTTTTAGGTGAAAAATTCCCACAATTGACCACATTTTGACAATAGGGCAGGTGGGGTGTCGCAGTCGAGGTATTTTTTAGGGCTGAGACATATGTGACCATCTCCAGATCTCTAAGATTCACAAATAAGTGAGAATAATAAATTTTTAGGTGAAAAATGCCTATAATTGACAACATTTTCCAGTTCGGCTGCGTGTTCTAAAATTTTCTTTGCGATTTCGTCACTTTCTCTTCGCCCACGCTCTGTGAAAGCAATGGCTAGCAACGTCAGACAGACCCCATCTCAATTCCATACCGTACTCTCTCTTCCAGCAACCCATGAAGGTGCTCACACTGCCCTCCACTGTCTACTCTATTCATAGCAGTTCCGCTCGCTGTATCACCGAATTCCTGGACGCATGGAGACTGTACAGCATAATACTATATACCGATGGATCGCTACATAATCGTCAGGCAGGATGCGCATTTTACGATTCCAACAACGAAGAAGTACGCAGTTTTAGTCTGTGGAACCAGTCAACGATATACACTGCCGAATGTTTTGCCATATGGCAAGCGCTCATCTATGTGAACTCCATCGAAACCCAATATACAAGAGTGTTGATAATGACCGACTCCAAAAGCGTGTCATCCAAATTATCACACCTTACGGTCTCATCACGTCTCACGGAGATAGAAGCAAATATCATTCACGAAATCATATCAGCACGGAATAGCGGGAAGAGAGTAAACTTCTGCTGGATTAAAAGCCACTCAGGGATAAGGGGCAACGATATTGTGGACTCTGAAGCGAAACGGGAGGCTCTTCTCCCAGAACCACCACCATCACGAGTGTATCCCTTTACGGATCTCAGAACTTCTGCAACTCCTCCAATGGAGGAAGGAATTCCTCTCTTATCCTTCCGGCTGCCAGTATAAGGGTCTTTTCCCATACCCTACTAAAAGGACATGGTTTGATGGAATAACGGGCACAAACCCCAATGCCTTCTTCAAAGCCATAACCAGATTACACAGTGGTCATTGCAAGACTAACTTATATTTACACAAAATAAACCCCGCCAACTCATCACTCTGCAGAAATTGTTCTCTCACTGAAGAATCCCCCGAACACATCATCCTGGAATGTCCAATCCATCATGCTTCTCGTCTACTACTTTTGGAAGCATGTGAAAACTGAGCGGCACGCCCCTACAACCTCAACTCGCTACTAGCCGAAGGTGATATGGTTATTTACTTAGAAATTCACAAGTTTTTGAGCCAAGTTAACATTTCAATGTTCCTAAATATATTATTCATAATTTATTGAAGTACCTACTTTTAGCGAATTTTTGAAAAAAATTTATGCAGAAATCCGTTTCAGGCTATTCTGAATCATATTCTGAAGTTTAACGCATTTTTTATGTATGTATATATATATATGTATATATGTATGTGTCATTCCAGACGATAACTGTCCGTAGAATTGTGCTAGAAACTTCAAACAAATTTTAAAATGTTAAGGACACAAAACGAAAGTTCAAGTTCGTTGGCCAGCATGATCGGATTACATCTTCGGGTTGAAATTTTCAAAAATGTAGTCAACAATTTCAAAATAGCCTGTTTTTTGCGATTTGTTGTGCGAAATAATTTTTTCAGCATACTAACATGTGGTATATTCGGAATCAGTGTAAAATTTTCTATAAGAATATGTATCCAGTTTTCAAAAATTTCAAAGTTGAAAAATCAGTCAATAATCGAAATGATGCCGTTCGCTAGTTGTAAAAATCGGTAATATTTGCATGAAACATTGTCCAAATTCAGATTGAACTACTCTTATGGAAGTATCCCTGTATAACCAATCCTAGAACCATGCTGTTTAAAACGTAGGCAGTAGGTGATTGTTAAAAAATAAAAAAAATAAAAAAAATAAATAAAATGTAATCACAACTGATGAGTTTACTCTGTGAAATATTCCGTCCTCCGATTCTCTCGGTCGCTCTCTTTAATGTTTTACGCTCAACTGTTTTAGGACTTGATGTAGCTTTAATACTGACTGTGGCTTAGAAAAAAGTATGAGTACCTCCTAATTATTTTTAATAATTTGATTCCATGTTTGTCTATCAAAATCATAAACTAAAATTTCTCTACACGATCAATAGCGACTGAAATGTGGAAGATTTCTTCAAAAATTCGCTCATGGGGTCATGCTGCATGACTGGAATTTTATTTATGTAGAATCTATTGTTTTGTTTGCGGCTACATGAATTTATTTCGAAGCCAATAAAAAATATAAAAAAGTAAAATAATAAAAATATCGTCATATGGCTGTTCCCTCAATTTTATTCAGGACATAGTTGACATCAATGATCAGAATTTAAGAGCCTAATTTGATGTTATCCACAACTTTTCTTTGAAAATTCGCTCTATTAGTCATGCTGCATGACTGAGTATTTTTTCACTTGTTCGTAGAAACTACGAGTAGAAACTTATGAACTACTACGTACCTGGGAACGTGACCCTCGCGTGTCAAGGCCGCCATCTTCACAGCCGGCAGCGATGATTCGGAGAAACAAGGATTTTTGGAAATAACACGAATGTGCAGAAACTTTTTCAGAACTCCTTTATATAAAACACTTTATATTTTTCTTATGATAAAGCCATGTAAAGAACACTGGACAAATCAGTCGTGCTCATTTTTTCTTTTCATTTTTTTCTCTTATTTTTTTTTCTTACAATTTCTTAAAAATAGAAAAATATGATTCCAGTTCAAAATATGGCCAGGCTCAACACATAAAGGCAACACACTTGTCTTACATTTTGTCGTTAACAATGTAAAATCAATATAATTAATCAAAATGTTTCGGGAGAGAATGTACAAAAAAAGAGAAAAAGGTTCTTCCAACCAGGAGTTTTTCTTTTTTGTTTATTTCAAATTGAACATGTTTTTGAAATTAGTGAAAAAAACGCGTTCTGTCTTTAGTGTTTAGGTATATATTTTTTAATTATAAGCTATATATCACACTTTTAATGGATATGTATATTATACTGCTTACACCTTAGGTTTTTCTTTTTTCAACGTTCATGTTTTTTTGTTCACCATTAGGAGAAAAAACTAAAAATTTCATTTTTATGTTTTCTCGTAAAATTGGTCAACGATAAATGCCACTAATATACAATATTGAACACTGCCTTAAATTGTAAACTTTCTTGTAATATACATGAAGAGCCATTTAGAGGGAATTATTCCCCTTGTTTCACTATAATTATTAAGGTACTATAATAAAAAAAAATGAAAAAAACAAACGTTTTCTTTCTGGTGTGTGAAACGTGATTTCCTGGAATATTACTATTGCAAAAATGCTATTGTTTACAATATTGTTAAAAAGACATTAAAAAGATTTGTGTTATTACAAAAAAAACTACAACGAATTCTTAAGGATATTTTGTCGGGGGAGAGACCCCTGCCTGGTGCCAACAAATTCTCACTCCTCTATATGTACAACTTTTCACTGTAATCCTGTTAATCACAATTAACGATTCAAATACAACAATATTAATTAACTATGTCAACCAGGCAGGGACCTTTTGGTATGTTCCTTTACAAGCTATTGAACTATGTATTGAATCTGTAATAGTGGATAAAAGAATGCTGTGTACAAATAGAACAATCAAATTCCCACACCAAATCGATTTACACAGTTTTGACGTAATTTGCAATTTTATTTCACAATCGTGGAACACTGTTTCTCCTGTGAAAATTATTTTGAAATATACGATCCAATCGTGTGATATTTAACAAGAAAACCAACAGATTCGGCTTTGTATTCCACATTTAACCCACCTTCTAACAATTAACACTAGGTTGACAGACAAAAAAATGCTTAACGAATACAGTACTTAGAAAAGTAAATGTTTTTTTCTAACATTGTGGAAAAGAAATTATTTAAAACGAATCAAATAAAACTAAAAACGATAATATAAAAAGCCTTTCAGGTATGTATGGCTGAACACAAATTTAATTGATTGTTAATAATCCTAATTAATTACAAAAATATAGTTACAAAATATTTTTACAAAATTGAACATTGGGGAAGAAGGGGGAGAGGGCGGGAGGGTCAGAGTAGACAACATGAACGGAATTGTTTGGTTATGCTTTTAAAACATAAATATAAGACGAACCCACATAATCTATGAATATCTTATGCGATGATAGGTTGAAATTGGTAATTAAGAAGGAATTCGTTATTTGGGTCAAACGACAAAATGTCGCAAAATTAAGTAGAGGGAATTTGCATTTTTAATGCGGTCTTATAGACACTGGTTGGTACTATAATCTCAACACCGTCAACAGTCATTGTACATATAAAGGATAAACAATGGTTTTATTGAACATATAAAAACAATTTCATTGTACTGGTGGTGTTTTTGAATGGCCATCAGCTTTTCAAGCTACAAGTTATTTGGATTGTATGAATATTGAGTGACACTACTAGGATGAAGTTACATTAAGTATAAACAAAGTTCCTCAGTTTGAGGAAATCAACAGGATTATTTATTTTTGAAGCATAGGGGCTCATTTAGTTTCCAATTTTAGCCCAATCACGTAAAATGACATACTGATAATGACATCATCTACGTACAAGTGACACCCAAATCACTCCTGATAATGACATCATCTACATACATGTAACACCCAAATCACTCCTGATAATGACATCATCTACATACAAGCGACACCCATATAACTTCAACGGCATTCCCAACACCACCCCTACAATAATCAATGATCATTTCATTGAATCACACAACTAGGTTCAACGCTCAAACCGCGAAGCGCCTCTAACGAAAAACTAACGAAAGCAATGGAATTATCAAGCAATTATTGATGTCTTGAGAGTATTTTGATTTCCTGGTTAGGGATTGAGATAGGCAAGTCCTGGTATAATAAATAATTATTACAGGTAATAGAACGAAACGTTGAAAAAAAAAAAAAAAAAAAAAAAAAAAAAAAAAAAAGGCTTTGCGGTTTGGCACATTAACGCGGTAATAACAAGGGTTTCTAACTTTCTACATGATAACCAATCAATCACAAATTTAATTGGGTGGATAACGTAGTTTTGATTTCATTTCAAAAAAAAAAAAAAAAAGATTATAACGTAAGAATGAGATAAAACATTAACAAGTTTAAACAATAGTTTAACTTTAGTTCCGGTAACCTTTAAAATTAACTTGTTTCCTGGAAAGGGCATAGAATGATTTTCGCAAGTATTACTCCGCTCTATATGCATTTAAAAACCAACATGCTAATATTAGGTAGCAGTGAACGAGCGTCATCAATCTAAGAATGATGGAAATCGATAAAGGTTGATCTGATTATCATTTATTTTTTAAACATAACTTGGAGATAACAATAATAATAAAGGAAGGGAAGGAATGGGGAGGGGCGGATAAGGAGTCACAATAGAAAAATGGCAATTTCGCTCTCACCAAATAATAACAATCAATGTTACATTATTTGTTAATTTCTAGAAAAGTATGTTGTATAGAAGATGTTTATATCTGTTATCTCAAGGACTTTATAATTTTTGTATTTCTGGGAGAAGAAATTGATAAGACTCTAACCAACGGTAAATGCAAAAGCTACACAAGTTTTGAAATATGTTTATTGGTTTGAAAATACTTATTTGGGTTCATTTCCATTATTTGTTCAACTGGTAATGTTCCAAAAGTTGTTCCAAGTGACTTTATTGTAATCAGAAGAGAACTGGGCTCAATCAAATCACTGAAATGATGGATTCGAGAGACCTACGTTTTATGGAACTGCACAATGGTTTTATGGTTCGGTTTAAATGGTCCAATGTGATTTTTTTTTTAAAGATGATTTTTACAACTTCTTACATTAAGTTTCAAATGGAAATCGAAACCAAACCTTAAGATGAAAGTCGTAAGGCCTCGAGAGGATGATGGGTGAACAATAGTTCCTCAAAGTCCCGTAAGAACGCTACCTGGGGAATGATGCTGCTAGCGCTTTCTAGCGACGGTCTTTGGTTACTTCATATGTATTTCACTTAGTCAACACACCCTCTCAAAAACCAGAATTTCTGATAAGATGTTAGATCTTTTCTTGTTTAATGAGAGATTTAGTGTAGTTTGATCATAATTATGGATGCTCGCTCAACACAAATATCATCAATTTGGCAGAACTCCTAAATATCTTCCTCAATTATTTTAGTAAGGTGCAGATAAGATGGATATATACCGAGATCAAAATCTGAAGTGTCTAGGATATGAACAGCAGTGGAAGCAAAACCGATGACCCTTTAATATATGGAATCAAACATTCGGTGCATAATGCGTCATTTTATTGCAAGCGGATTCTCTTAAGCATCATTAGGACAATAAGAGGTCATACCGTCCAAAATACCACAAATAACGGCAAATACCTCTAGAAAGACCGCATTAAGATTGAAAGCGAAGTCAAGCTTTACGTTTTTTTGGCAAGCCGTTGAATTCTATCAATTTTTTGATTTTATTGATATCCCGAGAGAATTAAGAATGGTCTGAGATAGTTTTACAGCAAAATTTGAAGATTTCATGTGTACTATCCCTTATATCTCATATCCTGGAATTTGAAATCACGCAGATTAGATCTTGAGCAGAATTTGCAATTACTCTTTGATCATCACAAAACGTTGGCCACCGTTTGAAATGTTTCCCCACAATGAATGTAATCAGGCAGAGTTTTAAGAAATACCTATCTAAAAATACTAAGATTTTAAAACCACCTTTTCTTGTATTTTGTATTAGGAATTACCGAAAAAAAAATTAAACGTTTGTAGTTGAAAGCTCAAGACTGTAAATAAGAGGGAGTTGATGATAATCAACCATAATATCAAAAATTAGCAAACAGTTTTTTAAAATTAATATTCTTAGATTGACACATTATGGCTCATTCTTGTAGATCTAAATGAATTCCGAAATCCTATTAAAAACAGTTTTGAAAATTCCATGAACATATAACGTTATTTTAAATTTATTTTTCAGGAAAAGTACACAATAATGAAACATACAACAATATCTTAAATGTTTCCATTATTTATAATCCAAAGGAATGGCATTATAATCATTGAATTTTTAAATCTTCAACGGGAAGATATATTGTGGAATGTGTGTTCTAAACCAGTTGAACAGAAACCGGAAAATAAAATAATTAAAAATTCAATATTTAATGAATATATCAGGTATGAGAGCGTTCAGGGAGTGAAGGAAGGGACGATTTCCATTGCACTTCTGGATTAAACACGTCATAATAGTAGGTACGTATACAATCATATTGTTTAAGAATGAGTGAAATCAAATGTATAATAATGCCAAATAACCATTAAAACAAATTAAAAATATTCGGACTCGTTATTATAAATTGCTTATGACCGGAAGTCGATTCGGTAAACTTCCTAACAAAAAAATGAAACGAAAGCTGCAAACAAACAGTAAAAAACTACGTTCAAACGTTTAAAACAACAGCTTTTAGAAAATAATATCAATTTACTTCTTAATTTCAGATTATAATACGTTAAACATAAGTAGAAATTGTTTTTTTCGATACGTCGGGCCATGTGTAAAATCACAGTTGGATACTATTATTTTTACGAGGGGAAAAATTAAGCCTTAATTTGTATTACACCTCCCAAACACCTCCGAACGCATTTTCAAACGGAATCAACATCATAAAAATTGATATGAGAATAAAATACTTTTGGTGTTTGAAAAATTAAAAAAAAATGCCGGCCTTCGGAATGGCGTATTTACAATTTTGTCAAAATTCGATTCAATGTTTATAAAATGAACATCAGAAATAACTGGCCACGAAAATAAAGATATTCTTTGTTTATAGAGCCCAACGGTACTCTTACATTACATCTCTGAAACTTCTAAGTTCGTTAACATATGTATAAAATTTCATTTTTTCCAATCGCACAATTGTTTTTTTACTTTATTTCATTCTTTTTCAAAAAATTAATGGAAAAAAGCATTCGTTCGTTATTTTTTTCTTTTAAATCCATTCATTCACATTGAACACAGTATAGTACACAGATATAGGTAACATTTTTTTTTGGGACACCAAGTAAATTTTTTTTCATTTCAAATATACTTTTTTCGATACATGTTAATAATAATGTAAAATATTTTATTTTTCTCCAAGAAACATCGAACAATTAATAGCTTTAATACGTTAGGTAATTTGTAACAATATGCTACTTATCCACGAAAAATCGGAATCTTTTCACAATAACGACAAAGAAGTAAAAATCGTTTCCTTTATTTTATTTTTTTTTTTACTCAAAAAGATTTAAAATCCTACTTTTAAATATCACGTTTTTTTTATATTACCAAAAAACGAACTTTTTTTTTTGGATTTTTAAATTTTTATTTCAAGCAGGTTCAAAAAAGCTAAGGAAGGTTTTAGAAAAAGTACAGCATTCCATCTATAAATACGAACGTCAACTTTTTACGTTTTAAAATGGATGGGACATTTTAGGGATAGTCTAGCCAAATGATCTAGGCCCTTTTAATTTTCGAAAAATACACACTTTTGAAGGTTACCTTAATAAGGAAAAAACAGAAGATTTCGGAATCTTGGTTGTGCTGTACAAATTTTTCTTTCAGTCGAAAATACTAATAAAAAATTCCGTAACAAATGGGCGACGTATTCAAAATTACACAACGCTGAAGGTTGCATTTGTTGTGATATGGTGAGTTTTGACTCACGAATGAAGTAATGTTTGAACGGTTAAGGCCGAACTGAACACATTAATTTTTCATCAGTCGACCGAGTCTACAATAATATCCGCTTAATTTTGGAATGCTTCGAAAAATTTAGTTTAAAAAAGGGGTTTACAAGTACTTTTCCCGAATCCGAAATTTTAAATAGAACTTTTCCCTTTGAATCCCTATGGACGATTGGGACAAAAATAATTATTTCTGTGTGCAGTCAATTCTTCAACATCTCAACTCATGCGAATTTCGTTAGGTTTCAACTTCACCCAACCATTCTTCAGTTTGCTGGAATATTTATTTGGTGCATCTGAGGTTTTAAAAATCATAACCCACCGAAAATGATACAGAATATTCAAAATTCCGCATAGCAATTTACACAAATAAATAACACATTTATCTAACCAAATTCCAAATTTGATACATTTTGCTTTATCTCAACCAAATCCTGTTACTATGCAGCTTTTGCCCCATTGTCAATACAGGTAAAAAGCTAGCCAACAAATTAAATATTGTTTTAAAATATTAAATATAGTTTTTATATTTCGATCAGATTTTATTTCATTCATGTGTACCATTAAGCAAAAGGTTCTCGTAAAAATTTTACTGATATCAAAAATAGTTTTAAACAAAATTTCGAATCTCAATTTCAATTATAATTTGTATAATGATCAAAGGTTCGAGGGTTGAGTAGTAAATGTAAAATCTCTCTATCAAATCAGATCTAGATACCTAAATTCTAAATTTTGTTCAATAGCAGCATTTTTCAGTATTTGGAAAAATTGATTGACGGAAACAGAATTTTCGAACTATAACATAAAAGTAATGGCCTTTAGTCATAAAAGGATTTAAATAAAATTTACAAGATTTATTAGCCTCCCAAATAAAGACTTATCCGTTAAAATATGCTAGTAGCAGATGAAAAAGGTCAGTGTGTTCTTCCAACATTACTTAACTTGATAAGTTTTTGCTTGACGTTTGTCTGACACATCATATGACAACTTCTTCTATCTAGCTTAGGGCTGCCATCCGTCCCGATTTATCGGGACATGTCCTGATTTTCGAGGTGTCCCGGGCGTCCCGTCATGATTTTTGAAGCGTCCCGATTATTTAAAAAGTAGTTGAATCTCCGGAGTTTTTCAACTACATAAAAATGCAGAAAGATGTCCTTTGCTCAGTTGGCGGCAAAGAAAAATACGCAGACTGACTTTTGTGTGATATATTTCGTTTTTCAGTACCTATGTGATATTTCGTTTTTTTTTTTTTTTTTTTTTTTTTTTTCAATAATGATGTTTCTCCAACTTTTCAATACCTATTGTATTTTTTTCCAAAAATAAAACTTAGTCGTTGTATTTTGTCAGTGACTTGAAGTTTATCTTGTCCCGATTTTCGTCCCGATTTTCTACTTTAGGCTGTCCCGATATGTCCCGACTTAGCTTACGCTGTCCCTACTTACGTCGAAAAGATATGGCAGCCCTAATCTAGCTGTTAATGTAAAACTATTGAGGCCCAGTTTTTTCGTGATGTTTAATTAAACTCCTAACCACCTACCAAATCGCCCTAGAAATTATGAATTTAAAAAAAAAAAAAGTTTACTAGCCGATGGGTTCTGATAATTTTAATAGCCATCGAATGTCCAAGTATTCCACTTGACACAAATATTGAATGAATTGACTGCACAAGAATAATCGGTATTTTTTCGTCATTGGCACAAATCATTTTGGGTCATGAAAATTGTTACCTCAGTTACGACCAAATAGAAAAACAGACCTACAAAAGGGATCCTTTTGGAATTACAATAGTCCATTCCCAAACAATATTCGATATTTCTTTATACATTCATTAACAAAAGAAAAAATGAAATCGTAGTTTTTCATTGATAGACATGTTTTTCCAATTTCAGAAGTAGTTTTTAAAGCATTTACTTGATTTTATATATACATCAAAACAGACAAACAAAAGGATTTTTTTCTTTTTTTTTTAGTAATTACATTACTAGTATGTAGATTTTGTACAGAATTTTTAAGACTAGAACTTTAAAAGCTTTCAAGCTACTAACGAATTTTCTTGCACATTACAGTAGAAGCACCAAGGATGAAGTTTGATGAAAAGTGGGTCGGTAGGTTGTCGGGTTGAGAGGTTGGGGAAGGGAGGGGAGGGAGTGACGTGGGGGAGGGGGGGAGGCGACTCTCAGCATGTGGTTGGGTCGCAGGAGGCACTTGGGGGTCGGTCTTCGGGAGTCGACGGGGGTCGTGGGGGCGGTGGGGAGGGTTTGGAGGCGGCGGCGGAGGCGCCGGCCGCGGGCGTCTCTGTCGTCTTGTCGCTGAGGGCGCCGCCGCGACAGAGCTGCTCCAGGAGCGCCTTCCCGGCTTCTTTCCCCGACCCGCTCATCCCGCTTTCGAGGCTCGAGCGGATGATGCCGTCGAGGAAGGTGCCGTTCTCGCCGGAGCCGTCGTACAGGCTTTCAGCGAGCTCCCGGGTGCTCTTGGGCAGGTTGGCGGCCACTACAGGGTTCGTGTTGGCCTCTTCGTGTAACCTCTGCATCATCTGCGATGCGAAAAGCTCCCTCGACGCTGCGTAGTCTAAACCAGGAATACCTGGAAACGGCGCAGATGGCCAAAAAGGAAACGGCAGCGCCGGCGGATAAGCCCCAAGAGCAGCAGGATCGAACCCTGGCGGCACCTTCAGTCCGTTCGTCACCGCCCCCGGCGGAAGTGGTGGCGTAAATCTCTGCAACCTCGGGGGCGGACGCACCTCCTCTTTCCTTTTCACTTCACTATCCGCCTGTATTTGCGGCTTCGGCTCTCTCTTTCTTGGCCTCATCAAGTGCCTTTCTTTAACTTTGTACTCTAAGGTTGAATGTGGGACCCCATAATAGGAACCCGCTCGGTGAACACTCATTTCTCCCCTCTGTACAGCTCGCACAGCCTCAACCAAACTATCTCGATCGTAATTTCGATATTTGCCTCGTTTCGGTCGTGTACCTTTTCCACCTGAACTTTGCCCTTGTTGAGCGCTACTGCTGCTACTATGTGTCGTGTTCGTGGATGCCGTGCTTTTATTACCTGGTGACAGCTTTTTGTCGTCCAAGTGGTTATTGTTGTGATTACGTATGATGGGTTCTCTTCTGAAGTCGAGAGGTTGGGGCTGTGATGGAGGAGTGACGATATTGACTTCTTGAGCTGGTGAGAGTTTAGAGCTAATAGTGTTGGTGATGACGTCTCTTAGGCTAATGGGGGGGTTTTTGTGGGGTGGGGACGGCGTCCTGGCGCCGAGGGGCGACCCTCCGCCGCCGTCTTTGGGTCGGAAGGACGGGACTCGCAGGATGACCCCCGCCTCCTCCTTGTCGGTAGAGCAGCTCGGACGGACGGAGCGGAGAAGGCGCTCGTCAGCCATCATGTTGCGGACGATCTCAGGCAGCGCCGCAGGCGACAGCAGCTGCTGCAGGTACGGCCACGTCGGCCCTTCCGGCAGCCGCACGACGTCTTCCATGCTCAGGAGCGGCCGCATCAGCGCTTTCTCCACTTCCCGCTCCTCCTCCGACAGGTCCCTGTCATCATCATCATCGTCATCATCCCTGGAAATCTCTAAAGCACCTACGTCCCTCCTTTCCTGGGACAATTTGTACACCTTGTTGCGAAGCGTGGACCTCGGGATGCCGTATATGACGGCCGCCCGTCGGGTCCCCAGCTTCCCACTCTGTATGTCCCTAAGGGCGGCTTGCAGCTCTTCTTCTGTATACGTCCGTCTCCCAGCTACTGCACTCAGCCTTGGCTTCGCCCTGTTGTCAAATACAATACTACTACAACACTCACTACGTCTGTTCTTGCACACCCTCGTCGGTGCATGCATAATAAGCCCAAAATAAGTTTTAACGTTTCCTCAAAAAATAAAATAAAAATGTCATCATGCATCATGGTTTTCATCAAGCGAATTCCTTCAATAACATACAATTACATGAACAAGATAAAATACACACAACAATAAATAAAAAAACGGTAAACATGGTTAATGTACATGACTACTGTAAATAAATTTGAATAAACAAATTTAGTCCTATCTTGACGGAACATGTTCATCGGGAGAACATGAGAGAATGTAGGAAAGAGCCCATCATTTCAATCGTCTCTTAATGTCCCAGAGAGTCTCCCTATCAAATTTCAAATCCCAATTTTCTTTCCAGAAAGTTTAATAGTGGTTTCAATCATGTTTACACAATTAAGTAAGAAGGATCACCTGTATGTAAACCAAGGGCGTACGCAGACTTTTTGCTTGACTTTTTGCTCATGAACAAAATGAGGGTAAGTGCAAGGTTATAATTAATGAATTGAGAATTAATTGAAAATTATTATTAATGCAACATCAAAGGCCAGGGGTTTTCACAAAATAGTTTCAACACTTCATAAATAAATTGATTTTTCTTTTCATCGACCAACTTCCTGTGTACATTCAATAGGCACAGTCCGTTGAAACGGGCTTCCGACATGGTTGACCTCAACCATATTTCAACCCTTCTCAACGAGCTGCATGACCTTTCAATCGTGCTCGTTATGCACAGCTGTGCGAGAAGAACGTTTAGCGCCGATTTCACTTGGGGGTAAAACCCCTTGGTCTCTTCCAGTACATTGATCGAATTCAATTCATTCAATTTGACATGGATATGTCTTTGCTCTGGGGGGTCAACCAAAAATTTTCGTCACGCAAAAGTTGATGTCACAATTTCTAATGATGTTCACGTACAACCCAGCCGTTGCTAGGAGAATGGAACCTCCGCAGTTTTCATCGCACAGAAATCGTTCGCCACTCGTTGGAAAGCGCTTGATTTATGCGATAAATGTTCACATCTCAAGCTACCAATTTCCCCCTCCTTACGTACCTGGCTACATCCCTAAATAAGTTGATTGGACTCCACTTTATTTCATTTACTCCATCATTTACTCCACTCCATAGGAAACATTTTCATCCGCTTGACAAAAGTCGACTGTTAACAACAACTCATTATAGTGGCTATCATGAACATAAAAATGATAGCGTCTGTATTGGAGAAATAACTTTAATAGTATGTATAGTATGCTTTTTATGCCTCCAAGAATAATAAAATAAATTCTTTATCCTACATTTCGTCGCCTACAGTCCAAAGTTAAAGGATTTGTTTACAACTCTCGAGGACAACCGTTATGAAATCCCCAATCAAAGACACATCCATGTTAACATGGTATCTGCTTGTAAAGCAGATAGTGGAACTCGCTTACGAGTTTCTGAATCATTTCACTAGAATTTTAATAGTTTTTCTTCAAATTTTCCCAAATCTCCTCAATTTTCCCAATTATGTTAAGTATATCTCGAAAACGGATTAAAATGAAAAATTGCGCTAGACGGCGTTTGACTCTATTTCCGGTTCACTCACCCAAAAACATTTTTCACATTCATCCGAATCCACCCTGTAGTTCAATAGAAATATTCAATACCTAGTTTAAAAAACACCAAAAATAGATTAAAGGCTACAATGACTGACGAGTGCCTATGTCTATTGCTCCAATTACAATGCAAAAAAGATTTTTCTGTAGTAAGATCCTCTTTCATCCAAAATGTATGCTTAGCTTCAGTTTCCATGAGGGTACCCAGACCATAAAAATTACAAAATTGGATCAGTCGCTGTTTGAGTTCTTCCTTTGACATTCCCAACATCTTCGATGGTTGAAGTACCAATCCCCCTATAGCTGTTACATTATCATCCGAAAATCGGTCTTGTAATGAACTCAGTAGTGAATCCAAATATGGGATGTACAGAGATCCGTATTAATTTGAGTGACGAGATAATTGCGGAGTAGGTAGTCTACTGGGGCAACTACCCCAGTTGCCCCACCCCTGCGTACGCCCTTGATGTAAACAATTACTCAGACAACCACGCTCATACCCCAAATTGTTGGCATTGCACTGCGCAGTGGTTAACATAATACAATTAGGTAAATCGAGAGCTTCCCAACGACTAGCGAACGAGTTTTGTACGATGATAAATAGTTCCGTAGCAACGATTTGGTGGTAATCATCAGAAAATAGGAGCGTAACGCACTGAATGTCACGTAACGGTAATTTTGTCTCATTTTCGGCCGGGTCATGACGGCAAAAACATGTTCCACGTTAAAATTTATTAATCTAAGAACTCGATTAGGTATCTCTCACTAACTTATAACTGACCCGATTGAAATTCGGGTCGCCAACCAAATCCTAGTACCAAATCCACGGCCGCCAAGTTAGGTCAACTTAATTGAATTCAGAAGGGGCATTCACACATTTGTATTATTTATTATGCCTTTGATTCTATTCCATGATAGTGACAGATAATTTATAGCGTTCTTCCATCCCACTGGGAACAACTCGCTTAGTGCAATTAAGTAAGTATTTACCGAATTATTGCATTTACGATAGGGAAAATAAATTACTCCGAGAAAGTTAGCTACCAATCATTTGCCTTGTCATTTCTAATTCGATAGCTAGAATATCATTCACAGAAAGGTGTTTGAGATTGGAGAGCTTTCGTTATAACGAGGTTCGACTAACATTATATCTTACATTCATAGAATATCTATGCATTTTCGGAGAGTTTATATAATCACTTGCGTAAGTACCCTGAAATCCTTTCCGTTTCATAAATCAAGTGTGGTTGAAAAGAGGTACATAATATTGGTTACATGGATGAGCGTTAGTTATAGCATCAAACAACCCATTTGGTGCTTGTTTCCTACAGCAAGTAGGTACCTACTTAATATTGAATGAGAAAAATTTAACTAGTACGTCAGAATATTCAACCCTATAAAAATTGAAAATCAGCAAACCAGCCACCACCCCCTATTATTTGAAAAGATCCTAAGTTTTAGTTTTTTATTTTATTTTTATTTTATTATCGATGACTAATTTAATATTTATTGCACCTAAACGTGTGGTTAAAGAGATTTGTGCTCGAAAGCAAGAAAGGTATCTTCCAGATTTCTCACTACGATTCATTTGAAAACACCTAACATATATTTCAAAAGAAATATTAATAAAAAAATATAAATAATAAGAAACATAAGTGAGAGATTTCAAACATTTGAGAAACATTGCATACATTTAATAAAAAATTAATCAAGTTGATAACCTGCAAATAGAAATGCATTATTAGTCAAGCAGTACATAATTCACAAATATATATATGTTTAAATCATGATCCGTTTTTCCGAACAGCCACCTAGTTGAAAATGTATTTAGAGGCAATGAAATTAATAATAATGATGTTTGGCACGGCTCCATAATTTTTTTCTCCGTCTTATATATTGTAAGAACATAGCTTTTGCTTGAAATAACGAGTTTACCTGAAGGAGAATCAAGAATCAATAATTTTATATCAAATACACTCGGAATGATTTCATTATTTGTTCCCAGGTATTACGCAACTAAAACTGAAGTAGAAGGACTGCATATATCGACTAACTTTGTCGTAATCTTGTTCTCCATTTTGACCGACTTTTTTAATTCCTATCCATATGGCTAATCCAATGAACAAGTAACATGGTTTCTTGTTAGGCATTTGGAAAGACACTCGCTCATTGGAGAGGCAGGTTTTAAAAGAACTATTATAGAATATTGCTGACCAATATATCAGATGCCTCATTTCTGCTTAATGGTCACCTATCGTTTACCTAATTTTCAGGTTTCGTTCGTCATTGACATAGTTTAATCACATAATTCAGACTAGTCAGAATTCATATGACAAAAGTGACATAATTCAGATGGTACTCAGTATGAAGATTTTGGGGGGTCAATTGTTTTGTCACATGAATAAATCAAGTTTTTTTTTTATCGTTTCGTCACAACAATTCTGTGATGTTTCGTCACATTCATCTAAAATTTCTGTGGTACCTGGAGCTCGGTGAAATGTTCCCTCACTTTCAAATTTTATTTTTGTTCAATTTGAATTTTGCTTGAGAAATGAGTGTGGTAAAATTGAGCGTTGAAACGGGACTGGACCTAAACCAGTCCATTCTGAGGCCTTGGAATTGCTTGTTTCCACTGACTTACGGGAGCAGGAGAGAAATTAGCTTCATCAGCAAATTTCAAGTAATCGGAGGGTTCCTAATATGTACGAAAACCCAAAGTCAGTGGTACTTAACCACCTTCCACTGGCATTTTTGTCCTCAGTTGGCTATTTAAGGGTATAAACTAAATGGAATTTGGATCAACAAATGACAAAAGTTGTAAAAATTTGACGTATGACGTCGTGAGCAGCCAGTTCAAAGTCAAGATTTATCATTTTTGGATAGAAGTGAAGATAAGGAATGCACCAACACCCTCGTAGAGTAAGTAGTGTTGTATTCCCGAGAAAAAAAAAAACCCCAACAACATCAAATAGTTTCTGTTGATATATTGACAGGCACGTATTGTTGAATTGTTGAGTAAATCAAATAAAACCAGCCGTAAACTAGGCAAGGTAAATGATAGGACGTAATCGATACATTCGACTGATTTCATCCATGGTTCAATCTAATACAGGATTCTCTGATGTTAACAATGATCACTATCCAAAACTTGCATGAGACAAAAATACTTGGAAACCTTGAGGTTTGGAACAAAATGATGTGGCAAACCGATGAACACCGAGATTTTGATTCCGAGTTTGAATTTGTGATATTTGTTTCCACAATCGAACGCAAAAATATGAACATTTTGAGTGCAGTTGCCAACATTAAACTCTCGCAATATAATTCTGCTTCACTGAACTGGATTAAATATCAATCTGATAAACAAAAAGTTTGGTATTCTCCAAGGTTTTAAACGAATATATAGATATCCGCTTTGAGTCGCTCATTAATTCTGCGGGTTGATGTACTTTCGAATTCCCAAAGAATTGAATTGGTTCAATGAATGTCATTTAAAAATTTAGGAAGTTTTCATCATATTTAGTTACGAGTTACTGCGACGAATGGTTTTTGGTGAACACAATATAAATCACATGTAGTAATAATAACAAATAAATAAAGAAATTGGTATTAACGTTTGCAGAAAATGTTCAAGGAATTCGCTAAGAAGAAAACCATGTTCTGTGACTTACATTTCTGTCTGGTTCCATCTTTAAATAATCGGCAAATTAGAGAAAAATATAGTTTGAACTGAATTTGTCACAGCATGCACAGACGGGCTAAATGTACATGCCTTAAGAGTAAGATCGTGCTTGAAGGAGCATACTTACTTAAATATGTGCTTGTTGGGGCTGGGGACTTTGATTGGGTGAGCGGACAAAAGGGGGGCGACGGGGGGGCTTGCGAAGGGCTGGGGCCGCTCCTGAGGTTTGGTCGAGAGGCTGAGGTCAAGAGGCTGATCGACCACGTCCGGCGGCGAGTCGGGGGGTTTGATGTACCAGGAGGAGGGGGAGGAGGAGGCCATCACCCCCGGGCTGCTGCTCCCGCTCCGCTCCCCGCTCAACTCGCTGATCTGAAACACACCAAAATGACAAAACTAGAGTGATGTCCACTACTCGTTGTAAGGCTGTGGACCAGCTGAGAGCAAATTTCCAGCTCAATGCACTAAATAAAGCTGCAAAGAAATATTTGGGAATATACCAGTTGAGCGCAGCCTATTCCAGAGCACTAAACCAACTGAGCGTGTAATGGGTCTGCCATTAAAATGGGTCAGTGATGAAGGGCAGCAATAGTCGACACATCAGCAAGATGCTGCTGTGGATGGAATCATCTACACGATTGGCTTTTGTACGAACAGCCAAAGAAGCCTGGATAATCGAGAAGTAGCTTTGACTCTGCGTGGGGCAGGATACTCTCCATTGCCGCGGTGAAGGCAATCTAAGGCTGCCCCAGGTAGACTGCATATTTATGCGTGAGATAAGACAGATGGGGTTTACGGGCAAGATGCTGAGATGATGCAATCATCTACATGAGTGGCTCTTGTACGAACAGCCAAAGAAGCCTGGAAAATCCAGAAGTAGCTTTGACTCTGCGTGGGGTAGAATATGCTTCATTGCCGCGGTGAAGGCAATCTCCAAGGCAATCTAAGGCTGCTCCAGGTAGACTGCATATTTGTGCGTGAGATAAGACAGGTGGGGCTTACGGGCAAGATGCTGCGATGATGCAATCATCTACATGAGTGGCTCTTGTACGAACAGCCAAAGAAGCCTGGATAATCGAGAAGTAGCTTTGACTCTGCGTGGGGCAGGATACGCTCCATTGCCACGGTGAAGGCAATCTAAGGCTGCCCCAGGTAGGCTGCATATTCGTGCGTGAGATAAGACAGGTGGGGCTTACGGGCAAGATGCTGCGATGATGCAATCATCTACATGATTGGCTCTTGTACGAACAGCCAAAGAAGCCTGGATAATCGAGAAGTAGCTTTGACTCTGCGTGGGGTAGAATATGCTCCATTGCTACGGTGAAGGCAATCTAAGGCTGCTCCAGGTAGACTGCATATTTGTGCGTGAGATAAGACAGATGGGGTTTACGGGCAAGATGCTGCGATGATGCAATCATCTACATGATTGGCTCTTGTACGAACAGCCAAAGAAGCCTGGATAATCCAGAAGTAGCTTTGACTCTGCGTGGGGCAGGATACGCTCCATTGCCGCGGTGAAGGCAATCTAATGCTGCCCAAGGTAGACTGCATGTTTTTGCGTGAGATAAGACAGGTTGGGCTTAATGGCAAGATGCTGCGATCATGCAATCATCTACATGATTGGGTCTTGTATGAACAGCCAAAGAAGCCTAGATAATCCAGAAGTAGCTTTGACTCTGCGTGGGGCAGGATACGCTCCATTGCCGCGGTGAAGGCAATCTAAGGCTGCCCCAGGTAGACTGCATATTCGTGCGTGAGAAGACAGGTGGG
Organism: Adelphocoris suturalis; assembly: GCA_030762985.1. NCBI lineage: Eukaryota > Metazoa > Arthropoda > Insecta > Hemiptera > Miridae > Adelphocoris > Adelphocoris suturalis. Next base: position 161,260,456 of record CM061040.1, read on the forward strand.
GCTTATTGGCAAAATGCTGCGATGATGCAATCATCTACATGATTGGCTCTTGTACGAACAGCCAAAGAAGCCTGGATAATCCAGAAGTAGGGTTGACTCTGCGTGGGGCAGGATACGCTCCATTGCCACGGTGAAGGCAATCTAAGGCTGCCCCAGGTAGGCTGCATATTCTTGCGTGAGATAAGACAGGTGGGCCTTACGGGCAAGATGCAGGGATGATGCAATCATCTACATGAGTGGCTCTTGTACGAACAGCCAAAGAAGCCTGGATAATCCAGAAGTAGCTTTGACTCTGCGTGGGGTAGAATATGCTCCATTGCCACAGTGAAGGCAGTCTAAGGCTGCCCCAGGTAGACTGCATGTTTGTGCCTGAGATAAGACAGGTGGGGCTTACGGGCAAGATGCTGCGATGATGCAATCATCTACATGAGTGGCTCTTGTACGAACAGCCAAAGAAGCCTGGATAATCCAGAAGTAGCTTTGACTCTGCGTGGGGTAGAATAGGCTTCATTGCCACGGTGAAGGCAATCTAAGGCTGCCCCAGGTAGGCTGCATATTCGTGTGTAAGAAGACAGGTGGGGCTTATGAGGAAAATTATACGGTGATGCAATCATCTACATGATTGGCTCTTGTACGAACAGCCAAAGAAGCCTGGATAATCCAGAAGTAGCTTTGACTCTGCGTGGGGCAGGATACGCTCCATTGCCGCGGTGAAGGCAATCTAAGGCTGCCCCAGGTAGACTGCATGTTTGTGCGTGAGATAAGACAGGTTGGGCTTACGGGCAAGATGCTGCGATGATGCAATCATCTACATGATTGGCTCTTGTACGAACAGCCAAAGAAGCCTGGATAATCCAGAAGTAGCTTTGACTCTGCGTGGGGCAGGATACGCTCCATTGCCGCGGTGAAGGCAATCTAAGGCTGCCCCAGGTAGACTGCATGTTTGTGCGTGAGATAAGACAGGTGGGGCTTACGGGCAAGATGCTGCGATGATGCAATCATCTACATGATTGGCTCTTGTACGAACAGCCAAAGAAGCCTGGATAATCCAGAAGTAGCTTTGACTCTGCGTGGGGTAGAATATGCTCCATTGCCACGGTGAAGGCAATCTAAGGCTGCCCCAGGTAGACTGCATATTCGTGCGTGAGAAGACAGGTGGGGCTTATGAGGAAAATTATACGGTGATGCAATCATCTACATGATTGGCTCTTGTACGAACAGCCAAAGAAGCCTGGATAATCCAGAAGCAGCTTTGAATCCGCGTGGGGCAGGATACGGTCCATTGCTGCGGTGAAGGCCATCATAAGGCTGCCCCAGGTAGGCTGCATATTCGTGCGTGCGATAAAACAGGTGGGGCTTACGGGCAATCCTTGCGATAAACCCACGCTATACAGTTGAATTATCTTATGAACTACTAATCCACCCAGGACGCTTTCAATGCATACAAAAGGTTTGAGCTCAGAAATCGCATGATCGCGCCACACGCACGAATTTGCCGTCTACGTGGGACTTGGCCTTAGGGTGGGAACCCCGACATAATGATCTGGCATGTGCCTAGGCCGAAAGGTGGCAGCCCCTCCAGGATATTCGAATGCGGTGGTCTGATAATTAGCCTACTCTGAATTAACCTCATCACATAAAAAAAAAAAGGTTCTTTGCAGCCCAGTGGAGTGAAAGGAACGGAGCAGTAGTGATACAGCAGCTGAGCGCTAATTAGTTGAGCGCAACGAAGGCTGGGATCTTTCTGAAGGGCATAATTGAACTTAAAGTGTTAAGGAAATAATCATCAAAATGTCACGTTTCAAAACACTTTCGCAGATTTTACTATACGTAATAATAGTAACAGCAGATGATGCCAAGGCGGAGTTCCTAAGTAGCCTATGTCATTATATTTATGATGACTCATCTAGGAGGTGACACTATTTCTCTGGAGCTTGCAACATGTTATCTAAATTGAAAAAATTTCGGAATGTGGAAAACAGCCAACCAAGGTTTTAAACCTTTTCACGATCCAGCCCAGAAGGTTTAAAGGGATCAGTGCCACTTTCAAGCCATGGCATCATATGAAATCATACGGGTTGAATGGTTTAAAAGTAAAACATGTAATTTCAATTGTTTATTTGGATGCATCAATATGTAATATGAGTGATGTGTAGGGGGAGTGATGTAAATGGGCGGTTTGGATGCTCGCAAGCTCGCATGCCACGAAACAAACCAAAATTTTCCTAAATCAATTTTAGTAGTAATATATAGAATAGTTGGAAAAATAGATTTAAATGATGTTTATAGTTTGGATATGTAGTATATTTCATACTACATAATTTGGATATGTAGTATATATTCAAGACCTACTCCTTTCATATCACGGTAGCACTCGACTAGTTGATTCTTCCATAAGAAATCGTGCACTCCACTGTTGTATCGCCAGAAAAAGAACTGCGCGCAACTTGGAAAGGGAGGGGGGACTCCTTGTACTCAACTTGCGAACCACCCCTAGTGCGTCAAACAAATACACAGCGACTACTCCTAACATTATAAACACATATTGGTATGTAATGCATGCATTAGAGGGATGTTCCCTATGTCTGTGATTTTGGTAAGAATGACAAAAAGTATGAACAGCAAATTGATTGAAAATATCACGATAAATCGGCATCCCCCCCCCCTCCCCCCAAATCATTATGAAATTTTAATTTACTGAGAATGGGTCCAAGGAGAGAACAAATACTTCGAGCCAAATTGGAAAATACTGGGATCCAAGATTTTTCGAACATCTAAACCACAAGATCATGATTTATCGGAATCGCCCCCTCCATTTACCCCACCGATGCTAAATTTGAAACTTTAACTGTCAAGGTTTTTTGCATCACTGGAGCGGATTCCGAATTGAACTAAAAAGTAATGACGAAAATCGGCCGAGAATCGTAGTTTGGACAGCGCCTTAAAGGATCGGCTATAACCCCCTATACCCCCACTCTGACGGCGAATCCAAAATTGCCATAGTTTTTTGGAAAACTAGAATAAAATTGGGATTGAAAAAAGGAAGAATCTCGAAAACCGGTTGAGAATTGCAGCCTGGGCATGCGGACGTGCGACTAGTTGCTAATTGAGGATGAAACTTGCCATCAAAAGGGAAAAACGTCTGCCAAGTTGGGTGGGCAGTATAGCTTCCTCACATATTGTAACATGGACGTATAGAATTAGTTGAAGAACGAAGTACGAGTCGAAATGATTGATAATTCGACGTTATAAGAAATTAACGTTTGCGCATGCGCACAGACTAGTATTAGTTGAACGGCAATGAAATTTATAGGGGAAGGTCCCAGAGCTAAATCGCACAACCCTTGAAAATTTCATAAAAATCGGTCCATTAGTCTCGGAGTTTTGCCTGTATCGATCAATTTTAGTTTTGCGCATGCGCTATAGTCATTACTCCTCCAATCGTGATATAATTCATAGGAAACTTTTCTGGAACATATACCCATCTACTCCCCGAGTTTGAACGAAATCGGACCAATAGATGATAAGAAATCGATGTTATAATAAATTAACGTTTGCGCATGCGCATAGACTACTATTTATGTGACGGCAATGAAAGTTATAGGGGACCGTCTAGAAGCTACCCCGCACAATCCGAGAAAATTTCATCAAAACCGTTCCATTAGATTCGGAGTTTTGCCTGTGTCAATCGATATTAGTTTCGCGCTTGCGCTATGATTATTACTCTACCAGTCGCAATATAATTTATAAGGCATTTTTCTGAAACATACACCCAATTACCTACCGAGTTTGAACGAAGTCTTGCCTACAGATGGTGGGAAACCATCGTTATGAGAAATCACGTTTGTGCATGCGCACTGGCTTCTGTTGATTGGACGGCATTTAAAATTATAAGGGACCGTCTCGGAGTTAACCCGCATAATCGCTCAAATTTTCATAGGAATCGGACTGAAACTTGATATAGTTTTGGGAGTGACAAGGATTTGCCATAGACAGAGACGAAACCAAAATTGATCAAGAAGCTCTGAAACGCAGAAAGCAAGCGGAAATTTTGATTTTGGAAGACAAACAGTTTTTCGACTTCAATCACGAACACAGAGCTTCCCTACCTTCGGTAGTGAGGAAGGAAAATGCCATCAACGTTGGGTGAACAGTTTTGCGCACGTGTGCAGTAGTAATCGTTTATCCAATTACGCTGAAATTGAGTGATCATTAAAATCTTGAATGATGACTCGAACAATCAAAGCTTTTCTGTGGACTGGCGCAAACCATCAGATCCTCCAAAGTCGACTATTAGCAAAGTTCCTAACACTAAGTCAAATAGTTTGTCCATAAAGTTATGCAAGTGCAATGAATGGGTGTAAGGTGGGACCAGTAATATGGAAACAGAATAGTTTGACATTAACCCTAACCCTGATATTATCTCGTACCTTGTCAATAAACCTGCTACCTAACAATAGCAGTAACAGAATTTAGAACTAGGACTAAATCATTCAATATCTAGCCCTATAAATTAATCGTACAAATAATAATGTACGTAGAGCTTATGGAATAATAATACTCTACATTAGCGTTAGCTCGCAACAACAGCTAACACTAACAACTTAACAATATCTAACAATAGCTCTACATATGCTAGGAACGGTATACCTTGAAAAGGTCCAACCCGTATCCTATAACCAAGTTCAGCTACCATGTAAGGTCTTTCCAATTTGAATTGCCTGAACAGACGGGGATATTGTGATTCTGTTAATCTTCCAAAAGAGCTGGATCGGGATTAGTCAATATTAGTTTGTCATTTCTAAGAACTTACTGAATTTCTGGAAAAGTTTAATAAAAGTTGTGCGATGTTTAAGCTGATTACTAAATATGATTTAGAGAAATTATATAACAAAGGAAATTAATCACATCGCTTCAGATTGAATCAGAAATATCCACAAAGCGAAATGTAAAGAGATTAAAGAGTTCATTTAGGGCTAAGAGCATGGTATTATAACTTAATCCAATGGGTTAATATCGAATTACACAAAGGAAATACTAGAGGGTATTTGGATAAGAAACTGTCTCAAATTCACAACAAGGAGGGAAATGTTTACAATCAACGGGAAATTGCTACTATTGATACAATTGTATTACATACGTACTCTGTATAAAGGGCTATTATATACTGAATAGTACGTATTATATACGTACTCTGTATTATACTCAATGTAAAGGGATGTTACATGGAGTAAAACAACATACGTACAAAGTACTTGAGAATTCGTTTTATATTTCCAAAAGCACAACTTTGGTCCCTAAGAAAGGCATTTACTGATAAACAACGATTTTAACTAAGATATATTATCTACATTGTTTTTTATACGTTTGCAAGAGTTCCGAACATGGTAGATCATGAATTCCGTGACCGAAACCGTAATAAAATTGCACACATAATGTCATCAATTAAAATCAACTGTAATTCGAACATAATATGAGTGAAACGATTATGTGAAATTTACTATATACAAAGAAATTTGGAAAAAACTAAGAAAGCGCATAACAAAAGCCAACATCATGCTCCGTTCACAAAGCACATTTACTGAGCAATAGTTGTTGTCACCCCAACTGCAGCCATATCAATTCAGCGTTGGGGTTCTAGTCAGTTATGTAATATAAAAACTTTCAAGGTCAGACATTATTTATGACATTAGACACAGTAATTGAACAGATTGACTTGAAGGCGGAAGAGGTCGCTGATGGCGTAATAATATTATTATTAGTTATTCAATAGTGTTGAGATTTGCAGGACAGCTTTGTATGGTTGCTATTGTAAATAGTGGGGGTTTAGGGAGATTTCGATAGAATACAGGGCACAGGGCAGTACTTCTATAAAACAGTACTTCTATTTGCATGTTCAATAGTGGGTACTTAGTGGAGTTTATTTTACCAAAGGAAGCATACTGACGGTTCAGTATGTTATAATGTGGCAGCAGGTTGCTCATCAAATAACATGCAACAAACTACGGACGATCATGCAACAACTTTGTCTACTCATGCTAATGGTATAAGAACTTTAAATCGAATCTTCAGTTTCTGTACACGTTACGCTCCCTCCATAAACACAGCTTTTTTATTGAACCGTCCACAAAAACCCACAGGTTGGCGACTAAATTTCTACAGGTATAATCCATAAACATTCATCTTTATGATTTTGAGGAGACGATTCAAGTCTATGTTGAGAGAGACATCTACAAGCGAACTTTTTACTAATTATGAAAACGTATGAACACATTTCCGTATCGAATAGCCATTCTACGAAGAACGATTATATTGTTTATAAATAATTTTAAACGAAGCGAATCACACAGTATAAAAATATGACTGCATACGCCTAGAGGCCTATGCGTAGGAATTATTTATTAAATAGAACGCCTACACTTTACTAGTCCTTCTGTATTTAGTAAGAGCTGATATCGAAGTACAATAGTACATAAGAATCCAAGTATATATACCTAGACATTAAAGTAGGCACCCACCAACTGAAAATAATGATCTATAATAAATCACCTACCTACTCGTCACAAGTCCCTTTAAAGAAGACAAAAGATGTAATAAACTCGATTTTGTGAAGCTAGAATTACATTGGGTCAACGCTCAGCCTCATCTGATACGTGATTTTCCTAGTTTATTAGGTGATTTTTATTATGTTCCACCCGTTTTGATGCTCATTTTTCTTGTTATTGTTCGAGCCTTGAGGAAGAGCGAAAGGATGAACGTATAGGAGATATCATTCGATTCTTTGGGATAATTTATCAATAAAAGCAAAAAAAAAAAAAGTTTTTTGAGATCTAGATTTTTGAATATTTCAGCTCTTAAATGCTACCCTATAGGGTTGATCTAAATTGATGCCGAGGAGTAGGATCAAATATATAGTGACCAAATACATTCGATTTTTGACCCAAGTTTCACAAACTCTGATCCAGTAGTTCCGGAGAAAAGGCGGACGGCGGGCTGCGTACGACGGACGGACGGACGGATTTCGTTAAATCGGTTTTTGGATTCTACACAACTTGGAATGTAAACCATCAAATTTTGAATGGAGTTACCATTTTTAAAATATTTTTTCACGATCAATTCAAAGATTAGACGGCCAGGAAGATGTATTTTGGCAGATTGAAATTTTCGGATGCGTCGAAATTTTTCTAAAAAAATGTGATGAATTTCGAGAGACGAAAACTAGCCGTGACACAATATCGATGCGAAAATGTACGTGTAAAACCTGTATTACAGAAAAACAATTCTAAGTTTAATTAAGAAGTTTTTAACGGGTGGTGAAGGTTTCAACGGCCTTAAATACGAATCAGTAGTAATACGTGAAAACCATCTTAAGAGCGATCATAATAAAAACAGCGTAAATGTCACATTTTCCTGGATACGAAAACAGAGTATCGCAAAACAATATTAGAGCTTAGAGACAAGACATGGTCATGCCAATGTATGACGTTTGAAAAATCGCTTCCATTATCAAAACAGCTGTGTTTGACTTGGATGAGCGATCGAAGCATAAAAAGAAATAATATAAATAGAACTTTCATAGAACATCATAACTTTCCTTCTGAACTTTGAATACGTAAGCAATCGCAAAACATGAAGCTATAAGCGATGCGATCTAATTGATACGGATCGTTCAACATTTTGTGATTCCTCCAATTTAATTGCCCTATAATTATCACCGCTCTTTACAAATGGCGGGAGTCAATGAGGCTTTATGGCCTGTTTATGGGACTGTAATAATGTTTATGGGTTCGTTTACATCAAGACTTCCCCTCTCCTCCGACTACGTCTGTCTAATAGTGTTTTTCGCAATATTTTCTTTCAACGCCATGAGAGCAATTAAAAACGTGATGTGCTGACAAAGATATTTCATTTTAATCAAAGGCAAAGGGTGTGAAGGAGATCGTGGGGTTATAATTTTCCATCTAGATTAAGATACTTCGTTACTGCAGATAGAAGGTGTAGGAGGGTGGGTACTAATGAAATTCTTTCTTCAAAGACAGCACTTTCGGGAATGATACGTTTTCTTAAATCTTCATAACACGATAACATTGAATTGAAATGTAAGAGTCTTAGTTCCTTTTCCTCCGAGGATATTATATCGTAAACCTTGGATTCGGAAATGATTTTCGTTTTAGTTGGTTTGCCTATCTGGCGCACTAAGGTTCTGATTTTTAGGGGACTGGTTTTAAGGTCATCCCCCTTGTTTTCCCAAAAACGAAGTTACAACTGGAGCTACTTTCACAGATGACACGGCTATCCTCTATTTTTGAGACGACATAGAAACTGCAACACAACTGTTCAGACATCTGCTGATAAGGTCTCTAAATGGACCAAGATATCAAGGATGAAATGAAACGAATCTAAATCGATTCACACAAACTTCACTAACCGAAAAATTACTCCCTTGAATGTTGAGATTAACTCAAACGTTATACCGCATGGAGATGCAGTTAAATACTTAGGTATGACTCTCGACTCCAAACTAAACTGGAATATTCATATAGAGAAAAAGAAAGAGGAGATAAAAGTCAAGTTCAGTAAGATGTATTGGTTGTTGGGAAAAAATTCCCAGCTCTCACTTCACAACAAACTAGTCATACAATATAAGCAGATTCTTCGTCACATCTGGACTTACGGGATACAGCTCTGGGGATGTGCCAAGAAATCAAATATAAAAAAACGTCAAGTTGGGTGTGGCACATAGCTTCCTCGATTACCTATCATCTTCTTCCAACTATCGTCAAAATTTAAACGAACTCGAACGACTACAGAGTGAAAAGATGAGGGGGGGGGGGGGGGGTGTCGAAAATTTGTGTTTCATTGTGGTAGGTGTCGCTTTCTTTGTTAGTCTTCCAGTAGTGTGGGGCAGCTCCATCTTCCAAACCAATTGACCTCACTTTTCGACGTGCTCCACGTAACCTGAGTGAAACTGCTCGTATGATGGAGAATTGGAGCTTAACTTTCACCCAACCAAGAACTTGGGAGTATGCCTTTTTCCATTTTCGGCCAGGGTGTGGGCAATTTTCTTTACAAATACTCCGTATTCTTTATGCAAGACCCCATCACACGAGCATATGAGAGGCGAGAATGACCCTCTTAAGTCTTCAGCAGCCTGGTCATACTTCCGGTGCTTCTCCCTGGCTGCTGCGTTTGCCACACTCGACCAGTCTTGGGAATAGTGAGAGGCGGCGTCAGCATCAATAATGCGATTGTCAAAGAACGCCGGCCTCCCACTCTCCTAGAATCCTTCTACCTTAATATCAGTAATCAGAGCCGAGTTGTCACCACTGGCCTCACGTAGCACTGGTCATGTTGAAATTCATATGAGATGATAAAATCGTCATCCCCCAACTATCATCAAATTTGAGCGAGATCAAACGACTAGGGCGTGAAAAAATGGAGCAGAATGGAATTAACGTTTGCGCATGCGCAGAGTGGAGTATTGATTTCGCAACAATGAAACTGATAGGTAAGGGACCGTCTACACCCTAGTCCGTCAATTCCCTGGACATTTCATCCAAATCGGATGAAAACTGTGTACATTAAGCTTGTTACAAGGATTTGCGGACACACACACACACAGACAGTCGCGGAACCAAAGTTGTCAAAGTTGTTCAGAATGGTCTAAAAAGTAAAATGCGAGTGGAAATTTTGATTTGGGAGACCAAACATTTTTTTCTCCTGAAAGTGAAAACAATGCTTCCGCTACCTTTAAGGCCCGTTTACACGAGCGATTTTTTCCGGCAATAATTGCAGAAAAAAGTATTGCACAACTATTCCAAAAAAGTTGGACAACTATTCTCTCCTCGAAAAAATTGCCGAAGATTGCACGCAATTAATTGACGGGAGTTGCACAACATTTCAGGCCCACGAGCCCTCTCGGCAACTATTGCATCGTGTTGAAATGAAGTCCAAGGGGTTTGGAAAATTATTGCACTATTGCGGCAATTTTTCGGCCTTGGGTCGGGAGAGGGAACGAAACAGCCAATCACATTGAGAGTTTATTTGTGCAGTATGGCCTTATGAGCAAATATTGATGTGAAACTGCACTGATGGGGTGCAGCATTGCCTCATGAGAGAATTTTAACGTAGGAAAGATAGTTTATTTGTGCAGCATGGTCTTATGAGCAAATATTGACGTGAAACTGCACTGATGGGGTGCAGCATGGCCTTATGAGCGAATACTGACGTGAAACTGCACTGATGGGGTGCAGCAGTGCCTCATGAGAGAATTTTAACATAGGAAAGATAGGAGGAGAAACTGGCGCTGCCAAATTCCCCTCTTTTTCCTTTGGTTGGCAGCAGCAGCGACGACCACCTCGTCACCGTCCATGGCGCGAACTGTTGTCGCCCGTGTAAACGGTAGACTTTTTGGTGCGGAAGCAACAACGCAACAAACTCCTCAGAATAACATACTGAGAAGCATTGTTGGTGCCCCACGGTAGATGCGAAACGATAATATTAATCGAGATACCGTCAATCGAACCACTGTAAAATACGATGAAAGCACGAACAACGCCTCCTCAAACATGAGAATCTGGAGATGCTGAACGTTCTTGACAACCAAGATGAACTCCGGCTCAAGCGAATCAAACCTCTGGACTTTGTTGTTCCAGAATGAACTCAATGTTGACATTTTTGCTACAGCATAAGCGTGTGGAGGTACTATGTTACATCAGCAGTTTCTGTGAAATCTTGTTCTTGAGATTCGGGAAAACTATGATTGCAATAAATTCAGGTAATATGATGGAAATACATCGGAAAATTCTACTCTAGACCTATGCTACGATAGATAAATGTAGATTGCCTACATTGATGACATTATGATTATAGCACTAGACAATCAATAACTTCCCAAGGACTCATGACAACTTGTTGGCTACTCAAAAACACACTAATACTATATATTTCACTAACCTATAAAGGAATGTGACGTTCTGCGAAAAATTTGGAACCGTTCCCGAACGATTAAGCTTCAAGACTGAAGGGGTTCTACTTAGCTGGTCCTCCGTTCCAAAACTCACCAGCTCGTTTTGGGCACCACGGGAAATTTTAACCACAGTGAAACAAGACCTCTCGATAGAAATTTACAGTATTACGATTAAATTCTCTAAAATCTCAAAAAATGGGTAATTTGCGGAAAATGGTCTTGTTTTATTTATATAAGTTATCCGAAAGAGAATAAAGAATAATAAGGTTCATTATTGAAAAGTGGAAGTACGGTAGTCTCCACGGGGCTCTCACTACCTACTATACTATTACTACTAGTATACATTGTACAACTCATTACGATTCTAGCCCGAACATACGATTCCAATTCCAAAGGAAGGTGGCGGAGTAGTTGGAAGCTTGGCAATTCCAGGTGGGATAGACATCGAGAACGAATTGTAACTAATCGTTCCAACCTGTCCCACCTCGGTATCACGTTCCATCGAACGGTTCCAACTGGAACGTCACACTTCTACTCACCGAACAGACGATAAACCGCTTCCCAAGCGAAACATCTACTCAACAACTTTTTTTTTTGAAGTCAACTCAGAAAGAACGACTTCGACAGAAGAAGCGGAAACCTCGTAAAGTACACAAAATAGGAAGGAGATAGCAAACACAGGAGTGCGGAATAGAATACAAACTGATGGAAGGTGGGAACCGGACGCGACTTTTTTCCTACCTCTTTCTTGCGAAATATTTCCCTTTTGTAATTTTCGAGCTAGTAGAAAACAGATTCCGAGTCAATCTGAAAGAAAACATGAGCTTTGTGTTCCTCACTTTCAAAATATCACTTTCACATATATATTTATGATATTGTAGAGGATTTTACGTTAGACGCTGGATGGGTTTGTATTGAAATCAATGATGGTAGATAAATACGACGATATGTTCAAAACTGAAACACCCTGTTTCTGCTTTTAAGAAAACTCACTATAAATCCGCCCTATTAGTAGAACTAAACAATCAATAAAATCGCGTTATGAATAGGAAAATAATATTATGTGTTGCACCAATAAATTTAATTTTGTTTAGCGGAATCGGCCGTTTTATTTCGCGTAGTTTGCATTTATAGGATATTATTCATACAATTTCACCAACAGTTCAATTATTGATTTCATCAATGTTGATTGATTAGCATTTATGAATGAGTCTTTTATTTTAAATTGTATACCCAGTCCCAAACTAACTTTCAAGGTGTATTTCTTAGTAGGTACGTGGAGCTTTGACGCCATGGGTATTCCTTTCCACCCATTGCGCAACCAAACCAGAAAAGTTTTGAGGAATTTTTCAAATGTGTTTTCAAAAGCGTTAAATCCGAATTTGATATCTAAAGTCCTAAATTTCAACCTTTGGGGATATACATGGGACCTTTTAGATATAGTGGCGATCTACGTTCAACGTTTAGGATCCTATTATTCCCTAAGGGCGCGTTCCAGCATAAGGGGTAAATCTCGACTCGGCAGTTATAACTCGAAAACGGCAGTGACACAACTGGGTTAACTCCGGATTAGTTTGTGATCCTCCGTGGTGGAACGCACCCTACAAGTTCAGATACCTAGATAATTTCCAGATGGCTAAAATAACTTGATGTCTGGGGTATAACTCGAATTTTCACCATAATTGACCACATTGAGAAGGATTTGACTGCTTATTTGGATTAATTCCCAAATTTTAGAGAATGTTCCTGGTTTCTTCACATAAATATGTAATACCGTTAAAGAAAAGAAGAATGGCATAATGTATAGTATGTTGGTACCAATCCGCCTGTTATGTGCTGAAAGACAACCCACAAGCTGGTCATGTCCTATTATTTTGCTAAATAAATTTATTTTTCTCTCTTTTCCTAGTTTTTTATCTATCTATGGAAATGACCACATTTAAATTTTACAAATGTATCATGGAGGCGACGCGCTCAGTTGCTTTGCACAAGACACATTCAAAACTTAGGTATCATATCAGTAATTATATTTAAAACATCCAAGTGCTTCGGAGAAGAAAATATACAAAAGAAATAGAAGATGAATAAATAAACTTAATGAAATGAAATAAAAGTAAATAATCATGTGCTATCCACTAGGCCTTACTTTATGCATCACGAACCCACAGAATAAAGAATTTGTTTTCAGTACACCCATTTAAATTAAAATTTGGAATTCTAATACTAAACGTATACTGAAAACTAAAATTTTGCAATCATTGTATAATAAAACATGCTAAATTCAAAGGATAATGTTATTGTTTTTACGATATAAGGAATAATGAGAAGGAACGGAGAGAGCTTACTTTTTTGTTTTCACTGACCGTGTGGGAAGGGCATATTGGCTCGGTGGTCCTACATTCTTGGCCGACCATGGTGTCCTGGTAGCTGGCCCATGACCTGCGTCCCATCAGTTCTTCGGCGACCCTCTCCAGACCTGTGCAACAACAACAATCACAATTAAATTATTGTCATAATGGGCAGGTTAATGTTTGGTTAGTTTTAGCGATTCTTCGTGGAAAATAAACTATTGCAATCGCTCGGAAAATTTTAAAATACAAATTTGGAAAACATTTCTTCATTGAAATCCGTTTAGAGGCATTCTGAAACGAATCATAGAGGTTAACGCTTTTCTTTATATAAATAAATAAATAAATATATATATATATATATATATATATATATATATATATATACCTATATATATATATGTGTGTGTGTGTGTGTGTGTGTGTGTGTGTGTGTGTGTGTGTGTGTGTGTGTGTGTGTGTGTGTGTGTGTGTGTGTGTGTGTGTGTGTGTGTGTCATTCCAGACGATAGCTCTCCTTAGGATTGATATAAAAATTCCGTTCTTGCGCCAAACGAAAGGATGAGTTTGTTGGCCAGCACTTTTTGAGCACATCAAATTGGTCAAATTTCAAAAAATATACTAAAAAAATCACCGAAAATGGCTAAAAACGGCTAAGAATCGTTAAAGTTATATTTTTTGGCTATAAAATAGAACATTTCAAAATTTATGTACGAAATTATGCTGAAAAATGTACTTAAAATTCATTAAAATTTGCTAAAAAATCGATAAAAACTGCAAAAAAGTTAAAAATATAGGAAATTTTGAATAATTATTATAATTTACTATAACGTTTTTGCTATTTACTACGTAATAGTAATGAACGATATAGAGCACATTAAATTGGTCAAATTTGAAGAAAAGTGCTGAAAAAATCACTAAAAATTGCAAAAAAAGCTAAAAATCGTTAAATTTATATTTTTTAGCAGGATATTGCTCAAATAAAGTTTACTAACTATAAAATACAAAATTCAAAAATCAATGTACAAAATTATGCAGGAAAACGTACTTAAATTTCATTGAAATGTGCTACTAAATCGATAAAACGGCAAAAAAGTTTAAAATCATATATCTCTATCTGAATAGCAGACTATCATTTAGAACGAGTATTTTACCATAAAATCGGTAGTTAAAAATTTCTTTTCACCCAATGTCTTAAATTTTCAAAAAAATGTAACATCATATAGTACGATAATTTACGAAAATTCGCTCATACAATCATGCTGCATTACTGGAACTTTTTTTTTTTTTTTTTTTTTTTTAATTTGTTTAGTTGCTTACTTTCAGTCATTAGCAACAGATTTCTTTTGTTCATGTGCAATTTCTTTTTTTTTCTTGTTTATGTTAATAACATGGTGCCCTAAATAGTGACTCTTGACCTTTGGACGGGCAATTATTATTCTGTCCATTATTTCACTCATTTGAACTCCATGTTTGCCTTAGTGGATAAAATTCTTTTTGAGTTGATTTTTTTGGTTTACAGATATGGGCCTATCAATGGTGAAATTTATTGAGGGATAGGTAATCAATAATACAAATATTATTTCAAATCAAGTCATTACCATTCACTTTCAGGATTTGCAATACGTGTCCAAAATAATCTAGCAAAAATAAACAGGTACCTACCTACCAATATCTTCCTAATACTGAACACCGTAATATTTAAACATTTACCATCCCTGACAAAACAATGAAGTAGTGTGAATAGTCCAGTGAATGAACTCCCCCCAGTGAAGGAACAGTACGAGGTTATTCGGGAATAATAAGGCTTGAGATGCACCCTGGTGAAAACAGTTTTTTCCATTAGTTCCATCAACATATCATAGATAGCAGGGTGAAGCAGTAGATAGAACGAAGTCTGCCATCTTCTTTTGTACGTAACTATAGTTGGTAGCTAATGCAATGGATTTTTTCCTTCATTAATTACGTTGCTTGAGTGAAGATTGGTTTCAAAGAACCAAGAGATAGGTACCAGGAAATGTGCCTGGGAATGGAGTGTTCATTCACTGGAATTTCAGGGTTCATTCACCAGGAAATAGTGTTCGTTCTTGGGGTGAAATACATTAATTCCTTCATTGTGGAAAATTAGCTATACAAATCAATTTTTCTCATCTTCTCGCATGCTATTCTTGTTCCTTATCTAATTTTAAACAAAATCAGACAAATTCAATTAGTGTAATACTGCAACTTCACAACTATAAACATTCAGTTCGTCACTAGTGTGCTAAAAGCTTGAGTGTTCATTCATTGGGCGAGTCACCCTATATGTTTCTCTAATACAGCGATTGAGGTATACTTGAATATTTCAGTAGGTACCCTACATAGGGGACACTGAAATAGATTGCCCCGATTTTCTCTTTACGAGCCGCGAGTGCAAGTTATTTCGGTGAGAATATTCCCATTTCGGTCTTGACGAGCTCGAGCTTTGGCTGTTGTTGGAAACGTAGGAGCTGCTGCTTGTTGTTATTGAGTGGTCGGCGGAGGAGGCGGCACATCTTGTTAGCAGCTGCGGCCCGTCGGCACGTCCGAAACCGAATCCGCAGCTCTCCGAACCCGCGATGGTGTGGTGAGAAGACAGCGGATATAAGGGGGAGGGGGGTGAGCTGCCCTATAGGAGCTAGAAAAATCCGCTCTAGGACATCCTGGGGAAAGATGGCGTGTCCTAGCGAGCAGAAAAAGCCCAAAGAGGATGTTGAGCGGCCATGACAGGAGGCACAACCCAAATATAGAACCCTTTGAATGTTATGGAATAGATCATAGTGTAAAATGCTTCAGAAAACGCCGTGAGTTCATCGGCAAAAACGTCTATCTCTTCATAATGCAGACGAATATCATAGAGTGTGTGCAGAGGGTGAGGAATTGGATATTAACAAATTTCTGATAAAATCGGAGAAATTCTATCATCGAGAGATTACAAAGTAGGTTTTAAAACTAAAAATAGTCTTAAAGCATTACTAGGATCCGTTAAGGACAAAATCAATGTTCAGGATAAAAGTGGGGTTTATAAACTAAAATGTTCTTGTGGCAACAAATATTGCGGTCAAACTGGTAGGAAATTTAGGGAAAGAATAGACGAGCATCAGGAGGATTTCGGGGAAAATAAGGGTAAGTCTACATTTGAGAAACATCTTAAGGAATCCAATCATAGCAATTTCGATTTGACAGATCTAGACAGTTTGTAGAATTTCTTCATTAATGTCCGAAGGGAGGTATGTTGGATGACTTGAAAAATTCAAAATTATCAAAAGAGACGGATCTAGTAAATGTTTAAATGAGGATATACCTCAATATATTTCACCACTAATAGGTCCATTTCTATAAAGCTTGGAATTATCCCTTCACACTGTTGAAACCATATTGAGTTATCTTCCCACCTTTCACTTCATCTGATTGGCTATAATCTCCCTTTACTTTGTTTGCACTTGATTGGTTGTACTTCCTGCCCTTGTCCTTTCTCTCGACCAATGGGATTCAATCTCCCTTCACCTGTCACTCTGAAAGCGGTGTCCTTTTTAATGTGTCTTCAGTTATTGTTTGTTACAGATGATGGCGTAACCGTCGAAATCGATTTAATATTGTAACTTTTTATTTTTCGTGGAAATAGACAACGTTTTTTTTTCACCAACTTCCGTATGAAATGGGTTTCCACAACTTCGTCGCGAGTGATTTAGTTTGTATTAGCAGTGGCTCACGGTATTGGTTTATTTTATCAATAATTAACCTTTCTAATTGACCAAGGAAAACATTTTTTTAACTCCTCTCAGAATTCGTTGGTTAACGTTTCAAGATGCCCAAAATCTAAAAATCAGAAGAAAAAAAAATCCGCCCGTCCGCAGTTCAGAGTTTTCTCCGAAACTACAGGACCAAAGTTTATGAAATTTGACTGAGAAATTATACGTCGACCAGGGCAGCCAGTAACAGCGGCATCGATTTTGATCAACCCTAAAGCGTAGTAATTAAGGGCTGAAATATTGAAAAATCGAGTTCTCGAAACTTTGAAGGCAACAGTAATGTTTTTTTGGTTATCATTTACACATATTTTCCCAACAAATCACGAAATCACTCGGAAAGCCGTGCGATCTTCCGTTCTGTCACGTCAAGCCATAACGGGCAACGACCCTAAGATTTTTCGGGGGAACTAACTAAGTTTCATCAATGACCACTAGATGGTGTTAAGTTTGCAGCAAGTATGGGATAGCAGAAGTATGCGGCTCATAAAAAAAAATATGTTGGTGCCCTTATTATAAATTTTTTTAAGTTACAGTTTGTTTTAGTAGTTTGTAGTTACATTTCATGTTTCAGTCACAAACTCAAAATACCTTGCATAACACAAATATATATATCGAAGAAGATTTATGTGAGAAGACAGATATAATTTTCTTTTGGTTCGGTAACTACCTAGTGAGTAAGAAACGATGGATCTCTGGTTTACTCGTACAAGTGTAAACAATGACCCACTCACTAACTTTTTGACTGAATAAATATATTCACACTTGACATTCAATTGGCTTCACACGATTCTTCCAACACATGAGGCTGACCCAAACTCATATAAAATGTAAACCAATCAGGGGAAATTATATCTGCAGCTGTCTGTTAGTGGTTGATAAAAGAAGTTAGAGAACAACGTTGTCTATTTCCACGAAAAAACTAGTAGCTACAATATAATAAGCATTGCTTGTTACTGATGACCAAACCGTCGAAATCGATTCGGTATTGTAAATCTTCATTTTTTCGTGGAAAGAACAAAGAACATTTTTCACTATCTTCTGTTTTGAAATGGGTTTCCACAACAAACACAACGAGTGATTTAGTTCGTAGTGGTTGATAACAGGAATTCCGATCTCTGAAGTGCTAGAAACAATTTCTATGTTGAAATAGAGTTTCACTAACATTTTAAGCAGAAATGATCAATCAAGAACCATCTTGGTATTGAAATATGCAAAGAACATAATTTCAGAGGGTCGACTTGATGTCAGGGGGTTTTGTGTGGGTCGACTTTTCATCAAAATGACCCTGTTATCGAGTTTGATGATATCTTGGTTTTTCAATACGTGGGACATTATAGCATAATTATTACACCTAATCCCACCTAGTCTCACTTCATTGATATGCTCTATTCTCAAATGGATAGATGGATATGCATATTTGTGGCAGTGCATACCTACTTCAAAACTTTTAAAAAGTTCAATTAAACAAAAATAAGTTGGTCAAAATTAATGAAATACTCCAAATATTGTTCAAATTTCGCTTCTCAGTGAAATGGTGGGCATAATACACCTATGCTCCCCAAAACAGGAACCGGCCGGGAATGTACTGTCCGAGCCCCGACCCACACACCATGGCGGCCTCCAAGAGCTCTGAAAGTATGCAAATATCGTCAGGAATGTCAACGTTCATTGTTGTTTACAGAAAAACACCAATAGCGTCTTGTAAGTGATAAGAACCCTCGCAACTGGCATTTCGTTAACTTTTTACGTATTGTATTTCTACTCGCAATGATATTCTGTGTTGTAGTTTTAGTTAAATAATTAATCAGTAAAGTCATTAGTGTTTTGCACGATGACATATGGTTGATTTAATCACAGTTGTCATTCATGGTAATTTATTGGCTTTGTTCTATTGTGATTACAATAGGTGGTAGCGTCGAGAGTCAATAATCGATTATTAATGGTATCAAATCGGCTACCTTTTCAGCTGATTGTGAAGGGGCGCCATTTTCTTACTCAACTCTCAAATTTCGTTTTATGAGAGTTCCAAGTGGTTATGGCTTTCAAGGAGTTACTTTGGAGTTGAATGAGAAAATCAGTGTTTATTTTATTTATCAGTCTTTATTGAATGCGAAAATCTGTCTTTATTTTGTAATATACTGACTTGTGTTTTGTAGAAGAGAATCGGAAAGTCAGTGCGTGGGTATTTATAATAATAATGTTTATTGTCATCATGAACAGTGCAAATAAAATACATATTCAGAGATGATAAAAATAAATAAATGAATTGTTTCTTGTGTATATATATATAATACCGTAAACCGGGGTGACTTGGGAACACACGAGGTGAGAATGGTACAACGACGTTTTTCAAATGCAAATCCTGTTGGCGGGCTTAAAAATGGCGGGATCGGCCAGCTGTTATTTTATTCTTGTAGAGGATGAATGGTAAAAGCAGTTCCACGTGTCGAAACCCTCTTCCATGGATTTTTATATGCTTGGCGGGCAAAAGTGATTACAGCTGATAACACGATTTGTTAACAAGTCCTGCTAAGGTGTACATGATGCGGTGGCTGAGGACCTCCTCATGCTTTGTAAGTGATTTATATCCGTAAATAAACTTATTGTGAAGTGATTCGCGTTAGAACTGCTCAAAAATTGTTACTTAGTGATTTTCTTTGTTGGATAAACTAAAACACCTGCCTTCCATGTGGTGAGAATGGTACACCGGGTGTGTGACATTTTCTCAACGGATTTCAATTTGATTTGAATATTTTCAAACAATTTTTTGTAACTGGGGTAGTAAACCATTGTTTTAATTGTTCCTGGGGTAGCAACCCATTGTTTTGATTGTTCCTGGGGAAGCAACCCATTGTTTTAATTGTTCCTGGAGTAGCGATCCATTGATTTAATGTTTTAATGGTTCATTGTTTAATTGGGGTAGCCCCATTGTTTTATTTGTTTCTGGGGTGGCAACTCTTTGTTTTACTTGTTCCTGGGGATGCAATCACTGTTTTACTAGTCAATGGAAGCTAGATATTGAACAGATTGTAAATAAAAATAGTTTTATACTTACCTTGTTCACACTCCCGCTCATTCATTATGACCATGTATAATCCCAAATTGTGGATAGAATGGTTTTTTCACAGGGGAAGGCATGCAATGAGATGTCTACTCGTGTGCTACGATTCCTAATTTGAAAGTTTTTTTTTTTTTTTTCATTTTCAGATTTTTTTTTTTTTTTTTTAAACTTTTATGAGCTCTAACACCTTTTTAAAAAGTTCTTGCTTCGATTGGGAGAGGTGACAATGGTACAAAGCGTTTTTGATAGGATATATGACCTGAAAAAGTCAGTGTACCATTCTCACCCCAAAACACGGGGTGAGACTAGTACAACTTTGAGGATTAATTACTCAACTAATCCTCAACCTAAAAAAATATTTGAAATCGTAGAAAAGCTTGCTGATAGATGTAGTTTTTGAAACGAATACGATCAGAGTGACGATCCTGCTCAGTAAGGTTGGAAAAGTCAAAAAACATCAAAAACCGTACCAAAGTCACCCCGGTTTACGGTACATAGTACTTAAAATATAAATCAATAAATGAGGTAATTTCTTGGGAATGTGATGACCGTGCTGGATAGTAAAAACTGTGTCCCAGCACGGAAATGATCAGACCCAAAAATTATAAAATTATTGTTTTATAGATTTTTCCTTTTTTTTAAGTGAATATATCGTTACTACTCGATTTTGAAAATAAGTAAGAAAGTAAATTGAGAAAATAAAAACTATCTTGTAAATTGATTTGATTCCATCTTCTGTTTATTATTCTAATTATTAGGAAACATGTTTTCTTTTGGTTTTTAATTTAGCATGAAGTATTCAATTTTGTTTTCAGATATGAGTTTATCAATTTCTTTTCTAAATAAGTTTTCGTTATTAATATTAAGTATTTCGGTAATTTTTTCGTATTTTTTATTAATTAGTTGCATTCCTCGATATTTAGTAGTCATTTGAGCATATTTATTTATAACTTTAGGCAGCTTGAGTCTATATTCTTTATTATTTCTTTTCCTAACGTCTATGAAGAAAGTGCTTTTTTCTTTTTTGATAAATTTGATCATTTTTTTTTTAACGTACAGATGATGAATCGTGTCTATTTGAATGTCTTTGAATAGCTGATCAGTTGGGTATCGTTTAGGTTTATTAAACATAACTTTTAAAGTCATTTTTTTGGATTTTAAATATCTTTTCAATTAGGTATTTGAACCCTCCGCCCCAAATCACAATTGAATATTGCATTACAGATTGAAATAATGATTGATAAATATTTCGTAATAAGTCTCTAGATAGGAATTTAATACTAACGAGGACGTATGCACATTTCCTAAGTTTTTCACATAATTCATTTACATGAAGGTCCCACCTCATTCTGCTGTCAATAGTCACCCCGAGATACACTAGATGATCCACCCTCTTGATCGTTGGACATTTGCAATGATCGTTGTGGCAGGTATGTATTGTCAGCGTCTCTCCGGTCGGGTCTATGTTGGCTGGTTTTCTGGAGATTTACATTTAAATTTGCTCTTTAATATACCTAATTAAATTCCACGATTTTATAACATGTTTATTGGGTAGATGAACACAGCGGATGGCTCAATAGGAGGGGCTGCTTGGCAGTGAGCGTCTAGAGCCAGTTGACTATCGAAGGCAAAGAAAAAACTGTTCTAGGACACCCGGTAGGAAGAAGGCGTGTCCTGGCATCGGAGGAACCTCATCGGGGGACCTTTCGGGCGGCCATGAGGGCCCCGTCCCCTCCTCGGGGGTCCAGCGAATGGCGAATGTGGCCCGCAGGTCCCAAAAAACCTTCCCGTAGTTCGCCATCGTGTTTGGGGGTCCCACCTTCACAATTGGGGGGTCTAGCCGCCGAATAGAGAGCCAGAAGGCCGCCGGAGGGGAAAGGTCTTATTTCGTGGGAGGAGGTGGTGGTGGTGGTGGTGGATCTCTTCTAGGCGCGTCCCAAACTCTTCACATCCTTCACCGTCCCGGCACTCTCCCAGAAAGCAGAAATACTTGGTAGTGACTCGCTCCCCAACGATTTTTAGTTTTCAAAACTACCGTAATTGTGGCTCTTCAGTCGGTGTATTTCCTGCTGAGTAGTGAAGTACTGTGATTGTTTCTTAAAACGATAGTTGTGACGTAGCTCATTGGTTATGAACGATCTCGTCAGACGAAGGTCGTGCGTTCGAGTCCTGATGCATGGTCATTTACAATAAAATAAACAATATCAACCTGTACAGTCGTTTCAACTCGTTAATGAAGCAGGTTGAAATATTCCAATATCAACCTGTACAGTCATCCGTGTTTCCCTGCATATCACAAACACCGCTGTTTTTAATGACATTTTGTGCGTTTTTATCGCCTTGATAGTATTTTTGTGAGGCAAGAGAGCATAGGCAATAATTTGTTCATAAATGAAAAAAACGCATGCATATACGAGTCTGCAACATACTCGTATTTTGACATTTTATGTCTTTAGTTGCAGACTCAACTGTGTTGTAGACTCGTATGCAAGCTCTAAGAGCCACTCAGCTGATCCAGACCCTGGGCAATCACCTATTAAAATGATTTAACCACCCCTTCACAAATCAAACCGTTCTCGTAACATTCGGATCACCTGCTATGAATCAAATCATCGAAACACCAGCTCAATGAAATCATCAGAAATTAACAAGCGGTTGCAATCATGTTCATAATATCAATTATTGAGAATTATCACCTGTGTGTAAACAATTATTCATATAACCATGCTCATAACTCAGCTTGTTGGCCACGCACTTCGCAGTAGTTAACATAATATGGTTGGATAAATCGAGAGCTTTCGAACGAATGGTCAACTTATTTTTTGGGATGAAAAACGTCTAAGTACCATTTTCCTAGCAGCGACTCGGCTGTAAGTGAAAATCATCAGAAAACCAACCGTAACGCTTTTATTTTAACGCTTTTTTCGTTTATGTGCCAAAGTAAAGACATACATTTTCAAAAACGCGGCTGGCCGCTCGTACTTTCGACAGCTACAAATAAAATAGTGCTCAAATGGAAAATGTGTAGCGGGGGTGAGGCGATGGCGGAAGGGCAGCGTGAAGGGGGGGGGGATGGTTGTTTGTTTCTTTCTGAATCTCAGGTGTTGTTAGAGTTTGTGGACATACAGACTTTTCCATGTGCTCGTTCGACTCGTTAAAAACCCATGAAATCGGTAATGCAGTAACTAAACACTTACAAGAAGGTACCTTTTGGCAGTGTTCTTACGTTAAAATACTATAATTAAAAACTTGAAAAAGAAAATGGAAAAAATGAAAGTAGGATTCCCTGGCGTCTATTTTGCATTCATTATCATCATGCAAGGGCCTAGGACTTCCTACGAGAAACTATTGTAAAAAAGTACATACATCATACAAGTTGAGAATGTGTTTTAGTTAGAACATCCTACGGTAGCAAGGTTGGTAAACTATTTTGAAAATTTTCTTCATTGAAATCCATTTTGAGGCATTCTGAAACGATTCCTGAAGTTTGAATTTGTTCATATTTATATGTGATTCCAGACGATTACTCTCCTTAGGATTGAGATAAAAATCCCGTTCTTGCGTCAAAAAATCAAGCTTTCCCAACGAAAGGAGTAGTTTGTTGGCCAACAATTTTTGAGCTCATTAAATTGGTCAAAGTTCAAAAAAGTACCCAAAAAATCACTAATAATGGCTAAAAACAATTCAAAATCGTTATTTTATTATTTTTAGCAGAGTTTCAGGAAAAAAAAAATCATCAACGTGTAAAGAAAAACCTTGCAATTTAAGGCTTTATTCGACATAGAAAGAATAATGATTTTGGTAACTGGGGTAACTAGGAACTCTTGAACAACCATGTGATCTTATCATAAATACTGGAACACATTACATTCTTCTCCTCATAAAAGAACAAAATCCGTGAACTTGCTGGGGAGTTTCTTGGGTCTCTACGATTGCCATTGGGGCTCAAAGACATCAATGGGCGTGATTGTTTCTTCAGGTTCTGTTGCTAAACCTCCGTCTGGTGATGATACTGAAGGATCGGCAGTGATATCAGGATGAGGTGAGAGTAAGGTCAGGAAAATGCTTTTCAACTACAGTTTCCCCCTATGGGGCTAGATGTTTTAATGAAACTGGAAACTGAAGTTTCTCGGTCATCCCTGAGTCTCACCCTTACGTACTGAGGATTGACATGTATCAGGTCTACTTCCTCCACCAGAGAATTGCGAATATGTCTCTTCATTAAAATAGGGCAGGGGTAGGCGAACGGGAATCGGGAGTACTCGTCTATGATAGTGAGCAAATATTTATTGTGCGAATTGGTCGGTAATGGTCCTTTAAAATCCATACTTAGTCGTTCGAAGGATGAATTGCCTTCATCAGGGGACTGGAGACGTTAATTGAAATTGAACAATCATGTGATCTTATCATAAACACTGGAACACATTACACAACACAATTAACTAGGACATTGAAAAAAATTTCACAAAATTATGCAGATTATTGTACCTAATATTCGCTGAAAAATCTTTCTCCTCATTGTCATATTAATTAAACCAATAATTCAAATGAGATAGGGGATTCAGCGTAATCTGACACCTGTTGTCCCAAATAATACAGGGGCGTTAAAACGTTGTTGTCGACCTCGAATTGACCTTCTATTTGTCCATTGAATCGGGCGTCATGTCGCTCTTCATTACGCCTCGCAGAGGGCGGTGTTTGCCCGAAACGATCGCGAACGGGCTTCCGAATTCCGCGGGTCAGGGAAAACGAGGGAAGTTGGGGGGTCGGGTTTTAATAATGAAGGTCCCTCGGGTGCACGCCGGAGAGAGAGAGGGTTAAACAATCCGCGGCTATCAACAGGTGACTTGAGTTGCAATGAAAACCGTTGCCGTGGCTACGCACCGCTGCGGCGAAGCTCTCAGTGTTACGATCTCGTCGACTCCCTCCGGCTTTCGAGCACTTTGGCTGTGATTTCTCTCCCTTTCTCAAGCTGCAGCCATCTTGAGGAGAAAAGTTCCATCAGTCTTGCACGAGATCGCATAAGCGAATTTTCGTAACTGATCGATTTTTTTTAAAATTGAAAATTGTTTTGAAATTTGACTACTTTGAGTGTAAAGAAATTGTTGACTACCAATTATATGACAAACACATAACACACATACACGCACACAAAACACGCGCGCGCGAACACAAACACACACACAACACCACAAGCACACAGCACAGGGTGTCTCAACTTAAGTAGGCAAGACTTCAGGGATCAATTCTAAAAGTAATTTGCAACAAAAAGTGTCTCTTAAAGTGTTATTTTTCAGAGGCTTCGTTTTCGAGTTATTGACGATCTAAGATTTTTTTCGTGTTTTCGACCTTATCTCCTAAAAATGGCTGTGACCCCATCATTCTTTGAGTATTCTCAAACCTGAGGATACCGTTGGAAAGAACGTTAAATTTCCTATCTTTTTGACGCCAAATCATAATTATTCAAGAGAGTTAAGATACCGAAAAAAGAGGTCAAAGTACAAACTTTGTAAAATTCTAAAAATTTGGGTTTTTTCAATCTGATTCCTCCCTCCATAAAAAAAATGAACAAAGCCCTTTGACCCTCGAAACTCAGAGAAGGGCACTTTCGCCCTTATTCGTTAGTCGTAGAGGTCTGCAAGTGTCACCATTCGATTCAGCGTGAAAAATTACGTAGAATTCGACATTTAAATCATAAAGATCGTTTTTCCTAAAATCTATCGATTTTCGTTAAAAATACCACGTTTTTTTCATTCAAAAGCCGTTTTTTCACCTTGTTGTTACTTTTATCAATTTTTGGGCTATACCGTTAGAAAGTTGATAAGATTTTGAAGTTTTTACTGTACTTGCAAACGAATGTTCATTTTTTTTTATGGAAGGAGGAATCAGATTGAAAAAACCCAAATTTTAAGAATTTTACAAAGTTTGTACTTTTACCTCTTTTTTCGGTATCTTAACTCTCTTGAATAATTATGATTTGGCTTCAAAAAGGTAGGAAATTTAACGTTCTTTCCAACGGTATCCTCAGGTTTGAGAATACTCATGGGGTCACAGCCATTTTTAGGAGATAAGGTCGAAAACACGAAAAAAATCTTAGATCGTCAATAACTCGAAAACGAAGCCTCTAAAAACTAACACTTTATGAGACACTTTTTGTTGTAAATTACTTGTAGAATTGATCCCTGAAGTCTTGCCTACTTAAGTTGAGACACCCTGTATATAACTTGATGCATATGGTGGTGCCTGACAGTAATACTGGTAGGTAGGTTGAAGGGGGGGGGGTATGCATTTCTTCGGTGCCAGTTTATGATAAATCGATCTTAGCGCTTTCGCCCGCACGGCCTCATCAGAGATAAGTATTATTGCTTTGTTATATTTAAGTTTATACATAGTCTAGTCATTAGCATTGTTGAGCAGGTTGCGGTTTGGTGGACATAATTATTGGTTTGGGTAAGTACTGTTTTAGGTGGCACCATGCTTGTGTGAATCAGATTCTATATTATAGGGGATGTTATACTGGTAGAGCATGAGAAGGGGCATAATGGACTGGACCAGGTCTGGATAATATTTTACGGAGTCAGAAAATGAACTACTAGCACTTTTCTAAAATGATCGGTCTTTTCTAAAATTGATTGTCAAATAAGTCTTGGAACAACTTTTCAATGTATAATTCCATGAGCATGGGTTCTGCTCAACCAATTTTACAAACGAAATTGTTGATTCAATAGAGAGTTTTTGGTGACCACTAACGTACCCTTAACGTCACCCTAACGTACCCAAGAGTACGTGACCTTGAGGGGACGTTAGCACCGTCGTAGGTTAGAATGGCTCATTTACCGTCACCCGTTTGGGGACCTAAAGGCACACACTAGCCTAACCTTCCTGTAAATGTAACCCTACTGCTCACCTCAAAATTACCCGAATACTACTGAAGTAAATTATAATAGTTTTTCTTTTCAAATGCCTCATTACTAACTAATTAAGTTGATGTAGCAGGTAGTTTTTCGAACAACCCTCAAACTTGGTTATTTTACGTTTCAAGTCGCGTAGAAACCGAATGTGCCATCTGAAGTCCGCCTCCACTGTCCAGCTTTACTAGCCTTCAACTCGATCGAAAAGTTCCGTTCTTTTGCGCTCAGGCTTTATTTGGTCGATTAGAGCCTTGTTTCTATTATTATTTCACATATTTTAAATGAGAAAACTGAGTTTTAAGACACTACTTCTTCGCAGTATTGTTCTAAGTTTACCTGAACTCTCAGCTATTTTCTCGTGAGTGCTGCCTCCTCTGATGATTTTGTCAGGTGAAATCCTGTTTTATTGTCATAGAGATAAATACTTTTTTCATACTTGTTGACAATTTGCCCAACGGAAAACCCAAAAACATGAAGTTCGTAACGACTAATGACCTATAAGTGCAACTAAACCGCGGTGTTGCTCTCTTGAGGCTTACTATCCATCCCCTGTTCACGAATTGAAAACTAAAAATGAGAAATTAGCCCGTATTTGTATTGAAACTAACATGAAATTCGAATTCAGGATTGAAAATCGGCGTTTCATATCGAAATGAAGAAATTCATTAGTCAACCAGTAGACAACAGGACAGCTGGGGGGAAAATATCGCGTTACCCAACCACCGTTAACGTGACATCAAAATTAAGGCAACCGTTCTCCCGGTTCCATTTGGGTTAGCATCTTCGTTTGCTCCCTCAAGACTACGGTAACGAGTGACGTTACGTTGAAGTCGCCAAAAACTCTCTAATGTCTTCTTGCGAACACGACATCCTTTTGATCGGACGTGTCGAACGATACTACACCTGCAGCGGCTAGCACGCTTGGTCTCCCCAACCGACGCGATTCCGATAATTATTTACGGGTGTAGTATCGCGCCAGTGGGCACTGGATTGGTTGCTTCTATACGTTACCACAATAATGAGTGATCGGGGTACAGTCAGGATCGCGTTGCTTATCGCATCGCTCGTCGTATCATGCTAGTGGGAACCGCGCCTTAAGACCTCTCGGCCTCAGAGGATGCCGGATGTGATCAACATCCGAAGTTTTTGGAAAAGAAATAAATCACTACCTATTAAACCTGACAGCACCCACATCAATTACTTATGGAGAAAAGTTAGTTCTATTCCCGACACTCTCAAAACATGCATTACAGAGACGTTCCTATGAATGGATTGTATATAATTTTGTTGAGAACTAAAATAAAAAATGAAAATATCATGATTTCTTGAAAATCCCCTCATTCCCCCACCACGGTAGATAATCCAGAATGTTCGAGGTTTTTTGCACAACTAGACTAAAATTGGAATCGAACAAAATGAGGATCACGAAAATCGGTTGGGAATTGTAGCCTAGATAAAACCACGTTTTTTCGACTTTACCCCCTCCATTCCCTTCTTCTATCTTGAAATCCAAAATGTCCGAGGTTTGTTGCACAACTAGACTAAAATTGGAATCGAACAAAGAAAGAATCTCGAAAATCAGTTGAGAATTGTGGCGTGGGCATCGTCAACAAAATTTGTGTCACACTAGTCGCAATAGTTTCCATGCAAAACCCGGAATGCGGAAGATAAAAAGGGCAAACGTGATCGATATGACAGAGTTGGCTAACTAACTAAAAGATAATATGTAAAGGTAGGTCAGGGATAGCGTGACCGGGCGGAGGTAAGTATGGGAGATTATCCGCTTTCCTAGCGGCTTTATTATTTAGAAGGGTCGACGCAAACGATTTGAGCCCGAAACAAAAGATCCCAAATGATGAGTCGACGTTAAGCCCACAATCGTATTCGTCCTCAAGAGTAAAACACCGTTATGAAATAGTAATATGCCTACCTACCTCCTACATAATATGTATAATGATTGGTCAGTTGCTAAGGCACAGGTGTATTTGCCAAATTATTTGCGTCACGCGTTTGCATTTATGTGATACGACTGAAAGTCTTACCTATAATACTCGTATTTATAGAAAGAAAAAAAAGATAAAATCACGATAAAAAATTTGTCAAGAGTGGCTGGAATACTCGAAATTTGTTTGAATATTATCGTACAGGTCATGACACTCTCGCTTGACCTTAAAAAGTGCCTAATGTTAGATTGTTAGAGGGGTTTTCACCATAGAGCTTCTCTATTCTGCATCTATTATAGGGGACACGTAAGAGATCCAACCAATTCTATACGTATTTATTCATTTTTAGCGCCTTTTCTTTGAAAAAAAAAAAAAAAAAAAAAGCGTTTTTGTATTTGCTTTGTCCGTTCTTGTCTGTATGTATTTGTACGTATCCTCGTAACGCAACGCTTTAACTCGAGAACGGCTGGACCGATTTTGACGGGATGGGTCGTAAAATGCAGGGCTAGTCATTAAAAATAAAGTGGCTGCAGAAATAGTCATTGATAATCAGCAGCGTGAGCTGATTTCTTGATTCAAAAATTCCAATTTCTATGCTATTTATCCTACGTAGCTGAAGTTTGGAACGGAGCCTCTGTGAGCCAAGTGATAGGATTTTAACTTGCCGAACCACCCCAATCAGCTGAGTGAGCTCTTAACGCTAATTTCTATGCTATTCACCCTACGAAGCTGATAAACTTCTTATTTTATTTAAAAAACACTAATCTACTTAAAAGAAAATTCGCTTAACGTGTGGCTCACTACATAAGTTTGTAGTGATCTATATTTTTTAATATTGTGACAATCCGAGTGATCGTCGTGATTAAATTTCATTTTTATTATAATACGAGTAAGTATATACTTATATTTTTATTGAGATTTAGGGTTATAAATAAAGATACGAAATTTCAAATCACTAAGAACTTCAATAACAATTTCGCTAAATTTAATACCAATGGCGCCTGAAGAAAGTTATAATGGGTGGATTCTTTGACTAATCTGATGCCAAGGTATATTGAATGCAATTCAATTTCAAGTAATACCGCAGGGGTGAGGGTAGGTAGGGATAGCAATTGGGTTATGGATATAAAAAAATTAACAGTTAATTGTTATTCGCTCAATAAATGTTGAATATGTAAGTAGGGAATAACAGAAGAACAGAAGAGAAGTAACAACAAAACCATAACGCAGCAGAAATAATTGGTGCTATTAAGCTATTATAGAGACGAGACAGCGCAGGACCCCGTCAATAGT
This sequence comes from Adelphocoris suturalis, assembly GCA_030762985.1. Lineage (NCBI taxonomy): Eukaryota > Metazoa > Arthropoda > Insecta > Hemiptera > Miridae > Adelphocoris > Adelphocoris suturalis. The sequence goes on from CM061040.1 coordinate 161,290,750, forward strand.
TGATAAATATTGTTAGTTTTGAGGTTCGCTCGTAATTTTTGACAAGGCAATGAATTTTTGACAAGGTTTAATGAAAAGTTCATTTTGTTTTTCGTCCATGAAGTTTTGCACCCAAAAATCACCTCCAATTTCTGTACTCCCATTGTTTTGAATAACAGTAAACAAAAACATTATTCGAGGTCTTTTCTGCCCGTAAAAAGGCTTCAATCAAGCGTACCATCCACATCTGCAATGTTATGTTAATTGACTGAAACAAATCGCCAAGAAAGTTCAAATAATTGTTAAGACAGATTCTTCTTTTTTGTGAGGCAAGTAGTAAGGCGTTCAGTTTATCTATTTTCGTAGATCTGTCTTTGCCAACTACGACTAAACGGCTAAGCCCACAAAATCGTTTTGGTATCTTTGGATTTCCGTAAGAAGTAGGTAATGGCTACCTGCACGAATACCCGCACGAATACCTTTGGATTTGTAATAGTAAGTTTTAACCGCCTGATCCAATCCCTGCCTCATTTGACGTGAAGCAGTTCCGCATATCAGATTTTTCCTTACTTACGAATTTGCTTACTGGGGGAACGTCGTTAGGGAAGTCCAAGCAGATAACGAAGAAGGAGGTTCGAAAGACGAAAATTATTTTTAATAGTTTCGGTTGTAGAGAAAGCGATTACTTAAATACTAATGTATGTATTACGAGTGGTGAATTGGTTAATAGGGAATAACAGAAGATCAGAAGAGAAGTAAACTGTTACCATAGTTGTGGCCAGACAAGTCTTGTCAAATATGTGAATGGGACTATTCTTCTTCTATTCGTATACTATACGGAATAGATACGCGTAGGACCCCGTCACCATAGTTTATAAATAAGGTAAGATTTGAGGCTTTCTGGTTATTTTTTATAGTTCTTGTTGGTTAGAAACATAAAGATATTTCAAGTCCATTATCCCTCATACAAGGGGCGTACCAGAACATTTTACTTAACTTCCGATTAATCGTTTGCGTTGTTGGGAAAGCAATTACCCCATAACCAATGTATTTAACACGAGTTGAATAAATTAGTAGGGGATAACAGAAGAGCAGTAACAAAACCATAATCGTAGCCAGACAAGACTTCGAAATAAATGGTGTTATTCAGCTACTGTCCAGACTAGACACGCGCAGGCCTCATCCATAGTTGATAGATCTTGTTAGGTTCGAGGCGACTGGAGCGAAAAAACCTGTACTCTACTGACACAGGTCACTTGATCGGGAGGTAACATTTTTTTGGAAACACCCACCCCGTCAATAAATGATGTTATTATGGAGACTATAGATAGCGCAGGCCCCCGTCAATAGTTGATGTATTGTTAGGTTTGAGGTTTGCTCGTTATTTTTAAGGGCACTTGGTACCCCCCCAAAAATGGCGAAATTCGTGACCCATTATCTCAGCACTCGTTGGGCCGATTTCGATGACCTTTTTTTTAACTGATAGATCTTGTAAAGATCTAAAGATCTGCGGAATCAGATTGAAAAAATATTAATTTGCCGCATTACGATATCGAAGTCAATTTTGGAAATATTGGTAATATTTGAGGTAACTTCGATTATCTGTCCCGTAACTACAATAACTTATTTCGATAAACTATTCCCGCAGATTTATGCAGTAGGTTGAGAGATAACTTTCTGGAGAAAGAAAAATGAATTCGGTTCCGTAGATCCCAAGATAGAGGGGGTATGCTACTTTTCAGGAGAACCATAAAACGAAAAAGTAACGATATTCGCGCTTCTGCGACGTTTTGGTGAACTAATATGACTTGAATATGTGTGAATGAGTTAGTAACCTCAATGAATTCACTTCACACAGTCAGAGCTTAATACCAACGAACCAACCAACCAGAATTAAATGAATTAAATGGTAAGATGATAACAATGATAAAATGTTATGTTATTCTATGTTGTTTACCTTTCCACTCGTCCGTGCATCTTTCCGCGTTTTACTGTTAGTGTTATACGCAATGACGAAAAGTAAAAGAATATTCAAGAAGGTCAACCATATCGCGAATTTCTTCAAGAAGTTGCGTGAAGATGATTCTGCGTCGGAAATTTCCCACTTACCATCCAGCTCGTCTTTCACCCGGCTCTCATTCTTTGGCTTCCTATGATCCTTCCGTTCCTGTCCTGGAACTTCTTTCTCTGAAACCCCTCTTTTTCCTAGTACTTCCTCATGCGACTCAAGCTGGTTATCATCCTCCAAGAATAAATTAGGATTTGGATTAGGATTACTGAGTACCAGTATTTTCTATATTATCGACTTTCTCTAGCTGTTTGAATTTGAAGAAGCAGGGGCAGCGGACTATGAGGCGGGCAACTTCTAAGTTAATTTGTGAGACATTTGAATTTTGTAAATATTATGTGCAATATATTATCTTGTTCAGGAATGAATCTAGTTTTATTTAAGACAAAAAAAGAAAAAAGGTTGAAAAATTTTTGTTGGGGTACCAAGTGCCCTAATAGATCTTGTTGGTTTGAAGCATGAAGATATGCATGAAGATATATGCATGTTTTCAATTGTGCCCATGCACTTCGTTCCTGAGGGCGTACCAGAACATTTAACAAAACTTCTTTGTAATCGTTTCGTTGTTGAGAAAGCGATTACTCAAATACAAAGGAATGTATTACGAGTGGTGAATTGGTTAGTAGGAAATAACAGGAGAACAGAAGAGAAGTACCTACCTGGAGAAGTGACCTTACCGTAGTCGAGGCCAGACAAGTGTTATAAATGGGACTATTCGTATGCCGTACGGAAGAGTTAGGAGCAGGATCCCATCACTAGTTTATAGGTAAATATTGTTAGGTTTGAGGTTTTCTGGTTATTTTGTTAATTCTTATTGGTTTGAAAGGAAGACATTTTCAGAAAAATTTTCTTAAATTATGGAGATCAGCAACTGCCAAGTATAGTTTATTTATTTCATTTAATTTTCAAATCATTTTTCTCTTAGAAGTATTAAATACTTCACTTATTTTGTAAATCACCTATAAAAAATGTAAGTAAATGGCTTTACAAATTAAAAAAAAAAGTGTCATACCCCTCATACAAGTGGCGTACCAGAACATGTTCTTGAAAAATTCGAAATTATCAAAGTGACAGATCTGGTAAATGTTTAAATGAGGATATATCTCAATATATTTCACCACTGATAGGTCCATTTCTATAAAGCTTGAAATTATCCCTTCACACTGTTGAAACCATATTTTGTTATTTCCCCTTTTCACTTCATCTGATTAGCAATAAGCCCCCTTCACTTTGTATGAACTTAATTGGTTGTACCTCCTGCCCTTTTACTTTCTCTCGACCAATGGGATTCAATCTCCCATCACCTGTCACTACATAAGCTGTGTTCTTTCTAATGTGTCTTCAGTTATTGTTTGTTACTGATGACGGCTTTACCGTCGAAATCGATTTAATATTGTAACTCTTTATTTTTCGTGGAAATATACAACATTTTTCACTAACTTCCGTTTTGGTTAGTAGGGAATAACAGAAGAGAAGTAACAAAATCATAGTCTTGGCCAGACAAGTGTTCTAAATAAATGGTGTTATTCAGCTACTGTCCAGACTAGACACGCGCAGGCCTCATCAATAGTTGATAGATCTTGTTAGGTTCGAGGCGACTGAAGCGAAAAAACCTGTACTCCACCAGACACACGACACTTGTTCCGGAGGTAACGTTTTTTTGGGAACACCCACCCCGTCAACATTCGGCAAAAAGAGAAAAACCAGACCGTAAAAAAAGCGTCCCCTACGCATTTCGTCCGAAGAGATTAACCCCTTCATCCCATCGAAACCGGTTCGACCCTCTCAGGTGAGTTCATCCCCGAAAAAACGGGGGTGCAGCGGGCGCGCAGCGAGGGTGGATGCGAAAAAATTGAAAGGGTCGGCATTAAAACCCTTTTCGTATACGGTCGAGCTTCCAAAAAATCCTTTCGGCAATTTTTTTTACATTTTTTTGAAGAGGGAAGGACCATTCATTACTCCTGGACACCCTTCAGGCGATCACAGCCCTCCACTCCCTTCCTTCTCTCCAATATTCATGTTCGCAGGGGGAAATTGAAGGCTCGCTGAGGTAAACACGGCATCAAAGAAGCGCCAACTTCGGGGGTTGCACCCGCATGCACTGGTCTCTCTTACCTTGACGAATTTTTTCCGTTTTTTTACGACCAACATCACCCGATTTTTTTTTCTTTTTATTTTTCATTCAAAAAGACTTTCCACCCCTAACCCATTCAACCCCGATCCCTCTTTCTTCCATATCGGGTAACAAGGCAGACGTTGCGAAGGGAACTTTTTTTGGAGTAACCGAAAAAACGGACTTAAAAAATCCCATAAAGCGTTTTTTTACTGCATCATTCGAAAGGAGACTTTCAGACTCGTAGCTAATTCCATACAAAATCGACCCATTATTAAAATAGGGGGAAGGAAATGTATTTAAAGACCGTTCGTGCTTTTTGGGTCCTCGGGGGAGATTTGGAGTAACGTTTTTTGCATTATTTGTTGTTGTAGAAGTGTGAACTTCAACAGTCAACTTTTTTGAAAGTTTTTTTCTTTAGGCGGAATCGGTTCCTTTTTACGTCGTAACCGACCGTGAAAACTGGGGCCAGGGATGGCATTTACCATATCTGTGTATCATCACTCCATCTCTGTCTTCCACAAATTTTTCGTAAAATATCAGTTAATTCCTGAATTTCTTTAAAAGTAGTATAATTGAACTTTAATTATTATGTTTGATTAATTATTATTTGTAGTTTAATGTTTAGAAGGGTTACAAATTGAATTTAATGTATATATGGCTTGCACACGTTTGCACCGTCTTCTCTTAGGGCAAAAGTGTTTAGATTGAGAATAAACAACCAAAACAGTTGAACGTTGAGTTGGCATTAACAAAATTTTGGGTTTGGATTTACCACTTCAGAACACGACGCTGAGTGAGCAGAGCATTATGGAAAGTGTTCATGATAGGGAGTAAATCCTGGATTGCAAAAATTATTCTTAAGAACTGGAGGGATTGGGTTCTTTCAAAATATTTGAAGGTCATCCAATTTCATGGACCATATCCAAATTGGTTGGTTTCGGAGATTTCCATGAAATCTTCTGTGTGTTGTTGCTTAGCATCCAAGAAAATTGCCATGAAAATTAGGGTGAGGAAAATGAAATTAGAACTCGGCCTGGGTATAGATCAATAATAAATGAGTGACGACGACGCCAACTCACTCAAGTAGCAGTTTGGGGAATGCAGATTAGCTGTATCTGTAGCTGTATCTAGTGGGTGCAGAAAAGTACGTTTTGGACATTAACTCGAAAAAACTAATGTCATCGAGCAATTATCACTACGTAATCTTCATACCTCATCGCGGTCAATAGAGAGTTTTAGTGGCACGAAACCTACGACGCATCCGCAAACGCATACGTATTCCTTGGACGAAAATGTGGCACTCCATAGTAACGCTGCGACGTATCTCGATGCGTACCGCATCTCAAGCCAGCAATAGTTAGCTGATACGCTCTGAAAGCCTAAGGAACTGTTCTATAACCTTCACTTCTTGAAACCTCGTGAGAGACAAGCAAAAACTAAGAAGGCCATCGAGTGTTGTTTTTCTTTTCGTTACCAGTAGCCCATGTTCCTTGTACTCTAATGCTCCACCGGTCGTGATTGTTTTTCTGGTTGAGAGGTTAACTATTTGATTTGTATACTGTTTTCACTACTGAAATTTTGTAATACGATGGAGCTTCAATTTACTTATTGGATACGTGCAATAGTGGAAAGACCTTTGAATTATCATCGGAAGGTTACACAAACCTAAAAGACTTTCACAATCACAATTTTTTTCGACTCACAGACTCAAACAGCTTTTGGGACTGAGTGGCACGAGAATCAGTGGTTTCAAGTATTTTGATGAAGGATATAAAAGTACCTAATTAGATGAGTTGTTAACGAAAATACTTTCTTAACCTGAATAAGTTTTCGTTTTTGGGAAGACTCCGGTCGGGGTTATAAACCCCTCACCCTCCCCGTATTTCTCGTTTCAAGTGAATTCGGTTCACAGAATTTATGTGTTTCTTTGTTCTTTCCTCCTTTATGCACTGCATCATCACCGCTGATGCGTTTAGTATCAAACAGTCGGTGGATATTTCGCCTCACGAATATCCGGGTTGAAATGAGATATGGGTTCTCACGGTTCTCAGGGAACAACCAAAGTCAGAGTTGCTGTTGTGAATACATCAATACACAATATATGTCATCAGCAGAAAAATGACGACTGTTGGAAAGTTAACGCGAATGTCGACGTTACGTCTAGGTTGAAGAGAGATAAGTAAGACGTACTTCTAGTGAGTTGGCGTTGCAGCGAAAGCGCACCCCCTAAAAATTAGGGGATACGTTCTGGACGATACGTTCTTTCCTATTTTCCACTGAAACTGTCTATTAATATCAACCCCGCAAAGTTATAAAATCCAGTTTTTGAGTAAAATTTGGAAATTCACGCCCATAATTCCTCGTACTCATCACACTCACGGTATCAACTAGCATTGCTTGATCATCGGCTGTGGCTCTTCAAACTGGTTTACTTAGCGAGATGACTTCAGCGTTAGGATATCAGAATTTCCGGTTAATTTACATCGTTGGAAAGACTTAAACAAAGCACAAATACACTATCACATAAATATGTCCTTTGGCATTAAGTAGGTTGTCCAAATGCCTTATCGAAGGAACATAGGGAATTCTCACTGTTGATTAGGGTTGTGTGAAAACCACGCTCTTACCTCAGATTGTTGGCTACACACTATGCAGTGGTTAACATAGTACAATTATATAAATCGAAAGCTTTCCAACGAATAGAAAACGATTATTGTGCGATGAAAACTACAGGAGTTACATTTCTGTGTAGAAATGCGTTGGTTGTAAGTGAAAATCATCATAAAACGTGGTAACATTTTGGGTAACGGAACGGGTAACATAATTTTTAGAATAACTCCGATAAGACATATTCATGTCAAAATAATCTTTAGATCAATGTCAAATGTCCTGCCACTGACCGTAGTATGTGACGGCACATTGTATGCCATCGAACATTATTCTGGGATACGACATACGTTTGTACTGTTTATAACCAATTTATTTCATCCCTCGTTAATAGTTCTAGTTATTAATATCTTATGAGTAAAGGTAGGGGAAAATGTGATCAGGCGAGAATTGAGCTTACTCAGGGCGATTTAGTACTAAAGCTCCAACAGATCCCTAACCCTATCACGACATTGCTGATAATTTTTTCCCAATTTCTGTTACAACACATTATGAAAGAGTTATAAGCGAATGCCACTTTCAGCTTACGCTGGGTGCGCTTGTTTTTGAACAGGCGTGAATAGTGGAGAAAGGGTATGTACCGAATGTCATGTACATTAAAATCGCACACGATGCAATATTCGATGAACATTACCATGTATACGGGGTAAGATGTTAAGTAAAGATGTAGTTCAGTTTATGTACGAAAAAATAATGTTAGCGTGGCCAATATACAAATACAAATGGTTCAAACTGAAACCTCTCACCAGAAATTCAGTCTGAGTTTAAGGTGGTTCCCTTTAAAGTAACGTCGCAATCAACAAGTAAAGCAGAGAAATTTAAATGCATGGAACGGCGAGTGGGCAGGAAATGTGAATGGATCTCATCTTAAGGAGATTTTCTCTAAAGACCGTCGGAGAGCTTCGGGTGATAAATTGTGGATGTAAGATGACGTAGTGACTAGCCAGCCGGTCATGGACGCATCAAGGCGTATCGGAGGTTGGCCATCAGGAAGGACGTTAGCTCCTGCTATTCCCAGGAAGGTGCAGACACGAAGGATCACACCGTCTTGGCCTGCGATCTGGCTCAGCTGGTAGCCATTGTGCTGACAGCGCGTGACTAGTGGATTTCAGTGTTTAATTCAAGGGCTATCGAAGTGATATCATCATTTTCTCGAATAACAACTGAAGCGTGAAGTGCAAAAGAGTCAAAGTGCCTTCTGCCAAATTTTTCATTAGGCCAATTTAAATGTTTAGACGTGAATAGTATTAAAGGAACATGACTGAAAGATAAACATTTTTTTTATGATAACCTGTGATTAGATCTACCACAACAAAAAACTAACAACAAAACAACACAAAAAACTATCTAAAAATCGTCCTTTGCACCGCATCACTCGCTCTGCGAATCTCCTTCTGAACATTCATCCAGATTTTGATTTTTTCACGAACTCCTTAAGTTCTCTCAAGTCTCTTATTATTACGTCCCCGGTATTGTTTTGATATTATACACTAAATCTCTCTTGCTGATTCAATTTTTTTCTCGTTTGTTATCTTATATTTTCATTATGACATGTAAATTTTGAACCGCTCATATGTAATGATGCTGTTGTCAATCGGGCTTGCCCCGTATTCAACTTGACATTAGGTACACAGCATGTCTCGCTTTGCGCGCCCCTACCGAGCTGAATTGTAACTACGTTTGCCCATAGTCTTTTCGAAAGAATAGGTTCCGGTGAATGAATTAGCACCTCAATTTTTATTAATCCATGTCCGCTGCAAAGATATCAGAATGATTTGTGTAGTTTGGTGGTCTGGATGCTCGCAAGCTCGCATCTCAAAAATACATAACATCAAGTAGTCAATCCCTTAGTAAAAATTCAGAATAGTTGGACAAATAGATCAGAATGATTTGCACAGGTAGGTGGTATGGTTGATCGCAAGCTCGCATCTCAAAAGTACATAACATCATGCACTCAATCCCTTAGTAAAATACAGATTAGTTAGATGAATAGATCAAAATGACGTTTTAAAGTATGATTTAGAACATTAATGATAAAGATGTTTAAAAATACGTTTTGGAGGTTGAATTCGAATGTAAAATAAATATTGTCTCTACCTAGGGATCGATCTCGACCCATTGCCAGTTGACGCTAGTTCGAATTCAGGTCGGAAGGGGCGCGTGCAGCTTGACATTTCGTGTACCTAGTGTCTGGCCAACAGTTCCGATGGCACTTTCATCTGCTTCATATCACTGGCCTGTAAAATGCAAAAACACGAGTTTTCTATTTTTTGGCAGTTAGACCCTTTTGCACTTCCACGCTTCAATTCGGATCTGAACTAAGTTACTCTAACGTGCTTGCAGAGAAACGCATTTTCATGATGATATATTTGTGGGAGGTTCGTGACTCGGGATTTGCGTGATCAGACGAAAACTGTAACGCGACACGGATGATAAAAAAATACTATATGGAAACTATCCAGACCTAGAAATTTAGTTCATATTATAGTTACAAACTGTATTTATTAAAAACAATAGATTAAATTCATGTTAAACCAGTTCCCAAAGTCAAATGCACGATTTACTGTTTTTCCGTTATCGCGCAAAAAATTAGGGCTGGGGACACTTAGTATTTTTCTAAAATTTATTGTTGCATTTGGATTTCTTAATAGCCACCTGTGTTTGAATAGGGCGTAGAAATAGTACATATTCCTCCGTCGTAATTATCAGGGATTCGGGCGCAATTTATAATGTTCCACCAGTGCTGATTTTGGATCACATCACAATGCCGATCTCTAACTGTAGCCTTGATTTTGAATTCCTTCCTAATGTTGAATTCCTTCCTAATGTAGGCGAACGTGAGTTTATTGTTTTTTCCTATTTGCTTGATTGCAGTCAATTCCCTTTAGACAGCTGTTTTGGCCTCGACCACTTCTATTTTAAAGTGCAACCTCAAACTGGATTTTCGAGAATCAAACTGCCCCAGAATCGTCTAATCTCTTTCTTTGAACAATCTAATTGAATTATTAATGTCGACCTCACCATGCACCTTAAATGCAACCTTAGTGCCCCAATATATTTTCCCTCTTCTTTCCTCCATTTCTAGAACGTAAAAAGCAAATAGCCAAGAGGAAGAAGATTTTCTCCTAGTAATTTACCTACCAGCATTTTCCCTTATTTATTATAATTTATTTTTACTTTTACTCATAAATCCATTAAAACATCCATATAATAAAATTCTCTCATCTACTCTTAGTTTCACTGAGGTATCCAGAGCAATGCAGTCCTCATTTCTCTGATTCTAGGATGGGCCTTCGAATTAGCTTCAATTAACTCAAAATAAATTAGTTGACAATCTCGAGTTATTGATTAGATTGAGTCAGGTTGAGTTAAATCGTAATGAACTTTGAAGGTGATGTTTCGGTTCATTCTACAATGAAGCAAACGTAATTGGGGTTAAAAGAAAGTCGATTTATCGATTCACACAAATGTTTTACGCCTTAAATTATTTTAACCCAACCGAACAATTTCATTATTCAGTCTTCGGTCATGAAGGGAAAAACTTGTGATTTGGTTATGATGTAAGTGTTCTTCAAGTTGTATCAATTTAGTGTAACGAATTTTCTTCAGGAACTAAAGATCAATTTCAAATCACGTTCGTGATACTGAGTCTTAATAATAGCAGATAGATATAATATAAGTACTCTGATATGATCGAATAAGGCATTGATTTCTCAATTTCAACGCACTTCACCATCTCAATAAACCTGTTTGTGCATTAATTATTCCATTTTACATAATAGTGAACCAACATAATTATGTAATAGCGAAAATAGTATGGCCTAGTATTTTGATCAAATTCAACTAATATATATAGGAATTTAAAACATGATATAAATTATTCACAGTGGCTATACAAATTTAAGATTTTAGCTCACTCAGCTGAGGATGGCGCCCCTCATTTTACTCGTATCTTGTTGTACCAGAGAGGCTCCCTATCAAATTTTTACGTCCTACGGTGAATAGGAGATATTTGTGCACGATTTCGCCATCATCATGATTGATATTACTTATTGTTGTCAGCTGATCCTCACCAAAGTCAGCGAAGCACAAGTTCCACATGTTAATACAACATATCAAAATTGGCCCAACTCTGACCACCAGTTACGAAGGAGTAGTGAGCACAAAAATTTGTCCATAAATATACATTATGAAGAAATTTAAAAATGAATGACTATTGTAACCGTGTCCTGCGCCCTCTGAAACGCAAAGAAAATGCATCCCGACGGCTTTAATACCCCTTTTTCTACGTTCTAGTTATGTAAAATTGTGCACGACCACGCTTTTATGATCTGTGCAGCACTGAGGAAGCAATTATTTCACGTTCCGAAATCTCACATTAGCATAGCTTCCGCGACTATCGGAGATGTTTGATGGTTTCGGAAGCAATCACGTTCGAGGAGTCGACGTTCCTGATGAGATTATGAGCGTGTGTTCGAGGTGATGACGGGGTCGGAATAGAAGTTGGGCTTCAAGTTGAGAATGACGTGCCAAGGTCGCCGTCCGGGCGAAGGCAGACAGATCCAATACGTACGCAAATAAAGGGATAAACCGAGCTTCTCAACATACCTACCTAAATATACAATACAAGTGACTAGTGTTACCTAATCGTGGTTTATCTTCTACATCAACACACCACAGTAACTCTTGTCCACAATTAGTAACATACTTATCCCGTTGGTTGAAACGCAGGCTACATTATATAAGAGATCATCTGTTAAATACCTCTAGACTAGAAGGAAAGTTCCAGTCATGCAGCGAACCTAATGAGCGAATTTTTGTAGATCATCGTGTAGTACAATGTTAATTTGCTTTGAAATTTGAGCACTTTGAGTGCAAAGAAATTATTAACTACAAAGTTTATGGCAGATAAACTCGTTCTTAATCATAACCTACGATTCGAAACAGATTTCGGATGTTAGGCAATCTTTCAGTTTTTCAATCGTTTTTTTCCGTAAATATTATCTTCCACATTTTTCCACCCAATTTGGATGAAATTTTCTGGGAATTCTGGGGTTATATATATTTTTTTTCGTGTGTTATGATGTAAGAACTATAATTTATGATTATTGGTTAATTTTCTAAAAGTTAAGAAACTACCAGAGTTGATGAATGTCTATTGTTGGTTTGTGACGCTACTCGCTAACTTAAATAGGTGAGACTCATATGTCAGTCGCTTGCTATCATACAGTGAGTTTCAGTCATGCAGCATGATCTTATGAGCGAATTTTCGTAAATAATCATGTTGTACAATGTTAAATTGCTATGAAATCGGACTTTTTGAGTGCAAGGGAATTGTTAACTATCACTTTTATGGCGAAAAACGTATTCTAAATAACAATCTGCCATTCAAAAATAGCTTTTGAATTTTTAGCTTTTTTAGCAGTTTTTATCGATTTTTTAACAAAATTTTAATGATTTTTAAGTACATTTCTCAGCACAGTTTTCTACATAAATTGTTTAATGTTCCATTTTTCAAACTTTATTTGAGCAATATTCTGCCAAAAATAAATTTAACGATTTTAGGAGTTTTCAGCCATATTTAGTGATTTTTTTAGTAAATTTTTCGAAATTCGACCAATTTAATGTACTCAAAAAGTGATGACCAACGAACTCATCCTTTCGTATGGAAAGCTTGATTTTTTGGCGCGATAACGGAATTTTTATCTTGATCCTAAGGAGAGTTATCATCTGGAATGACACATATATAAATATGCACATATATCCGTACCGTAAGACGGGGTTACTTCCAACCAGGTGGTACAACTTCCGAACAGCGTAGGAAAGCAGGCGCAGAGCCCTCTACCGGCCATAGAAATGAAATTAGGAAGTTCATTAAGGTCCCAATACGTAGCACATTACTCAAACTTACATGAAACCTGAAGATAAGTTTCTTGACGTCGTTTATCATGTTTTCTTCGCTTTTTTGTTATCAGCTATTTCGACACATTTTTCTGTTGTGTTTATAGTGTGCCTGCAGCTACATATTTCCGCAAGATTTTCCGAAAAGGTAAGTTCACATACTTCTTCAAAATTATATGAGGAATTTAAGTAAAAAATCAGATGTTTTATTTAGTTGTTAGTTAATTTTCCAGCAACGAAAAACTAAAATTCGCCACTTTGGTATGCAACTTCCGACCACCCGATTTTTTGTGTTTAAGCGAATTTTTACGTGTTTTTCTCATTTTGATTGAGCTTACTCATGTTTCAGTGTTTTCCATGTGTTACAGGCATGCCACGAAAGTACCGAAAGAAAGTCGGGGGCCTTCCCTATAGAAATTATACCCAAGACACTTTGGAGGCAGCTCTGAAGGCAGCTCATTTCTGGTTTTGTTTTGTATGGAATAAATGTTTAAAAATGAAATATCATTTAAATTATATTTACATCATACATTATTACATCATTCATATATATATTTACATATGAAAAAGCCTTAATCTCTAGGATTCGTTCCAGAATGTCTCAAAACGGATATCAATGAAGAAAATTTACAAAAATTTTGATTTTAAAATTTTTTGGAGCCATCGCAATAGCTTCATTTTTTATGAAAATTCACTAAAAGCAATTTGCTCATTTCATGAATCAACTATAATCAATGGATTACTTAGGACGTGCTGAATTGCAATAATGATTTGTTAGTTAATTGAGATATGACGCTCATAATGAAATACGGAAATTTTCTCATTTATGTACAGACTTCAAACTTTGTCCGTCCGACCCTGTCTGAAGAAGCAATTTGTTTGCTTCGAAAAATATCATCATAGCTTCCGGTGCTATCGGAGACGTTTGATGAGCTCGGGAAGCAATCACGTTCGAGGAGTCGGCATTCCGGCCGTAATTAGGCGTCGAGGAGGCGATGACGAAGTTCGGGATGGGAAGTCTTGGAGTCGGCGCGGCGGACGTTGGAGGCTGAGGGAACGACATTGTCGTGTCAAGGTCGGCGTTATGACGAGGCAGCTCGCGGCCCAGCGGTGCAGTCGGCTCGGCCGCGCCGCTTGCACTCATGCAAACTGGCTTCGCGGGGGCCTCGCTAATTGGGTCAAGGTCAACTCCCTCCAAGTACCGGTTCGGGCTTCCATCAACCGAGCTCTTGGGCGATGCACTTTTTTTCCCTCACTTTTGACAAAGTTGCCTACATAAGATACGAATTCATATTCTTGTCAAATATTGATGTCCCGAAAGATGATTAGGATGATTGTTATGATACTGATTAGGATACTGTTTAGGACACCTACTGCAAAACTATTTCATGCTGGCCAACGAACTTGAACTTTCGTTTTGTGTCCTTAACATTTTAAAATTTGTTTGAAGTTTCTAGCACAATTCTACGGACAGTTATCGTCTGGAATGACACATACATACATACATATATACATACATACATATATACATACATATATACATACATTAAAAAATGCGTTAAACTTCAGAATATGATTCAGAATAGCCTGAAACGGATTTCTGCATAAAATTTTTTCAAAAATTCACATTCTACAAATTTTGAGGCGAGAGCAATAGCTTAATTTTCTTCAAAAATTCGCTAAAAAAAACAATTCTACCACGCAATGTGCCAGTCACTACTGATTTATGCCATGCCAGCCTGGGGTTCAGCTTTCAAAACTAAACTTCAGCCTTTGTTTACGATTCAAAAAGCCCTGATCAAGGTCCTATTAAAAAAACCCATTAGGTTTGGGACAAGGGATTTATTTAAAGAATTTCAAGTTCTCGACTTATTTAGACTAATAGATAAATCTACTATAATTTACACTTACAAACGATTTCTAAAAGTGGGATTTGAAATAGTAAGTAATATTGGCACAAGAAGTTCAAGCAAGATTACCCTAATTATACCAAGATTTAATACTTCCGCTGCACAACGATCTCATCTATATAGAGGGATCATCCTTTTCAACAACCTACCTTCCGAAATTATTTCAACCAGTGTATCGCTTAGTAAATTCAAAGAAGATCTGAAGAAGCACTATATGGCTTAACTGTTTCATTTTGTCTAATCATTAATGTTATTTCAATTATTATTTACTCCTTAAATTCTGAATTTTCTATTATTTATGTAAACCAATGGAGAATAGAGTATAATAGAAGTATATACATACATACTTTATCTTTAGAACTTGATGTTAAAAATCCTGTATTGTAATTAATTATTTAAATAGTCACTAACAGGAGAGCTGAATAATGAACAGACGCTCCAATTCCCTGCACAAGATTCTTCTTATTGGGAATTGTAGCATTTTTGTACAAATCTGTAATAAATTTTTTGTAAATTTTTTTCTGAATAAAATGCATATTATAAAAAAAAAATAAATAATAAAAAAAAGAACGGACTATCAAGCCCACCAACAATAATGAGTTTCGTTCGTTCATTTATGCTCAAAATCAATAATTTCCAAAAATTACCAACACAATATCCGAGCTCTTGGGCGATGCACTTTTTTCCCTCACTTTTGACAAAGTTGTCTAACATAAGATACGAATTCATAATCTTATCAAATATTGATGTCCGGAAAGATGATTAGGATGATTGTTATGACACTGATTAGGATACTGGTTAGGACACCTACTGCAAAACTATTTGTACCGCACGGTATTCCCGAAGTGTTTTGATCAAACGGAAGTTCTCCATTTACTGTGAAATAATTCAGAGGTTTTACAAAAAACGTGAATGTTTCAACATGGATTATCAAGTACCAACACTAATGTTTTCGTCCGTTCATTTATGCTCAAAATCATTAATTTCCAAAAATTACTAACACTATATTAACTAGATATACTATGCAAAGAGTATTGATAACTATACCACAAAGTTACAATGATTACCTCGTACAATCGATGCCAATTCCTTCATTTACAAAAATAATGTACAGTCTCCAAAAAAACGTCGATCACAAAGAAAACGACGAGAAAATTATATGCGAGCGATGAAAAAAGGATGAGCGAGTGATAAAAAAATGCACGATTTGTGTTTTTATCACAGTTATAGTATTCTTATCAAATATTAATGTCCCGAAAGATGATTAGGATGATTGTTATGATACTGATTAGGAAACTGTTTATGACACCTACTGCAAAACTATTTGCACCACACGGTATTCCCGAAGTAATTATTATAATAATAATGATAAGTTTATTGTCATCACAATAATGTGGTACATGCATACAAAATTAGATTAATTTAAACGAAAAAAAAAAAAAAAATTACTTTTAGATGACAAATTTAACGAATTACTGCAAAATTTAACATAAATTGATAATAAGCACAGTGATTTATATAATATGATGACCGCGCTTGATAGTTAAAAAGTGAGACCCAGCACGGAGTTGATCTGTCTCCTTATTTATTCCTAGTCCCCAGTTCTCAAAATTAAATTTTCATTTTTTGTACCTTACATAATTGTTTATTCTTATTTCCTTTGTTTCTAATTCATCTGATTGTAAGTTAGATAGATGTATTGAAGCAAGTGCTGACTAATCTTAAATTTAGTAACATAATTAAATGTATCTTTTATTTCAATTTAATTGCGTGCTTTAATATTAATATGTCAGAAATTCAATTCATTAACAGAAATCTTGTTTTCAGATATGTAATAGTTTATCCACTTGTTTTCGTAATAAGTTTTCATTATTTATGCTCATTATTTCTGTATTTTTTTCAATTTTTTTATTGATTAATTGCATACCCCTGTAAGTAGTTGTCATTTGAGCATATTTATTCTTAACTGTTGGTAGCTTAAGTCTGGACGGTTTATCATTTATTTTCCGAATGTCTACTAGAATAGCGCTTTCTTCTTTTTCAATGAATTTAAGCATATTTAATACATATAGTTGTAATTTTCTGGATTTTTAATATTTTTTCAATTAGATATCTATATGTTCCGCCCCAGATCACAATTGATTATTGCATTACCGATTCAAATAGTGACTGGTAAATGTTTCCCACTTGTTTTTTGGAGAAGAATTCAATGTTAAACAGAACATAAGCACTTTTCTCAAGTTTTTTACATAAACTATCTACATGGAGATCCCATTTCAATCGTCTATCAAAAGTCACTTCAAGATATACAAGTTGATCCACCTTCTTAATGGTTGGGCTACCTAAAATACAGCACGATCATGCAACATGACTTTTTATTTTATATTTTATGGTCTCTCAATTAGTGATCTGAAGCTATTTGTTGAAGTATATTTTTCCTTCTTAGCTCTGGGAATAATACAAAATGTTCGTCTTACAGCAAAAACTGTCACGTTTTTTTACACCTACTACTAATTGTTGCCAGAGACAGTATAACGTCCTGATTTCCCATAACACCAAAATCGTTCGTTGGAAAATAGCTCTGTGAATTTATAACACATGACTCCACATTCCAATGGGCCAATTTCCCTCCTTAACCCTCCTAAGTCCTAGCATATACATACCAACTAGTTTTTAGCGAATTTTTGAAGAAAATTAAGCTATTGCTCTCGCCTCAAAATTTGTAGAATGTGAATTTTTGGAAAAATTTTATGCAGAAATCCGTTTCAGGCTATTCTGAATCATATTCTGAAGTTTAACGCATTTTTTTATGTATGTATGTATATATGTATGTATATATGTATGTATGTATATATGTATGTATGTATGTGTCATTCCAGACGATAACTGTCCGTAGAATTGTGCTAGAAACTTCAAACAAATTTTAAAATGTTAAGGACACAAAACGAAAGTTCAAGTTCGTTGGCCAGCATGATCGGATTACATCTTCCGGTTGAAATTTTCAAAAATGTAGTCAAAAATTTCAAAATAGCCTGTTTTTTGCGATTTGTTGTGCGAAATAATTTTTTCAGCATACTAACATGTGGTATATTCGGAATCAGCGTAAAATTTCCTATAAGAATATGTATCAAGTTTTTAAAAATTTCAAAGTTGAAAAATCAGTCAAAAATCGAAATAATGCCGTTCGCTAGTTGTAAAAATCGGTAATATTTGCATGAAACATTGTCCAAATTCAGATTGAACTACTCTTATGGAAGTATCCCTGTATAACCAATCCTAGAACCATGCTGTTTAAAACGTAGGTAGTAGGTGCTTTAAAAAAAAAAAATAAAATAAATGTAATCACAACTGATGAGTTTACTCTGTGCATGTGTTAATAATTTGATTCCATGTTTGTCTATCAAAATCATAAACTAAAATTTCTCAACACGATCAATAGCGACTGAAATGTCTAAGATTTCTTCAAAAATTCGCTCATGGGGTCATGCTGCATGACTGGACTTTTTTGACTCTTACTGGATCAATCCACTACTCTGCTGGGTTTTTTCTCCCTAGTTCAATACTCTGTTGATTATTCTCACAAATGGTTTATTAGGTGATGTAGTTACCAGGAAAGCCAATGGCACATCCATTCCTTTTAGCGAATTTTTGAAGAAAATTAAGCTATTGCTCTCGCCTCAAAATTTGTAGAATGTGAATTTTTGAAAACTTTTTATGCAGAAATCCGTTTCAGGCTATTCTGAATCATATTCTGAAGTTTAACGCATTTTTTTATGTATGTATGTATATATGTATATATGTATATATGTATGTATGTGTCATTCCAGACGATAACTGTCCGTAGAATTGTGCTAGAAACTTCAAACAAATTTTAAAATGTTAAGGGCACAAAACGAAAGTTCAAGTTCGTTGGCCAGCATGATCGGATTACATCTTCGGGTTGAAATTTTCAAAAATGTAGTCAAAAATTTCAAAATAGCCTGTTTTTTGCGATTTGTTGTGCGAAATAATTTTTTCAGCATACTAACATGTGGTATATTTGGAATCAGCGTAAAATTCCCTATAAGAATATGTATCAAGTTTTCAAAAATTTCAAAGTTGAAAAATCAGTCAAAAATCGAAATAATGCCGTTCGCTAGTTGTAAAAATCGGTAATATTCTTCAAAAATTCGCTCATGGGGTCATGCTGCATGACTGGACTTTTTTAATGTGCGTGTAGCGCTATTGGTTTGATTGTTTAGGAGTTATTATACCCCTAAAAATGCTATAATTACTACACCAAGTTTTCATTTAAAAAGTTTCCTGACATTTGGTGGTTTTTGCGAAATTTCCTGGCTTTTCCCGACGCAAAGAATTACCTGACAATTCCAGGTTTTCCGTGACTTTTCCAGTTGGGGGCCACCCTGTCATGAAAAATTCTACAGCGGAAAAGAGTAAATCAAGAAGTAGCGTGAAATTTAATAATTGGTCAATTAAGAAACGAAAAAATGATACTCAACGTAATTAACATAATTGAGCAAACGCAGAATGAACTGATGAGTTGAAAACAATGAAATAGGTACGGGAAAACCGAACCCCTCGCATTCGTCATTGCCGAAAGAAGCCACTAAAACTAGCAAACAAACCGTAAAGAATTACTCAAATAGTGTTCATCAACTATAAACTAGAACGATAAAAAAGTAAACATAAAATTATGCAGAAAAATGTTATTAAAATTCATAAATGTGTTAAAAACTAAGAAAAAAAACTGAAAATCCAAAATCTTATTTTGAATAGCATACTATTACAATAAGTTGTTCGCCATAAAATTAATAGTTTTAAAAATTTAATCCCACTCGAAGTTTTCAAATTTTAAAACAAATTAACCTAATTTTACGATAATTCGCTCAAAAGATCATACTGTGTACCGTGAATATATTTTAAATCTCCCGCTACGTTTGAATTTGCGCGGTATGAGGTGGGCCTCTATCAACTGCCTCCCATAGTCGGGCTCCGCAAGCGACAGTTCCACCGATAATTATTAGGACGACACAACAGTTCGTTTTCCTTTGTCTTCTCGTTCTGTCGTATCGTCTCCCGAATTTTATCTTTTTTACATCAAATCCTCCCGTAAATGTGAATGGTTTTAATAACCAGTTCAGTTTACGTAAAAGCAAGTCTCTCTTACCGCTGTCTCCACGATCTTCTGACTTCAGAGAACCTCAAATTCTGTTGAAACAACTTCGCCTCTTGGGTAAGCATTGTCCATCATATCCTCGGCTGTTCTCCTCACGTTTATTTCCTTCAAGAATTCAACCATTTCGTTTATTCTGTAGCAGATCCGTCGAAGTCATCAAGGACCAAGACTTTTGCCTGGTGGAAAACATTCTTCGGGGAAAATTCACCGCATCACCGCCCACGATAGTCTACTCTACATCGAAAATTCTACGAGTGGCGAATCCACTACCGTACCGGTATGTCTCGCAATTTAGACCTGATCAGACGTCAAAATACTTATGTGAGAACGTGCAAAGAATAAGCATATTTCGTTTATTTTATCAGTTTTAGATACCTACCTACCACCTACCTACAGACTGGTTATCTCTTGGATTTGGAAGCCTGCCGTCTGTCCTTTCCTTCCTCACCTACAGCCTAGTGTAACGTATAAAATAGAATATATTGTTGAGTATTTCCACGACTGACGGAATTTAAGTAAGTGTCAGCGTTATACCTTACCACGAGCTAGGGATTTTGCGATAACTTCCCGAATTTAACTTCGTATTTTTACCGTATTACCGCATTTATTATACCTGTGACATTCCGAACCCTGAGTATTTCTGATTTTCCTGTATATATATTTTATTGTAAACAAGCAAATTTATTTCCTTCCATTTTTAGCGGAATAAAGTTCGCTACAAACAAGATTTGAGAGTTCATGTTTGAATATTATATCCTTGGGTTCATCCCCACTCTTGAAGTTTAGTTTTATTTTGTCACAACTGAAAGGCCGGAACTTTATAATCTTCAACTGGGATGTGAATGTAACTTGAAATACTTCGTATCATCCATAACTTCCATAATTTTCACCTGATATCGATGGCATTTTGAGAGAATGAGCAAAACTTAGTTTATTGGTATATGAGAAACCGAATGTAATATCCTCATTATGTGATTGGAATGTGTTGTTCTCTCCTATATCATTAAGTAGATTACGTGAACAAGTGTATATGTGACAGTCTCCGTTTCAACGTTACACATCGTAGGAGTCCTGTCTACAATCTGGGCGGTTCATCTTTCTATTATTTGATTTCCACGCCTCCTCCAATATGCAGGAGAACGATCTTCACGCTTTC
Organism: Adelphocoris suturalis; assembly: GCA_030762985.1. Lineage (NCBI taxonomy): Eukaryota > Metazoa > Arthropoda > Insecta > Hemiptera > Miridae > Adelphocoris > Adelphocoris suturalis. Next base: position 161,311,723 of record CM061040.1, read on the forward strand.
TATTCCTTCTGATGCGATTTGGTCTCCTGGGCTCCACTTGCACCCTCTTCCGTCCGCCTCATTACGCGATAGGAATATTCATAATAGAAAATTATTTATCGTCGTACCAATTAACGAGAGTCGAACTACATATTTACGAGTATGACGCTTATGCTCGTTTCTCTGGTTCAAGTAGGTGTATGAAACGGTCTGGTCTGCTCCGAACACGAAAAGTGATGTTTCTCCTATACACCGTACACCAAACAAACAAACCGCAAGATATTTTTACTGATAAAAACGAAAAAAGAGCTATTTAGATGGCCTTGAAATTTTAAAAGTGGGTGGAAAACAAATCCATTAGGCATGTAATATGTGCTTAATGGTTTTTACATCAATTATTTTACATTTTTACATTATTACTTATACATACTAGTCTAAAATATATTATATTTTAGACTAGTATGTATAATATCGTTCAATTGGACCAAATCCGATGTTCATTAATTTAGTCATCATACCATGGAACACATACATCTCGATTCTACAGGTTTTGCGTAGCAACAAATGGATGATGAGCATCACTTTTGAGTTGAATCAATTATGTGAAGTCATATTGAATAGCAAACTAAGTCAAAATAACTAGAAAAAGATTGAGAAAATGTTAACTAGCAAAGAATTCAAAGGACGAAACCCGTATGTAAACTGTAGAAACCCTGTAGAAAAAGATTGAGACAATGTTAACTATCCGAGAATTCAAAGGACGAAAACTCGTATGTAAACCTGTTGTTCGAAACCTATAAAAGCTGTCGGTCTGTTTTTTTTTGTTTTTTTTTATTCTTCGTTTTTTTAACCCGTGGCACCCGACTGGCTCTTGGCACCTCTCCTACGTCTGAGAATGAATGGGTGAATGAAACCGTATTCTTGGAAACGTTAGCAGACAATAGAGAGTTCCTAGTAGATCAGTAATACATAATACGTCGTGCGGTATCGACAATACGTCGCCGAATCTCTGACGCAATGAGTTTACGGTGACGCATCCTTCCGTAGAGATACGTAAAATCCGCAATCCGTAAAAAACATAATCGTCTAAATTAACCTCTTTCCATGGACTCAAATAACCTCCTAGGGATAATTTCCTCCTTCCATGGATTTAGCCTAACAACTAGATCCGTTAAGGACTGAATTTAAGGTACGGTAAGTGTTTCTCGTTACCGCACGCTTTACTGAGACTCTTAATAGAGAGTTCCTAGTAGATCCGTAAAACACAATACGTCGTGCGGTATCGGCAGTCCGTCGCCGAATCTCTAACGCTATGAGTTACGGTTAAGCATCCTTCCGTACACAGATACGTTAACGGATCGCAATCCGTAAAAAAACGTAATCTTCTAAAATAACCTTTTTCCATGGACTCAAATAACCTCCTAAGGATAATTTCCTTCTTCCATGGATTTAGCATTTACAACTAGATCCGTTAAGGACTTGACGTGACTTTAAGGTGCGGTAAATGTTTCTCGTTACCGCACGCCGCACAGTGGATGGAAACAGCTGTTTTTGTGCAAAAACCTCTTAGATGAGCCAAGTGGTTGAACTTGATATGGATTCTCTACAGTGGAAAAGCCGAAACCAGTCATATCCCTTATTACTGCACCAAGTATCTACTACCAAAATGATAACTAGTAAAAAAAAGGTGTGGCGATGAAGGGCAAATGAGAACCTTTTTTCATTTTTCATAGCGCGAAAGCTGAATCAATAGTAAATCAAGCTGAATAATTATTTTGAAGGAACGTAAGTATAACCGAAATGGGTTACTTAATTATTTTTTATTCACCTGATGTAAAACCGTTTCTTCCAAATTTGGTATCGTTCGCGCAGATCTTTCTCAAAATCACTTCCACTCAAATAAAATCTCGCAAAGCACTGAATATGGAATTTCAAGAGACATTTTTTTTACCACGATGTTACGATTTTCTTTTTCCACAATGTGTGTTTAAATGTTAGGTACCACGATTCCGCTGACGTTGAATCATTTGATAGTGATAGAAGACTACTCTCAAAGAACTGTTTTTCTAGACGAAGAATGAATCGTAACATTCATTCTCGGGACAAGGTTCGCACCTAGTGGTTTATTTACTCTGACTCGTCATAGCAGGAGTTTATAGGCGGGTGTCGTCACATACCTTCCTCAACGTTTTCGTTCATTGTGATCACCGACGGCGGAGAACGGCGATAAAATTAATACACAAGACACTTGAATGAGTGCGTAGTCGGATTATTCCAGTCCCAGGACGACCGGAGATGACCTGTACTTTTGGCACTCTATCAAAGTTAAATAATCACATGATTATTCCAAAAACCCTCATTATCACTGCTGCTCTTGGTGATGCACCAAAAAAAATGTGAAAAAATGATCAGGTACACCTAAACGTGTATAGAATACATGGTATATTTCGTCTTGGGGAATTTCCCCAGTTTTGGAGGCGTAATAAATCATCAACACCTGCTACACATAAACCTTAATTTCAAGTATACGACCAATTATCACACTCAATGCCTTCTCAAAAATTTCTACACGCCCAAATGGGGAAACTAAGGGCTAAGTTTGTGTCTGAAGGTATCTAGGAACAATATAAAAATGGAAAAACATTTTTATTAATGCTTTCATTTTTTGAGGTTTTTGCACGCTTCCATCCACTGTGCGCCGTACTGAGACCGACGGTTCTACTAGGAACTCTCTAATGAATGGGTGAATGAAACCGTATTCTCGGAAACGATAGCGGACAATAGAAGCGAGCGGTATCTCTCAGTTACTGAGGTCGGATATTATTATTTAGGTATGAAATTGACTGGAACATTTATCACGAGCTAATACTCTTGGTAATGTTTAATAGACTTAGGCGCCCCGGAGGTGCAATGGGGGCCTAAATCCACACTCATAGAGAGAGAGAGAGGAGAGTGACAGTACCATAAGAGATACAACTCGTACTAATAGCATATAAGCTACGTTCGGAGAAGATTGGTTTTCCAGTTCTAGGATCACCCATCCATCGCCAAACGCAGGCTTTCGAAAACACGGGAACAAAGCGCTCGATGCCCATTGGGAAACAACAGAGCGACGGCAGCGCATTCCCTTGGATCTCGCGGGAACTGTCACAAATGTTACTTGTCAACCTAAATATCCGTCAAAAATCAATACGTTGATTTGTCAATATACAGAATGTCCCAGAAACCCCCCCCCCCCCCCCCCCCCCCCCCCCAAGCATGTACAATGTCAGCTCAATGGGTCCAGCATTTTTGACGTGATTGAATAACACAGATAGAAACCATTGGATTTTTATATTCGTACCTAATAGATTACATCAAAAATGAGAGAAATTGCATGTTTTTTTTTTTTTTTTAAACTGTTTTACGTCTGATGCTTTCCTTACATTTTAATTACTTCTTTTAAATACAATTGGTGCAATAAAAGTTTTAATAACCTACCTACTTCATATTAAACCCTTTCTTCAATATTTTGTGAACACAGGCTGAAATGTATTCAATAAACTAAAATTTGACCTTCCTGGTTACCAAAATGAGCTATGCAAGGGGATGGGCACTTAAGGTGTTTTGGTTGGTTTTTTAAGTTGCTGCAGCGCCGTTTTAATTCATTTCAGCAACTAATTAAGAATCTTGAGAGCTTATTTTCCCAGGTTATTTTGGATTTGAAATGAGAAGAAAAAGGTAGAAAAAAAAAGAAAAATACAAATACAGATGGAGCATGTGAATTTGCCGCGTTCGAAGGTTAATGAGTCCGCCCGTGATGACGTTGCGGCACAAAAGCCGATTTGGACTGAATGGGGCTGACAACAGATTTTTTTTTTAAACGCGCGGCACCTGCCTGACCGATTCTTGGCACAACTCACTGCTTCTTTCAGAAAAACTGAATGGAGCCGAATTCCCAGGAAAGCCGGCGAGCCTTGGTAGCTCACGAGGGACCTGCAAGGCGGATCGCGTGATTCCCACTGTTGGATCGGGCCCGGCCGGCTGTCGGATATCCTAACCGGGCTTGTATTGTGCCGCTGACCGGGTGACAGGTGGGCGGCGAGTCAGGATCAGGGTCAGACTCGTTGTGACGGAAAGCTGTTATTAGGGTTCGCAGGAGGAGGATTCCGACCCTCTAAATAAACAAAAGTTGCCCTCCAAACCGTGATTACGAAACAATGAAAACAGAGAGATGCGATTTCCAGTTGAAATAACGCTTACTGCCTTGATGGTACCTAATTTTACAATAAACACAGCCATGTTTAGTCACCCTACAACTTAACGTACATTTAATCTCCTAGGTTAGTAGAAAAAAAGTTCCAGTCATGCAGCGTGATCGTACGAGAGAATTTTTGTAAATTATTTCTATTGTGTGATGTAAAATTGTTTTGAATTTTAAGCTTTTTAATGCAAGGAAATTCTTCATTATTCATTTTTACGGCAAAAATGTAGCTATTCTAGATATAATCTGCTATTCAAAACAGGTTTTGGATTTTTAGATTTTTTTTGAAGTTTTAATCAATGTTTTAGCAAATTGGAATGAAATTTAAGTACATTCTCAGAATAATTTTGTACATACATTTTTGCATGTTCTATTTTATTCTTGATAAACTTTATTTGAGCTATATTCTGCTAAAAAAAAAAAAAAAAACTAAATTTAACAATTTTTTGCCGTTTTCAGCCATTTTTAGAGATTTTTTAAGCACATTTTTTGAAATTTGATCAATTTAATGTGCTTAAAAAGTGCTGGCCTCATCCTTCTGTTTGGAAAGCTTGATTCAAGCTTGAAATTACTTAACGGTTGAATATAGTATTTACAGACAAACTGAGAATGGAATCGAAAAAGATCCTCAAGTGATCATCGATATAATGGTAAATTTTATTACGCCCTAGTAGTCCAATCCCGCTCAAATTTGGTGCAAAGTTGGGGGACAATATTTTAATTGTTCCATGCCAATTTCAATATAATTGCATCATTATTAGCTCCTGCGCATGCGCGAAAGTGTACTCCGAGAAACAAGGTCTATTTTCATCAGATTTTGATTAAATTTTCTAGGAATTTGTGGTTTAGGCTGTAGATTGTACCCTACCAATTTCTTTTTTGTCAAAGCATTACTCCATGCTACGCATGCGCTAATGTAAATTATTCAAGCATAATTTTCCCGTTTTCTTAAACATCTTTACTGTGAACCGTAAAATTACGGGGTTTTGGAACTGTAAAAGGGTGAACCCTTCTCTGAGACACTATGCGCCATGTTCTGATCATAAATTACACACAGAGGCTTAATAATTACACAACAATGATCTGCGTAGAAGGGCTATCTAACACAGAATTAATAAACCATTGTGTAATAATTTGCAGCGTTTTTTCTTCCGTGTCTACCTATAAGTGGCGGAAACATTGTTTTCACTTTCGGGAGAAGGCCATTTGTTTTCTCTCCAAAATCAAAATTTCTACATTTCACATTTTAGACCATTATGAACGACTTTGGTTCTGTGAATGTCTGTCTGTGTGTCTACGCAACCTAGCATCATGCACAACTTCTTCCAAACCTTCCATCAAGCACCTTTTTCTCTCTTCCTAGTCGTCCGATCTTGCTCAAATTTGATGGATAGAAAAAGAAAATTCATCAATCATCCTATATTTATTTCTTCGTGATCGTATTAGTAATACTTGGCTGCGCATGCGCGAATGAGAGATCCTTACAGCACACATAACTTCAACAGTTTCCATGCGATTTCGATGAAATTTTCTTGGAATGAGCGGTTTAGGCTGATGATGCTCTCCTATCATGTTCACCACTCAGAAATTGATAGTTTCCACAGCGCACGCGAAAACCTTAACGTCCATCAAACGTCATGTTCCCATCTCCTATTCGTTTGATCTCGCTCAAATTTAGAAGATAGTTGAAAAATGACGACTTCATGTGATGGTGATTACCTCACCTAAGTTCATCACGATCGTATCTTTAGTAAATGCCGCACATGCAAGAACCTCAAATCCTTGTAGCACGCTGGAAATTTACAGTTTCCATCCGAATTCGACGGCATCTTTGAGAAATAGAACGGTTGAGACTGTAGATGGTCCTCAACGTTCTTCATTGCTTCCAAATCTCTGGTAGCTTTCGCGCATGTGTAAACGTTACATCTCTACACAGCATCATTACCTTATTGTCTAATTGAACGATTTTGGTCAAACTCTTAAGAAACCCAGCATGGAATCTTTCAAGATTTTTTGAAACATTTCAATGACCTGTACATTCGTGTTATGGAATCGAGGAAGCTGCGACATGGCAGACTTTCATATTAATATCTCGTAATATCGGGGTAAGTTTCGTAAACATCCTGTTTAGTTTAAAAGTTGGGTTGACTGATTTTAAGGTAGATTAGTCTTCTTTGTGCTTACTGCAGGAGAGGCCTGCATCGGTAAACATATTTCACACTGTCGAAGTAACGCAAGGGAAATCCGCGCCAGATCCCGTCACCTTGTAGGTAGGTACGGCACAGCCGGGCTATGCACCTTGAATCGCTTCCTTTCGGCTGACCCGTCCGATCGTGACCATTTAGCAGTCCGAGAGATCTTATCATCTTCTTACGGAGCCCCGTAAACTCCCATTTATTGCCTGTCCTTTTATGACCCCCCTCCTGCCCCTTCACACACAGGCACTACCGCGTTTATGCTCACGATTTATGATCATGTTTTCCCCTCATCTTCGACCGAGTTTGCACACCCGTTCTCGCCGCTAACGTACATACGTGCGACCTTGTCTGTTCGTAACTGCGACGTCCAACACAACTCACCTAACGTATCTCTAGACATGATACACGTAAAGACATAAACGTAATACTCATTATCAATACATTCACTTCGTACTCGGATCGATCCAAATGAACATATATACAATAATTAATTATTTATTTAGGTACAACAGCGAAAAATATATGGTATTAAATCTAAAGGGTTAGTTTTGCGATAAACAAAAACACCTATTCCTCTTTCACCGAGCTAATAATATATTACTTTCTTAATGGCCAGAGGACGTTATAGTGTGAAAACCACACCATTCACACTCAAACCAGGCATAATGGGTTGCATCAAGTAAACTCAGTGAAGAACTGAAAATCGGGCTTTTTGTAGAAATGAAAATATGATATACATCTGGTAATAAAAAATATAAGTAGATACCTAATAATAATAATTCATTTACGACAGTCAAATGTAAACAGCCAAATTTCTTATTTTCATTTCTACCATAAACCTGATTTTGGTATATTATTTTCAATATGTCCGTCCGCCGTCCGGGCCTTGAAAGGCCTAAGAATTGACTTAAAACACCCGTTCTTTCGCACATAGACTCCATACACATTGGTGGGTGTGGAAAAGTGTACGTGTGGGAAACGTGTCAGTCCGTTCGGCGTCGTTTTTCAAAACATGAATCGGATCTACGACTAGAAGATACAAAAAGACACGTAGGTTGCCCGTTGCAGATCTTTAGAACATACTATGGACTTTAAAAACTTCAAAATTGTAGAAAGAGAATCAAATTTGCAAAAAGGAGTATTTCTAGAAATGGTCAAGATAAAAAATTCAAATTCGATTAACTTCCGAAAAGACACCCAAAACTTGAGCAAAATTTACTCGTATTTAACTGAATTCATAATTACCGTCACCAACGAACAAGTTAAAACATACAAAAATAGATCCTTACTCACATAAACGTAAACAAATTTGAATTTGATTTTCAGAAAAAATCAACTTCATTTGATTTTTAACAAAAAATTAGAAAACTATAAGTAAGTGGATGTTTTACAGTTTTGAGTATTAGTCTCCTTGAAGAATCTGCAGTTCCTGGGGAGATATGGCGTTTAATTGGGAAAAAAATTCAAGGACAGAAGGCCTTTTTTATAAAGCTTGTTGAAATTAATTACTGCTCAACAAACTGACGTTTCTCCCAAATGTGGCAGATAGTTTCGACTTGTCGGTCACACAATTTCAAGATGCTCTAGCATTGCGGTACGGCCGTACACCAATTGGATCGCCCGAGACCTGTGATGGCTGTGGAGAGAGATTTGATGTTACACATGCCTTAAATTGTAAAAGAGGGGGGTTGGTCAAACGGGGTCACGATGCAGTACGTGACGAAACGGCAATGTTAGCAGACCTGACATGGGGAGGGGCAGTCATAGAACCTGTGCTATGAGAAGCTGAAGACAAAGTTCTTGCCTCAATAGCTGGCATACAGTTGGAAGGGGTATGGGAAAATGGGAGGCCGGCGTTCATCGACAATTGCATAATCAATACCGATGCCGTTTCTCACTCTTCCCATACCTGGAAGCAAGTAGCCCGATCAGCAGCAGCAGAGAAACATAGAAAATATGACCAGGCAGCGGAAGACAGTCGAGATTCTTTCACCCCCTAATCTGTTCAGTGGATGGAGCGCTACACGACGAGTTCAACGTGTTTTTGAAAAGGATGGCTCACAATCTTGCCGGGAAATGGAGACGACCCTACTCACAAGTCTTGGGGTGGACCAGGATAAGAATTCAAATGGCCATATTGAAAGCTGTTTCCCAACGAATACGTGGGACACGGAGAAGGTTGAGGTCCTTGGGAATGGAGGATGGAGCTGCTCTCCCATGGTTGAGCGATTAAGTTTTAGTAATCTTGTGTTTGCTTGATTGTTCTGTTAATGAACTTTTACCCTCGTCCAAATAAATTTCTATGAGAAAAATAAAAAAATTACTGCCCAACTCTGTCCCCAGCCAGTCCAAGGTATGACATTGGAATTTACATACGAGGATCCAAATTTGCATGTCCTCGGAAGAAAGGAATTCGAGGGAGGCGTGGAAGGAAGCAAATATAAAATGTAAATCCATAGCCCGAGCGATCAGTCAGATCGGGACGCTGAACCGCGAGGGGGATGAGCGCAAAAAACTATTTTTAGAGCCGCCACGAGAAGTTTATTACTACGTTTGGGAGGTTTCGGAGCAAAAGTGGGAGAGAGCGGGTAATTGGTGTGCTGCCTATCTAAATTCACGCGCGGGGTAATTGGAGTAAAATGGGAAACTACGGGCGGCACTCGGCTCCTGTGGGTTTCACGGAAATTTCATTAAGTACACAGTAAACTATTCGCTAACGGATTTCCAGTCAGATTCCGAGAACTCCTAATCAAATTTAAAATGTAATATTGTGTGCGGTATTCTTACACATTGAAGACAAAATAACCCTTCCACATGTTTGAACAAATCTTTTTTATCCCATTAAATGTAATTTAAGCTAGTTACCAGGTTTGTGGCTTTTAGGTGCCTACGTATTAGGTACCAACCACAATTTTTAAGCTAATATTTTCTTTGACGATTATCATGCATTATTTCATTAAATAACAACTAGATGAAGTAATTACTGAATAAATGAATCGTTATATAATTTAGTTATTACTTATTAGGTTATTTTATAGAACGAATTCAGTTATCATAATCAAATATTATTTTATCAGTTAAACATTAATTTTCTTCTGGTCAGCATCACTGGGTACGTACAACAAATATTATGGGCAAAACAAAAACATTGCATTTCAGTAAAACATTTTGTAGTAGAAAAATGATTTAATATGTTTAAATTAACAATTGTGGTACCTTTTCGTAGGCGGTACCTTCCGAAACTTGCATTCAAAAGCTCATCATTCAAATTAATCTGAAGATGGTGATTCATGAACATTGCATTGCGATTAGGGAAATTTATTTATGCAACTCGGCGTTCTAATTGAAATAAATGACTATTGTAATGACTACATGAAATAACTATATTTTTGGTTTTAGCTATAATTTCTGTAAATTAATAAGAAAGTACAATATTTGTATAACTATTAGATACACTAAAAAAAAAATAATAATAATAAAAAAAAAAAAAAAAACTTTCGAGCCATAAGAGGTTGTCGTTCAAGCTCATGAATTAAGTCAGAGCTGTTTGGTTTATGAAAATTTCTGGGGTTAGCAAAACTGAACTTAGTTCTTATCGTATATTTTAATTCAGAAAATCTTCAGTACACTCTTAAACACTTTGATGGTTATTCATGAACCACCATGTCCAGAATTATTCGAATGAAGAGCTTTAGGATACATGTTTCGAAAGGTACCTCCTACGAAATGGTACTTCGAAAGGTAGACGTCCTTCAGACTAGTATCAAGCAACATGATTAGGGAAATTTATTAATGAAACTCGGCGCCTTAATGAGGTGGGACAGGTCCAAGAAAACTACCGCGGCAGAGGAGCCCCGAGGTAAATGAAATAGAGTCGACAATCGTCTATTAACTAACACAACTTCTCCAAGTGTGGCGTCAAAACGTCACCCGCAGTTGGATCCCGCTCGAGTCGTGACTCATTGACAAAGAAACTCCTGTTAGAGGAGGATTTTCTCAAGCCCATTCCTCAGATGAATACTAATTAACGGGAGTCGGACTCTGACGGAACGCTCGGAATCTTTGGATAAACGGACTCGATGGGTTTCGCCGCAAGACTTAGTGGTACGGAGTTGTTGAAAGTTGCATTAAAGACGTCGACAGGGTAGCCCTTCAACATTCTAACAAACGGAAATGTAATATTGTACCATGTACCTACATAAGTTACATATAATAGTAATGAACATGTATGTAGTAGTGAATTAATTTCCACAATGATGAGCTGAGGTGACTGAGCACTGGTGGGTGACTATCAACGGGTCCCTAGAAACTCATCAAAAGGAAACTCATAAACTTTATATTTATAGACCTATATACTTTAGATCAATAAACTCATAAATCTTAACTAGAGACTTTTTGATGAGTGTCCTCATGGAGTGGGACACTCTTCGAAACTGAATAGATGGGAAAGTCGTCGAAAGTATGAAATCAAACATTAGGATATAAATTGGAAAGATAAAAATTATTTACGATGAGTTTCCTGACACCTGTGGAAACTGATCAAAAACTGGTAACGTGAAAGTCATTGAAAGGAAAGTCATTGAACCAATCCTTCGAAGAGCCTCTACTACCTGCACTGTACCAGGACCTGCGGTATTGGGTCCTTCATTTCAAAAATTACCCATGCTAGTAGGCCCAGAATCGCCGTCCATCCCATGAGAAATGCAATGAAGAGGCACGATCTGTCGCACTGCTATTCAATTTCTTCCGAGCCAGATTGAGATATCGACCAGCGAAAAATATGTGATAATCTCAAGACTCTCATTTGCATCGGAATGCACATTTGGATTGTGTTCACTCAACGCTTTCAATGCTTTCATTTTTCTACTAAGACGTCTCGCTTCAAATGTTTCTCAATGTTTACTCCTCAAAGCATATCAAGGGTTGTTCTATTCAATAATGTCGTACGGAATCAGAGAGACTTGGTACTAGAGAGTAGTTGTCCCGAAAGAACCAGTACGCCATCCCAAAGAAAGTACACATTCAGGGTGTTCCGCATAAGGTGGTCAGTACTTCAGGGCATGATTTTAGAGCTCATTTCTGACCGAAAGTTCCTCATAGAGATTTTTTTTTTAATCGCTTAGTTTTCGAGTCATCCAATTTTTGAGATTTTGTCCGTTTTTTTTACCTTAAGTCACTGAAACAGCAATACCTACAATAACTAAAACAGTAAGTTTAAATTTGAAGATACCGTTGGAAAGAGCGTTAAATTTCCTTCCTATCTAATACCAAATCAATATTTTTTATTAGGATTCATTTGGTGAAAAAACTGCCTAAAAATTCAATTTCCACGAATATGAGAAATTTCAAGTTTTCAAACCGGTTGTGAGGTCCCATTTCTGTACTGTTTGTCATGTATCTCATCTGTAAAAACTGGGCCAAGATCTCAGTTTTCCAGCGGTGTAATCAATTTTTATTTTACTTTGCTAATTAGAGGAGAAATATATGTTTGTACGTTGGAAAATATGGTGTTATCTTTGAAAACGAGGGTTTTGTGAAAGATGACCCTCTAAACAAATTCGAATTTGCGGCCGGTTTCTATGTATATTTCACGCTGAATCGAATGGCAACACTTGCAGATTCCCCCAACTTCACTGTAACAGAGTTTTACTCTTCAACTTACTAGTTTTACCCCTAAAAATACGTAAAATTGAGCATAAAAAACGAACTAAAAATTCGTGAGTTGAAGTGTAAAACTCAGTTGTAACGGAGTTGGGGAGATCTGCAAGTGTTACCATACGTAGAAAAAAATATGTAGAAACCGCTCCAAAATAGACTTTTTTAAAGGGTAATTTTTCAAGAAAAAACCATGTTTTCCAACATACAAACACACTTTTATCCTTAAATTAGCAAAGTAAAATAAAAATTGGTTATACCGCAAGAAAGCTGAGATCATTGACCCAGTTTTTACGGATGAGGTACGCAATAAACAGTACAGAAATGGGACACTCACAGCCGGTGTTTTTTTCACCAAATGAATCCTATTAAAAATTTTGATTTGGCATTAGATATGAAGGAAATTTAACGCTCTTTACAACGGTGTCCTCAAATTTAAACTTATTGCTTTAATTATTGTAGATATAGCTGTTTTCGTGACTCGAAGTCAAAAATACGAAAAAATCGAAAACTAAGCGATTAAAAGAAAAATTTCTAGGAGGAACTTTCGATCAGAAATGAGGGACCTTTCCTATTATCGTACCCCCATGCCGATACACCTTGGATCGTTAACGTAATCTCTCCTGTTATTGAGTCAACAAAATTATGTTAAATGTTACATCCTAGAAGGGGGACTCTGGAGGCCAATATTGCACAGTTTCAGAAAGAATGTCTTCAAATGGATCAATGTTGCGTGATGAACAGGACAGTCGCCACATGGATTCATTTAGGTACCTAACTGTCGTGGAGGGAACTTCCTCTTATTCCTTGCTTTTGCTTTTATCGGGACACTATGTATACGTCTTTCCTATAGAAGGTAAGAGATTTGGCCTGGTATCCATGGTGGCCTTGAGTTGCAATAATTACAGGTAGTTTAGGGTTGACAAAAAGGTGGCGAGTTTCCCATTAACCAGTTTTCGAGGAGTGTCCTCGGTGGAGGACACCAGTAGAAAGAAAAATAAAGGTAAACTAATTACCAATTTTATGCGGATAAATTGAGTGAACGCAATTTTTCAATGAGTTTCTCGTCCATGGTTTTGACGAATTTCCAATCCATCAACAATTCTCAAGCTCAGATTTTTGATGAGTTTCCTAGTACTCCTATCAACGTGTATTCGTGTTTTAAAATATCTTGCAAATACTAGAGTTATTAAGGAACAACTTCAAGCTGAAATAAGGAAATGACGACATTAAAAAAGGTCCTTGAATCGAAGTCACTATTTTCGCGGGAGTGGAAGCATTTTCACAACTAATTATTTTAGAATATAAAAACTGCTGGTTGAAAAAACCTATTACCATCTCAGAAAAGTAATGATGGTCATTAGTGAAATTGGATTGGTGATTACGCTGTTGAGCCTACTAAATTCGAACACGGAAAATCGGTTAATTTTCGAACAAATTGAGGTTTTACTACATGCGAACCCATTGTAATATCCTTTCTATCACATTGTAACAGTCCTTATATGACTGCTATAGGAACCATTATACGAAGGAACTGTTATCTGAACGTTCGGGGGATCCTCATGTTGTATCACACCTTCCATGCAGATAAACCTCTCAACTAAAGTGATTCGAAAAACTTCTTGAGCGTCAATTCCGAGCGTCGATTCATCCGCGCACGAAACATATAGTGGGGAGATATTTCTCCCTGTTATTAATTTTTTTCCGCGCAATACATAGTGGAGAGACGTATTTCAATTCGCTCCTAACAATACCAGCGTAGGGTAGGTGGGGGAAAGTGTTCGTGAGGTCAGAATTCGATTTGAATTATATTGAATGATACGACTGACGTAGTTTATAAGGAGGTTTTTACTGTGTTTCATCAGGTTTGATTCGCTCCCATGTTGATGGTATTTGTATGTTATGTTATTTTAGTTATGTTATTTCTTGTCAAAGTTCCGGTCTTTAGAGCGTACGGATGAACGCATAGCGACACGAGTGATTTAATTCGATTCCTTGAAGTGTTATTTCTAAAAGACCCAGAAAAAGGTACTCTTATAAAAAATTTTTAGATCTAGATTTTTGATCGATCGAGATCTCGATTTTTGAATATTTCAGCCCTTAAATTCAACTCTCTAGGGATGATCGAAATTGATGGCAAGTTTCTAGAACAAATTTCCTTTGAAAAACCTTTGTAATCGACCAAGAAAAAAAATTTCAAACCCTTCCCTTTAAAATTTGTTGGATTACGTTTCAAGATACGTAGATTCAATAAATCAAATCAGAATTAAAAAAAAAAAAATAATAAAATAAATAAATAAATGAATAAAAAGTAATAATGGTAATGATAAAAAATAAACAAATCCGTTCGCCCGCGCCGCCTGAAGCTTTTCTCCAGAACTACTGAACCAAAATTTATATAAATTGGCTCGAAAATCATAAATCAGCCGAGGATGTGCCAATACCTTCAGCATCATTCTCTATACACCCTGAAGGGTAGTCTCAAGGGTTGAAACATTAAAAATGCGATAACTCGAAAACTTTCGACATAATATTTCGATTGATTTATGCACACAAAGGTTCATTAAATCAAATGAGACCATCTGGGTTGCTACACGTTCGTTTCCCATAACACAGGCAATAAGATAATATATCAAGTTCAGACGTCTGTACGTCAAATGATACAAATATCTCAATTGAAACTCAGTAGATCCAGTGGAAGAGTACCTGCTTCCAGCGCAGGTGCATAGAGTTTGCATTCTGTGGGCGACAAAATTTTCTTCAATTCATTGAATCACTTTCAAGGTAACAAAATTTAATTTAAGGTAAGAAAATGTTTTTTTTTTTTTAAATATGGTTTAGTTGCTGGACTAAACAATGGTAACTTTCTTGGCTAGGTGACAATTAGCACAATGTTAGGATCTTGTGAGTCGGTCAGGATAGTAAAATTAAGGTCTTCACGGCCAACGTTTCGACGTATTTATACATCATCATCAGAGCTACATCAAGATGAGATTCCAAAAGTCTAATAATTGAACAGCTTAAAAAGCTAGACTTTTGAAATCTCATCTTGTTGTAGCCCTGATGATGATGTATAAATACACCGAAACGTTGGATTTTAAGACCTGAATTTATTATCCTGACAACCTCTCAAGATCCTAAAACTGTGCTAAAATGTTTTTTTGTCTATTTTCTTTTGGTAGGTAACAAAAGCATACAACAAGGTAACAAACCTACTTTTGATAAGTTTTGGCGCAGTAATATTCCGATAATGCACCGTTTACTCAGTTTGATAATACATTTTCTATGGACTAGAGATCTGTGTTGAAGGGCTACCTAATATAGAAATAATAATTCTTTGCGCAATAATTTGCTGTTTTTTTTTTTTTCCAATTTGATATTTGGATTCAACGCATCTTGAAACGTAAACTCAATTTTGTTGGATTGAAGAAAAAATATTTTCTTGGTCAATTATAAAGGTTTATTATTGAAAAAATCAACCATAAAAATAATAGATGTCTCGAATATTTTAATCTAAATTTCGATATAGATATTTCATCGAAATATTCTCCTACTTTTTTATTAGTTCCAGCCCTCATAGCTTTAATGTTTAAACACATAACCAAAAGGAGGAAATAATCACCATTCGAGCCCCGAAGAAAAATAATACTGTATATTTTTAAACACCAGTTTGGGAATATTCATAGTTTAAGGATATGTTATGCAAATGAAGATAATGAATTGATTTCAAAGAAACATTCTGTCCAGAAATTACTTTATGCTGTACTGGTAGAACCTAATATAGAAGTATTCACTCGTTGATTAATCAAAAACCTCATCACGTCATTTGTAAACGATCAATATTCGAATGAGATGGTATATGAGATATGTAGAAATCGCGTTTTACTCGTATAATGGATTAAAATTTATCGTGGGTAAGTTGACATTATAATTAGTATTCAAATAGTGATGATCTTCTATTATTGGAATATATTCACATTTCACTTGATTGTCTATCATATTTTAGGTTTAACATTATGTACGTAGTTATTTTCTGTATGATCACATAAATGCACAGCATTCGTTGTTGTTTGTTACGTACCTCTCTTGCTAGGTAGGCTTTTAATAAAGAGACTGCAATGTAGTGTATGATAATATGACATTGATGAAAGAATCTCTCAACATAGTCACGCATACTATAGCATAGGTATATTTGAACGGTATTATGACTATGTAAACATACTTCAGATTCCTGACTGTTCCATTCCTCCCATAATTAAGTCCAACGTACCTGTGGACAAAACGAAAACCAATAATTAATCGAATGATCAACATGAGGTATTAAAACATTTCAACACGATTTAATAAGTAATGGCTTCGATCCCGTTTCCCTGCAGAGAAGCGTCACCCAACAAACCCATCTGACGTCTGTCCGCCAAGTTTGTCCCGCGTCAAAAGTGACCTAAATAGACAGGTTTAATATTGTATTACCCGTGAAATTATACTCTTGTAATAGGGACGGCCCAAGTTTGTCAGGTTGTCGTACTCAACTAGCTTTGTCATGTCAGTTGGGCTAATAGAAACTTTCGACGTTGGAAATCAGCTCGACCCGTGGGCAAATGCGGTTTTCGATAGCCTTTAAAATGAATGCGTCATGGCAACTGAAGCTGATTCGAGCAAAACCACATATATTATACGTCTGTCAAATACCATATTCAGTTCAATTGCGATGAAATTAGAAATAATCGACGTTGGATTAATCTATAACAGTATTCATGAGTAGCTTTCATATTCGTGAATATTACAATAGTACTGGTGGGAGAGTTTCAATCTGAAAAATAGGAACGTTTGTGATATTCAAAGGAACCTATCCATTAGAGTGACTCGTATGCATCTACCACTCGTACCTTATATGCCTGTCTCACTTTGCATCAATCATATCACGATCATTTTTCAATATTAACATCTCTGATAGTATCTAAATTCATTCCAGCTCGATAAATTTTATCAAATAATAAAAACCAACTATAGCACTTAAACTTATTTTATTGCACATTGATTTCGAATTTTTAAAGATTCTTAAAACGACGAATTCAATGACGCCATCAAAACTGTTTATACAAATACAGTATGTAAGAATATGAAACTCTTTTGGCTGTTCGAAACTTTTCAGATTAAGTGCTGTGCTAAGTGTAATATAATGTATTGTCATTTAGGCAATTTATATTTAATCTAGAAAAATATTTATATAGAAAAGAATAAAAGGAAAATGGTGGTTGCAATCATGTTTACAAAATTAACTGAGAAGGATGACCTGTATGTAAATAATTATTCAGACAACCATGCTCATACTTCAGATTGTTGGCCACGCGCTGCGCAGTTGTTAACATAATACGGTTAGGTAAATCGAGAGCTTTCCAACGACTGGTGAACGACTTTTGTACGTTGATAAATGCCCAAGATACAGTAGGTACCATAGCAACGATTTGGTTATAAGCGATAATCATGAGGAAATAGAAGCGTAAGGCAGTAAACGTCACGTAACGGTAATTTTGTCTCATTTTGGGCCGGGTAATGATGGTAAAAACATGTTCCATGTTAAAAGTATTCTGTTTTACTTGTCATTGGAGCCTCACACGACTTTCAACACTTTTTTAGTGTTCTGTATACCAGGGGTTTTTCGGTAGGAAAGAAATATGTCCACATTGTTAGTTGAATTTAGAACTTCCTGATACTACCTCAATTCTGGGACAAAAAATGTGACGGAATTTCGTTAAAGATGAAGGTACCTACCAAACCATTTCTGGACGTGAACTCATGGCTACTCTTATAGGTGTTCGTGTCTATATTTTGGCCATACAGGGACTGCATCAACACATAGAAGATACCATATTTTGGACTGATTCCTCGGTGGCTTACATCTAATTTTGGTGTACCTACACGTAATATGGTACACATAATTTTTGGGGTGAGACTTGGGACTTACTACTAGAATAGTGTTTAAGTTCAGAGCGATAATGGGTGCCCTCGAATTGATTTCTATCGGCAAAAGTTTCAAAACGTTAATATTGACATATTCAATACTTAGCTTCAGTTCCTACAAAAATTCGCTAACACACCCACAGCCAATAATGCACGTGCGGCCTCATGACAAAACAATGTTAGTGCTTGCGAAGGTACAACTCAATACGAATGTGTGCGTAGAGATTCCGTATCTCATTCCGTAATACATGAGGCGTAATAAGGTGTTTACGGGATCGTCCTTGACCGGTATTCAGCTATGAATGGAACTTGGCTTGAGTTTTCATTGCGCCATAAAGGGCGAGGCGTTTACGGCTCGCATCTGCCAGAGCTGGCTTCCACTCGTCGGGTTCAAACTACCATTTGCTCCGTCTGTCGGCTAACGAAACAGACATCACTTCGCCACATCTTACAGACGTGTTCCAACACCGAATTCAGATGAATATAGACGCGAGCGTTCCAAAAAGGGGCAGTAGGTATATGATTTAAGTGAATATCAGAAGTGACCGCAGGCCAGCACCACAGGCATGAAATAGAGTGCTTCAAGGAGAAGGTTTTCATCCCCACTTCATTCACGCACCCCTGAGAAAAATCTGGTCATCATATAATCAAGCTAGGCAAATAAGAAACCACCACCTTTTTGCTGTGTGCTTCATGCCTAGAGAGAGAAATTAAGAAACACATTACATTTACGAATCGCGATATTCCAACCTGAATTATGAATGAATTATTGCGATCAGGAAATTGTGGACTAAATTTCTTCTTTGATCTCCGTTGGAATATAAAGAACGGCATCTTTGTCGAACCGAAACTCACTATAAATACGCTCTCGTCCCATTTTAGTAGGTGATCTACACGGGGTCTTCTTTCCCATTCAACGAATTTTGTTACGGTGGAATCTTCGTCGTTGCTGCTATTTCAAGACAAATCTCAAAATATATCCATTGGAAGGTACAAAAATAAAGGCAACCAAACTTGTGTTTCAAACAAAATTTGTAAACAAATTAACCAGATAGGGTTTAACTAGGGATGTATAAACACCCCCAATTGTGTTATCTGGAAGATAAAACCTATTCCTCAGATTAATCTCCCTTATCCATTGGATAAATGTTATTGATAAACAGGCCCTTAATCGTTTTTGCCTTAACCATTAGATTAGAACCAAACGTTGCCTGTTTGATGTTTGCAAGTTCCTTAATTTCGATTCTGAGGTAGACAATACGAAATTTCAACACTCAAAATATGACAATTGCGCATATATTGGTATATAATAATACGTACTATGATGCATCCATTGAAAACAAGGACTTTACATTTTCATTTTAACTACTGTATTATATTTTACCTCCTTCACACAAAATGTCCAGTAATAAATAATATGCAAAAGACGGAACACCAAAAGTGGGTATTGATTCTAAGCTATATGTCCGCATTTCATTTTATCACGCACTTACTTCTTCTAATAAAATTTAAGTACGACAAGAATCTTCGACTGAAATAATTAATTTTGGTACATTTTAGGCAATCAGTAATTTAACATATTTAATTTCGGATTTGTTCGGTCGCTTTTTCAATTTTGAGAAAATTATATAACCACCGGTGAGTTATCTGTTGAATAAAATCGATACAGTAAATATTTATAAGTAATCATCACAGCTAATTACTGTCAAGGATAAAGGTAATGTATACTGACCTGTCTTCACCCAATCATGACTTACGTAAGAGAAATGTAGTTTAAATTAATTTAAACTGTAATCCAATTACTTACTTTCCAGCGTGTCAGAACAAAGGGGACATTCGATTTTCAGATTGCAAAATACTAATACATTTTTTAACACAAAAACGTGGACATAGCTAACAATTCTTGCAATTTTCAGGGGATGTTCGAGTTAGGCAGTAGATGGTCTCCTATCCATTTCATTGTTACCAAATCAAAACATCACTCGGCGCATAGGCAAAACGAAAATTTCAGTATGTTCCATTCTTCTCGTCCTAACTGTCCTGTCTCCCTCAAATTGGGTGGATATTTAAGAAAAGACAATTTGATCATCCGATATAAATTTCAACATGATTGCACCATTAGTAGATGCTGAGCATGCGCGAATGTACAATATTTATGAAAAGCTTCATTTCCAAAGTTTTCATCTAATTCCGATGAAATTTCCAAGGAATGTGTGGGTCAAACTGTAAATAATCTCCTATCAGTTTCATAGTTCCCCAATCAATACTTTTCTCTGCCCAAGCACAAACGTTAATTCCACCAGACACCTTTTTCTCACAGCCTAGTCGTTCGAACTCACTCAAATTTGGATGATAGTTGAGAATCGCAAACACCTGCTTCACGTGCGCCAATGAGTAATCCTAGTAACGATCTTAATTTCCACGGTTTTCATCCAATTTTGATGAGATTGTCAGGGAATGTGCGGGTCAGGCGTTAGGCTATAAATGGTCCCGTACCAATTTTATGGTTCTGAAATCATTACTTCAGTTTGCGCAAGCGCAAACTTAAGTTACTTCAAGCATAATTTTTTTCGTTTTTTTATTGACCGATTTTGACTTCTGATACTAACATCTTTATTTACTACTGTTTTCCGCATTGGAATTTATCAAGATCATTTAAAAATTTTCAATGATCTATACATTCATGATAAGGAAACGAAGAAGCTATGTGCTTCTTCCCAACTTGGCAGACGTTGTTTAAAGTATGCACAAAACTTCTAGGAGTCAAGCAGTTCACAAGTGAAAAGTGTGCAATAATCCTCAAGTACACTGAAAAATTTCTAAGCCCTCAACCACGTGTCTAAACCACCAATTGTATAAAGAGGAAATATCGCAAGGTGGTGATGTTTCCAGGTAGAACACCTGTCGGTAAATATAAGTGGCGTAGCGTCATGACTCATGGCACAAAACACAAGGACAGGTCACGATCAAGTTCGCATTTTGAATGTTATTGGCCACTCATTGTCAACGTCTCGGACGCCTACTGACTTGTTCATATAGACACTATACACTATACAGACTATGTATATTGTATGCACAGATATAATCTACCATTTAAGTATATACACCTCGGAAGAATTAAGGGATCATTGTTCCTTGTAGACGCCTAAGACCCGTGATCAATCGGAAAAAGTTCACATTATATCTCATGTGTTCAGGTACCTAGTAGAGATGGGATTCACTTTTTTTCCCCTTATCTCAAAAACTGAGAACAGCTAGCGATATCAAGCTCCGACTTGAGCCAAAACCGAATGAATCTTGCCTCTCCATGATTACCAGCTCTAACCCGAGAACGGAATAAGATATCGTACTTCTGGCTTCACCATCGTGTTTAGCACTAACAATTCTTTGAAATGTGGCTTCACTCGACAAAAACTGGAAAAAATGTTTTCTATGTATCCAATAACCCACTCCTCCTTGGGTAATCCAGAAAAATTTAGAATTTTTTTCTGATTTTTATCACGCACTCCATAAACGCTTTCCAAGTTTCAATTCGATGCCTCAAAAATTGTGGGAAAAAATTAGAGGGGTAGGAGTTTACTTTTCTTGAGAAAGATGCTCAGATATCATTGTATTTTGTCTCAAGTCGGAGCCTGATATCGGTAGCCGTTGTCAGTGTTTGAGATTGATACAAAAGAGAGTGCATCCCATCATTCCCATCTCTATTAGGTACCTAATCATGAGATCAAGAGATATAATGTGAACTTTGTCCGATTGATCTGGGGTCTTTGACGGTTTCAAGGAAAAGTGACGTGTGTACATACTGGCATTCACTTTACCAACGCATATTTCTTTCCTGTACAGGAATGTTCTTAGATTTCCACGTGTAAACTATTATTTATGAGTTGTAGAGTTCATTCCCACCACGGGCTTTCGACCCAAGCACCCATCCTGGATACGCGACTGCACACCACGAAGCGAACATAAATTTTTAATTCGTTATAAACAACGTCTCCTCATCTAGCTGTAGAAACAACATCGAAACAAGACACTCGCACTCCGACACACGCTCTCAAGTGGATTTATGTCACCGATCCGTATAAGTTTACATTCTATCTTCCAACTCGTCAAACAAAAGTCCCTCTCCAAAGATTGACTGGCTCATTGTTGAGAGAGTTCGAAAGAAACAAGTGCTGGAAGAAGAAGACTCTTCAACTAGACGACGCAGGTTGCTATCTCTCAAGTCCCGACCGTGGGAAACCGTCGGGGACTTCCTACGAGCTCCCACTTTCCCATTGTTTTTGATACGGAACGTTCGATGCAGTTTGTTGTACCCCGCTTTAATAAATACCCCTTCCTCCGTATCTGGAAACTGTCTTTTTTAATCTTCATATCGGGGCTTTTGCCGGAGAGAAATAAAAGTACGTCGACTCGTAAAAATCGGATAAAAAGACGATAATATTATTGTAATGAACGGAGACGTAGATTTGAAGTCTGTGGAGCGCCCTAGTTCTCAAGCAGTTATGCCCGTTCCTGCAGGCTTGTTACGAGCTGAACGCAGCGTGGACTATAAATAGAGAAACCTAAACTGTCGTCGGGGCATTTTTTTCCCGCACCCCGTTCTTTCCCTTGTAATCCGATTTCGCACTTTTCAGATCACACAACGGTACCGCGTTTTATGAGGTTGAAACCCGCGCCGGCGCAATGAAACCGCGTTTCTGGGTCCGAGATAGTTCGTAATGCACAGCGAATCCCTTGCTGTATAGTTTATTTTGCTTCCTCACCACCAAACGTAGAAAAGCCTAGAAGTTGCAGGGAGTTATGAAAAATATTGGTAAGCAATGCATGCATTACGGGGGAGTCCCAAGTTGAATATGATTTTGAGTGTGAATAGATCGTGGTTTTACAGGAACAACATAACCTAACATTAATATGTTACAAGCAGAACTACTTTTACAAATTGATTGAAAGTATCACTATAAATAGATATCCCTCCTCATGCTCCGCAATTTTAAATGACTGACAATGGTTTTTCAGACAAACCGAATTGATTAAGCGAACTAGTAAATAATCAAAAAAAAATATTTTCCAAAATCGGTTGAGAATCGCGAAAATAGTAGGGGACATTGGCAGGCATGGGGGGCATCAGGTTTTGGGATTGGTGGGGGGGGTCTGGTTCATTTCCCCCTCCGTCACCCCTCCGCACGAAAACTATAATCAAAATGAAATCCAGGCAGCGATTGCATGGAAGGATCGCTAGTTATCTCCTCTACCCCCTTCCACCCTTCGGCCAGTCAGCAATACTAAATTCCCAAGCTTTGTCGCACAACTAGACTGAAATTGGCATTGAACAAAGAAAGAATCTGGACAATCGGCTCATAATGATTTCGGCCTCAGCATTCATCAAACAAAACAAACAAAATTCATCAAACAAATACTCACGCACATACATACATACTCGTAAATAAGCTCATACCTGTTTTTTTTTCACGGATTCGGTCTTATAATGGTCTGAAACAGATTTGTATTTGGTTTTTGTTTCTCATTCTTGGGTTGTCCCACACACCTCTAGATAAATTCTAATAGGTTGATCCTAACTAAATCACTCGTGACGAAATTTTGGAAACCTATTTCCATGAAAAACGGAATTCGAGGGAGAAAGTTGTATTTTCGTGGAATTAGAAAACGTAACGTTTGAAAACTTTTATTGAAGGTTCCAATGGTTGTAGGAAATAGTAAATGAAGATGGAGCGTTACTATTCTCCAGATTTGAGCAAAATATGTCAAATATGAATTGAGAAAATTATGTTTTAAAAATTGGTACGTTTGAACATGAACAAAAGGATTTGAGGTTCGCAGATGCGCAGCTTGATACGATCTTGATGAATCTAAAATGAGGCAATCAAATTGTCATTTATGAAATATCTTCCGAATTTGAGCGAGATCATTCGAATAGGCCATGATTTGCTTGGTGGATTTTAAGCTCTTTGATGCGCAGTAAAATTGATTTAATAGTGATGCAGTAATGTTCGCCCCTTCCTACTTTCCCCTAGGAGTTTTTTTTACGAATAATTTATCCCAAATACTGCCACCTTTTCCTAGCACATTGCGCCCCCGAGGCGAAAAAACGGCACAAGGAAGATGAAAAGGTGTTCAAAGGGCGACGAGGAAGCGCCGTGCACAAGAGGGTGGTCCCATCAACGGCAAAAAATACCCACACGAGCCTCGTCCAGCAGACTCATGTTACCCCGGGCCAGTTGAGCTGATATGCTAAACGGTGTTTTCTTAGCCGCAAAAACTTCACATAGAACACGCCGGAGCGCGTATACTCGACAGATTTTTTCTATTAGTTTTTATATTCCCTTGTTGGGAAGAAGGACAGACTACGCGGGGCTTCGCCTTTTGTGGGTCACACGACTGGCTACAATCCAACACCTTGGGGAGGAAAATATAACCAAAAAACGACTATGTATCAACTCTTCGTTTTTACTGATAGTCTATCGACCTAATGATGAGCTCATTATCAGTTGGAAGGATATACATAAATTAGTGCGATAGTAGAAGTAAGTAAATACTATTCAATTTAAAAAAAATCCATTTTCTGAACACAAAAAATAAATAAAAAACATTTACGCAGTTCGCGTAAGTAGAGCCAACTTTTCGAATAGAGATAGGTAAAATATTAGTAGGTGAAAAGTCAAGCTTCATACGCGAAAGTCAAGTTTCACTGAATAAAGTTCGGTGATCATTTGTCGCTAGATGAGCCGTGATTAACAGTAATTTTGACTTAATCACTGGAAAATTTGTTTACAAAATGCTTTCCTATCTACGGGCCGCTGGATCGAGGAGCAAGTTGAAAAAAATGCAACGCAAATCGGTCAGCTGGAGCTCAGGGTGGAGCCCGTCATTTCATTTGTCCTCTGATGTCATAGAGAGGCTCCCTATCGAATTTCGTTGTAATCAGACAGACGATATAACTTTTAGCACACTCAGTTGATCAGGATGGAGCCTGTAAGGTCATTAGTCTCTTGTCCCAGAGAGGCTCCCAATCAATTTTTAACGTCCTACAGTAAACAGGAGAGATTTTAGCTCACTCAGCTTATCAGAATGGCGCCCCTCACTTTGATCATCTCTTGTTGTCCCAGAGAGGCTCTCTGTCCATTTTCAACGTCCTAGAGTGAACAGGGGAGATTTGATCGTCTCTTGTTGTCCCAGAGAGGCTCTCTATCAAATTTCAACGTCCTACAGTGGACATGAGAGATTTGAGCTCACTGAGCTGAATATGGCGCCACTCACTTCAATCGTCCCTTGTTGTCCCAAAGAGACTCCCTATCAATTTTCAACGCCCTACAGTGAACAGGAGAGATTTTAGCTCACTCAGCTGAAAATCGCGCCCCCCACTTTGATCGTCTCTAGTTGTCCCAGAGAGGCTACCAATCAAATTTCGACGTCCTACGGTTAACAGGAGTAATTTGAGCACGATTTTACCATCATCATGTTTTTTACTACGACTCGTGGTCAGCTGATCCTAACCAAAGTCAGCGAGGCACTAGTTCCGACATGATACTAAAACATATCAAAATTTGGTCCAAATCGGACTCGCGGTTTCGGAAGAGTAGTGAGCACGAAATTTTTTCCATAAATACATAACCAAATAAATAACTAAATATATATAAAGAAATCTGAAAAAACGAATGACTATCTTGTAGCGCATGATGGATGATTTCAATCGATTTTCACTGTAGTTTTCTCTTGCACTCTCCTTTCAGCGATAGAGACGTCCTGTCTCTAGTGCGGAGCGTGTAAAAGTTTGTACTTCCTCACGGCCGAAGGGATGGAAGCACTGTATTCGTTTAAGATATCGAACAATTATTTGTCCTCCACAATCAAAATTCCTCTTGTTTTTTGCGTTTTAGAAATTGTTAATCAATTTTGGTTCCGTGGCGGTCTTTCTGTGGTCTGTGGCAATTCCTTATCACGCCTATACCAAGTTTTAGTTTGATTTCAATGAAAAATTTAGGGATTGAATGGGATATCTTCGAGATGGTATTCTTAAATTTTATTGTTATTGAATCAATAATGGCGTGTTCTCACATGCAAACTTGAATTTTTTATAACGTAGGTTTTGTTCAAACTTGGAGGGCAGTTGGATACAGATTGCAGGGAGGTGCCCTAAAAGTTTTATCATGATTGGCTGAGTAATAGCCATTGCACATGCGTAAAAATAAATTTGTTTGGTAGACATAAAAAAGCGAGGCTATAAAAAGATAGTACGATTTTGAAGAACTTTTCAGGAATTTTGTGGGTTAGCTCTTATACGGTCTCCTATAAACTTTATTGCCGTAGAATTTGTTAATTTATTTATCAGAATTATAAATTCGTTGTTAAAATATATTCTAAAATGTATTTATCAGGATCAATATTAGCATGTGCGCATGCGCAACCTTGAATTTCTGATATTGTCGATTCGGTCCTTTCAACTAATTTTATACGTCCACGTCACAACTACCCAACCAACTTGGCAGAATTTTTTTCTTTATCGATCGTATAAAGGTCTATTATATAAAATAATAATTCAAAAAACCATGAAAATCAGTATAACACAATAATTGTAGACTGGGCTGTACGATAATAATCTCACTATTACGTTTAAAAGGTTGCCTTATAATGAATCAATTTTCGAGAGTAGCGGCTGTCGTGTTTTGGTTGTGTCGCCAGAAAATTATGCTTTTCCCGAGGGAATAAAATCCCGTGACCCACATACGGACCTCAACCGTCTGCGAGTGTCGGAGGGCTCGAAGGGACATAAAAAGCCGTCTGAGGGTTAAGAGAGAAGGGTTGCGGGTGAGGGGGAGGGGGTGGGGGGCTTCACGGCACTTTCAAGTGAATCTCGCGCTGCATTTGGGCTCAGGTCAGCTGTTATTAACTCCGCCCTTTGTGCACCCGACGGGCCCCTAATTTTCGGGGCTTGCACCCACCCCCGCGGCCGGGGGACGGTATTCATTTTTCAAAAAAAGAAGGAAAAAAATAAAAATAAAAAAACCTTTGTCTCCGTCGAGGGGAAAACCCGGTGGGAGGGAGATCGTTAAAAGGGCTCGTCCAGCTGAAGCCCGTTTGGTTAGTTTGGAACAATCCGGACGAAATCCTGGTCGTGATCCTCGTGGACCGGGGTCAAGTTTCAAATGATAGTCATTATTATGTGGAGGACGAGGAGAAGCTATCGCTATATATGTAATCTATCGCACCGTAGGATACAAGAGAATGCGTTTCGGTAAATCGAATGGGAAATGTCTTCCGTAAAGCAATGTACTTGGGTACAGAGTGCACAATGCGTTTAGGTAAATTGATTGAAAGTGAAAATACTCAAAAACACGAAGAACGGAAGGGCGGGTTATCTCAGTTCGCCAGCCCTACTAAATAACTTACCAACTATGAATTAAGATTAAAATTGTTATTAGCAGCTAGAAATCCGATGAAATTTACAACCTGGTACATGCTGGAAGCCCTCAACAATCACTGGGAATAAATAGCACAGTGGATAATCATATACTGCAATATTATGGAGCAGTAAGTAACCGCTACAGTCACCATTTGCAAGAAGAAGACAACATTGAGTAGTGGTGTTTTAATTATTTATAGTGATGGAACGGATTATTCAATATCCAGTATTTCTTGGATCATATTAAACGGGCCATTACAGCGGGCACTATAAGTCTTGATCACTTTATCCAAATGCATTACCTTTCGTCTGAGGTCTGTCCCCCAACGCATTGCGAACCTTTCCGGAATGCATTGCGTTTTACACATCTTTTACCCAAACGAAACTCCTTCGTAGGATAGCATACATAATAACGCCACAGGATTATCTATATGTATCTAGGTGAGGTATATTTTAATTTTGCTCCAAATCAGTTGCCCAAACGTTGGGGGCCTTGGATTGGAGGCTTATAATGGTAAACAAGCTGTCGTTGAACGTGGAGAAATGCTCCATGACTTCGCTAAAGCGTTCTGTTAATCCTACAGCCTATAACTATAGTAAAGACGGGCAGCTTCTAAGCCGAAGATCCATGATTAGGGATTTTGAGTACTTGTTAAATGATCATATGATCTTTAATGATCACTTTGATGATGAAAGGCCGCGAAGATGCTTGGATTTCTGAAGAGAAATACGAGGGAATTAAAGGATCCTCTTTCGCTGACCACACTATGCTCATCGCTGGTGAGCCCGCTTCTGGAACATGCTGCCGTAGTTTGGTCACAATATTATTTATGAATGCCAAATAGAAGATTCAGGGCCGGTTCCAGGAATATGCATCCTGTAGAACGGGCGTCAATTGGGATGTCTTTAACTGTTCGGAGACGATGTCCCTGTTATGACTAAATACCTCTCAAAGAATTGAATTTCCATCTACCGCCATACGTCTCTTCACTCACACAGACCTTTTTTCTCCGAACCGTTGCAACCAATTACTTTTTGAACGATTCTCTATTAAGCAAACGCAAAGAGAGCTGAATCAACTAGTATATCTTCCGGACGACGGCGACGTTGATCTGTTGTGTTGGAGAGGCAAATTTCAAGAGATGTGCCAGAACTTCTGTTGTTGGATTGTGAAGTTGTTGGTTGTATATCAAATTTCTATTATTTTAAAAATCATATTTGTTACCTGCACTATGCTTCTCTTTTATTTATGTATATATATATTTTTTAACGCTCCTTGTCTGTATTGTAAAATCTATTAAATGATTATTTTTCTTTTCTGAATATTGAGCTAATATTAGGCTAATTAGTGTATTTGAATAAATAAAATAAACAAACTTAGTGAATGATGTTATTTTGTACAGAGTCCACCAATGTAGAGAAAGCATTGTGATAATTTCATAAGTATTGAAAAATATCCTTTTAAATCGAAATTTCCACACCACTTTAATTTTTAGACACCTTGTTTTCATTATTTATTCTGCAAAATTAACTTTACATCCTAACTTGATGTTTGACGAGTTTATCAATGATGAGACAGATCGGACCCCAGATGATCCCGATGAATTTCAGCGCTGCTGAGTCATATCAAAGTAGCGTACGACAACAACTTCGTATTTTTGTAACCAGCACGACTTTTAGAGTTTTCAGTGAAGTTCGTTTTAATCTTCATGTATTGTGGATTGGCGCCTAGATGATCTATTATCGATTTTTTTCTTGGGGATTACATGTAGCCTATGTGCATGAGCTAACGTAAAAGTTATTAAGTGCTACACCCTTCTGTAATTGAATATGGCCCCACCCATCTCATCCCCCAAGTTTTCCAACTGATTGGTATGAATATAATCTCACGCGAATAATTTGAATCAGATTTAAACGATAATGATACGGATAAGATTATCAATTGAGTCAAAACTACAGGCTACTATTACTAAGATCTTTTACAATGAGCAGTTGGTAATTTTATTATGATTTTTAAACCTTTTATACCTTGATAATGTCACTACAGCCCTATGAATTGGACGATTTCAGTTCAGCATCTCTGGGACATTTACTTGCAAAGATAATAAAAATCACAAATATTTAATGACAATGTCATAATTTTGTAATGTTTAAATTTACTCTAATTAATAGAAATATGAAGTAAACTTTTTCCCAAGGCTTCACGAGGACGGAAACTAAGACACCTTGGCAAAGTTTTCCACCGCGCAATACTTGGTGATTCATTCATCAAGTCCCGGAAAAGGATTTCGTTCGGAAAAGGAACTTCTATTCTTCCTACGTATTCTTTGTGAATCACCGAAGATTGGACATTTAAGAAACAACGCGTGATCACGAAGGTTTCGTCATAGTTGGAGTTGACTCAGAAAGAATACAACATCTAGAGTCGTCATGATATAATACTGATATTAATAGAACAATAATTTATAATGCACATACAATCACACTGCTGTTCTAGTAGGAAGAATACTTCAACAAGACTTTCCAAAGTTGGTGCAATCATCGTTTACCAATCAAAACAAAAGAGCTACGGGTTATCATTCCATATCTACTGAACATTCCACAAACATCAACACAGCCTGGTAGATTGTATGTTTTCCGATTTGCTTGCTGAATACAAAAGTACTGACGGAAGGTGAACAAGGAATTGATAGAAATGGTTAAGAAAGGATGCATAGAATAGAAGGAGAAAGAAAGAACGCATATAATAGGATAGATAGAAAGGATGCAATGAGAAATACAGAAAGAAGAGCTCGGATATAAGGATGACATTATTGCATATGATGTCTCTAATGGGTGTCTTCATGGTTATCTTTTTTATTTGCTCATTAGATAGATCTGAGAGAGAGCTTTCGGAGAAGGTGCTATATGAGGAGTATCTGATTAGTAACGAGGCTCTTCATTCATTTATGGGGGAACCCTCAGTTCCATTTCACTACTACGTCACGCGTGATCTTACTACCCATTTATTGGCCAGAATAAACAGTCTATTGAGCTGAAAATTGATTTTTGGGGATTTTCAGGTGCGCTTAATTCGAATCTGGGGTCAAAAATGTGAAATTCCAACACGTGAAAGTTCCCCATTTTATGAAAGTTATGATAAATTTTTCCATGTAGAAACACTAATAGAACGAGAGATAATCATTATCTTACATTCATTAGAAAGCGTTTTATCTTGTACAGTGGTTTGCTAGTAATTGTGAATGAATTACTAGAATCAGGGTCCGTAAGAACAATTGAAATCGAGATGCATGAAAAAGTGTAGATTTGTATCGAAATATAATTATCAATGACTATAATTAGATTTTTGCCGGTATTTATGGTGAATCACAGGTATAACGAGGCGTATGTGGGGAATGACATAGCTTTATAAAATATGAAGACGGTGACATGTAAAGGTATTTGCTTCAATTTGAGAATACATTTACAATTAATTAATTTTTCTGTATCAATTATTAAGGCGCTAAAATATCGTGGTGGTCGGAACAGGGAGAGCAGGCACTGTCTGATGATAGTGCGAAAACGGCGAGTAGTTTGGCGACTGACTGCAATTTCACAATAAATTGTTCAGTGATGCAATAATAGGTGGGCAAGAGGGTTACGTGGGAATGACCGGAAACCGTTCGCGGGCCAGGTCCGGTCCGGAATAAATCAAAACCATCTCCAAGCAATAACGGAAGAAAACTGCAAATGACTTTGAATCGGATCTCACTCAAAAGAGACCCCTCAAGAGAATAGCGACCCCGCCAAAGTCATTATAAAAATGTACAGACAGTTAAAAAGGACGGCAATTGTGAAAGACGATCATCATTGTCCCGGGAATGAGTTATGGGTTGGCAGCAGGAACCAGCGTTCCCGACAGTTAAATTCTTTGAAGAGGAAAAGATCCTTCTAAAAGGCCATTCCAGCCGTTGGTTTCCGATCGTACCCTTTCAAGAAATTTGAATAAATAAGCAATATATCTTTAAATGGACGAGGTCTTCCCACCCCAAGGAGGAATCTTTTGCAAATCCGGAGGAAGTCAGGTTGAAGAGAGGATCAGGGCTGAGGGCAGTTCGACAGCGTTGGGCCTACAGGGGGTAGTGACCGGTTCTCTTTTAGCCCTTTGCGGATGAAGCAGATTTAATAGCTCTGGTTTCTCTCCTTATTAACCGACCACCCTCTTATTCGCCGAAAAGGTGACCCTTCCACTTTACGGGACCTTTGGTTGCAGTTTTCGACAACGGGCTGGGTAGGGGTGAGACGAAAGAAATGCAGTTTCTGCGAGACTGAACTTGTTTGGACACTTGAGCGGGCTCGGGGGTTCGGGAGAATCTCTTCGAGATGTCAGGTTTTCTCAATGGACATATTTTCTGCCGCAAAACAGGAAGAAAACTCCTAAGAAGTTACCACGAGAATTTATTTATAATAGAAAGATCCATTACTGAAAAGGTAACATTAAAAACATCTACAGCGTCACCAACCCCAACCTGACACCACATAGAGTAAGACCCACTCATTACAAAAACATTGTGCCGATGACTATGTTTTTTTACAAAAACACTTTTAAGCGGAAATTGGTATTCGAGCAACCGTGTAGTTTTCAAAACCACCTAAATAGGAATACCCGAATTAGTTATTTGTGGAATAAAATGCGTGTAAAATGGAAATACTAACGCTACATCAATTGAAACAATGTGATTTTGGGAGAACATTGTTAAGAAAGAACCAATTCTAATTTGAAAAGAGAAGAGAGTTTTCAGTATAGAGTATTTTATGTGTGTTCTGGCGAATAATGACAGTAGAATACCCTGAATCTGAATTAGACTCAAATGTACTCTGTTCCGAATGCCCAAAATTCATTTGTTGTGAAAAATAGTAGTCAACAATGCACTTTCTGTCTTGAATGAGACAATGTAAATATAAGGTGGAGTTAACTGTAACAAAGAGTTGTTTTAAATTCGAAAAAAAATTGGCAGTTCACAAGATTCAAAATTACAAAATGGTAAAAAAAATTAATTAATTAAAAATAAAATAAAAATCTGGTGCTGAATCTAGCTGATGGCATGTGAATGAACCGGAGGGAATCAGTTGAAGAAAACTACACAGTTATTAAATTCCCCGATTAGTTGTTTTCTCGTCACCTTTCTACAGAGTAAAATAAATCAACAGGAAATGATTAGACCAGTTCAGTAAATCATTTCGGCTAGGGAGTATAGTTCCTGGGATGTTTGCTTGAAATATTAGAGAGTTTTTGTTCTTCCCGTAAGATTTTCTCCCGTTGACGTGTAGAGCAGTGTCTAGAGCAAGCAGCTGGAGATGCTAGCTCTTCACGTTATTTTTACGCGTATTTCTACACGTATACGTGAAAAACCAAACGCTAACGTCACGTTAACGTCTCTATAAGTGTTTCAGAAGCTGTTTCGTATTCTTTTCGTACAACCTATTCTTATTTAAATAATTAATTGCTTTATAATTATTTATAAATATATAATTATAAATACATTTATTGCTTAGGTACCTTAAATGGCTGAATTTTGTTGCGGAGCACTTCACTATAACCTCTCGACTTTTTGACCAACCAACGTGTTGTTGGCAACCACACAGTAGTTACCTTCGCTGATAACTGCGTAACTGCGGTTACCTTGGTCACACTGATTACCGGCAACTGTTGTTACCTTTGCGTCAGGCTATGATGACTACCCGTAGGCCGAAATTCCAACGAATGCATTTTCCCGTGCACGTGTAGATAGGCCTTTTTCCCGTACACGCGTAGTTCTACACGTTGACGTGAAGATTCGCGCATGCGCAGTTGGTATTTCAGTCTTTTCACGTACACGGGTAGAAAATTACGGGAAGAACAAAAACTCTCTATTGAAACTATGATCATAAACAAACGAATTTTCGGGTGGTCGAATTAGCCGCACCGATTCGACGTAATTAACAAAAGTAAATAGATACATGCATACAGAATTTAAAAAAATATATAAATTAGAATAAACTCGGCGCCCGCGAGTGGCTCCGCCCCTTGACCCCGTTGGGGCCCCCCAGACCCTCTTTTGCTTTCACCTTGACCCACGGCTAAACATTAGAGGAACGCGGAACACCCACCATTTCAAATTTCAGCTTCATAGGAATAGCAAAGAACTTAGCTTCGAATCTCACTCAGCTGATCTGAGGCACTCTAGGCTTCATGACGTTCCAGGGGTTCTCCATTTCAAATTACATCTTCATAGGTTGAATAGCAGAGAAATTAGCTCCGCCGCGACTTTAGCCTCGTTTTTTCGTGACAATTTCACCTTCAGGTCCTGGTAAAAGCGTTTTCCGCGCTAAAATACAATAAACGGTTGGAAGAGTTAGGAGTTTTTTGAAAACAAACATAATTCCATGAAGCTTAATCGCTATGGTGTTGATTATTAAACCGTTTATAATAGGGGGAACAATGGTTTTGGTTTTGCTTTCCAGGATACCTGCTGCCAGTATTTGTGAGAGGTGGGAAAATTCCACAAAATTAAAATGTTCACTTCCGTTTCAGTAGTATCTAGGTTATAGGCGTAGTCTAAGTCCCTCTTTCACGCTGAGTAGAGTTTGAAAAAAGTCGTAACTCCATCAGCAGGCCTCCTGTTACTGATGGAATCACAGACAAAACCCGAAGTCCACCTGATTCCTGCCGGCTGGCAGCGGGGGCTGAACAAATCGATCCAACACGACTTATTTATTCGGGGCCTTGAAAGCCAAAGAACTCATGTTTCCTAGTCCTCCTGGCCAACGTCACCTTCCATCCAATCAAAAAGCCGGTGGGCGGGGCCTATAAACAGAGTCAGGTAGTCCCAGGTACCCTTTACCTTTAGACCCCCATCATCAACGGACAACCTCCTCCTTCTGGAAAGACAACCACTTTCTGTAGCCGCGCTATCATTAGTAATTAACAGTGGGCAGTTCTTTTTTAACCCTGAGCAATACTAAAGGTCTTGCCCATCTTGATTGCTTGCCCAACAGATCTATTTTAGGACTACGATATTTGCAGGTCATTTGGCTAGGTCTACATGAAAATTTGGAAAACGTTAATGAGTTGCTCTTGAAAAACAGATGCGAAACGCTTATAGGTACAGTTATGTTACTATAAGAGTTCCGTAATACAAATACAATAATACTTGTTACTTTATAGAATGGAAGAAGAAGAATGAGAAAGAAATGAAGTGCATTCAAATCATCATGCTACTCACACTCCAAACTACCATGCATGATATAGGTGTAGGTACACTATCCGTCTGCCGTAAGTAGCGGCGTTTTAGGCAATAGGTAGGTATATTGGAGGAAGCTCTTAGATTTCAAAGGAAAGGCCCAAAGAGATTAGTAGTAGCTCTGATAGTCAAAAAATAAGGTAGATCTAAACAGATTTGAAGTGTTGCGTCGTTAGATCAGGGCCATTGAGGATCTCAACATTTTCATCAGCAGTTGAACCTGGCTAAAAGCAGCTATAGTCGAAAGTATTCAGCAAGGACCGAGCATCAGCAGAACACGTAGAACATGTCCTCCACGAGTACGGAAATTACACAGTTAGCAGCCCTCAGGCCTTCTTCCAGCTTACAAGAAAAAATTATGTACGGATCTCTGCAGGACTTTCAAGGTCTTTCATGTCACATTCAAAATGTTTGTGATCATCAGTCAGAATGTAATTTCAGATCGAGCTCAATACATTGAGGGATACGGTTGTTGTTTATACCCGGTTTTAAAAGCGCAATCATCTGTTCGAAATAAAGTATGACTCAACGGGATCCACGACTGCTTGGTAAAAAATTATAATAGTGACAGAATTAGGCAGAGAGCGAAACCCGTACAATTCCTCGAAAACTACGACGGGCAGGACCGACGTCACGAAATACTGCATGTATCATTGAAGATCCAGGAGTGTGATATCCTGAATTACTGCATCTCGAAGGCACGAGAAGACATGATTGTATCATTAATAGCTACTGCGCATGCGCACATGTGAAATACTTGTAGGACCTTAATTTCTACAGTTTTCATCCGATTCTGATGAAATTGTCAGCGAAAACACGGTTTAGGTTGTTGATGGTCCCGTACCTATTTCATTGTTTTCAACTCATCAGTTCATTTTGCGCTTGCACAAACGTAAATTATATTGAGTATAATTTTTTATTTTCTTAATTAACCAATTATGACATTTTACGCAACTTCTTCAGCTATGAAAATTTTCAGGATCATTTAAAACTTTCCAATGATCTATTCATGATAGGTAAACAAGGAAGCTATGTGCCACACCCAACTTGGCAGACGTTTTTTTCGTGTGTTTCAAACTACTGAATGTCCTCCATTGAAATACAGGGAGGATTCGGATGAGTGTGAAAATATTTTTGGGTAAAACTACGAGTAAAATGCCGTCATGCGCTATTGTATTTAATCCGTTTTGCGAGATATATCATAATTGGGAAACGCTGAGGAAAGTTAGGATGATTTGAACGAAAAACGCCAGTTTCATGCACAAAATGAAGATAACACAAGCCTTTTATAAATACCTAACTGGTTAGTTTGCTGTAGTTGTAAAAATCAAGATTTGATTAGGATTAGGCTTCCAAATAGCTATGTTCGAATTAAGAGTATTAATGCCACCTCTCAAATTTTCCCAGCTTCTCCCAAGTCATAGAAAACTGAAGGGGGAGGCTCCCCCCCCCCCCATCTCCCATCCCCATATAGCGACGGCCTTGTCAAGATAACAAAGAAAAATCTTACCAACAACAAACAACGGGCAAACAGAACTAAATAACCGCTATAAATAACAATAATGATCACAAAAGACTGAACAACAAAATAAAATAAATAACCTAATTGTTTCATCACTGGGCAGATGGGTACCTCAGGCAATAATGGGTACCTAATCGTGGAATACCTATCATCATCACACCAAACAATAAGAAGGAAAAAAAAAAAAACATTTTTTTTTTTTCTTTGAAGATGTTTCATGAAGGTCCTTCTATAGATGAGCTTCCTTCCGCGCGCCCACATGCTGCCGGAATTCAAGAAATATCCGCCGTCCAAGGATCAGTGACAGATGTGAACTGCGGAACAATGTTATTCGAGTGTTTTAACAAGGTTCTGAGCCGGGCTCACCAACCAGTTGGCGCTCTGCTGAACGCGGTTCCATCCCGAATTAAACCCGTATTTACTCTATAGCATTTCCCCCGTTCGCGTTGTGTGCGCAGACTGTCGCAAATGTCACGTTTCCTGCATTTTTTTTCCCACGAATGAAACTTGGAGAATATTGGTCGAATATCAACTCTCACTAGAGTAAAATAATGTCGAAAAAGTTGGTATGTGATGTTGAATGAATTAAGTCTAATTTGTGCTGAATCGACTCCGAATTTTGATTAACCAGATCTTGATATAATCTACACGTATCACATTTCCAGAATATGTCATAATGAACTGCCACCCCCTCCTAGCGATGTGAAATACCCGGATATTTATGTTTATGTTAGGGGAAAGTGACCAAATATGAGATACATTCCGAATATGAGATACCACGCTATAGCATCTACGTATGTGATGTTCCACTCACGCAAATTGGCTATTAACTCGTTTAAGCGAATTTTCGTAAAAAATGAAACTATTGCAAAGGTCCCAAACATTTTAAAATGCAAATTTTTGAAAAATTTCTTCATTGAAATCTTTAAATTCTTGTATTGTTTCTTTCTATGATTTTTCAAACTTTCGCACACTGGTGACGTCAAAGCACCTCTCCTGCCTGGGTAGGACCCCTCCGCCAACGTGTGACGTCACCAGTTCAAACTTTGAAAAATCATAGAGAGAAAACTACACCTCGTAGGAGAGTGCGGATGGTATCAAATTTCTTAGAATGGAATCTATTTTCATTAAAAATATAAAATTAATACATGGGTAATGCTCATTTTGTGGATGAAATCATAATATTTATAAGTTTCTGGTTCTTCGGGATTCATAATGGTCGTCCTAATATGAGACAGTCTCATTTTGGGAACGCTGTGGATCTCATATTGGGCAACCTGTTGCTGAATTGGACAAACACGGAATTTGTCGTAAGTTGATTTTTTCAAGCTCTTTTTGAAAATTATTTGAAATCTGGATATAAAATATTGAATAGGGGATGTGAATGAACAGTAATAGTAAAAACCAACCACCAACCGAAAACCAAATGTATTAGGTCACTTTCCCCAATGTATCGGGATAAATACTGCAGAAACTCATATATTTGGAACTAATGAAGATAAATTGTTTTTTAATACCAGCGTTAACAGCAGGATCTCAAGCATACGGAAATGGCAATAACTCAATTTCGACATCCGGTAAGATAAGGTCCCCTATTGCTACGACGGGTCATAAATGAGAATACCTGTAACTTTCCGAACACTTCACATCCACCAAGTCAACCATGATGCACTTGGAAGGTGGAATATGGGACATCAAATTGATGGGGAAATTATCAAGCGAGTCAAAATAGTCAGTTGGCTCAGACAGCAATAATCACATCGCTGGCAGTTGTAACAAGTACCATAACTACTAATAGGACTGTAACAAGTAACATCCATGAACCAATTACATGTTGGTATTTTTCTTCAAAATAAGATATATTCATTATTTTAGGAGGAAAATCGAATATACTAACTATGTCATTCACATTATTCAGCCATACCGTGTGATCTCGTAGAACAGCTGACTTTCTTGCGTTTCATCTCTCAAATTTTTTTCTTCAAGGGGTTTCAAATCTTTTTTTGCAGAATAACTCACTGATGAAAAAGGTTCAAGCAAAGTGCCATCAAATAAAAACACATGTAGGTTCGTCAAAGCGGCATCTCCTGATCCACGGATTTGATTCAAAAGGCCATCACTCGAAGGGGAAAATCGAATTGATGAAGAACCTCACGCGTTGAAACTCGGGGATCGCACTAAAATAGCGATAATCGCAACGGCCGGCGGCTAGAAACCTAGAAACCCCTCTCCTCGCACCCACCCAGTAAATTTCAACGAAAAATTTTCATGACAATGAGACAAGCTGACCCTCTCTCTCTCTCGCTGGGCGAATGTGGTGCATCCCATTGTCGGGAACCTGCATTCGGTGCATCGGGGGCCCCCTTCATCCCCCTGCAGTTTCCTGGGCCTCCGGTTTTTGAGAAAAATCCCCCCCGGTGCTTCCTTCACCCCCTCGGCTTCGGCCGTTGAACG
The DNA here is from genome assembly GCA_030762985.1 of Adelphocoris suturalis. NCBI lineage: Eukaryota > Metazoa > Arthropoda > Insecta > Hemiptera > Miridae > Adelphocoris > Adelphocoris suturalis. Next base: position 161,350,415 of record CM061040.1, read on the forward strand.
GATTTCGCGCGGAAGGTTCGTCTAGGCGGGCTGCTGGGGTTTTCTCACGGTTTCTCCGCAAGTGCAATGACCGCCGAATTAAGGCGATGCGTGCGACAATCAGAGCAGGTCCCCGTTTTTCGCGAACTGCTCGAAACACACGCAAGAGACTAAAACAAGTCATTTTATCCCATTATTTGGATGTTCTTAACTACTGCATTACTATACTGCTTTGCATACTAAGATTTTCCCATTCAAAATATCGCTTTTTAATTTTTTAAATACTATTTGGACTCTTCAAAAGTCCCTCTTTTTTATTGTTATCATTTGAAACACCTCACATATGATTAAAATTAAATAATTATCGTTTATAAAAATTAGGGAGCAGCAGTAAAGTTTTTCGCTAGGATTGATTACTACTTACATCTTCTTCTTCTTTATATTAATAAAGTAAAGTGTCTGTATGTGGGTACCTCCATCACTTTTAAAAGGATTGACCGATTTGCGCGATTCTTTTTTTAATATGACCAGCCACTTTCGGCGCAAAATATAAGCCACATCAAAATTGCGCAACCTCTGCTCAGCTGAGTGAGCGAAACGAGCAACATTCCCTACGTACATCGGATTTCAACGAGTGTTTTCCTACACATAAACAGCCATACCGAGCGAGCGAAGCGAGCAATATCCCCTACATGTTTCAATTGTAATACACCTGAATAGGGGGTAAAATACCATCGCATGTACATAGCCACACCTTGCGAGCGAAGCGAGCAACTTAATGGGGCGTCCGGGGTGCTTGCCCCCCAGCTGGACGTGAGGCGAGAGAAGCGAGCCGGAGCGGCTAGTCTAAACAATATTTGAAGAAAAAAAAACCCGTCAAGCAATTAGTAAGGTAATAACTATTGGACCCGGAGGATTGCAACATCCAGTTTTCTTGAAGTTTCATCCCATAGGAAAACCACGTTACCAGGATTACTGTACCCAAACACGCAGCACATAACCATCATGAAGGTCTAATAATTAATACAATAAAAATATGCCTAATAACGTGATGGAATGAGTAGTAAGCAAACTGCTTCTTTAACTTATAATACATTTGGTTACTATGTGGTCTGAGGTCTCTAATTTTGTTGTCGAGGACCTCTGTGGATGACAGTGTGGTTGTTCATGTGCAGTAGGTACCTAACTACCGTTTTTGATTATTTTTTTCGTTTTAATTGTTTGTATGTGGTTCTTTACTATAATTATCAACTGAATGAGTGTCTAGAAGGAGTGCGTATGTTAAAAATGACGAACGAGAAGGAAGCGGTTTCGGTATCGTAAACTACCGGTAGATTGGAGTAAAATGCAGTCAAAGAGAAGAGACTAGTGCTGGAAATGAGAAGCTAAAAGGCGTATGTTATCAACCAAATGAAAAAAAAAAATTTTTTTGAAATAGTGAGTTTTGAAAGTTTTTTGTCCACCTGAAAAGTTGCGAAAAATAACATATGCTCTTCTTCTAGACACCCATTCAATTCATTAATGATCAAATTTTCATTTTTGAGACGAATTGATGGGGTTGGCGGTGCGGGAAAAAAATTGTAGAGAGCAAAAGGGCGACGTTAGGTACCGACAAGAGGAAAATCATATCAATGAACAATTTATTTAGGGCAGTTTACCTTGATAGTTCAGAGCACAATTGAAGCAAATACATGTCATTATCACAAGATACGCCAAAATCTTGCGAGCATTGAATAACATTGTACTTACTTAGTGTTAAATAAAGAGCAAATAGCAACAGGACGCTGTCAAAATCGCCCGAGTACGTAAAAACAGATGTACCGGCGGAAAACCTCTGGATTTTAGTTGTTGGGGACCTCGACAAAGACCGGTAGCAGTTTGAGCCTTACTGAAAGCTTCCTTCCGTTCAAAACCCCTTTGACTGGCACTACCCTGTGACCGGCACCCCCCACTCAGCCCTTATTCTCTCTACATTGACGGTGATTAATACATCAATCATCAGAAGCAAAGAGGTGTCCCTTAGAAGTAGTAACCGGCTTTTTCTAATGATTTATTTATTCGCAACAATGAAACATTGAACTTTGACGCGACTGCAAGCGGACGTATATCAGGTTCTGTTCGTCCTAGAGTGGTTGATTACTGATGCACAGAAGCGCTTAATCACGAGCACCAAAGCTCCATAGGTTTCTCTTAAGTGTTTACTGAAAATGCACTTTTAGGCGAAGTTCGTACACACCGAATGGAATGAAGATCAATAATTGTGATCAAAGACGCCTTCCGCTCTCTAGCTTGTTCATGCATTTTCTACACATAGGCGCGAGGGAATGTACACATGCAAACAATCAACTATTAAATTTTGCGCGCTCTTTGATCTACAAACTATGAACTTCATATACAGCAGAATGATTAAATTACTGAAGGGTGGGATCAAGTAGGATAATAGAGCAGATAACTTTACAATGCGGTTTGGATCTAACGTGGTGACAGTGAGTGGACAGTAAGTTTTAAAATCGAAAGTGTTTGCCCATGCATTTGTCCATGCATAATGTATTGAATTAGTTGAAGAACAAAATACAAGACGAAATAATTGATGAGTTGACGTCATAAGAACTTAACGTTTGCGCACGCGCACTGACAACCATTAATCGAACAGCAATGAAATTTATAGGGAAAGATCTGGGAGCTAAACCGCATAATCTCTATTATTATTAAGAATGAAACTCCGTTTGTCTGTTTGTCCGCGCTATGCACGGCCAAACGGCTGAGTGGACCGGATCTACGAGTGGGGGGATCTTCTTGGGATTTTCCAAAAGTGGGAGCGAGCGAATTTAAAATTGTTTAATCCCACCCGAACCATGGGCCGTAGGGCGGGAGGGGGGTCGAAGTAAGAATTAATGTGCGCTTTTTGGACTTCCCCGCTTCCCCTACCCCTCTAAACGGCCGTCGAAAATTCCGGAAAAATACCGGTTTCGTAGGTTTTCCTACGAGGAAGACGACGTCGCGATCGGATCGCGAAAAAAGTATCGGAAAATGCGTAAAAAAATGCGAGAGTACGGACCCGTTTTCTCGAAAATTCCGACGAAAAACTTGGTTTTTTTAAATTAAAATATACCCCATAAAGGTACGTTTTTCGGAACGGTTTTTGCGGGCGAAATAAAGGTTTGATCCCGCCGAATCTGAATCTGAAATCGGATATCGAAAAAAGTGACGAGATCTCGGTCAAATTGCGAGCAGAAGCGAGGCGAAACGATTAATAGCAGAAATTAATTTTGTCCCGGACGCGAGAAGGCTCTACGAAGACGTCAAGGGGTTCGATAAGGCGGGGCTTGCACCTGACGGGAACGGGTTGCGAGCAGGTACACGCACTTACGTCTTGAAGGGTATACAGGTATACCTTGCGAGCGAAGCGAGAGCCATGTCAACAGAATAAATTCGGATTTTTTCCTACAAATATACAGCAATACCTTGCGAGCGAAGCGAGCAACATCCCCGAATAAACTTTTTGTGGTTCCACGTAGTTTCATAAGATTTAATTTGTTTGTAAGAATTTCCAACAGAAAAAAACGTCTGCCAAGTTGGGTGGGCAGTATAACTTCCTCAAGCGAGCGAAGCGAGCAGCATCCCTTACAGAAGTTAAACCTACCCTTAGGGATCTATCGTTTGCGAGCGAAGCGAGCAACATTCCCTACATGCCACACTTTGCGAGCGAAGCGAGCAATATTCCCTACATGCCACACTTTGCGAGCGAAGCGAGCAATTGAATGGGGGGTCCGGGGGGCTTGCCCCCCGGCTGGACGTGGAGGCGAGCGTAGCGAGCCGGAGCGGCTAATCCTTGATAATTTCAAGAAAATCGATCCATTAGACTCGGAGTTTTGTCTGTGTGAATCAATTCTAGTTTCGCGCATGCGTTATAGTTATTACACCACCAATCGCGATATAATTCATAGGGAATTTTCCTGGAACATGTGCCCATCTACTCCCCGGGTTTTAACGAAAGTAGGCCAGTAGACAATAAGAAATCGACGTTGTAATAAAGTAACGTTTGAGCTTGCGCACATACTACTATTTATGTCACGGCATTGGTAGTTATAGGGGACCGTCTAGAAGCTATCCCGCACAATCCCTGAAAATTTCATCAAAATCGTTCCATCAGACAAAATTGCGTCAATCGATATTAGTTTCGCGCATGCTCAATAATTATTACTTAACCAATCGCAATATAATTTATAGGGAATTTTTCTAGAACATATACCCAATTACCAACCCAGTTTGAACGAAATTGGACCAACAGATGATGAGATATAGACATTAAGAGAAATTTACTTATGCGCATGCGCACAGGCTACTCTTGATTCGACGGCATTCTAAATTATACGGAACTGTCGAGGAGCAAACCCGCACAATCTCTGAAATGTTCATTGGAATCGGACTGAAACATTATAGTTTATGGCGTGACAAGGACAGACAGACAGATACGGAACTAAAATTAATCAGCAATCTCTGAAACGCAAAAAGCAAGAAGAAATTTTGACTTTGGAGGGCAAAAATTCTGTTGACTTCAATCAAGAAGTCAAAGCTCCTCTACCTTCTATAGTGAGGAAGCAATACAAGCCTGAGGTCATGATACAAAATTGTAGGTACTTTTTACTGAAGGTAATACTTTTATTAAGTACCTACCAACTAATAGAAGCAAGAAAAAAATTGAATGAATGTCATTTGATTTTTGAAGCTTGAAATGAGTAGTTTAGGAATTTTTATAATACATGAATATTCCAAATGGGAAAACCTAGGAGAAACTGAGAAATGCCTTATTCAAAATTCATTCGAATGATTTAGAGAATCACTTGTTGTAACTTCACTACCTATGTTGATATATTGGCATTCGCCAATAATTACATCAACATCAAACCCTCCATGTGTTCCATTATCTGTTCTGGTTTCATTTCATTAATTGCAAAATATAGAAGTCTTGTAGTGTTGCACAAAGTTCTAGTTTTCTCTCATTTTAATATTATATATATTTTACTGTGTCAGTAATGTAAAACATGGCGCAGTCGGTAGGCAAATGGTACCGATCCAATCAGTTGTTAGTCCATTGAAACACAACGATCCAAACATTCCAACGTATGATTCACTTTACGGAATCGAGTTTATTATAACTTTTGTCCCATATAGATGGGCTTGAAAAGCGTAGGGAGGTGATTTATGAAATCTCATTAGTTTTCAGTCGGTGGGTGCCTTGGTTTCTGATTCTGGTTACTATTGTACCTGGAAATCAGCTCTTGCTAAATGTAGAAGGACTAAGTAGGTGTTTCATTTAATTCAATTAATTTCTTCTCGGTAGGGGATACTATTATACAATTATATTATGCAGATAACATATAATATAATCCCATAATGATAGTAGCATAAAAGTGTTCTAGTTATGGAAGCTATGCAATACAGTAATAATCACCCTTTGTGTAACCATTTGCATCTTTTTTTTTCTTCTTTTTTTTTCAAATAGGAGTTTGAAGCAATCTTCAATATCATACATCGATCATACATGGCATTCAGAGCGATGAAATTGAGAAAACTAAATGCCACGCCAATCAGATTACATTACTCAAGGTTGCAAAAGTATAATGATAAAACGGTGTTCTGCATTACTGAAGAGTCCCCAACAGTTTCCGTATTAATAAACAGTGTTCGTGTTTTTTATCAAGGCGCATTGATCTTAAAATTGCATTGCGGAAAACTAACGATATATATCCCGCGACATGCATAGTAAACAAGCTAGCAAACCGTCATAACACGGTCGAGCGGCGTGGGGAATATTTTGGCACGAAGACCCCTTTCGTCGCCCTGATTATATTTGAGAGGAAAATAATGAAATTACGGCCAACGGGTTAGGGGGACCCTAATTCCGAAATAGGTTTGGCAGGTGAGACCAGGATTGAGGATGGAACCAACGTGGGAGATTTTCCATCATCCATTAGCTTTGCATCTTGTTAAGGCGGTCTGAGTTTCTTATTTTCCCTGGTAGGCGTATGTTGTTCGTATATTTTGATTTTTCTCATTATTTATCATGATATACAGGGTGCCCCCTCCCCCATCACCCCCTCCTTCTAAAATATTTAATAATAAATCTAAAATATAAATATAGGCATGTATTTTTTTCAATCTTAATTTTTTTTTCTTTTTTAAAGATCTCAAAAACAAATTGAGGAACCCCAATAATACCCCCTCTTTGGATTAATATGATTTTCAGTTTTTATATCCAAAATGGTGGGAAACAGTCAGATGTGAAGGTTATATTGTCCAGTTGAAGATGTGAGACTGCAGTGGAGTGCTTGGAGTTGCAGCAGTTTTTACAGTGAAAGAAGCCTAAACTAAGAAAGAATGTAAAGACGAAACGCTTGCATACGAGTCTGCAACACATTGGAACATTTCATGTCTTCAGTTGCAGACGCGTAGGTATGTGTAGCAGACTCGTATGCAATCAGAAATTAACAAGCGGTTGCAATCATGTTCACAATATCAATTATTGAGAATGATCACCTGTGAGTAAACAATAATTCAAATAACCATGCTCATAACTGTGATTGTTGGCCACGCACTTCGCAGTAATTAACATAATATGATTGGATAAATCGAGAGCTTTCGAACGAATGGTGAACGAATTTTGTGGGATGAAAAACGACGAAGTACCATTTCCCTAGCAACATCTCGGTTGTAAGCGGAAATCATCAGAAATTGAGCATATTTCGTTACGTAACGTAACATAACGAAAATTTGGTTGTGTGCCATAGCAAAGACATGAAATGTCAAAAAATCACATCGCATGCACAAGTTCATTATGCAGTGCACACATGCACATTATGCAGTGCATGTGTTGTGCGTATTTTTGCGGTGGCCTGATCATTTCTGGAACTTTGTCACGATATAGATCCAAACATTTAGGTATTTGAAATCGTGCTTATGAGTAATACTTAAGCAATAAGCAATACTTAATCGTCTTGCGATTGTATATACCCCCTCCAGACAAAGACCCCAAAGATTGCACAAATCATGCGCAATCGACATCAACTTCCTTAGATATCTAAAATGGGAATCTTTTTTTTTTTTTTTTTTTTTTTTGCAGATTTGAATTCAACGCAAAAGTTTATGTAGAAATGACCCAACACTTGATTTTTTAGGTGTGCAAAAGCGGGCGCAATTCCGCTCTGAAAGTGCAAAAATTGTGAAATACTGAGATTTTAAAGATATTCAGTTGCCACTTTTAATACATGATTTTGAGGTATTTTTTCGTGCTGAAAATCGTGATGATGTTCATTTATTGATATTTGCAACACCAACTTGGGAAAACACTGCAAACAACCATATTTTAGTACGCTTTGTGCTATGTGGCATTGTGTAAGAAAAGTGCAATCCCAGTCGATTTTTCGGTGTTTTCTCAAGTTGGTGTAGAACTGACTCTTGATATTGTGCAATCGTGGAAACTACCGCAAATCAAATCATTCGTAAGGGTCCTCAAATACCATTTAAAGATTTGAAATTTGAATTTTTCAAAAATGTTGCGAAAGGAACAAGCCTGAAAATACCTATTGAATAAGAAAAAAATGACCTTTGCATGAATATTATCGTAACATTCCGGACAGTTCCAAAGTTGGGCTTTGTCAAATTATTCAATAGAAGAAGGCATATTATAGTAAGAAGATCTAACTGCGATGCTGAAAAAGCCGTTTAGATTTTCCATTATGGTGGTCGTCTACAAATTTCTCATGGCCCGTTCCACCACACAGGGTCACAAATTAATTCAGTGTTAATCCACTTATCTCAAGGCTATTTTTGAGGGATAACTCCCGGCCCTGGATTAACTCCCCTTTAGCCCTGCATGGTGGAACGGGCCCTAAAAAATACTAATATAAGAGGCTCAAAATCTACAAATAAACGTAATAATGTAGGAGAATGCCAACTTTTGAGCGAGTCCCTCTCTCCTTCATCTCCAGAGCTCTAAACAGACAAAACGAAAAAATCGAGTTTTAGTGTTCTCGTTTTAGTGTTCTGATTGATTAAGCCTATTATTCAGACATGCTTTAGGATCATGCTTGAACCTAAGGGAAGTCGAGAAATACACTGCACTACTTTTTATCAATTACTACACTTCTAATATACTATTCCATGCTTTAATCGATTCTAGGTAGGTGTTCCAACCTGTGTGATAATAGTGTTATAACGTCATCAGATTCAATTTCTATTAGTGCATTTTTTGTTACTTCATTCAACCTAATCGCTAATAATGCTCTGCATATCGGACGGAAATCATGAATTCCAATGGAAGACTAAAGTAACGGACATACTATTCCGCATCGTACGTACGTCACGCATTGTACGCATCGGAGAGAGGCATTGCCGACGGAGGTTCACATAGCACGACGAACATAATATAATTAGTACGATCATTTACGAAAATTCGCTCATACGATCATGCTGCATGACTGAAACTTTTTATAATGTTTTCAGCCGACCGGTTTCGCCAAATGGCCTCTTCTGGACATCAGTGGGAATCATGGAAAACTGTTTCCCGTACCCTCATATTTTCTGATGTAACATGCTGGTACGTTAATTCTTGCAAAACAATATTATAGTATATATTTTTTTTTTTTTTTTGCGACCAAAGGTAAATTAAGAAAAGAAAGAATTGAGTAGGACATGGGAGCGAAAAATCTGTCTCGAAGAGGCCGTTTTGAAGAAACCGGTAGGCTGAAAGCATAATAAAAAACTTTTCACTGAAACTTTAGGACGAGCTTCGAACTCACTTCCTCCTTCAACCAACAATACAGTATCTGCTGCAACCAGGATTGCCAGGTGTCCGGTTTTGACCCGGACAGTCCGGCTTTTCATCAAGGCGTCCGGGAAAAAAATGCTCCGGACGCTAAATGTCCGGTTTTCATTAAAAGTGCGGAAAATTATCGGTTTTATGGTTTTTTTAAATGCACACCTCCTCTATTGACTGTATGATCGTCAAGCTAAAAATTATAGCAAGCATAACACCTTTTTTACCCCTCCTTGCCCCATCTGGGACTACGTTTTTCCAACTTCCAATTAAAATGTATCTACCAAATTAAAGCGAAATTGTAAAGCTTATTACTTAATACAGTTTTTGTGAGATTGGACTATCTTCAGAATTTTTTAGGCAAGTAAAACTTGAAGTTCATAATTTGTATGGCAGTAAGTATGATATTTAGATGGTATATTTCGAGAATCAAAAGACACACTCCTATTAGAAAATTTAACGCTAATTCAGAAAAAAAATTGAAAATCGAATTTGGTTGAATTTAAGTAGAGAAACATGGTTTTAATGTGAAAAGAAAGTCGTTTCTCTAAAAAGCTCTTTTAAAAATCGTATACATATCTCGGATTAATTTGGGATTTAGATAGAGAATTCGCGCCATTCTCGAACTATGGAGTGTGGTAATGGAACTTACATGACTGGTTTGTAGTTTAATGAGTATTTTCAGTCTGCCCATCATAAGTAGAGTCCGGTTTTTTGCTCTTTCCATCTGGTGACCCTGGTTTGCAACAGGGCCTACAATTCATTACATAGAAATTCGCTTAAATCAATTTGAAATTTTATGTCTTTACTTTGGCACATAAACGAAAAAAGCGTTAAGAAAAAGCGTTACGGTTGGTTTTCTGATGATTTCCGCTTAGAACCGAGTCGTTGCTAGGGAAATGGTACTTCGTCGTTTTTCATCCCACTAAATTCGTTGACCATTCATTCGAAAGCTCTCGATATATCCAACCATATTAAGTTAACTACTGCGAAGTGCATTGCCAAAAAGCTGAGTTATGAGCATGGTTATATGAATAATTGTTTACACACAGGTGATCATTCTCAATAATTGATACTGTGAACATGATTGCAACCACTTGTTAGTTTCTGATGATTTCATTGAGCTGGTGTTTCGATGATTTGATTCATAGCAGGTGATCCGAATATTGCGACAATGGTTTGATTCGTGAAGCGGTGGTTAAATCATTTTAATGGATAATTGCTATACTTTACACTCTAGGAAGCTGTAATTTCGTATGTAGTCTCTTTAGGACATTTACTTGACGATTCCCAGGGTCCAGCTCAGATGAGTGGCTCTTAAAGCTGATTTCTATGCTTTACACTCTAGAAAGCTGTACTTTCGTATGCAGTCTCTTTAGGACATTTACTTGACGATGCCCAGGGTCCGAATCCAATGAGTGGCTTTCAGAGCTTGCATTCGAGTCTGCAGCTAAAGACATAAAATGTCCCAATGTATTGCAGACTCGTATTCAAGCGTTTTTGATCGGTCTTCCCAACTCATTTTCATGTCAGGATCGACCGAAGTCCTAAAGGGTTAGTGGAAGTGTCACCATAGATGAGTAAACAGAGGTTTTATGATGGCCCAACTCAAAATTGAACATCGTGACTGAAATGTTGGGGCGGTCGAGGGCCCGGCTAAGTGCAAGTGAAAAGACGGCGCGGGTCGGAAAAAGCGGCGATGAGACGAGACAAGATGCTGGAGGAGGGGAAGGAGGGGAAGGGAACTTTTATTACCCCCGTCTGAAAATCGAAGGAGGAATCATCGGTGACGACAAGAGGGGGGTGGTGGGGGACTGACGGGACTGACTTCTCAAATGAACGGCTGACGGTACGGGGGGGTGGGGGGTTGTTCTCAAGTGAAGCCGGGTGGTTCAAGAAGTGAAGGGGGTTCTGCTGGCCACTCGGGACTCCCTTTGTCCTGCGGGGCCCCCGCGGGACTGAGATTTTGGGTCAAGGCCGCGTCTTCCCGCGGTGCATTCGGGCTCCTCCTCCTGCATCTTCCCCAAGAAAATGCATCTTTCACTTTCGAAGTGGCCCCGAGGCAGCCCCGGCAGGACGCCACACAAATTTTTACCAACTCACTCTCTCAAGGACTCAATCTCAGATTTTAACATTTTGTCAACATCAATACTTTAATTATAATTTTGACTTGAATCTTCAAGTATCAGTAACAGGGGTGATCATTTGATAAAATGTCAATATAAAAAATACCAATTATCATCTTTTGAGCAATTTTTTTAAAATACGTTTCAACTGAAAACTTCACGAAAATATTGGTCTTTCTATCCTCAATTTAGATAGTTAGTATTATCCCTCCAAAGTTTCGCTCTTCGAACTGGGGTTACTTCAGAAAGTTCCCCCGGCAGCCCCGGCAGGACGCCTCACAAATTTTTACAAACTCACTCTATCAAGGGCTCAATCTCAGATTTTAACATTTTGTCAACATCAATACTTTAATTATAATTTTGACTTGAATCTTCAAGTATTAATAACAAGGATGATCATTTGATAAAATGTCAATATAAAAGATACCAATTATTGTCATCTTTTGAGCAATTTTTTTAAAAATACGTTTCAACTGAAAACTTCATGAAAATATTGGCCTTTTTATCCTCAATTTTAATAGGTAGTATTATCCCTCCAACTTTTTGCTCGGGGGGGGGGGGGGGGGGGGGTTATTTCAGAAAGTTCAAAACGTTAAAATATTGAATTATTACATTATACATTTTCATCTTGATTGTTATCGGGTGTTATCAGATGTTAAACTCCCTGAAGAACCCCTAGAAAATGAGGAGAATCCAGATGAGGAAAAATAAATCCGAATCAAGGACAGAATAACCTATTTTTTCTCTTCAAAAAAAAATCAGTCTGAAAACATTACAAATTATGTATCACTTGTCAGCAGTTATAGGTATTTTTATTTTTTATATCCAAAATATCAAAATTCGTTTTCAGTTTCGAAACAATGAATTGAATTTGAAATATTTGGTTGATTTGGTTGAATATGTAGTAGGCGATAATTTCAAATAAATATTTCCTTAATGACTGCATGAAATAACTGGGTGTGTGAGGTGGTGAATACATGTAAATGAAATTTAGTTGTTTCACGTTGACTACCTACGGATGACATTTTTTCAATAATTTTAGAGATGTCAACTACCAAAAAAAATTGCACAGGGTCACGCACCATTTCAATCTTTCAAGGGTCTCGGAAGACATTCATCTCTCGTTAGACTCAAATTTCTGTTCTAGAACCAAAAATTTCAACCATGTATCATGTTTTCTCCTCGATCCCAAGCGGTTGCAATCATGTTCACAATATCAATATTGAGAATGATCACCTGTGTGTAAACAATTATTTATATAACCATGCTCATAACTCAGTTTGTTGGACACGCACTTCGCAGTAGTTAACATAATATTGTTGGATAAATCGAGAGCTTTCGAACGAATGGTCAACGAATTTTGTGGGATGAAAAACGACGAAGTACCATTTCCCTAGCAACGACTCGGTTGTAGGCGGAAATCACTGTAATTTTTTTCGTGCGCGGAAAAAAATTGACTCGCAAAATTTGCTAGGACCCCAGGGCTAAAACATGATACATGTTAATAAGTTCGAAAATTTGTAACAATATAGGTACTATAAAAGTCGATCAAATATAAAGATAAATCTTGGTAGGTATTCCATGTGATGTATTATTTCTGATCACTTTAAATCAAACGTAATGATGTAACTGAATGATATTTCAAGATCATTTAAATACTCACAAAAATATCAAGATTTGATCGCTATCTTACATTGAATACTGAATCGGCTCGTGGAAAATATCAGCAGATTGAAGTGATATTGGCATGAGATGTGGTTACTACCACAAATTTAATGACAGAACTGAAATTGCTGATTCCGATTATACTCTATAGCAAGTCGAATATGAAAATATCATACAATTCCGTAATTTTTAGTTCTCGAGTCTACTCTAATTAAGAAAACTTTTATCAAATTGATAAAAAGAGGAAATGAATGTAAAATGGTAACTGTATGGCTGACAATGCATATTATGTATTCATAGGATGTATTCATAGGATGTATTCATAGGATGGAAATATGTAAGGAAGGAGTTTGTGCTTGGAGCTTTTTTTTCTTTTTTTTCGAGAGAGAGAGAGAGAGAGAGAGAGAGAGAGAGAGAGAGAGAGAGAGAGAGAGAGAGAGAGAGAGAGAGAGAGAGAGAGAGAGAGAGAGAGAGAGAGAGAGAGAGAGAGAGAGAGAGAGAGAGAGAGAGAGAGAGAGAGAGAGAGAGAGAGAGAGAGAGAGAGAGAGAGAGAGGAGAGAGAGAGAGAGAGAGAGAGAGAGAGAGAGAGAGAGAGAGAGAGAGAGAGAGAGAGAGAGAGAGAGAGAGAGAGAGAGAGAGAGAGAGAGAGAGAGAGAGAGAGAGAGAGAGAGAGAGAGAGAGAGAGAGAGAGAGAGAGAGAGAGAGAGAGAGAGAGAGAGAGAGAGAGAGAGAGAGAGAGAGAGAGAGAGAGAGAGAGAGAGAGAGAGAGAGAGAGAGAGAGAGAGGATATCCCTCACATAGAACCTTTTTTAGAAAGCTGATGAAAATTATTGAAGTGGAATACTCCACGGGATCTGAATTTCTCAATTATTATCTTGAATAAAATTCAAGTTGATCTTGAGAACAATAAAAAACATTAACAAAAACCGAAGTAGATCTGCAATCAAATCTGTACGAAATAAGGGACAATTAAACTACGTACATAATCATTGCGCCGAAAGACCCTCCTAATTTTTTTGTGACCATGTTTGAACACCTATGTTATTCATGTGCACAATCTGTTAGACATTCTTGGAATATCAAGGTGTTCTGTTAGAAAATTTCCAGAAAATTATGCCGATTATTCAATATTCAATCAATGGCACGCTTATTATGTGTCAGTAACTATTGTTTCGGATTGCAGTTGTATCTTTGTTTACATTGAGTTATAAATTCGAACTATTTTAAATGAAATAAATCTGACAGATGGAGGGAGTGATGAAGAGAAGGAGGGAGGGAGGATGTGAGAGGGAGGGAGAGAGAGAAGGAGGGAGAGCGAGAGGGAGAGAGAGAGAGACACCAATCAATTCTAAGCATCAAGTTTGAGTGTGAACACTAAAATGTACAAAATCACGAGCCAACCCACTGCCACTAAATTCATGGATTTCAATTATTACATCCCATTTCGTCTTTGATCCTTCAAACCTTTCAATAATACAACGGTTTAGAATATTATTTCAATTACCTTTGACCGATGGGAAACGTGTCAATCTAGCTCTGGACACAACTTTGCAATAATAAAACGTTACCTCGCCAATCAATTTCGCCAATTATTTACTGCTGTTGTTGCGCGCGTAGCAGATCATTTGACATCAATAACCACATCATCAAGTCATGTTAATTAATAATAATATTGTTAATACATATGAACGTTTAATATTGGCAATTTGCTCACGGCCTCCGCTGAACATTATTACACCCTCCCACTCCTCCCGTCATTTGCCCTTCCGCCGTTCAACTCCGGAGCCCGGCAAATGATCTCATTTCCAGGAACAACAATAATCATCTTGTTACTTATTACGAATGTGATTACTTAATTAAGTAGATTTGATTAGTGGACAACAAAGGCGTATTGTTAGAATAAGCAATCATATGCGAGATGGGTGGCCGAGGGTGCTGTAACCCCCCCTGATCCACAACACCCCCCACCACCAATAGCAAAGTGACATATATAGTATGTTTACGTAATATCCACCTATCACTTAATCTCACGTATCGGTTAACCCGACCACAGATATAAAACGATAGTCACATTGGCAATCATCCCCAGATGTCAACCATCCATCAAATCCTCAAAGGATGACACACGCTGGATTCCAAAATCTGAGGCACAATTTTCGGAAAGTTATTATCGGACTATTTTATATTTAAATTTTCATATTAATTTGTCGTCTATTCATTGATCACTTACTCCATACATAAACATACACTTTTGTACTTTACTGTACATCCTAAGATGAAGATTGCTATTCTTCCCGATCAGTGAAAATATATGATGACGTGAACAGATTGCTTAACTGGCCGGCAGTGATGGACATTCTTCCCGTATTCCTACTGGAAGAAATTGATGTCGAATCGGCTTTATACATATCGACATCAGAAGTCGAATGATATCTTCATTATAGGGTCTTTTCTGGAAAAGGGCCGCCACTATTAACTTACGGCTACGGCGTAGCGCGAGACGTAGGGATTCATTTTTAATAAAACAGTATAGGTATAGATTGGTGGCTTGGATGCTTGCAAGCTCGCATCTCAAAAATACATATCATCAAGTAGTCAATCCCTTAGAAAGATTTCAGATTAGTTTGAAATGTAAATTACTGATTACTATACAGACTAGTTGGACCAAATAGATGTTCTCCTTGAGACCTTTGTACAAACCAAGGTATAAATGAGTACTTGTTACTTTGAATACACATAATAAACAGAAATAAAACGCTATTTTCAGGTACAGTACCAACAGTTTTTATTAGTCTCAACAGGAAACTAATCAATATTACAAACAGATCTGGATTTTTACTAAGGGATTGACTACTTAATGTTATGTATTTTTGAGATGCGAGCCTCCAGACAACCAATCTATACGATTCTGATCTATTACAAAATCAATCCCTACATCTTGGGGTGCGTCTCAGACGCAAGTTGAATGTGGCGGCCCCTTTCTAGAAAAGACCCTCGTTTCACATTATCAAAGCCTTGTTCATATACTACTTTTTTTATACCTAACCGTATTTTGTGCGATGGGAAATCTGAAAAGAAGGCCTTTGTATGTCAACATAGGCCGAAATTGAGCTCAAATGGAATGTTTGGATTCAAGAATAATAAAATTCAAAAGTTCAGAGAAATTCATGATTTATGTTGACATTAGCATAAGCTTTTAGAAAATGTTTGTGTATAAAAAAAGAGAAATCCGGTAACATGATTATACCAGCAAATTGTCATTATTTATTTCATTTTCAAATATATTTATGTTAAGTTGTTTTGAAATTTTAGATTTTTGTGTGCATAACAACTATTTCATGACAAAAAACTTTTCCTAAATTTATATCGATAGTTTGTATCGATTTTTTAAAGGAAATTTTGATTTAGGTGCATTGCTCAGCAAGATTTGGAGCATACTAGGTATCAAGCATTCTAGTTCATACTTGATAATCTTTCTCTGAAAAAAATATACTGCTAAAAAGTATAAATTTATCAAAATTAAAATATAAAAATAAATAAATAAATTGAAAAAAAAACTATATATTAATAATATAACCGCATGAAATGGCTCTACAAGAGCATATACATATTCAATCAATTTTTAAGGAAAAACAACAATTGACAACCTGAAACTATTTTTTTATATTTCGGCCTATGCCATTTTCAAACTAGGTACGATAAAAGGAAATTTGATTTTTGTTAATTGGTGAGAAAATCTTGCCATGGAGAAGTGTGGTTTGCCCAGATGTTCAACCCTCGAGGATCATACGCGCCCAAATCATTCGAGTAAGCTCTCTCTGAATGAACCAGCATTAATTTATTTTCTGTTGGCCCCATTTTAATGCTGGTTCATTCAGAGAGAGCTTACTCGAATGTTTTGGGCGCGTATGATCCTCCAGGGTTGAATATCAGACGTTAACTGGGCAACCACGCTTCTCCATGGCAAGATTTTCTCACTAATTAACAAAAATCAAAATCCTTTTCTCGTACCTAGTTTGAAAAAGGCATAAGCCGAAATATAAAAAAATAGTTTCATGTTGTCAATAAATTGTTGTTTTTCCTTAAAAATTGATTGAATATATATATATATATATATATATATAGGTATAATTTTTTTCTCGATTTATTTATTTATTTAAGTATAATCAGAGACTACAACTCTCTCTAGGATTGAGATAAAAATTCCGTTCTTGCGCCAAAAAATCAAGTTTTTCAAACGAAAGGATGATTTCGCTGGCGATCACTTTTTGAGCACATTAAATTGGTCAAATTTTAAAAAATCTACTGAAAAAATCACTAAAATGGCTAAAAACGGCTAAAAATCGTTGAAATTATACTATCAGCCGAATATTTCTCAAACAAAGTTTATTAACTATAGCATAGAACATTCAAAAATTTATGTAGGCAAAATAATGCTGAAAAATGTATTTAAATTTCATTAAAATTTGCTGAAAATCGACAAAAACTGTAAAATAAGCTAAAAAATCCAAAACCTGTTTTTGAATAGCAGATTATTTAGAATATATTTTTTGCCATAAAATTAATAGTTTTTAACAATTTCCTTGCACTAAAATAGCTCAAATTCAAAAACAATTCAACAATACACAATTCGATAATTTACGCAAATTTGCTCATATGATTCATGTTGCGTGAATAGAACTTTTTCATCAATTTTTGAGCACATTTTCTGATATTTTATCACTTTACTGTACTCGAAAATTTCTGTTTAACGATCTCAGCCTCTATTTTAAAATGCTTATTATTTCATTTCATTTTATTTTATTTCTTGAAAACAACGGATTATTCACCTCAATGCTTAGCAGAGCTATCGTCCGGGATAGCTCACGAGGGTGCGGCCAGACACTCCCACGATACCTTGAAACAAATTTTCATGAGAAACAGTTTGGATTTTATTTAAATAATATTATCATTATTTTTTTTAAATATTATTATTTTATTTTATTTATTCATTTTTTATTTTTATTTTTTTTAATTTTATTTTATTTATTTATTTATTTATTTTTTTTTTTTTTTTTGAGCTACTGTAATACTTAATTTTCTTTTCCAAAAGTTACTGAAACCGAAATAATTATTTATTTTGTCTGCATCCCATTCGAAAAATATCTTAGACCTCCAATTTTTAAATTTTGATGACGTGGGATGAGCGAGAAAGTGAAAAATTCAGAGTCCCCTCGCGGCTGAGGAGGAGACAGGGACCTTTGTCTGGAACCGGAGGATTTCCAGGTCAAGGACAACGCGTTCCCGTCAGACGTCAAGGTTTTGTTACCTGGATGCACCCAAGTGCAGTCTGCAGTTCCCTTATGCAACTCCCCAACTGCACAAAAGAAACTTCGGGGGCCCCAATGACCCAAAGAAGTCTGGGGGTCCGTCGGGCGAGGCTTTTCGTCTCGCGTCTTCTCACTTCTTTCGTCGTCTTGAAAATATCCGACTCGCTCTCTCGACCCCGCCTACTAAATACAATAAGCCGTTGTTGAAAAATCCAAACTACCGCCAAAATTATCCCATGAATTTCTTTCAATTTCAAATTTGTCTGTGTGTGGCTGAGAGGGAGAAAAAAATTCCAGTCGTGCAGCATGATTGTGGGAGCGAATTTACGTTTTCGCGTGTGTAGAGTTGAGTATTGTTTTGTGAGCAATGAAACTCATAGAGGACCATCTACAGTTTAACACGCACATTCCCTGAAAACTGTAGAAGTTATGCGTGTTTCAAGGATTTGCGGACATGCAGCAGAACACAGTCAGCGAAACAATCAATGCTCAGAATGATTCTTTAAGGTTGAATGATAGTAGAAATTTGGATTATGCGAAAGTTATGCGCAGAATGATGTAAATCTGACGATATTAGTTAAAACATCATGATATGTTACTATTACTCCCTCCATTCACACCTTTTCACAATTAAATTTGAAATTCCTGATATCCAAAATCCAAAATTAGACCAAATTCATTTTTACTCATTCATTGAAAAAAAAGGAGGATCATTGTTAAAACACTACCCCTCACCCATTATGAAATTTAAAATTCTTGACATACATACCAAAACTATATCGAATACTTGATGGAACAAAACAAGAATCCGAAAATTGGTCGATATTTTTTGCTTGGGCAGCGCCTGAAATAATCGGTGACTATCCCCTCCATCCCCCCACCAAGACTACGAATCTGGAATTCTCGAGGTTTGTTGCACAATTAAACTAAAATTGGGATCGAACAAGAAAGAATCTCGAAAATCGGTTGAAAATTGTGGCTGTCCTGGGCAGCGTTGACAAAATTTGTTACACACACGCACACACGCACGCGCGCACACACACACA
The DNA here is from genome assembly GCA_030762985.1 of Adelphocoris suturalis. Lineage (NCBI taxonomy): Eukaryota > Metazoa > Arthropoda > Insecta > Hemiptera > Miridae > Adelphocoris > Adelphocoris suturalis. The sequence goes on from CM061040.1 coordinate 161,369,358, forward strand.
CAGACACACACACACACGCGCGCGCGCGCGCGCGGTCACACAGACTTATGGTTCTTAGAATGGTCAGATACGGATTTGTATGTGGTTCTTTTTCTCATGCTTGGGTTGTCCCCCCACCCCTCTGGATCAATTCCAATAGGTCGTCCCTCTTAAATAAGAGGCCTTGCCTGTATGACCTAGCTTCTGAGCGACGTCCTAAAAAAGATTCATCTCTGAAGATATACAAGTTGAAAAGAGTCATATTTATTGTAACTAGTAAATATATTCAAAATCGTGAAAATTAATAAGTTTTAGCGAATTTTTGAAGAAAATTAGGCTATTGCTCTCGCCTCAAAATTTGTAGTATGTGAATTTTTGAAAACATTTTATGCAGAAATCCGTTTCAGGCTATTATGAATCATATTCTGAATTTTAACGCATTTTTTTTTTTTTTTATGTATGTATGTATATATGTATGTATGTATGTATGTGTCATTCCAGACGATAACTGTCCGTAGAATTGTGCTAGAAACTTCAAACAAATTTTAAAATGTTAAGGGCACAAAACGAAAGTTCAAGTTCGTTGGCCAGCATGATCGGATTACATCTTCGGGTTAAAATTTTCAAAAATGTAGTAAAAAATTTCATAATAGCCTGTTTTTTGCGATTTGTTGTGCGAAATAATTTTTTCAGCATACTAACATGTGGTAAACGGAATCAGCGTAAAATTTCCTGTAAGAATATGTATCAAGTTTTCAAAAATTTCAAAGTTGAAAAATCAGTCAAAAATCGAAATAATGCCGTTCGCTAGTTGTAAATTTCTCTACACGATCAATAGCGACTGAAATGTCGAAGATTTCTTCAAAAATTCGCTCGTGGGGTCATGCTGCATGACTGGACTTTTTTGAGTTTAAGATCAGGACGCGTTGTAAGTAGAAAAGAGCCTCTACCCCCGTAAGCTCCGTCATTCATTTATAAACAAAAATTTAAATTTTGTAAAATCTAATTAAAGACTGTCAACTACTAGCTAACTACTACTAAGCTAGCTTACTATAGCTAACTATCTATACCAAAACAATCAAGCTGTCTAATTAATTGAAAAATCTAAAATAAAAAAAATTATCTCCATGGATGGAGTCCAAATGGTCATCACATTATCGTAATGGGGTGATATCATTTCCAGGATGTGTGAGAGGGATGTGCGCGAATATCAAGGAGAAATATCATTTCCAGGAAATCCCAAAAACCCGGCGGGTCATAATAAAATAATAATTCTGATATAATTGTTCTGACGTGAGCTGCCACGGGGCAATTCATCGCTTAATGCTCGCATAAGTTGATTCCTTTTTTTTTTCAAGTTTGAACGGTGTTTTTCATCAGTTAAGCTCATTATGTACTCTTGTCCCTCGGTAATTCGGCTTTTGACTATTCAAATCTCTTGATTATTCCGGACTAATTAACCTGATTCTTCGAATAACTCTAAACTAATCCATTAGGTTGATCCTAACGGAGAACCGATCTTAAAGTAAGCAACGTCTTCAATCAGCAATAAGGCGTTATCCTCTTATTTATTTATATTGGTCTACCCTTCTAAACAAGTTACAACAGGCTTTTAACGATATTTTTTCCTTTTTTAAAATTATTATAATTATCAGGACAAGTAGAAAGTAGGTAGGTGTTTCCTTCCATTCAATTAATTTCTCCTCGGAGGCCGTCCTACGCTTATGAAGTTATGTTTAGATAATGCACATTATAGACTTTAATGATTATACAAAAGTGTTTTGGGTAGAAGTGTTATCTAATACAGAAATAATAAACCCTTGCGTGATAATTTGCAGAGTTTTTCCATGCGGTGCCATCCGCGTTGAGTCGGTTAAGAGTCGGAATCAAAGCCCTTTGAAAAACTGTACACAAATTTTGAGTTCAAAACTCGAAACGGTGTGTACAAAAAGTTCCAGTTCCATATTTTCGTAAAATATCGAATTACATGATACTGCATTGTTTTGAAATGTGAGCACTTTGAATCCAGATAAATTGTCAGCTACCAATTTCACGGAACAAAAAAGATTCTAAAATTTGGTTTATGGCATTTTTCTCGTTTTATTGATTTTTCAGCAAATATTATTGGAATTTGATCAAATATTTAACAATTGTTTTTAGCAATTCATAGTGATTTTTTTTTTTTTTTTTTAGTACATTTTCGTAAACGACCAGTTTTTAATGTGCTCCAAATGTGTTGGCCAACGAACTCACCCTTTCGTTTGGAAAGCTTGATTTTGCCCTCGCCTCAAAATTTGTAGAATGTGAATTTTTGAAAACATTTTATGCAGAAATCCGTTTCAGGCTATTCTGAATCATATTCTGAAGTTTAACGCATTTTTTTATGTATGTATGTATGTATATATGTATGTATATATGTATGTATGTATGTATATATGTGTCATTCCAGACGATAACTGTCCGTAGAATTGTGCTAGAAACTTCAAACAAATTTTAAAATGTTAAGGACACAAAACGAAAGTTCAAGTTCGTTGGCCAGCATGATCGGATTACATCTTCGGGTTGAAATTTTCAAAAATGTAGTCAAAAATTTCAAAATGGCCTGTTTTTTGCGGTTTGTTGTGCGAAATAATTTTTTCAGCATACTAGCATGTGGTATATTCGAAATCAGCGTAAAATTTCCCATAAGAATATGTATCAAGTTTTCAAAAATTTCAAAGTTGAAAAATCAGTCAAAAATCGAAATAATGCTAGTTGTAAAAATCGGTAATATTTGCATGAAACATTATCCAAATTCAGATTGAACTACTCTTATGGAAGTATCCCTGTATAACCAATCCTAGAACCATGCTGTTTAAAACGTAGGTAGTAGGTGCTTGTTTAAAATTTCATTCCATGTTTGTCTATCAAAATCATAAACTAAAATTTCTCTACACGATCAATAGCGACTGAAATGTCGAAGATTTCTTCAAAAATTCGCTCATGGGGTCATGCTGCATGACTGGTTTTTAAGGAAAAACGTCATTGGAATTCTCAATCCTAAGAAGAGTGAACTTCTAGAATGACACATACATATATAAATATTTATATTAAATATTTATATCATATAAAATATGTTATAATCCAGGAATGAATCGTTGCCTCAAAACGGAGTTTGAGGAGGATATTTTGTTTTGATTTTATAAATTTTGGAGCCATTGCAATAGTTTCATTTTTTACAAAAATTCGCTAACCTAATAGAATGAAATTTAGGGTAGTGCTAAGTTTCCACACCCCCCCCCCCTCCTTCGAAGTTGCCCTATGACGCCATTTCTGTTATTGCAATTTTATGGGAATATTTCAGTTGACGGAATGAAATAAAACTGTGTGAAATTGCCCATTCCGTCAACAGTATTCTACAGCTTGCTGGAAAATGAGCTAAACCTTACAATATGTCAACATTTTAAAATGAAAACAAGTCGTTAGTGTATAATTATTGCGAACGAAATGGAACACTTGTAAAGATAAACAAATTAAAATATTAATAAGAAGGTGGATTGGACAAGCGATTACCGAGATAAAGGTTCTCTAATAACTCTCCCAATTAAACAGTCAATAATTCATGGTTAAAATGCACTTTAGAGAATTCAAAATACTTTGGAGTGTCGAATGCAGTTCTTAGTTTTAAAAATGGTTGGACGTTTTAAAATGAAAACAAGTCGTTAGTGTATAACTATTGCGAACAAAATGGAACACTTGTAAAGATAAACAAATTAAAATATCAATAAGAAGGTGGATTGGACAAGCGATTACCGAGCTAAAGGTATTCTAATAACTCTCCCAATTAAACATTCAATTATTCATGGTTATAATGCACTTTGGAGAATTCAAAATACTTTGGAGTGTCGAATGCAGTTCTTAGTTTTAAAAATGGTTGGACGTTTTAAAATGAAAACAAGTCGTTAGTGTATAACTATTGCGAACGAAATGGAACACTTGTAAAGATAAACAAATTAAAATATTAATAAGAAGGTGGATTGGACAAGCGATTACCGAGCTAAAGGTTCTCCCAATTAAACAGTCAATAATTCATGGTTATAATGCACTTTAGAGAATTCAAAATACTTTGGAGTGTCGTATGCAGCTCTTAGTTTTAAAAATGGATATGTTAATCCGAATAATTAGAACTGCTACTTTAAAAGGTGTATTTCTCCGAGAATAACATGCTATTGACCAGTGCAGGTACACCGAACCAATACTACCTTGACCCACTCACACGCGCCCTGGTATTGCTGGTATGGTATTGATAGGTGAAAAATATAGGAATAAAACGTTTAAGTACGAGTCGGCTAATTCTATAATATGAAGAACTTGTAAACGGTGACGAATTCGAAAAATAATTAATTCAGAGCAGTTAGGTATACTGTCACTACTTAAAAACTGTAACTAGCAACACCGTTCAATACGACAAGTTCAAAACATTGCGAATCGTTACGGTTTTGCTTCCTCACAGCCGAAGGTAGGAAAACTTTAGGTTCTTGAAAGAAGTAAAAAAAAAAAAAAAAAAAAACTTGAACCTTGACACCGCCAGGGGGCTTTGCGCTTTGAGCCTTCGGCTAACAAAACATGGAACATGCTTTCTTCCCGCTAATTCGGGAATATTTTATTTTGTTTTCCTATAGTACAATTAATAATAGCTGAAAACGGCCAAAAATTGTTAGATTTATATTTTTTAGTAGCTTTTTTGTCAAAAGAAGTTTATTAACAATGAACTAAAACATTAAAAAATCTATACAGAAATTTTTGTTGAAAAATGTACTTAAATTTCATTATTATGGGCCAAAAAATAGATAAAACTGCAAAAAAGCTAGAAATTCAAAATCTTCTTTGAATAGCCGACAATTAGTTAGAACGAGTTTTTTTTTGTTTGCCATAAAATTGGTAGTTAACAATTTCTTTTCACTTGATGTTCTGAAATTTCAAAATTTTGGTTCCGTGTCCGTCTGTCTATCTGTCTGTCTCAAGTCTGTCTGTCTGTGGTAAGTCCTCCTCACGCCCAAAAGTAAGACGGGGTTACTTCCTACCAGGTGGTACAAGTTCCGACCAGCGTAGGAATGCAGGCGCAGAGCCCTCTACCAGCCATAGAAATGAAATTAGGAAGTTCATTAAGGTCCCAATAGGTAGCACATTACTCAAACTTACATGAAACCTGAAGATAAGTTTCTTGACGTCGCTTATCATCGTTTTCTTTACGTTTTTGTTATCAGCTATTTCGACACATTTTCCTGTTGTGTTTATAGTGTGACTGCAGCTACATATTTCCGCAAGATTTTCCGAAAAGGTAAGTTCACATACTTCTTCAAAATTATATGAGGAATTTAACTAAGAAATCAGATGTTTTATTTAGTTGTTAGTTAATTTTCCAGCAACGAAAAACTAAAAGTCGCCACTTTGGGATGCAACTTCCGACTACCCGATTTTTTGTGTTTTAGCGCATTTTTACGTGTTTTTCTCATTTTGATTGAGCTTACTCATGTTTCAGTGTTTTCCATGTGTTACAGGCATGCCACGAAAGTACCGAAAGAAAGTCGGGGGCCTTCCCTATAGAAATTATACCCAAGACACTTTGGAGGCAGCTCTGAATGGCAGCTCTGAAGGCAGCTCATTTCTGGTTTTGTTTTGTACGGAATAAATGTTTAAAAATGAAATCTTTTTGTCGTAATAGGTGAGAGAATCCATCTGGTAGCAAAATACGGGGGTAATATCGAGCCAGGGCTTCATTTCTTGATTATTTGAGTGAAAAAACGTGAGTGGTCCGAAGTTGCCCCCACGCGGGGTAATGACTATACCACTTATACCTTTGTCTTTCATGGGTTCCTAATGCTGGAATGTTAAATTTTGAAATGGGAATATGACGGTGAATAGATCAGGTGTGACATATTGAAAGGCCAACTCGATTGAAGAGATACAGACAGAGAAATCTCAAAAAAACCTGAAAACGTGGTCTTACGTATACCAAGTTTTGGTTCGATTTCGAGGAAATTTTCAGGTATTGTGAGCGTTAGCTCCTAGACAGCCCCCTATAATTTCTAATGCCGTCGGATCAACGATAGCCTATGCGGATGCGCATACGTGGATTTTTCATAACGCACATGCGCAAACGTTTTCAAGATTTCAAAGATAATCATAGATTTCAAATTCTAATAATAGAGGTACGTAGACTATACAATTTTACCCCAGCATTCCGCAAATATAACAACAGCCGATTTAAATTCAAGATTTTGTAAAAATGCAAGAAGGCAAAACAAGGAAGAGGTTTTTTGTTCCAAACCGGTTGCTGTTACTGTTAGAAGAGAGGCTTCACATCACATAAAGCAAATGTACAAAAATTAGTATAGTAATCATCGTCTAACAAGTTCATATTTGGTTTTAGTAAGAACCTAGCGAAAAACAACCCTTAAAAGTAAAAACATGACGTTGAAACTTAAGTAGTCTAGTGGAATAAATAAGAAGTACAAATAGGCTAATGTTCTTCTAATACTCCTCGGTCTAAGGAAGTTGTCCCTGTCTAATCAAAGCCTATACATTTTCACTCTTTCTGAGTATCCTTCATTAAAAAATTACTTGATATAGTTCCCTTCTCTACAAATCGTATTTAAAAATAAAATACTTTTCACAAGTTGGTTGTGAAAAGAAGAGGAATCAAACAAACTAAGAACGTCGAACCTGGAAGTTACATCAACAAGTTGCATAATTATAGAAACTAATTATCTGGTAAAAAGAAATTATCCTGCGTGACAAAGATACAATTTAATGAGAAAGAAGTTTTTTGTTTCACGAGAAATCACGGCACCCAAGTCGATTTCATTCAGCTAACTTTGCGTTTATAAATGTCATCTCGTTTCCAAGCAACGAACTTTATGCGGAAAAAACTGTGAAAAATATATCACTCAGATGTATATCTCATTCCATTGATACTAACAGATCAAATAATTGTTCAAATCGATGATGATTTCAAGCTAGGCGATGTCTTCTGATTTTAAAGATTTAAAAATTACATTGACCAAATTTCGTTCCTATATTAAGGTGAGGGAGATACAGCGGAATTTGACACATTCTTGGTTTTGTTTTGATTTTTGTTGCAATTAAATTTAATCGAAATTTTCAGGATGTCATTTTTTGTATCGGGTGATCGGCCCCGGCACACTTTGGTCGTGAAACTAAACTAATCAATTATGTCACTGTTTTACAAAACTGTTGGTACTTACATATACATCGTTTATTAGTACCTACCAGTGGAGTTGAAAAATGGCTCACAAAAATAATAAAAAATGCCTATTATCGTGTAAAATATCGGGGCTTGTTATCTGTAAGTGGAAATCCTTGGACTAGTTTATGGCGAAGTATTGCAAAAAAGCATAGATAGATATCAGTTGAGCTATTTCAGTTGAAACAGAAAAATCTAGGCAGAAAAAAAGTCTGTCGTGTTGGGTGTGCGTAGTTTCGTCGTTTGTGAGATATGAATGTATAACCATTGAAAAACTTTAAATGATCATGAAAAATTCCAAAGCGGTAAAGATTGAATCAATTGATTTATCATGTAGCGTAAAACGTCAAAATCGGTAAATTAAGAAACGAAAAATGATGCATGAAGTAATTTAAGTTTGCGCATGCGCAGAATGATGTAAACATTTTAGAACAATGAAATTGTTACGGGACCGTTTACAGCCCAATTCGAACATTCCCTGGTAATTTCATCGAATTCAGATGAAAACTGTGGAAGTTAAGCTTGTCAAAAAGATCGTTTCGAAGATATCTTATTCGGGCATGCGCAGCATCTACTAATGATACAATCATGTTGAAATTTATATCGGATGATCAAATCGTCTTTTCTTAACTATCTACGAATTTGAGCGAGACCAGACTACTAGGACTTGAAAAATAGAGCATAATGGGATTTACGTTTGCTCATGCGCAGAGTGAAGTATTGAATCGGCCAACAATTCATCTACCTACTGTATAACATGCATTGCATTATCTGGAAATTTAATCAAAATCGGATAAAAACTGTGAAAATTAAGATCGTGAGAAGTATTTCACATTTACACATACCCAAGAGCTACTGATGTTACGATCTTCATGAAATTGATATGGAATGCTCAAACCGTTTTCTCCCAAATATCCCCCGAATTTGAGCGAGATCAGACAACAAGGGCGTGGAAAAAGATGTTTGGTGGAATTTACGGTTGCTCATGTGCAGAGTGAAGTATCGAGACGGGAACAATGAAACTGATACGGGATCATCACCCTAGCCCTACATTCCCTGAACATGCCATCAAACTCGGATAAAAACTGTGAAAATTAAGATTGTTACAAGTATTTCACTGTTACGCATAGCCAGGGGCTACTGATGTTAGGATCGTCATGAAATTGATATGGAATGCTCAAATCGTTTTCTCGCAAATATCGCCCAAATTGGAGCGAGATCAGACGACAAGGGCGTGGAAAAAGATGTTTGGTGGAATTTACGGTTGCCCATGTGCAGAGTGAAGTATCGAGATGGGAACAATGAAACTGATACGGGATCATCACCCTAGCCCTACATTCCCTGAACATGCCATCAAACTCGGATAAAAACTGTGAAAATTAAGATTGTTACAAGTATTTCACTGTTACGCATAGCCAGGGGCTACTGATGTTAGGATCGTCATGAAATTGGTATGGAATGCTCAAATAGTTTTCTCCCAACTATCCCTCAAATTTGAGCGAGATTAGACAAGGGGCGTGAGAAAAGTATGCTTGGTATAATTTACGTTTGCGCAAACGCACAGTAAAGTATTGAGGTGGGAACAATGAAACTGATACGGGACCGACTACACCCTAGCCCTTTCCTTCGACTATTACTTGAATATTCCATCAAAATCGGATGAAAACTGTGGAATTTAAGCTTGTTACAAGGATTTTGGGGCAGACGATAGACACACAGACAGACAGACACTGAACCAAATTTGTTCAAAATTGTCTGAAACGTTAAATGCGAGAGGGAACTTCGTTTTCGGATACAAAAATTGTTCTTCTCTCGAAAGTTAAAACAATGCTTCCGCTACCTATAGGCAGACTCAGAAGCAATATGATTAATTAATAGGAAGAATAACTCGCTGCGCACAACAATTTCTCAATAACAAAGTAAGCATCGTAGCATTTTAAAATGCTAACTCAAAGTACCTATATAAAGTCCACTCTCTATGGAGAAAAAATCTGGGCTAAGAAAGTTTTAAAACTCGGCGCGCCGCACCTAGCGTGAGTTCTACTTAGAGCCTTCGGCCAAAATTACAAAATATGAATATGCTTTAGCTTAAAATGTCAAGCACTTGCATTATTGAATTTCCTCGTCTTATTATGAGTTTGTATTATACCAGGTCAATAGCGAACATCACTCTAGCAATAGATGTTTATCGGTATCGCGCCACTTTCGTTCCAATCTCATATAACGTTTTTCGGCAGTTAGGTCCCGGCTAAACCATATTCATACTAAGATTGAGACTCAAATATTTTTGTCAGCGAGTTTAATACAGACATTTCTATTAAACGGACACCATATTATTAACTAAGATTAGTTCAACTTATCGAGTCAAATTTAGGACATTAAAATCGTCCAAAACTTCATCTCTAAGAGCATTATTTTCCAAAATCTTTCCGAGGGGGAAGAACCTCTCGAACCCCCTTGGCAATTTGTTGCACCCCTATTTCTAGAAATTGAGCACTGCTTATAGATTCCGATTCACGTTTTAAATATTATATTATATATACGGTTATAACATATTATAATAAAAATATTATACGGTGAAGCACGGACCAACACTAAATCATGGAATTTGAATAATTATATGTGAATATTCATCTTTTCGCGTAATTCATGGCGAATTTTCAATTGCAACAATGCCGAATGGACTCAAACTAGTAAAATCCCAACTGACGTATAACCGCTTCACTTACCGTAAAGCTCGGATCAGAAGTAATTCTTTCAGAAGAGTTCAACATGAATCATTATCTTTGCGCGTAGTTTTTGGCGATATAGGTAATTGGTCGTTTTCAATTGTTACAAGCTGTTAAAAAGTAGGATGAATTCGAAGTATAGTTGATTGAGAATGGGAATACCTGCCACTTACGGTGAAGCAAACATCAACACTAAAACTTGTACTAGGTTCTAGGCGATAAAGTTTAGAATTTTCAAATGTTACGAAGTACGAGTATAATGAATTCAAGATAGTAGAATGAAAATTGGAATACCGATCTTTCACGGTGAAGCACGGACCAACACTAAAACATGGAATTCGAATAATTATACGTGATTCTCCATCATTTCGCGTGATTCATCGCGATATAAGGAATTTTCAATTGAAACAATGCAGAATAGAGTCGAAGTAGTGAGTCGAAATTCGTGAGTCGAGAAGAATTCAGCATGGATCATAATATTTGCGCGTAGTTTTAGGCGGTATAGGTAATTGGTAGTTTTCAATTGTTGCAAGCTGTTACAAAGTGCAATGAATTCAAAGTATAGTTGACTGAGAATGGGAATACCGGCCGCTAACGGTGAAGCAATGATCAACACTAAATCATGGACTAGTTTGTAATTCCACGCGCATCTCCATCTTTTCTCGTGATTCATGGCGATATAATGAGGAATTTTCAATTGAAACAATGCAGAATGGACTCAAAGTAGTAGAATGTAAATTGGAGTATCAGCCACTTACGGTAAAGCTCGGGACAACAGTAACACAAATAATTCAGAATAACGAAGAATTCAAAATGAATCTTCTTCTTTTTGCGAGGTTCTAGGCGATAAAATTAAAATTTTCAAATGTTATAAAGTATAATGAATTAAAGTTAGCATAGTAAAAAATGGAATACCGATAATTCACGGTGAAGCACGGACCAACACTAAACCACGGAATTAGATGAATATACGTCTTTTCGCGTGATTCATGGCGATATCAAGAAGAATTTTCAATTAAACAGTGCAGAATGGACTCAAAGTTGTAAGTTGAAATTGGCGTATTACGGCTTTACTTACGGTGAAGCTCGGATCAAAAGTAATTCTTTCAGAAGAATTCAACATAAATCATAATGTTTGCGCGTAGTTGTTGGCGATATAGGTAATTGGTCGTTTTCAATTGTTACAAGCTGTTACAAAGTAGGATGAATTCGAAGTATAGTTGATTGAGAATGGGAATACCTGCCACTTACGGTGAAGCAAACATCAACACTAAAACTTGTACTAGGTTCTAGGCGATAAAATTGAGAATTTTCAAATTTTATGAAGTATAATGAATTCAAGATAGTAGAATGAAAATTGGAATACCGATCTTTCACGGTGAAGCACGGACCAACACTAAAACATGGAATTCGAATAATTATACGTGATTCTCCATCATTTCGCGTGATTCATCGCGATATAAGGAATTTTCAATTGAAACAATGCAGAATAGACTCAAAGTAGTACAACGTAAATTGGAGTATTGGCCACTTACGCGGTGAAACTCGGATCAAAAGTAATTCTTCCAGAAGAACTGAGCAGAAATCACAATGTTTGCGCGTAGTTCTGGGCGATATAGGTAATTAGTAGTTTTCAAATTGTTACAAGCTGTTATAAAGTAGAATGAGTTCAAATTATAGTTGACTGAGTATGGGAATACCGGCCACTAACGGTTAAGCAAAGATCAACCCTAAACCTGGACTAATGTGTATAATTTCACGTAAATCTTCATCTTTTCGAGTGATTCATGGCGATATAATGAGGAATTTTCAATTGAAACAATGCAGAATGGACTCAAAGTAGTAGAATATAAATTGGAGTATCAGCCACTTAAGGTAAAGCTCGGGACAACAGTAATACAAATAATTCAGAATAACGAAGAATTCAACATGAATCTTCTTCTTTTTGTGAGGTTGTAGGCGATAAAATTGAGAATTTTAAAATGTTATTAAGTATGGTGAATAATTAAAAGTTAGTATAATGAAAAGTTAGTATGATAAAAAATGGAATACCGATAATTCACGGTGAAGCACGGACCAACACTAAACCACGGAATTAGATGAATATACGTCTTTTCGCGTGATTCATGGCGATATAAAGAGGAATTTTCAATTAAACAGTGCAGAATGGACTCAAAGTTGTAAGCTTAAATTGGCGTATTACGGCTTTACTTATGGCGAAGCTCGGATCAAAAGTAATTCTTTCAGAAGAATTCAACATAAATCATAATGTTTGCGCGTAGTTGTTGGCGATATATTTAATGGTCGTTTTCAATTGTTACAAAGTAGAATGAATTCAAAGTACAGTTGATTGAGAATGGGAATAGCGGCCACTTACGGTGAAGCTCGGTCAACAGTAGATTGAATAATATGAAGAATTCACCATGAATCTTCATCTTTGCGCGAGGTTTTAGGTTATAAAAATTGAGAATTTTCAAATGTTATAAAGTATAATTAATTCACTATAGCAGAATAAAAATTGGAAAACCAAACATTCTCGGTGAAGCACGGACCAACACTAATATGTATTTGGAATACATAATTTAAGGAATTCAGCATGAATCATAATATTTGCGCTTAGTTTTAGGCGATATAGGTAAATTGGTAGTTTTTAATAATTTTTACAAGCTGTTACAAAGTAGAATGCATTCAAAGTATAGTAGACTGAGAATGGGAAAACCGGCACTTACGGTGAAGCAATGATCAACATTAAACTTGGACTAATTTGGATAATTCTACGTAAATCTCATCTTTCCGCGTGATTCTTAGCCTATGTTAGGGAATTTCCACTTTAAACAATGTAGAATGGATTCAAAGTAGTAAAATCGGAAGCGGTGCATCGGCCACTTACGATGAAGCTATGATGAAATGTAATACTTTCAGAAGAATTCAACATGAATCTCCATCTTCTCCCGAGGTTTTTGGCGATACAAATTGAGAATTTCAAATGTTATAAAGTGTAATGGATTCAAGATAGCAGAATGAAATTTGGAATATCGAGCATTCTCGGTGAAGCTAGGACCAATTTAAGAAATTCGACATGAACCATAATCTTTGCGCGTAGTTCTTGGCGGTAGAGGTAATTGGCAGTTTTCAATAATTTTTACAAGTTGGTACAAAGTAGAATTAATTTAATGTATAGTTGATTGAGAACGGGAATACCTGCCACCTACGGAGAAGCTCGGATCAACACTAATATTTGGAATGATTTGAATAATTCTACGTGAATCTTCATCTTCTCGCGCGTGGTTCGAGGCTGTACAATTGAGTATGGATTTTTAAATGTGACAAGATAGATTCAGAGAAGTAAAATGAAGACGGGAGACATCTATTTATGTTTACGGTAAGGCTCGGGCCCGAGTTTGATGAATTCAATGTGGATCTCTAATTCCTAGTGTGGTTATTGGCAATGCAAATTGGGAATTTACAAGAGTTACAAAGTAGAAAGAATTGTGGTAGTTTGTTGTTATCGCAAATACAAGTACCTTGGTGTATAGGCCTTTTATAAAACTGCACCAACACACTGAATAATTTAATAGATTCAACTTGGAGTTCACTTAGCGTGGTCATTGACAATATACCTGATAGAGAATTTTCGAATTTCCAAAGTAAAAATTGTTGCGAAACGTTGAAGTTTTCGGAAATACAAATAGGTGTTAAGGCCTCTGACAGTAAGCTCGGAACAACACGTATAAGTGGAATAATCGAAACAACGCCAATATTTAATCATCTTATCGGATGATTCTTGATGATATAATTGGGATTTTCAAAATGCTTCGAAATGGAAATGATTGCAAAATCTTGTAGTTCTCGGAAATACAAATGGGTTTATAGGCCTCTTAAGTAAGACTTGGAACAACATAAATAATTGAAATAATTTGAAGAATTCAACGTGAATCTTCATCTTCCCGTGTGATTCTAGACGATATATATATTGAGAATTTCCGCAAGTAACACAGTAGTATGAATTCAAAATAGGAAGTAGATTGAAAATGAAAATACCGGCTAAGTACGGCGAAGCTGGGATTAACTTTTGAAATAATTGGACCGACGCTAATATACTTGATAATTTGAAGATTTCAAAGTGAATCTTCATAATTTCGGGCGATATAATTGGGAATTTCAAATGCAACAAAGTAGAAATGGTTGCGAAATCCCGAGGTTGTCAAAAATACTGATGCATTGGTACCTACGTGTAGAGACCTCCTACAGTAAAATTTGGACCAACACTTGAGATCGTTTGAAGAATTCAACGTGAATCTTCATTTTTTCGGGTGATTCTTAGCGATTTTTAGCATTGTTTAAATACCAAATGCTAGGGACCAAGAGAAATATTCGAATTAAAGAAGATTTCGAATTAAAGAAGTTCGAATTATCCAGGTTCCACTGTACTTGATAACTTGAAATATTCAAAGTGAAGCTTAATTTTCTCGTGAGATTCTAGGCGATATAGGTGGGAATTTCAAAATACAACAAAGTAGAAATGGTTGCTTAAATCTTGTGGTTGTCAGAAATACAAAAAATATGTTTACAGTAAGATTGGGAACTACACAAATACTTGAATAAATTTAAGAACTCAACGATAATCTTAATCTTTTCAGGTGGTTCTTGGCTATATAATTTGGAATTTCAAAATGTAACAAAGTGGAAACCGTTGGGAAATCTTGAGGTTGTCGAAAATATTAGTTCACACGTAGTGTATAGAACTCCAACAGTAAAATTCGGACCAACACTTCAGATCGTTTGAAGAATTCAACGTGAATCTTCATCTTTTCGGGTGATTCAAGGAGATATAACGGAGAATTTCCAGACGATACCTACAAAGTATAAATTATTGCGAAATCTTGAGGTTGCAGGAAAAACAAATAGGTGCTTCTAGGCCTCCTACAGAACGTGATACTCGGAGCAATAAAATACGAGGAATAATCAGGCCAATGGTAAAACTTGAAATATTCAAAGTGAATCTTTATTTTCTCGTGAGATTCTATGCGATATAGGTGGGGATTTCAAAATGCAACAAAGTGGAAATGGTTGTTAAATCTTGTGGTTGTCAGAAATACATAAAATATGTTTACAGTAAGATTGGGAACTACACAAATACTTGAATAAATTTAAGAACTCAACGATAATCTTAATCTTTTCAGGTGGTTCTTGGCTATATAATTTGGAATTTCAAAATGCAACAAAGTAGAAATCGTTGGGAAATCTTGTGGTTGTCGAAAATATTAGTTCACACGTAGTGTATAGAACTCCGAAAGTAAAATTCGGACCAACACTCCGGATCGTTTGAAGAATTCAACGTGAATCTTCATCTTTTTGGGTGATTCAAGGAGATCTAACGGATAATTTTCAGACGATACCTACAAAGTATAAATTATTGCGAAATCTTGCGGTTGCAGGAAAAACGAATAGGTCCTTCTAGGCCTCCTACAGAACTTAATACTCGGACCAATAAAATACGAGGAATAATCAGCCAATGGTAATACTACTTGAAATATTCAAAGTGAATCTTTATTTTTCTCGTGAGATTCTAGGCGATTTAGCTGGAGATTTTAAAATGCAACGAAGTTGAAATGGCTGCTTAAATTTTGTGGATGTCGGAAATACATAAAATAAGTGTACAGGCCTCCTCAAGTAAAATTGTGGACTACACAAATATTGAATAAATTTAAAAACTCAACGATTATCTCAATCTTTCCAGGTGATTCTTGGCTATATAACTTGGAATTTCAAAATGTATCAAAGTGGAAACCGTTGGGAAATCTTGAGGTTGTCGAAAATATTAGTTCACACGTAGTGTATAGAACTCCAACAGTAAAATTCGGACCAACACTTCAGATCGTTTGAAGAATTCAACGTGAATCTTCATTTTTTCGGGTGATTCAAGGAGATATAACGGAGAATTTTCAGACGATACCTACAAAGTATAAATTATTGCGAAATCTTGCGGTTGTAGGAAAAACGAATAGATGCTTCTAGGCCTCCTATAGAACGTAATACTCGGATAAATAAAATACGAGGAATAATCAGGCCAATGGTAATACTTGAAATATTCAAAGTGAATCTTTATTTTCTCGTGAGATTCTATGCGATATAGGTGGGGATTTCAAAATGCAACAAAGTAGAAATGGTTGCCTAAATATTGTAGTTGTCGAAAATACAAAAAATATGTGTACAGGCCTCCTACAGTAAAATTGGAAACTACCTACACAAATACTTGAATAAATTTAAGAAATCAACGATAATCTTAATCTTTTCAGGTGAATCTTGGCTATATACCTAATTTACAATTTCAAAATGCAACAAAATGGAAACGGTTAAACCTTGAGGTTGTCGAAAATACTAGTTCACACGTATATACGTGAGCAGAACTCCAACAGTAAAATTCGGACCAACACTTCAGATCGTTTGAAGAATTCAACGTGGATCTTTATCTTTTCGGGTGATTCAAGGAGATACCCTACAAAGTGTAAATTATTGCGAGATCTTGCGGTTGTAGGAAAAACAAATAGGTACTTGTAGGCCTCCTAAAAAACGTAAAAACGAGGAATAATCAGGCCAATGGTAATACTTGATAATTCAGTTTTTTCCCCCTTTCTTTCTTTATTTCTCCAGAAGTTTAATTTCTTTTCGTAGGTTTCCGTCAAATTGAGTCATTTGTTTTTTAAATGTAATAATGTAATTGGGTTCGCCCGTACAAATGTAAATAAATAAATAAATAATTTGAGATATTTGAAGTGAATCTTTAGGTATTTTCTCGTGAGATTCTAGGCAATATATTCGAGGGGATTTCAAAATGCAACAAAGTAGAAATGGTTGCTTAAATCTTGTGGTTGTCTCCAATAAAAATGGGAGGACCCGGATTTTTTTACTTCTTTTCTTTCTTTCGTTTTTTGGTGACCAATAATAGGAAGAAAGAGGCGAAGGGCGGAGTAGCCCAGTGCAGCCTCCCGCGCGGGGGTCTTCAGGCTCCGCCGAAAGGGAACTCTCGAGGGCAGGGGGGGCGCGGCGGAAGGGGGCGCCGAAGGGAGTTAGGCCCCCCGTAAGTAGTTTGAACAAGGGGACGGCGACGGGGGCGGGAGCGGGGGAGGGAGCCAAGTGCCCCCCCGAAATGCACTTATTGATCGAAGGAGAAGCGCAAGATTGCAGGGGACCCCCGGCGGCGGGCAAGGCCTAAGGCGGTTTTCAAAGGGGGCGGAAGGCGGAAGAGAGAGAGAGAGACCGCTAAAAGACGAGAGACAGGAGAACGAGATTAGGCCACGCGAATTCACCCAAGTATCGACTTCTACTTTAGGAGCCCGAAACTCCGTATTTGGTCCCCTTTTGCAGCTGCAATTCTCACTTAGATAAAACCGAATCTTCGAATACCCCGGAAGTGAACTTAAATACCCTCAATACCCAATAAATAACTACATAAATTCAAATAAAAATACAATAAATTATCAATATTTATCACACAATAATAACAACGTAATTTGGATCATAATGATACATGACAGGATGATTGGAATGTTTATACGACTACGTCAACCTTACCGCCGCCGGTTGTCAACAAACGTTTGCCGCTAAGTTGCACAAATTTGCTTCAGACACCACACAAGATAACTAATTTCACGATTAAATTCACACAATTGATTTAGAATTGTGTACTAAGTGCTGTACGATTCATTTTTCCTTTGATACCGGCATCCTCGGGTAAGAAAAGGAGCGAAACAAATGAGCGTCTAAACCCGGAAAACACGAGTTGTCACACGGTGCCGCGATTGTCAAAACTATTCCCGAACCAAATTACGCATTTTGAACGATTTAAAAGTGATATTTTAGGATGACAACATTAAAAACACGGTTTAAAGTTGTACGAAAAATCGGGTACCGGAACCCGGCGGGGTGCGCGAGTAAACAAATCGGTCAAATGTTGACGGAAATCGACAGTGTTATCACTATAATAGGGAGAGGTGGGAAAGGGGGAAGCTATCTAGCATTTATTGACACCGTGGGCCGGTTTTATAGTTTTAGCTTTGAGTGCATCATAAAAGTTTTATGATCCCCGGGTTTGTCTTCATTGATCTAGGAGAGCTGAATGGTAGCTTTGAATGGGCGGGAGTTGTGAATCGTGGAATTAAGGATTACGCTGATTGATGGGTGTTGTTGTGTTGTGGAAAATGGGTAAAATTTTGAAAGGACGATAAAAAAAATTTTTTGTTTTTAAAGTGGATGTGCAAAAATAAGGGTGGTGTGTTATATAGTGAATATAAGAATGGTATATTTACCGATAGATGGGTGATAAAATCCGACACAATTTTTATCATGAGGTGAACACACACTGAAGGGAATCAAGTCACTTGGAGGATGGTGCACTACTGTTAAACCAACCGACTTAGAGGACGCACTGCTTGCAAATGTGCATCCGACTGCATTGGTGGCGGGTAGGGTGGGGGAGGGGGCCGAGGAGTGGAGGGGCGACGAGGAGGGAGACGGAGGCCGAAGACACCCGAGCGGGCTCGGGTCTCAAGTCCCCCCCTTCACCCCTCGCTATAGTTCGGAGTCTAACCCCCGCCCCGGAGTTGTACCCCCTCGGGAGTCCCTGCCGTCCTTTCGGTCTCCTACTACCCTACCGAGAGGTCCTCCTCCCCTAATACCCTTTCCCTCCAGGGCCCCGCCGTTGCCGCCTCCCAGACCTTACCCTCCCCAATAGGCGACGTCGCCCCCCACCATCGCCCACCCTCCCCCCCCCCGACTCTCTCTCATTCGCTACCCCCTGCGTCCCTCGTCGCCCATGACGACCGCTTCCTTCCCTTGACGAGGAGCGGGACGGGGGGAGGGGGAGACCCTCCTGGGTGCACAGCTGCACTTTTTTGATGTTGCGGCGGATGGGAGGGGGGTGGGTCGGGGGGTCGCTGCACAACTGCATTGTCCCCTTGCACATCGGCCCCACCTCTATTTCTTCCCACCAACTCTCAAATATTGGAAACTACTCAGCCATAACCCTTAATTCCCCAACTTTTACACAGAAAAATCCGAAATAACTTGTTATTTAGGGAATATTATCTGCTTTACTATTAAGGGTATATGTATTTTCATATTTTTATATATAATTCCGAACGGTCTTTGAAATTGTGAAGAACTTCGCGGTCCGATTGGACTGCTCATTCGAATCAGCACGGCCCCAAGTTTGTTGCAAAAGTGTCGCCGTTCGTCTCTATACCCGCCTTGATCGTGTTCTAGGCGGTCCTTATCAACGAGAGTTGTTTATTAGGCTGTGGCGGTAACAACAGTTGCCATCAATTCACGGTAAGAAACGTAGTGTAGTTACTAACATCTAGGAGAGTTATTTCTGAACGAAGGAATTGAAACTGAAGAACTTATCGGTATTTGCTCTTTTTTAATCATTTAATAACATCGCCTTAGCTTTCAACAGGTCACATAACGCCGCAAATAGGTAGGACTTATATCGTTACTATAATGTGCTGAGTTCCTAACATCTAGGAGAGTAATTTCTGAATGAAGAAATTGAAACTGAAGAACTTACTGAAGCACGGCCCCAAGTTTGTTGCAAAAGTGTCGGTAAGTAAGAAACGTTGGGATGGGGTCTTTTCTGATCAGCTGAGTGAGCTACGAGTAAATTCTTTCCTGTTCACTGTAGGAACTTGGAATTTGATAGGTAGACTCTCTGGGACATTAAGAGACGAGTGAAGTGATGGGGTCTTTTCTGATCAGCTGAGTGAGCTAAATTCTTTCCTGTTCACTGTAGGAAGTTGAAATTTGATAGGTAGACTCTCTGCGACATTAAGAGACGAGTGAAGTGATGGGGTCTTTTCTGATCAGCTGAGTGAGCTAAATTCTTTCCTGTTCACTGTAGGAAGTTGAAATTTGATAGGGAGACTCTCTGTTTATTAGGCTGTGGCAGTAACAACAGTTACCACGGTAAGTAAGAAACGTAGTGTAGTTACTAACAGTTTGAAGAATTCAAACACGCAGTCCAATGAAGTCCTACAACAAGAACGGGCGCAGCGGAAAGTTCTTCAACTTCACCTTCCAGGACGCGTCTGGCAGGTACATAGGTACGAGGTGTTTCCTTTTCGGAAGAAACTTAAAATCAATTGGAACTTCTTCAGAGCTGCCTGTTGAAGAACGTTGAGATAAGATACAGCTCCTATATCAAGGAGCTGGAAATGCAAATAATCTCATCTACGAGAATCACTCCATCCCAAAACGATCTCAACCAGGTAACATATATTTATACCAGCATCATCGATCTTCCAAACGTCAACACTCCCAACATTTTACTAATTTGTGTTGGTCCCGCCGATGTGTGCACAGTGGCGCGCAATGACAAAGAGTTGACACTCTACAAAATCCCGTTTAGGGATAAAACCGGAACCGTCAATCTTATCCAATGGGGGAAACAATTCAATTTCAACTCACATGACATCGTGGCAGCACACCTCATTACAACCAAAAAATTCAAAAATATATTCGAAGCACGAATTGGACATGACACCCTACACACAACTCAACACCAGTTCGACATCTACGAGTACTACCGATCAAGATACAATCAACGACATAAAGAAGGAGATAGAAGAGACGGACGCGCAGATTCACACGCTTACAAAGAAACGAAGAAGACTCGAGATAGAATTACACCATCATCTCACCATGCCCAAATTCTGAATTCCCCGATTCAACTTTTTGTTTAGTCTCATAGTGGCGAGGACCACCTCAACTGGTGATATTTATTTTATTAAATTACTTACATTTTGATAGGTATTTCCTCTTTTTTAATCATTTAATAACATCGCCTTAGCTTTGCACCAGGTCACATAACGCCGCAAATAGGTGGGACTTATATCGTTACTATAATGTGCTGAGTTCCTGTTAGGTACTACTGTTATACGGACTGGATTAGGGCTTTCCAAGCCCTAACAGGCCTCTAGTGAAGTGATGGGGTCTTTTCTGATCAGCTGAGTGAGCTAAATTCTATCCTGTTCACTGTAGGAAGTTGAAATTTGATAGGGAAACTCTCTGTTTATTAGGCTGTGACAGTAACAACAGTTGACACGGTAAGTAAGAAACGTAGTGTAGTTACTAACATCTAGGAGAGTTACTTCTGAAAGATCTTTGAAATTGTGAAGAACATCGCCTTAGCTTGGCACCAGGTCACACAACGCCCCAAATAGGTAGGACTTATATCGTTACTATAATGTGCTGAGTTCCTGTTAGGTACTACAACTGTTATACCGACTAGATTAGGGCTTTCCAAGCCCTAACAGGCCTCTAGTTTACATATAATGCAGTGTACATACCTTTATCATGATTTTGGTACCTAGCCCACTTCCCTACGATCTGTTTTTCCAGTTTGCTATGATTATCCCACTTTTGGCAAATTGTGCCGTCGTATAAGGCCCGCTTCAATAGTTTGACTGTTTATTGCGAATCTGACAAAATTAGGGTCATCAGGCCCTCTCTACCATTTTGACAGAAATATACGAAAAACTAAAAACATAAATCAATCTTCAGCGGCTGAAAACGCCGTTAAATAAATCAACATGATGTTTATAAACTACATAAATTATACATATCTCCTCAATAATTTACTCTTTAGTGCATTTTTAAAGGTACTTAGATTTTTTGCAGTATCAAATAAGCCAACATTTTCATTGTAGGACCTGGTGGCATATATATGAAATGAACGATTATACATCGTACTGCGATGCAGTGGAAACTGTAATAATCTAGGTCCATTTCTAGTTTTGATATCATGAATGTCACACATGGAAGTACATTTTTCAAACAAGAAAGTTAGTTGTTTGTATTTCAAAATTTTGAAAAGTAAAACCCCTAGTCTGTACTTCCTCCACCCCCTGATTTTCAGCCAACAGTTCCCTATAATATGAAGTTATTTGATCCTATTTATTAAATTTGAAAATGAAGCGAATGCACGCATTCTGGGCCCGTTGCAATTCATCATATTTTTCAGCAGACATATCACAGTAAGCTACAGAAGCATAATCCAAAATTGGAAAAAGCAATAGTTGGGATGGTCTTTATAGTTTATTGCTGAAATCTTGGAATATCATAGAAAACAAACCATTTTGTTTTAGGATAGCGAGTTTGATGTAAAATGGAACTTGCCAAGATGGAATCCTATGAAATCCACAATAGATCCTCTGGGTCGCAGTTGAGGGTTACTGAAATACAGTACCCAAAGTCCCTCTACTACCAATCGAAAAAAAAAAGAAAAAAAGAATCGACTGTAATTTCAATATATGCTGCAATGACGTGGGTAACCCACATTGAATCAGTGATCCTGATGGAAACACGCATCTCAAGACTTATGGTGTTTCTACCACTAATCGAAAAAGAAATCAAATAGTTATACACATGGAAAGGTACTATTTTAATACCTTAACTTAGTCCCACCTACCATATTATTCGTACAGTCATGGTTAAAAATAACAATCATTTTTATTTATTAAAATTTATTATATAATTGAGAGAACGTTGAGAATAAATGATAAAGTAGTATGTATAAAGGGTGAATACTAGTATGTTAGGGATTACAATTTCGATTCATAGTGGAGCAAGTCGTTTTGTAAACGATACCTCTAAATCCTCTTGCTTTTCACTTTCTTCCCATTCCCTTTCAACAGACGCTATCAAGTATGACACTTAGAGTCGGCGTATTTGAATTAGTTTCTGTTGATGTATTGTCCAACCTTTCTGAGACGTTGAAAATACGTAGGACGCTGTAAATGGTGATTCATGGAAAGAGACCATCATTTTATGCGATTCTCGAAATCCCGGAGAGGCTTGCTATCAAATTTCAAATTTTTAGGGTGAATAGGAGAGAATTAAGCGAAGTCAGCTGATCTGGAAGAAACCCGTCATTGCATTCGTATTTTAATGTCCTGGAGATGCTCCCTGTCAAATTTCAGCTACATGGCTACATAATCAATTCATAGGGTAAATATCATAGCAAATAGCTTTAGAAGCTACTCAGCTGATGGTCCCTAGGCATCGTCGAAGCTAATTAAGTCCTAATTCTCCTACTTACCTGTCAAACTGCCTTTATTTTCTATCTCCGAAATAGATCATAAATCACTTTAATTTGATGGAACCGAACATATCATTGGCCTTGAAAACCAGAAACAATGTTCCTAAGGAAAACCGGGTTCTCGATTTTACTATAGCCTATGTTCTACTCCGGAACTTGCACGTCAATTTAAAGATAATCTACCACACACCTGGCAACATACATCCAAAAACATGTTGAATGTTACTGGTTACCATCCTTCATTGATAAGCTCCCATAATATAGGTATATCAATATCAAGTGAACCAATTTTAATAAGCCCTTTATGCAAATCTAGGACTTGATGTAGACCTGTGCATTAATAAACATCGTAAGAACCAATGTACACAAATCAAATAGGCTCATAAATATTTCTTACCTTCCTGTTCCATGCTATAATAAATTAAAAACATTTTTTACCATCGACCGTTTCAATGCCGATAGGACCTTCCTCTTTCCCGCACCGCGGCGGTATACCGGTAATGGATTTGCGAATGATTAATGTTTGGATTCGTGTTTTGAATTTGGGTTGTATTTTATGTTGGATATGTATGATGTTTTAAAATTTATGTTTTCCAACTTTAGTCTGGTGTCTTGTGGGAGTAGTGCAGTAAATCTCACTATTTTTGTCATTATCACGTCAACCAAGAATTTGATTGATGGAATGAGGTCTAATAAGGGACTTTCATAGGTTGGAATTTCAGACTTTTAGCCACAGGTTCGAATTCAGCGCCCTTGAAAACAACCTCATAGCAATTTTAAGGTCAAAAGACCGTTTAGTTTGGACGATAAATGGGTGGAAAGATGACGTGTTACGTAATAGCGCAATGGTACAGAAGGTTCTCCCGCGGGTGGGGGCCGTGACTTGAGCAAATCAATTTCAAGAGCCGTATTACTGGTCAGATACCATAATATATCACCTTTTTGGAAAGCTATCACTCATCTCTTTTCTTTCGAGCACATAAAAACTAACCATGAAAATTCCCTATTCAAATATCATGGCACGGAATTTCCCGATTTTGAATTGGTGCGCGTTCTGAGGCAGAATAAATCAGTATTTTGGTAGAAAGTATCAGTATAAAGAGACTTCTGAATTCAAACCAACTCGAATCTTACCAAATTGCGAAGTTGAAAGGTGATAAATTGCACGTTTGTTTTCGGGGCTTTTTCCTTCTTGAGGGACAACAAGTATTGAAAAAGAAGGGACAGAATTTCTACAAGTTGGTTCAAAGTCCCGGTGTTAGCTAAATATCTGCAGTTTATTAGAGTTTTTTGGAGAATTTTCGCAGAAAATGAATCTATTGCAATGGCTCGGATAATTTTAAATTAAAAATTTTTGAAACTTTTCTTCGTTAAAATCTGTTTTGAGGCATTCTGAAACGGTTCTGAAGTTTTCGCATTTTCATATATATAATGTGTGTGCGGGTTAGGTTGAAGATGATCCCCTATGAATTTCGTTGTTCCCAAATCGACACTCCACTCGGCGCATGCACATAGGCAAATTCCATGAAGCATCATTTCCCCACGCCCCCGTTGTCCTATCTCGCTCAAATTTGGAGGATTGGTGGAAGAGATTAATTTGAGCATTCCCTAGCAATTTCAACATAATCCTATCATTAGTAAACGAGCCTAATTTAAATAGTTATCCGATTTTGATGAAATTTTCAGGAAATGTGCAAGTTAGGCTGTAAATGATCCGCTATAAATTCCACACTTCTCAAATCATCACTTCATTTTGCGCAAGCGCAAACGTAAATTTCTTCAAGGATCATTTTTTTACGCCCTAGTCGTCCAATCCCGCTCAAATTCGGTGCTTAGTTGGGAGACAATGGTTTAGTTATTCCACGTTCATTTCAACATGATTCCATCATTATTAGCTCTTGCGCATGAACGAAAGTGTACTCCCAGGAACATGGCCAAGTTTTCATCAGATTTTGATTACATTTTTGAGTATTTGTGGGTTAGGCTGTAGATTGTTCCCTACCAGTTTAATTTTTCTTAAATCACTACTCCATTCTGCGCATGCGTTAAAGTAAACAACTTTAAGCATCCTTTTCCCGTTTTTTCACACATCTTTACTGTGAAGCGTAAAATTGCGGGGTCTTGGAACTGTAAAAGAGTGAACCCTTCTCGGAGGTACGATACGCGATGTTCTGATCATGTTTGTAATACATACTGGGTTTAATAACTATAGATCAATGATCTGCGTAGAAGGGCTATCTATCTAACATAGAAATAATAAACCATTGTTTCATCATTTGCAGCGTTTCACAAATGGACCAGATGGTTGGACGTGATGTAGTTTTACTGTGTGCATGGAGATTATGTACATTTTTCATCCAAATTTCCCCAACTTTCTCAGAGTTTCCCATTTATGTCTTGAATATTATGCATTGCATATGATGCATTTTTGTCTGACTTTCTTAGATAATCATCCAGGCCATTTCCTCAGTCCCAAAAATGGAATTTATTATTGTCTAAAACTAAAACTAGTTTGCGAACCTACTAGATACGAGATGATATCTAATTTTGTTATTACAATTAACATGAAAATATAAGTAATATAAGTAAGTAGAAGTGTTACATCAATGCAACACCTACCTGAAGATAATAGGAACTACTGTAGGAGTAATAGGAGATACTAATAGGTAATATGTATGTAGGTATATGCAAATTCGTAATTTTTTATGTACGTACATAGTTGTAGATTTTTTCTTTTTTTGGAGTTGGGATAGCTTTTGGGTCAGTTGTGAATTTAATGATCCCTACATCCTCCACCCCTCCGGTGGTTTTTTCCCCCAAGCGAGTCCCTTGTCACGCAGTTTATTTGTCAATCTTCAAAATTAAGCCTACAGCAAATTAATAGAGTTGATAAAATGGCCTTCGTAAAGTTGATAAAAATCAACGTATTTTTTTCGGGGTATTTAATTTGGTCAAAGCAAACCAGTGTGCGGATCATCCCTTTTCGAGAGCACAACAATCTCAACCCCTCGCCGCCGACGGACCTGCTTTCTTTCCCTTTCGACTCGACTCAGTTGAGTCACGTTTCTGGTTCAACTTCACCCCACCTCCTCTACTGCCCTTTCACTGCCCACCCCCTCTAAATTTTATCCCTTTCTTCTTTATTGAAAAAAGAAAAAAAAAAAAAATCGAGGGTGCGTGTGAGTGACGGGGTGAATCAGGTGTGCCAACACTTCAATGAATTATGTAGGATCAAATGGATTTGCAGCATAATTCTTTACGACTATTTTGCGTCAGAGTCTACCTCATTGAACTATATGTAGTTCAATGGTTTACAATCGTAATTAGGCCACAGTTCAGTGGACTAATTATAGTATTCGGTAGCAATTTGTTCACTTTTGGGAAGTGAAAATTCTTTTCCCCAAAACCCAAATTTCCACTCGCATTTCACGCTTTAAACCTATATGAACAACTTTCGTTACTCGTCTACCTCTCTGAATGTCAGTCGGGTATCCGCAAATCCTTGTAACAAGCTTAATTTTCACAGTTTTCATCTGATTTCGATGAATTTTTCAGAGAATGTGCGGGTTAGGCTGTAAAAGGTCCTCTATCAGTTTCACCGTTCCCAAATCAATAATTCACTTTCCGCATGCTAACGTAAATTTCTTCAACCATAATTTAATCTCGCCTTAGTTTTCAGATTTCGCTCAAATTCGGAAGGTCGTTCAGTGAAGACAATTTCATCGTTCCTGATCAATTACAACGTGGCTGTATCGTTAGTAGCTGCTGCAAATGTACAAATGTGAAATCTTTGTTATAAGCCTAATTTCCACAGTTTTCATCGAATTTGTATGACATTTTCAGGGAACGTACGGACCAGCCTGTAGATGACCCACCAACCAGTTCTATTATTCCAAAATCAATATCTCACTCTGCACATGCGCAATTGTGAATTTCTTCAAGCATCATTTCTTACGCCACAGATTAAATTTCACTCGAATTCGGAATCTAGTTGGGAGAACACAATTTAATCATCCAACATTAATTTCAATACGATCGTGACATTAGTAGCTCCTGAACCTGCACAAATGCAAAATCCTTATCACAAACTTCATTTTCACAGTTTTTTTTAATGAAATTTTCAGGGTATTGGCGGGTTATGCAGCAGATGGTTATTATATATTATATATTATATATATATATATAACCCAGCAGTGAATAGCACGCTCTACCGACCAAGGATATGGAATAATATTAGTTACATTATTTTAAAGTTTTTCCAAAGCCTTAAAATGTTTATTTTGATATCTCTAGACACTGAATAAACATAACATTTCTCTTTCTAGTACTCACCGATTTGTGGTTTTAACCCGTCTCAGACCAATGCGCACTATCTAGTTGCCTTAAATGAAATCGTGCTATCCACGGAAGTTGAATGCATGTGAGGCGAGTCATTTTAGCAAATTTTCTAAGAAACTGGAGGTACTGCAATTGCTCGGAAAATTTAAAAATCAGAATTTTCGAAAATTTTCTTCATTGAAATTTGTTTTGAGGCTTTCTGGATGAACGAATCCTTCAGTTTAGTACTTTTTCATGTGTATGTAGGTATATATATATACATATATATATATATATATATATATATATATATATATATATATATATATATATATATATATATATATATATATATATAGGTATGTCATTCCAGACGATAGCTCTCCTTAGGATTGAAATAAAAATTCCGTTCTTGCACCGGACGAGTTCGTTGACAAGAACATTAAATTGGTAAGATATCAAAAAGTGCTGAAAAAATCAATAAAATGGGTAAATACGGCTTAAAATCGTTAAATTTATATTTTTAGCAGAATATTGTTCAAATAAAGATCAATAACTCTCAAATAGAACATTCCAAATTTATGAAAAGAATAATGTTGAAAATGTACTTACTTATATTTCACTAAAATTAGTTTAAAAAATCGATGAAACACTACAAAAAATACTACAATAAAAAGGTGGAAATCCAAAACCTTTTTTTGAATACCAGATTATTATTTAGAATACGTTTTATGCAAAAGGTTAGTAGATATTAATTTCCTTGCACTCAAAAAACTCAAATTTAATCACAATTTGACATTATACAATACGATCATCTACAAAAATTCGCTCATACGATCAAGCTGCATGACTGGAACTTTCGAAGGCTCGCACTAGAATTTTAAATTGTTTGTTTAAATCGTTATTCACACCACCTTCAGATAGCACTACAAAGTTAGTGTTTTCTATTTCCCACCATTATGTGATGATAACTTCAAACAACTCTCAGAAAGAAGGTAAATTCATAATGTAGAAGTAATTAACTACTTCACTCTCATCGATTTAGTTTCCACAAGAACTACCTGGTTTTTCGAACTACTCCGATCCGGTACTCAAGGATATTGCTAGGCTATAATATTTTATTCATTATGTAGGTTTCATATGCCCTATCTTCCGTCGATTCGTTTAAACACCATTCCTTGAAGCTTGAAATAATTAACCATCTGTTATTGACTTAATGCCAAGACGTTGAAAAATTGGTATAACTAACTAATTGTGGATGCATCATTTCCCCCTTTTTGCCAAGGATGCGAATATGCATAGGAATAATTGATAATGGCGAATTCATCGCCCGGTTTTTCTCCATAATTCCGACCGACCAACAACTAAATTGAGGGACCCCCCTTCACGGTCAAACTATTATTATCAAAAGAAGGTGGGTTTTCTCACTCCGCCGTGTGAGATATAGGCGATATCCGCAATTAGTTGAAGTTTCGTGCATGACGACCAGCGGTTGTTTTAATTAGTGAGGAAGGTCGGGGTATTGTGATGTGAATTGAGAGGAAAAAAAAGTAGTTTTTTTTTTTCAAGGGCACCCGGGGAGGGAATGCAGTTGTGCATTGTTTGAACTCGACTCCGTTGCAGTACACATTGCACATGCACCCCGCTATATATCCGTGTATATATACATATTTTTTGTCATCGGAATTATTAGAGGGGGACCTTGACAATGAATGGTCGGCCCCGAAAAGGGGTTTTGCAAAAGGACTTTGGGGGTTCGCAGAAAAAAGGACCGCGATTTTTTTCCCTGTTTAAAACCGGTTGATGCGATAGCAAACTCAATGAAGGGTGCAGAGCTCTCACTTTTTTTTTTCAAATATCAAGGGGAGGGGGGAGAGATGAGTGGAGTGGTGAGGGGCGGTCAGTGTTGCCAACTCTTTCCACCCGAAATGAAAATTTTCACCTGTTCTCTTTTTTTTCTCGCTAAATGGCACCAAAAAAGAGTTTTAGAGTAGATGTTATTTAGAGTTTATCAGCATAAACACACACGCAGTTTGCGAAATCAGGAACAACTTAATAACAGGTTAAATTCAAGTAGGTGAGAAGTCAAGCTTCATACGCGGAAGTCAAGTTTTACTGAACAAATTTCGGTGATTATTTGTCTCTAGGTGAACCGTGGAATAGTAATTTTGACATAAACACTGGGAAATTTGTTTTCAAAATGCTTTTCTATTTATCTGCCGCTAGTTTGCAGAGCATAATAATAACTTTTAGCACACTCAGCTGATCAGGATGGAGACTGTAAGGTCATTCGTCTCTTGTTGCCCAAGAGAGGCTCCCAATCAATTTTTGACGTCCTATGGTGAACACGAGAGATTTTAGCTCACTCAGCCGGATGAAGATACCATCCCTCACTATACTCGTCTCTTGTTGTCCCAGAGAGGCTACCTATCAAGTCGTTCTAATCAGACACACGACATAACTTTTAGCACACTCAGCTGATCAGGATGGAGACTGTGAGGTCATTCGTCTCTTGTTGTACAAGAGAGGCTCCCTATCAATTTTGAACGTCCTATGGTGAACACGAGAGATTTTAGCTCACCCAGCCTGATCAAGGTAGGGCCCCTCACTTTACTCGTCTCTTGTTGTCCCAGAAGGCTGTCTATCAAATTTCTACGTCCTACGGTGAATAATAGAGATTTGAGCACAAATTTCCATAATTATGATTGATATTACGGCTCGTGGTCAGCAGACCCTCACCGAAGTCAGCGAGGCACAAGTTCCGACATGACAATACAACATACCAAAATTTGGTCCAAATCGGACTAGCGGTTTCGAAGGAGTAGTGAGCAAAAAATTTTGTCCATAAATAAATAAATATGATATGTATATATATATATATATATATATATATATATATATATATAAAGAGATCTGAAAATTAATGAATATTGTAAACGTGTTCTACACCCTCTGAAACGCAAAGAAAATGCTTCCCCACTTCCAAGTTGCCTTCCTTGCTTTTTGCATTCCAGGCTTCGTAAATTAATTATTTTGGTTACATAAACTAAAGTTTAATTTTATTTATTTATTTTTTTTTTTATTTAAGCCGCGTCCCAACCGGAAGGGTCATTAGCGCCTATTAAAAAGGGGTGTCAAAAGGACACTGCAACGGGCACGATTCTAAGGGGAGTACTTGCAGATCGGAGGGGAAGAAATAATAATAATAATAATAATAATAACCCGCAAAACGAGGCATCGCTGCACTCTGCCTTTAATCCAACCACTTCACTTGTTGAATTCTTCCAGGTTACTGACGATTTAATAATCAGATAGCGATTGAGGCACAAGTCTTTGTCAGGAAAAATAAATTCACGTTGATTGTTGAACTAGGGAGGTGAATACAGATTCATTGTTCGAATCGGATTTCCAACAACACCTCTCACTATCAGTGAGTATGTACGTGTCATTATTTAAATAAGCTAAGAAAGGAAAAAAAAGAAGATTTTTTCGAAATTCGCCCCACCCTTGACGCACTGTTTAACGGTGGAGAAATTCTCGAGAACGATTGATAAGGTTACCCAAATAATCCCTGAAAATTCATCGAAATTAGATTAAAACTTGATATAGTTTTAGACGTTAATATGAATTTGCATAGACACAAATGTATTATTAATTTTAGTTAGACTACACTGAGCCACAACATTGGGCACAAACATACCTTTTATGTGGGTGCCAAGCCATGTAGGCATTCACGGCAATGAATGTGCTGATGCCCTAGCAAGGAGAGCCATTGGTGATGACTCCATCAAAATGTTGCCTGTGGGCATTGATGATCAAATCTCCTACATGCAGCATAAAGCCAATTCCATCTGGCTCAAGCAATGGCAGGGAGAGGTCACTGGTCTACGTGGAGTCCTTCAGAACCATTTCTCGGTATATACTTTCGTAACCCACCTCCCAAAGAGGGACTGAATAGTGGTAAATCTGGTAGCAACTGGCCATACTCGTGTTACTCACAGACACCTGCTAGATTCAGTAGCTCGTGATGTTGTGTGTGGGATATGTGGGGGTCATTTGTCTATCCGCCAATTTTGGAGGACTGCCCAGTCCTCATGGACCTCTGGGTCCAGCATTCACCCCCTCACTGGGTGGATGTTATGTCAGGACCAGACAAGGTCAAGTCCCTGTTGGTGTATCTGAAAGCCACTGAGCTTTACAACAAACTGTGTCATTCTGATCTGTGATATATTTACTTATGTAAATCTAATCATACCTTTAACTAAGAAGTTAGTATTTATCATTATATATTCATCAATAGTATTTATGTATTTGTGAGGCTCATATAGTCGTAGTTTAGTTTTTATTACGGGGTATTTTTATCCGCTGTAGGGGCTAAAATGTTGTCATCGTTGTATCTCTTGAGGCAGAGTGCGGCGATACCTCGCTTTGTGAGTTATTATTATTATTTCTCCTTCTCCGAACTGCCAGTCGAGTCGGTGATGTCAATCAGTTTAGTGACGGACGGTCAGCATGGCTGTCCTTAGAATAGTGACCGTTGCACTGTCCTTTTGACAACCCTTTTTGATTTCCGCTAAAGACCCTTCTGGTTGAGACGCGGCTTCAATTCCTAAAAAATAAATAAATAATAATAATTTTAAAAAAATAAAAATAAATTTAAAAAACCGGTGAACGACCACACACAGGTTTAAATTGTTTCTAAATTACATGGACGCTCAACGCAGTTAACGGCCTCTCATTGGACAAAGTCTTGGACACAATAGGAATCTAAATACAGGATGGATCACTATCTATAACTCCGTTAATATGGGGGTTAGAGAGAAACTACAAGCAGTAACCCCCTTATTTTTTGTGCAAAGAACTCAAATATCAAACTTTCGGTCACAGCCCATGCCGGCAAATGCAAGAAATACTCATCAACATTGTTAGTTCAAACGAGAATCCCGACTTTTTATAGCTGATTCGAATTTCACGTAAACTTTCATGAAAAAATGACCGATCACTCGATTTCTTAGGTGCACTTAAACGGGCTCAATTCCCCTCCAAAAGTGTGCGATTCCGCTTTAAAAGTGCACAAATAGTGAAATACTGAGTTTTTGAAGACATTCAATTGCCACGTGTAACACATGATTGTGGAGTATTTTTTCGTGCTAAACCTCGTAATGATATTTATTTATTGATATTCGCTACACCAATTTGGAAAAATATCGATTAAACAACCTTTTACTAAGCTTTATACTGTGTGAAAATGAATAAGATAAGTACAATTCTGGTCAATTTTTGAACTGCCATTTGCCAAGACGGATTATTATGCGTTTGAACAAATGTTTTACGCCGCTTTTGAATGGGAGTTATCGTCTACTAATACACCCTATGAATGAATTTATATATATATATATATATATATATATATATATATATATATATATATATATATATAGTATATACTCGGCGCTTCGGGCCTCGCCGGGGGGCTTCGCCCCCCTGGACCCCCCGGACCTTTTCTCTTTTGTACTGCGTAGAAAACGAGGTTAGTTTGCTATGCAATTCTCAGCCTGAAAACGCTCAAAAAATAAAGTATTTTTTTCTCTTTTGTACATTTTTATTCGTTCATTTTACATAAAAAATGGATATAAAAAAACTTGGATATAAAAAAATGTTTAAGCCTGGCTGGAATTCGAACCCACGATGCGAAAAAAATGGATATAAAAAAATTTGGATATAAAAAAATTGTCAAGCCTGGCTGGGATTTGAACCCACAAACTCGCGCTTCGCGTCACGGACGTTACAAAAAAATTGTTGGGGGTCAGCCTAAGAATTGCATAGCAATTAATACAAGTTAAAATCGAGGTTGTGTTCTTTGATGTATAAAACGGATTCGTAGGGGGTCCCCGACCCTTCCTACCCACTTTTAAAATTTCGAAGCCATCTAAATAGCTAATGTTTTCTTCGAAAATTCGCTAAACCCAGATATTAAGAATCGCGGAATCATAACTATATTACATCAGAATCCTGAACTAAGACTGCAATTGTTGCTCACATGTCCCGCGCAGCAACGTCGTGCTCAAATCACAGGTACTAAAATCAGATCGTGGAAAAAACCGTAATATTCCTGATTGATTAACACGTGGGAAACGTGGAAGAACGTGTCATAAATTGAGAAAACATACGCGAAAAAAAGCCCTATCGATCGCTCTCGGAGACACTTGCGGGGGAACGTGACTTTTGCCCGGTGTCGCGGCCTACCTGTCAATATTGGCTTGTTTTTCGGAGAAAGCACAAACTTTCAATATCCTGTTTTGGAGATTCGCGTCTCAATTTTTACCATTCGGAACGGCTTCTTCGCCGCTATCGCCGTTTCCTGAATCACGTAAAACAACACCGCTCTATTACTCGAGATTCCTATCGTTTTTCATTAGGAATAGTCAGCAGATTCCTCGCATTTACTGGTGTTGTGTTATGAGGACTGCAATCGCTATCGGACATCAACCTATTCTTTAGAAAGGAGGTTGTAAATAATAATGGGTAACAAGGATTTGAGATTGTAAACGGTTCAATAGATGACTGCACGAATAATAAATATAGGCATTTTACTTTTTTTTTTAAATATGGAACATATTTTTGCCATCATAACCCGGCCAAAAATGAAACATTTTTTACGTGACATTTAGTGCGCTACGCTCCGATTTTCTGATGATTATCGCTTAAAACCAAATCGTTTCTATGGAGCTGTATCTTAGACATTTATCATCATTGATTAACCTAACCGTATTATTTTAACCAAGCACATTGCGTGGCCAACAATCTGAGGTATGAGTGTGGTTGTCTGAATAATTGTTTAGATTCAGGTGATTCTTCTCTCTTAATTTTTTAAACATGATTGCAACCACTATTGAGACTGGAAAGAAACTTGGGAGTTGAAATTTGATAGGGAGACTTTCTGGGACATTGAGAGAGGATTAAAATGATGAGCTATTTCCTAATTAGCTGAGTGACCTACCTACATTCTATAATGTTTTCCCAAGAAATATTTCCATGTTCTGTCAAGATTTAGTTCTTAGGACTAAATTTGTTATTTTACATAGAAATGTCTTTTAGCTGGGGATATTTGAAAAAATTGTGTACTTAACGTTATTGTCAGACCGAAATGTACGGAAGCTATATTTTCTATTGATTTTCACATACGTACTAATAATGCGTTACTAGGAAAGTGTAACTCCCTTAGTTTTCATAGCACGAAAAGGAATGGTTTCATTTTAGCACAACATCTCATGATCCCTAAGCCATTGTATTGTCAAGGAAAGCTGATTTACTACGCTAAGTTATGAATTAATATTGCTAAGTAACCATAGTGTAAATGCTAAAAGAAGGGACTGGATGGTAGGTACTATTGAGTGAGAGGTACTTGTAAGCCGTAGTTATGACGATGACCTCAGATCAGCTGATTGGCTCCTAAAGCTGATTTTATCCTATTTAATCTCTGAAGCTGAAATTTGAAGCAGGGCCTGTAGGAGAGAGGTAGAATAGAATTTGAACGTATTGAGGTTCCTAATTTTATGCTATTCGTCATATCTAGCTAAAACTTCGAATTGCACCTATTGACCATTGCAGTTTATTAAAGAAGAAATGATTGTGAAGCATGTTTGGTGGTCTGGATGCTCGCAAGCTCGCATCTCAACAATACATAACATCAAGTACTCAATCACTTAGTAAAAATTCAAATTAGTTGAACATATAGGTCCGAATGATGTGTATAGTTTGGTCTGGACTGATTTGTAAGATGCGCAGTTTGACACTACCCTCGACTAAACCATCTGCGCATTTCGACCAATTAGAGAATTTTGAGAACGACCTTGCGCAGTCGACCGCACCACTAGCATAGGACCCCTCAGTAGATTAACGTTTTATCTGGACCAGCCGAGGTCCAGTCCGTGTTTTATACCTGAGAGCCACTGATGGGCTTACGTATTTAGTAATATGTGTTTAGTTATAAGCCGATTCATCATCTAGATTTGATTGTTTTATTTTATTTTAGGGGGTTTTTTATCCGCTGTCAGGGTTAAAAAAATGGTCATTGTGGCAGAGTGTGACGATGCCTCTCTCCGCGGATTGTTGTTATTGTTTTTTCCCCTTCTGATCTGCCTGTGGAGTCAATGAAGGCACTCCGTTTAGTGAGAGGAGACAACACGGCTCCCCATAGAATCGTGCCACTTGCAGTGTCTCCTTAAACACCTGGTCCAATGCCGCTAATGACACTTCTGGTTGAGGTGCGACTTGAATCATTAGGTAAATGAAAAAGAAATAATGGCATTTTCCCAATTAAAATTGGCGTTTACTCAGTACCATCAGTTGAAGAGTTCGTAATATTAGTCACGATTATTGCAAACGAGCCAGAACACCAACGGAATAGACCATCTCCTTGGAAGACACGGTTGTCAAGGAAGGCGATTTAGTTAGTAGATCAAGATAGTTGAGCGAGCGAAAGGTTCCGAAGATATTAGCACGAAACTAGCAGCCTCGCTTCCGACCTTGGTCACTCCAAGGTCAGGACAGGATCTCAAGTGCAAGAAAAAAGGAGCAAAACACAAAATAGAACGAGACCTAGCCAACATAAAACGAGAAACTTGCAGGAAAACTAGGATCCTAAGTGGTTAGTGCACAATCAACCCCCTCTCCTCGCTCGGTTATTGGGTTTGGTCAATCGATTTATTAATTTCATGCTAAGTGGCCGAGTTTGAAGTGAGTTGTAAATGTTCGCCCAACCAATTGGTCTTTGAGTGGTAGCGAAATCAATGTATCGGCGATATGATAAACCTTCATTTTATAGCATATCTACATGGTGTTGATACATTTAGTTTCGCAACTATTTCAATTGTTTGATTGAATTTTCGTGATTTTTGATTTATACTTGTCAAATTGTATTGAAATTTTAGTACTACGTGAGCACAGAACTTGTTAAACATCACAAAACTTTATAGTGAAACAACATGCTCTTAATATTTGTATGTGCTTATTACGAACAAATTTGAAGATCATGAACAATTTTTTTTTCGTTTTCAGGACAGCCTTCTGAAGCTTAGCATATTGGCCAGGATTCGCATATAAGAAGGACGACCTATTAGAATTGATCTAGGGGTTGTAGAACAACTCAAGTTGAGGAAAAAACGTCTGCCAAGTTTGGTGGGCAGTATAGCTTTCTCTCACATTGTAACATGGACGTATAGAATTGGTTGAAGAATGAGTATGAGTATGAGTCGAAATGATTTAATGCA
This sequence comes from Adelphocoris suturalis, assembly GCA_030762985.1. Lineage (NCBI taxonomy): Eukaryota > Metazoa > Arthropoda > Insecta > Hemiptera > Miridae > Adelphocoris > Adelphocoris suturalis. Next base: position 161,405,997 of record CM061040.1, read on the forward strand.
AAATAAAAACAGTATCTAATTCATGTGTATACATGCTGGGATATAAAATAGGGCAATAATTCATGTTTGCATGCGTGGAAACTGTCTAAAGGTTAACCTAAGCAATAAGTGAAAATGTCATCAAAATCGATCGTTATTACCAAAATGTCATCCAATATTAGTTTCGCGTACATGCAAAATTGTACTAATCATTCAAGTAAATGCGATAAAATACAAAGGGTATCAACCTGGAACCAACAACCCCTCGAGTTAGAACGAATTCGGACCAATCGTTGATAAGAAATCGGCGTTATTAGAATTTAACGTTAGCGTTTCCGCATGCGCACAGACTACCATTTGTGCGACGGGAATGAAAGTTATAGAGGACCGTCTAGAGGCTACCCCGCACAATCCCATAAAATTTCATCAAAATTGCACCATCAAACTCGGACATTTACCAGTGTCAATCGATATTAGGTTCGCGCATGCGCAATGGTTATTACTCCACCAAACTGCAATATAATTTGTGGGGCGTTCTTATAGAATATAATAGATTTAACTACCCACCGAGTTTGAACAACATATAAAGGGAAATCGTAGTTATAAGAAATTAACGTTAGAGCATGCGCATTGAAAATGATTATTGGAGATTATTACCCTCACCACCGTCATTTCATCGAAATCGAACTAATGCTTGGTATAGTTTTGAGCGTGATATGGATTTACCACAGGCAGACAGACACGGAACCAAAATCGATCAACAAGCTCTGAAACGGATGTTGCAAGCGGAAATTTTGATTTTGGAGGACAACAATTTTTTCGACTTCATTCACGAACACAAAGCTTCCTTACCTTCGGTAGAAAGGTAGCAAAACAACAACCGTTTGTTTTTTGGAGACTAAAATTTTTCCATCTCTCAAAGTGAAAACAATGCTTCTGGTACCTACAGGGAGATTTGGAAGCAATTTATGAGATGAAAATGAGTATCTTCCAATGCTTCACTATTACAACTAACCTTAATTAATTCCTGTTAATTAACTCATTATTCTCAGTATTCAATTCAGTATTCAATTATATGAAAAATTGAGCTTGAAAATGTCTCTGTACGGTGATGCAAACTTGCACGCAAGCATTCCCAGAATTGTAAACATTTAAGTACATTTCAAATTATAGCATATTTTACAGCACAACGTTGTTTCCATAACGTTCCTAAAATATAGTTTAAAAGTACCTAATGATTCATCACAGATGGGTGTGCGTAATTTTTCAAACATCCCTGCATGATTCATGAACAGTTATGGATGTACGCAACAATGCAGATTAGATTGGTTTGCGGACGGATAAAACAACGGACGAACTCATTATCATTGTCCGTCCGGCGATCTCGGATTCTACTGAAATATAGACCAGGAATTTTAGATAAGATTATGAAGTGTTTGGGAGTGACCGAGGGACCGAGGACTTTTCACGTTGAGAACTTTTTTTTTTACAAGGAACATGTATTTGCCATTAAACCCGGCTAAAAATGAGACAAAATTTACGTGATATTTAGAGCGTTAGGCTCCTATTTCCTGATGATTATGGCTGACAACCAAATCGTTGCTACGGAACTGTATCTTAGGCATTTATCTTCGTACAAAAATCGTACGCCAGTCGTTGAGAAGCTTTCGATTAACCTAACCGTATTATGTTCACCACTTCGCAGTGTGCGGCCAACAATCTGAGCCTTTTTTAGTGATTATTTTAGTACATTTTTTGAAATTTGTCCAATTTAATGTACTCAAAAAGTACTGGCCAACGAACTCATCCTTTCGTTTGGAAAGCTTGATTTTTTGGCACAAGAACGAATTTTTATCTCAACCCTAAGGAGAGTTATATAATCTAGAATGATTTATATAAATATATATATATATATATATATATATATATATATATATATATATATATATATATATATATGAAAAAGCGTTAAACTCTAGGATTCGTTTCAGACTGCCTCAAAACGGATTTCAATGAAAAAATGTTTCAAAAATTATTTAAAAATTTTTCGAGCCATTCCAACAGTTTATTTTCTACGAAAATTCGCTAAGATAAATAAATAATAATATAAAGAATTCCAACCACTCGACGCGCTTTATCCAAAGCTTTTCTTCCAAACCACTAGACCAAAGTTTCTGAAACTGAGTAAAAATTCACGCATGGTCCTGAATCCTTCGCATGTGAATCCTGAATTCGTTGGCATCATCTTCGAACACCCTAAAGAGTAAAATTCAATGGATGAAAAATTATAAATTGGGATCTCAAATACTTTCAAAATACGGAAAGAGTATTTATTAGTGGTAGATTTCATTTTAAAGATTCGAATGAGACCACCCTGACCATCGTACTTTCATCTGTTCTCTCTACCTATGTGCTACGAGACCTTTAGCATGAAATAACAACTTGTGATTGAGAATTACTGTGCACATAATAATAATTAATTTAAATTATTATATGTATTTATTTTCTTATATGTATATTATATATATACATAGAATTGAGAAGCTGCAATAATTTTAATGGAATTATACTTTCAAGAAATCTGATTTATTATCACTGTTCTCACCCATAGAAAGACTACTGAAGTGTGGGTAGTTGTTTTATTTTAGTTCATTAATTTTATTCCAGTAGATGCCTATCTGTGTTGCATGGAATGTGCACAAATGAAAGCAGATTTTATTGCATCTGAATGAAAGCTAATGATGACGCGACCCTGGTTTTCAGAAATTCTCAATGGCTAATTAAAACGAAAATAATACAGCTTAGTGTAATATTGTTCAGCAAATTAATTTTTAAGTTAGTCTCAGTGTGGTCGTACTGCCAACCATATTCATGTTTACAGCACCCGCTGCTATAATGATAGTAATTAATTACTAAAAAAAGTTAGTCCTAAGCACTAAATCTTGACAGAACATGGAACACATTCCTTGGGAGAACAGGAAAGAATTTAGGTCACACAGCTGATTAGGAAAGAGCCCGTCATTTCAATCGTCTCTAATATCCCAGAGAATTTCCCTATCAAATTTCAACTTCCAAATTTCTTTCCAATCTAATAGTGGTTGTAATCATGTTTACAAAATAATCTTAGGAGGATCACCAGTATTTAAATAATTATTCAGACAACCACGCTCATAACTCAGATAGTTGGCCACGCACTGCGCAGTGGTTAACTTAATACGGTTAGGTAAATCGAGAGCTTTCCAACTACTGGCGAGCGATTTTTGTACGATGATAAATGCCTGTGATACAATTCCGTAGCAACGGTTTGGTTTTAAGCGATAATTACCAGAAAATAGGAGCGTAACGCACTAAATGTCACGGAAAAAATGTTTCATTTTTGGCCGGGTTATGATGGCTAAACCATGGGGCTCATTCCTCCACTGAGGATCAAAAATTAATTGAGATTTAACCCAGCTATCTCACTGGGGTCATTAGAAACTTTCAAAAGGAAGCTCATGAAAAATCTGAACTCAAGACTTTTTGATGAGTGTCCTCATGGAGTGGGACACTAGTCGAAACTGAATGGATGGGAAAGTTATCGAATATATAAAATCAAAAATTAGGATATAAATTGGAAACACAAAAACTATTTTCAATGAGTTTTCTGGACGGATACTGATTAAAAACTGGTAGCGTAAAAGTTATTGAAGGAAAGTTATCGAACCAACCCTTTGAAGGGCCTCTATTACCCGTATTGTAACGGAACCTGCGCTACCAAGGCCTCGTTTCAACAATTACCTATGCTAGTAGGCCCAGAATTGCAGTCCACCCTATAAAAAATGCAATAGAGCGGCACGATCTCCCGCACTAATATTTAATTTCTTCCGAACCAGATTGAGATATCGACCAGCGAAAAGTACATGATAATCTCAAGACTCACATTTGCGTTGGAATGCACATTTGGATTATGTTCACTCAAAGCTTTCAACGAACCTTTTTGTATTAAGACGTCTCACGTGTGTTTTAATGTCTCAGTGTGTACTCCTCAAAGCATATCATGGGTTGTTCTGTTCAGTTATGTCGTATGAAATCATAGAGGGTGATAGTGAGTAGTTGAACCCCAAAGAACCAGTACGCCATCCCAAAGAAGCTATATACGTTTGTTCTATAGAAGGTAAGGGTTAAGGGCCTGGTATTCATGGTGGCCTTAAGTTATAATAGTGGCAGGTAGTTCAGGGTTGACGCGAAGATGGCGAGTTTCCGATATTTCGAAGAGTGTCCCAATTGATCCTGATGCCAGTTATCGGGGAGTGTCCCGACGGTACTGGACAGCAGTCGAAAGAAAAATAAATGCAAACTCATAACTAATTTTACGCGGATAAATTTATTTGACGCAGTTTTTTAAGATGAGTTTCTCGTCCATGGAGTTTCGACGAGTTTCCAACCCGGGCGGAAAACTCATCAAAAAGTCTCGAGTTCAGATTTTTGATGAGTTTCTTTCCGATGAGTTTCCTAGTACCCTCTCACTGCTGTTTTAACTCCTGACTATTGACTCTAGATTTACTCCCCTCTAGTCCTCATGGTGGAACGGACCCACAATGGGTGGTTGAACCACTAAATGTAGTGTATATTTTCCTGTACAAATCCGACGCCATTCCTTGTGACTTTTAAACAAAGTTCATGATTTGATATTCAATAAGTTTGGTAAATAACTACTTTGATGGGAAAACTCCTAAAGGAATATTACTCTTTTATTTCCTTTTTAGGTAGGAACCTACATAATTTTGATTCACCAAGCACACAGGTACCCTTCAACTTCATCAGCGTTGTTCATCCTCCTACCTCCGATTTCAAACCCCCTTCTCTTGTATAACTCGCAACTTTGATTAACAAAGTTCCCCGGCGAGTACCTCAGTTCTCGAACACATTAGCCGTGAACGAAGCCGGTGAAGGGCCACCTTTTACGTCGTACCTCCATCAATCAATAAATAATCGCCAATTTTCGCTCAAGAAAATTAAGAGAAAACAACTTATGATATATCTCAAAAAATCGAAACAAATCGAAGTCAACAATTTCATATGCTATTCTTCGCAAAGTTCTTCTAACCATTACAAAATTCCATTTTTCGCCTGATTAAACCTTGAATTTTGAGGCAAACAGTTTCATTTTTCATAGTATATTGAATATTGAAAACGCTGCAAATTAATACAGCAGGTTGCTGAATATTTCTGTTTCAGGTGATACTTTTGCGCAGATCACTGGTCTATGGAAATAATTAAAAGAATACAATGACACTTAATTATCTGCTAATATTACACGAACGTATGTACTCACAGAAAATTAATTAATGAAACTAAATTTGAATTTTAGTCGATACAAAGGTTCAGGTACTGTTCTGTGGGTGCTCTGATGGAAATGGATAGTTGAAATTGCGATTTACCTCCCAGGTTATTTGCAATTTACCAACTTTGGTGTTGCAGGCTATTCGCCTCAGCCCCTGGAAAGGGGGGTAGCATCTCAATTCCTCTCCTTCCTGTCACATGGTAGCAGAGCGTGGTTTCAAACCACCCCCACCCTTCAATATAGTCTGTCCTGACCAGAACTCCCCCTCGAACTGCCCTCATAGGCAAAATGGGCTATATATACCTAACTGTTTACATTCGTCAGTCATCCGCCCCTGCTTGAGGCTCATCCCTGCCCTACTTTCCTGCATTTTGAAAAGCTGAGGAGTATGATGTCATCCCCTCTCCCTGTTTCTTATAATTATTGCTGCCCCTTAGGCTATATATACCTGGAGCCTTACAGGTATACCTTGTAGGTCACGCTTCGGATGTTGGTGGCTAATCGCCTTAGCCCTTGTAAGGGATTACTTCCTCATTCCGCACCTACTTGTCACATGGTAGCATAGCGCGGTTTCGAACCACCCTCATAATTTGATATAGTCACTAATCATTAACATTACTGAATAAACTGGGGACCTGATTGCTAAAATATGTTTCAATTACACTAACTCAAATCATAGGCTACTTGAAAATGTTAAAACCCGATCCAAAGGGGGTGTATTCTAATAGGAAGGAGGTGGGGGGAAATCAGGTATCTTGGACATCACTGAATAAACTGAGGACCAGATTGATTAAATATGTTTGGAATACTCTAACTTGAACCACAAACTACTTGAAATTTTCAAATTTGAACCATAACGGGTATTTTGAGGGAGGGGTGGGGGTGAAATGGGGGTATCTTGAACATCACTGAATAAACTGAGAACCTGATCGATAAAATATGTTTGAATAACACTAAAAAACCACAGCCTACTTAGGAATTTTCAATTCCGACACATAGGGGTGTTTTTGGGGGACGGGTTTAGGAAAGGGGTATCTTTGATATCACTAAACAAACTGCGGATCTGATTGGCGAAAATGTTTAGATTACGTTAACCTCAATCACAGGCTATTACAATTTTTTCTAGCCTCAACCATAGGGAGGTGTTTGTGGTATGAAAAAAAAAGGGTTAGAAGAAGAGGGTGGTCATATGGAATAATTTGGTCATCACCGAACGAAGTGGTGTTCTGATGTTCGGGCGAATGAAATTAGGTTAGTTTCAACGTTCTTAGCGTTTCCTAACAAGAATATTTTTAATCTGAAATATGAGGGTGTTTGTGGAGTGGGAGTGAGGGTTGATCTCAGTAGTTTGGTCCTAATAGTTAATTTATAAGTAAGTACTTTAAGTAAGGGCTTTTTGAATCAGATCCATAGGGGTGTCCCAAAATGTGATGGGTGAGGGGGGGCTTGTGTATATTCAAGTCAACCTGTGCAACGCACGGGTGAGCCACCTAGTTTTAGTAATAAAAATAAAAATCAAACTTATAATGAGCAGTAAACTTGCTATAATTTTAATGCAGATAAACACAGAAAATGTTTGATCTTTGTCGTTTTATTGATAGTCCTTCCAAACTAAATTCAAGATTGCGTATAGCTTCCCAAGAACAGTTCATAGGTTATGAAAAGGAAGATGAGTTTCATAGCTTCACCCTGACTCACCGGCCCCCCATTCGGCGTTCTTTCATCTGAGAACGCTCAAGGTTGAATGGCAATGGGTGAGAAGTGAGGGGGAGCATTGTCACCTCCGACCTTTTCCGCCTTTCCCAAGTGATTAATAAACTCCATTCCACTTTTATGGTTTTCAAGAGCATTCTTGGAAAAACGTGGCTTATATATTGCACAGACCTACGAGTGGGAGTAGGAGGTACAAGTGAAATGTACCTCTGCTCAGCCGTGCAGTTTATGATGCGTATAGTTATGCTGATTATCTATCATTCATGTTTTCACCTCGAACGAGTTTTGGCCTCGACATAACAGACCACAACTCATTGAAAAGCTCGTGATTTACCGCTACATATTCCACGCCGTTAATTTTTCTCTCATTTACCTTGACAGGATGCACAGTACCTGCGCGCTTGGTCCAAATCTACTCTCTTCCCTTCCTCACCGAAAAATTCCGTGAAATTCAAAAGCTATTATTCGGTAGGGCAAGGAGTTCAATGAAAAGTCTTCCTTATCACCCGAGTGGCTCTGGAGCCTGAAGATTGAAGCATTTTCCATGTTTATTGAACCAGTAATCAGGTGGGCAGAGTCTACCAGAAGGTGAAGGATGCAAAGGAGTACTGAGTTTTTACGAATTTTCAATGAGAAGAAGCACTAGAAATGCTTATATATAGGTACATATAGCAAGAATATTGGAAATGCCCTGACATTTAAATCGTTATAGCATTTGTACAATAATCATCACTGTTATAATCACCACTTATACTATGCAAGGAAATATTTGACGGTGAATGCCAAACTGGGCGAAGCACGTAGTTTCTTGAAACTAAAACATGTTGAGATCGATTTATTACATATTTTCTAAACCCACTTCCAAATTTATATTAATTAGCAATAAAAGAAAATATGATTTATCGATTCATGATTATCTCCATGGAATAAGCAACACGTTCTGAGGATATTTCTTTTTTGTCTACATAACAACCAAGAACGAATAAATTCGTGAAAAACCATACCAAAGGGTTTGGTCTGAATTAAGGAATTTTGGTGGAATTTATAATTGTTACAACGATTTTACTTTCATTCATGCGCAGAAACTACCTTTGATTTCGCAATTACGATACAATTAGAAGAGTATGTAGTGTCTAATTTGCAAGATTCCTGAAAATCACTTAGGGATTGGGGTGAGAGATGTAGAAATGACTATAAAAAGGATTTTAGGCTTGCATATACGCAGAAATCACCTTGTTTGAATCAAGCTGGACCATGAACCGCATATAGTCCGTGAAACTTTCATTGAAATCTCATCGGTTCGAAAATTAGTGGGCGCAAAGATTCATCAATCAGTTATCACGTATTCGTTTTCTATTTTTAAATAAAATAGATTCCATTCTAAGAAATTTGACACCATACGGAACTCTCCTAGGATGAGCAGTTTCCTTTTCTATGTTTCGAAGTTTTCTGCACTGGGACATTACAACCCCACATCGGAGCGGTGTTTTGAAAAACGGGTGTGGGGAATTTTGAAAAATTGTAGAAAGAAACCTACTCGTCGTAAGAGAGTGCGTTTGATGTAAAACTTTTCAGAATGGAATCTTCGTCTATCTAAAAATAGTTGTCTAAAGTACTTTTTTCTTAGTATAGAATTGGTAATTTTCGATATTTTCTGGCTTTCAAGTCTATCTATAAGCAGTGAAAACATAGTTTTCGAATTCGGGGAATGGATAAAACCCGAAAATTATAGTTTTTACTAGAATTTTACGTCGTAGATAATTCTGAACAATTTTGTGGCTGTTTTTTTTTTTTTTTTCAAATTTTCTTTTCTTCAACCAATTTATTCACGCCAGAACCTTCTACGATTACTATAAAGGCTATCAAGTAAATATAAATAATACAATATTTGCGAGTGTCTGTCTGTCCGTGCGTTCGCAAATCCTCGTATGTAACAAGAGTTACTTTTAGCTTACATTCAATTTTGACTAGATTTTCTGGAAATGTGCGGGTCAGGCTGAGGATGATCCTCATTAAATTTCATTAATCAAAACTTATAGTTTTCCGATATGATAGCTCAATGACGATTTGATTATCCCATATGAGTTTCATCACGATAGTACTATCATCAGTAGCTGATGTGCTTGCGCTAACCTCAAATCTGTTTGTAACAAGCATAATAATGGATAAAAACGTTTACAGTTTTCATCAAATTTTAGGGATTATACGATTTATGCTGTAGATGGTCTCCAATGAGCAAACTTGATCTATAAAGCATAATTTTCTCTTTGCCTACTAGACCGATTTTTACGTTTTACGCTCATTCTGAGTTTACTATTTCGCCCAACCATAGGAACCCGCCATGTTTCATGATAATTAAAAACATTAAATTATCTGTACATTCATGATACAGATACAATCCAATGCGCCACACTCAACTTGGCAGACTTTTTTTCTCAATGGATTATATCTTGGAGTATCACAATGGCTTCGCCACCTTAGTACAAAATAGCGACTTTCAGTTTCATATAAATTGCATCATTTTATACTTACAACATTCTAAAGAACGTATTCAACGTAAATTTAAACCAAGGTTATTGAATAGTATAATGTAGGTACAGGATAAAGATAATCATAGTCTGTAACAGCTCTCGCCAACTGTTACGAGAACCGTTCTAGTGAACGGTAGCAGCGTCATCCGAAGACACTGCCGTGCCCTAGCTTAATTGAACCCCAACCCTTCTCAAGGTAAGAGCTTCTCTCTCTCACTTTTGTGCGTAAAGCAATTAATTATCATATAAACCATTATTGACTTATACCCATGCCTAAACCAATTGCTATCCTCACATAACTATATCTCAGTGCGGTATCTCTTAACCCCTATTGAAGTGTATTCAATAAAAATACCCTAACCACAGCCTGGTAAAATCTACTCTCGTTAAGGGGGTTAGGAAGGTTTAAACAATTTTTTTCTAATTTATTTTTAAATTTTTAATGAAAGGAAAACAATTGGTTCGATTTTGTTCGGTATCGATGTATCGAATCGGTAAAGTTGATTTCTTATGGAGTTTCACACTTTCTCATCTTACCAACTCCAATATTAAAATGTTGACAATAAAGAGAATCCCCCCCTCCCCATCTGTTTGTTCTAAATGTTATTGGAAACAACTAGGAACAGCCGGGGAACTTCAAAATAATATGGTGTCAGATAATGGGGCAAATATGAAGGAAAACGTGCATAGTGAATAGTGCAGCTTTTTTGATACTAAATTGACATGGATATGTCTTTGCTCTGGGGGGTCAACCAAAAATTTCCGTGACGCAAAATTTTTGTCACAATTTCAGTGTTTTTCACGTACAACCCAGCCGTTGCTAGGGGAATGGAACTTCCGCAGTTTTCATCGCACAGAAATCGTTCGCCACTCGTTGGAAAGCGCTTGATTTATGTGATAAATGTTCACATCTCAAGCTACCAATTTCTCCCTCCTTACGTACCTGGCTACATTCCTAAACTAAGTTGATTGGACTATAAACAATTTTAATAAGCCGGTTACAATATTCTTAACGTAAAGCAATAGCATAATTTACTCCACTCCATAGGAAACATTTTCATCCTCTTGACAACAGTCGACTGTTAACAACAACTCATTGTAGTGGCTTCTCTCCACAGTTATTTTCAACATTTCTATAAGTAAACCGTTGTTTTGTTGGAATTAGTCGGGATGCGGCCCAAGGATTAGTTTAAAGTTAAAGGATTTGTTTACAACTCTCGAGGACAACCGTTATGAAATTATAACCCCCAATCAAAGACATATCCATGTAACATGGTATCTGCTTGTAAAGCAGATAGTGGAACTCGTTTACGAGTTTTTTTCTAAAGAATCCAGAGATATATAACAAAGTAAATTTACTCGTATTTCAAGTAGTCAAATAATGAGTTTGTGTAGAAGGGTACAACATTACGGTGCCCCGGATGGTAAAACTTGCTAACCCCCACAATACCTTGCTACTGGCGCACCATAAAAGAAATAGGTATTAAATAAGTCTAGTGATTAATTTCTTTGTCTTAATATCAAAATATTGTATAGAAAATAGGAATATTAATCACGGCATTACATTGTAACAAGTCTCCATTATTTTAGTCATCTAGCTCTAATCAAGAAACCCAATGCTGTGGGTATTTTGTGGTCATGACGGCGTACAGATGATCACTTAAATTACATTCCAGGAAGACCAGTCAGCGTATGAGCTCGGAAATTCTCAAACCGCTACGAAAAATTCCGTTCAAACCCATTCAAGATGATGACAGGAGGGATCGGGAAACCATCCATTTGGGAAACGACCTTCGGAAACACCAACGGGAAAATCCTCAAGAGCAGATGGGAATACAAAGACATAGAAGTGGAATATCTTACTTACCTACCTGCGGCTAGAATCGCCTTCGTTCCCTCCGAAAATGATTCACACATTCGCCATTAAAATGACGTTTTCGCGAAATCATTATAGGGGCACGCGAAGTGGCAAGGCCGCCGGATTATCATAGCCCGACGATTCTCTCGGGGAAAATCGACTTTTTAAAATGCGAAGTCGACTGGTTTTTTTTGTAAACGAAACGAGGAAAAATGTGCGCTAGATACGTGTGATTATCGAAAAATTGGATGGATGCCAAGGAAAACCTAGAACACTGGGCTCATTTCAAAGTAGTTTCACAAGTAGTAGATAAACTCGTTTTTGTAATGGGTACTGACGGTAAGAATTTCTGTCAGACAACTGAACCTGCGGTTTGTGAAGCTTACTAACTCATTAGGCTCAATTATTTGTAGCTGTTGATCTAACATCAATTTTCGGACGGAGAAAGAGAACAACCTCGTATAAATTAGAGTCAGAATTTCCTGAAGGTTCCATCCTGAATCGTACACAAAGCTTGTACTACGTAGGTATGAACAGGGTTGGACAGTCCGGTTTTTCTCTAAGCTGTCCGGGCCAAAATCGAAAGCCTTTATGGAAGCCAAATGTCCGGTTTTCGCAAAAACAGTATCAAAAGTGCGGTTTTTTGTTTTCAAAGAAAGCGTCTTCAGTAATGGGAAATTTTGACTACTGTTATCGTGAATAACTAGCAGCCCTCTCTCGATATAATATCGTTCCTTTGATTGCACCCTTCAATATTTGATAGCCGAACTCATGAGGTACCAATAATTGCTTCCATACTTTAATTTTTCTATGTCTTATACTGAAATATACTGTATAATATACTGAAATATACTGTATTCAGTATGATATACTGAAATGAATACGATTTGATGGTAGGCATCTTCGATATTTTTGCACACAAAAGGCGCCGCCATATGTACTCAGTCCACCGACGTACTGCCGTGTCATCTAAACCAACTACATCAAGGCTGTGTTGCCTTAATGTCCAAAATAATGAGAATTAGTAATTTTGTCACACCCTTTCATAGCAATACACGCTCAATCTCTTCTTTCAGCCGTCAGTTGAGCATTTTCTCTTTCAGTTTTAGACGAAGGTGAATAATCGCTAAATAGGATTTGTAATTTGTATGGATATAAGTGAAATGATGTTGAGGGAAAAAACGACGGGGGTTGTTGAATTGTAATTTAGTTGTATTGTACTGGGCTATGCCAATATCATTAATAAATGGATAAATAAATACCTAAGGAAAAAAACGAACATAAATGTTCATCTCATGTTCTTCTTGCCTTTTCTTTAGCTAAATATAAAATGATAATAGCTTTACGCCTTGGGGGTTCCTAAAAGATAGATCGTAATCCAATTATTATACATACTACTATTGTCGTCATAGGGATGTATAAGTAAGTTCCTACATATTTCAGATTATTGGCGCACAAAAAAGTATTTTAACCACCTCTTAAAATGTGTAGAAAAATTGCTTAAATGAGCGGGAACAAAAAAAAACTGTGAAACCCCAGTGCGGAAGCAGAACGTGTTCCTCATATGTCCCATTTCGATAGGGTGATGAACAGGGGTTTTATATGGAAAATGGATACCTACAAGCATGTCTACAAGCGTAAAAATTAACTACCTATCTATGTCTGCATGGTTTTCTCATAGTGTACGGTTTTTTATCCCATACCACCTGGCAACCCTGCATATGAAGTATAAATAATAAAATACAATGTATAACTAATATCATAAAGTATAAATGGTCAAAGTATTGCATATAAAGCTGCAAGTAGATGTACGGTAATGACAAGAAATGGGCGTAACCTGCACAAATCTCCATTCTCATTAAATTTTCTTCTGAGTCTTTTTTTTTTTTTAATTTTCATTGACTCAGACATTTATCCAGAGTTGTGATTCAAGTAAAAGAAATAGAAGTTCAAAATTTGCCTCAATTGGATCAAGGAAAAAAAAAAGTTTATTTTTTTACAGGATTATACAAGTTTTTTCCCTGTTTTCTTCCTGTTTTCCTCATTAAATTCCTTGGCAAGTACGCCCGTAATTATTTCCTCTTGAATTCATTTGTTGTATTCATTCTTAATTTTATATTCCTTCTTTCATTTGCTTATTGTTGTTTTCTTGAAACTTATGCTTCTTCAAAAATGTCTTCTCTCTCCTTTCTGCTCAAGAGAATTTAATGTTTGAGGTGCTTTGCTCACATGGCCATCGCTATGTTGGCGCTTAGGCACATCTAGTATATAGGAAATATGTACTCGTAATTTGAGTCTTGGTTAAGTGGTTGTTGGCGTGTTATTTCTACAAAATAGGTTGCTATATAGGTAATATTGGCTTATATTGGAGGTAATAATTAAAGCCGCGCCAAGTAGGATCGATGGGAGGTACAGCGATGAGCCCAGGGAATATTTCAATAATTTAAATTAGGTGACAATTAGTTCCTGCAGTGTTATACGCCTTGTGCTTAAGGGGGAGGGGTCTCAGAGGGAGGGTGAGTGGCATGAGTCTGTTTAGAAAGTTCGGCTAGCAACAGCAATCGGGTACCATACCATGCATGCTGCATGCAATAAACCGATGGAGCAAGTCTACTGGTGGCAAGCAGAATTGGTCTCCCTCCCACCTGCTCCAATATTGCTTGGGCTGAGTTCACTCCCAGTGAGAGTTGTGTTGTCCTTATTTAATAGTATAAAGATGGTTTTGCGGTATAATTAAATTTTATGAAATGAGTCAACACCTGAAAATGCGTACTGGTCTAAATACCTTATGATGACAGTTATAGCACTGTCAGGCGTGCTAGATGAGACCAGCTGGATACAAAGCAACAAATTACAGCTCCGTCAACCTTAATTCGCAAGGTTGGCTGTCAGTGGATGAGGGTGATTATATTTTCACTTTCATTACACGGCTCGGGGAAGGATTGCTCCGTTGGTTTGACTCGGCAGTGCGTGACTCATTCACCGTGATCGTCTGATTCTGATTGTTTGTTATCAGTATGAGATAGAAGCAGGAGTAGGCATCTGCTTGCGTTCTCTTGATGGTCAAGTTTCGGCTTGGTAGTTGGATGGTATCAGAGCTAATGGCGTGCTGATATTTTCTCAATAAGAACAAGTCAAAGTTTTGTATAATATGCATATAATATATATGTTGTCGTCTCATCTGAAATTGTACGATGTATTTTGAAGTAAATATTAATATAATTTTCCCATTGGTCTGAGCCATGTGATAGGGCATTTTTTAAAAACGTCTGCCAAGTTGGGTGTGGCTCATAGCTTCCTCGTTTACATATCATTGAAAAGTATTAAATGATCCTGAAAAATTCCATAGCGGAATAGAGTAAATCAAGAAGTAGCGTGAAACGTTATAATTGGTCAATAAAGAAACCAAAAAGATACTGAATATAGTTTACGTTTGCGCAATCGCAGAATGAACTGACGTGTTGAGAACAATAAAATATGTACGGGACCATCTACAACCTAGCCCGCGCATTCATTGACTATTTTATCAAAATAAGATAGAAACTGTGAAAATTATGGTCGTTAGAAGGATTTATCATCAGCGCATACGCAGTAGCTAATAATGATACAGTAATGTTGAAATTGTTATGGGGTAATCGAATCGTCTTCTCTCAACTATCCCAACTATCATCCAAACTTAAGCGAAATCAAACGATTAGAGTGTGAAAAAAAGGAGCATAATTTACGTTTGCGCGTGCGCAGAGTGAAGTATTGATTTAGCAATAATTAAACTGATAGGGACTGTATACAACCTAACCCTCACATACCCTAAAAATTTCATCAAAATCGGATGAAAACTATGGAAATTAAGATCGTTACAAAGATTTAAAATTGGCGCATGCGCAGTAGCTATTAATGATACAATCATGTTGGAATTGATATGAGATGATCAAATCTTCATCCCCCAACTACTAATCATCAAAATTTAAGCAAGATCGAACGACTAGGGCATGATGAAATTATGCTTGTAAGAATTTACGCTGCACGAACAAAAGTTACAAGAATTGTTTCAGAATTTCTCAAAACGGATATCAATGGACATATTAAAAAACAAAAAATTTAGATTTTAAAATTTTTGGAGCCACTGTAATAGTTTCATTTTCTACGAAAATTCGCTTACAGGTTTTTTAACTCTTTCTTTTAACTTCGATTCTCTTCTTGCTTGAGACAAAATTTCAGATCGATTTTTAACCCACTTCCCGATATCCAATCGATCTGAAATTTCGCACACGAGTTCATTCTGGCGTACATTTTAATCTATCAAGTTTTCGCAAAGAAAAAGTTAGTTACACTATAAATTTTCGAACATTTGAAATGTAATATAGGACACCTTACAACTGTTGTGTATTGTAGGGAGGAGGAGGATGAGGATGAGGATGAGGAGGAGGAGGAGGAGGGAGGAGGAGGAGGGAGGAGAAGGATACTATTGAACGTCTGCAGAAAATGACAACGAATCCAGGGTCAATAAAATATTAAATGATTTTCCTTGTCAATTTAATTTAAGTTATTATCAATGTGATTTTGAAACAATGTGATTTTGTTTCAATTTACTGTTGCCAAGAAACTACCAAATATTGAAACAACAATAAAATTAACCGAGAACATGAGAAAAAGAAAGAGTTACATTAAAAACTTGTTTTCATGGGTTCATTTTTTTTCCCCTAGCAACGGACGCTAGCGAACTATTGAAGGTACCGTATTGATAGAAACGGTACCTATCTACTCTAGTGCCGTATACTAAGGTATTATTTTACAAATGATGCCAAGGTATCTCCTTTTGACTGACAGAAGCGATCACAAAATCTAGGAAAAATGAAAGCGTATGGTAATACCTTAGATTTCTCGTTTAGGGCACTAAGTTCCCTGTGCACCACAATTTTCCCCGCTTCAGCTGCTCCGAGCGGTCATTATTAAACTGGCCTTGGCCCTCACCCACTCGCCGTCTGAATCAGTTCACGTGGGCCTCATCAGGTTGCATTTAACATACTTCAGCAATGTGACAATGTTCGCTGAGTCTGCTCACACAAGGATTTCGAAGGTTGCCACGTGACTTTCGTAAGCTGTTACTTTGTGGCGCCAGCGTTCAAATGATGGATGACACGATCATTCTGGAAAAAGGAGAAACTTCAAGGATTCTCAATTGCAACACAATGCTTCAAAATTATAAACTCAAACGATTCGGACCAAACTTTGATATGATGTATTACCATGTCGGAACTTGTGCCTCGCTGAATTAAGTCAGGATCAGCTGAGAGCAGTAATATCATTCATAATGATGACAAAACCTTGCTCAAATCTCTTCTATTCACCGTAGGACGACGAAATTCCATAGGGAGCCTCTCTGGGACAGCAAAAGACGATTGATTTTACAGAATCCATCCTGATCAGCTGAGTGTACAGCTGAGTCTATATGATTACAACTATTTGAAAAGTTGGTTCTGCTTACGCCAACAGCGGTTTTTTTATTTTATTTTTTTTTTTTTTTTTTTTTTTTTTTTTTTTTTTTGTTTTTTTATTTTATTTTTTTTTAACTGAAAAAGAGTGTATGAAATTTGCATAAAACATCACAGACCGCTAGAGAATGATCCTGAGCTGAAATTGTGACGTTTTGATCAACCCCAAAGAGGTTAAAAATGGTTGAAAAGTTGAAAATTAGAAAAATAAGGATCTCAAACAGGTACTTCCAAAATTAGGGGTAGATGTTCAGTTTGATTTTGATAGATTTCACTCCAGACAACCAAATGATAACATCCGGAGCACAGTAAAATCAATAGTTTGCGCTCCAACGACCTTTGGCAAGAACATAGTAAAAATTCTTTAATAAACTACGACAATTGAACCAGATGATATAACTATAATGTATTAATGTACGTAAATCTTTTGAAAATAAATCGAATTTATTTCAAGTTTCGTTATTTATTATAGACGGTAAAATTAAGGTTGTCCTGATTTCGGGTATTACCCAACATAATGCAGCGCATAAGCTAATTGTTGGTGAAAAAGACCCTGATTCATAAATTGTCAAAGAGAAGCTCACTTGAAAAAAATGTTAGTAGGTATATGTTGGGATGTAACAGTTTGTAAGATTTCATTTTTTCAAAAGGGTTGAAGCAACTATTGATCTGCTACCGATGAATTTTATTGTGGTCCATCTATAGTAGTATAACTATTATATTCCCTGAAAAGATCAAAATCAGATTAACATTGTATAGAAGTTTGGGTGAGATAGATTTAACGTTTACACAACCGCTGAGGCTTCTTATTTATTATACCACTACGAAATTCATAGGAACTAAGTTGGATGAATGAAAATAAGTTAATTTAGATTAGAATGAAAAAATTAAAAAGTTAAGTTAATTATTTCCTGCTCACATACTGTGGGGTATGTGAGCGTGAAAAGGAACCACGGACACAGCGCCTGAGACCGGAATTAGTGTGGAAATTGTTCACCTTGCGTTTCGCGAAGTCATTGTATGCAAGCGGAAAATTTTCAACTCTAAAAAATTAGCACAATGCATTTGAAGTGACCAAAATATCCGGTCAGGAGGGAATATTGCGGTTGAGAAAGTGAAATTTACGTGGTGTGTTGGGGAACCGGTATGTTGAGTTTTTGATAGAACCCGACGCTTCTGCGTCGTTTATGAGAAGTTATAAGTATATTTAAGCTAGAGTGAGAACTTGTAAATGATTTATTTATACAGGGTTATGAAAACCTCTCAAAGCGTAGCAAAACACCATGCTGGGTTCTCTACAGTTTTTTCTCCTTACATGTAATTAGAATGTGACGTTCCTTGGCGCATGAAATATAGGATCGTATAATTTATTCAAATTTGTACCCAACGTGAGGTTTATGCTCACTGGGACAGAAAAAAAATCTCCCAATCGGTTGCATTTAGCTTTATGGTAGTTAACTGTAACACATTTGTGAACGTCAATAATTTTGGATTTAGAATATGTATATTGATTAGGCACTGAATTGTGTGACACATTTCAAGAGAGGTTACCTGTGACCAAGTACGCTTAAACCTTGAAAATTTCAATAAAATTAAATTAAAGTTATGGAATGTATGTTACATGTGTGGATTCATCGTTTACTCATGCGCAAATTATGATTGAGGCCAAAATCGGCCTCTACTCCGCAGGGAATTGAACACCTGTCCGCATCAACACGCTTTCAAAGCACTGTATGAGAGATGAATGAATAGCATGATAAAACATCTTTCAACACTTCAGGTACAATAAAGATCCCCTTATGGGGAGCAAAGGACGATCGACGATCGTACAGCATCCCGGAGTGCCTCATTCAATTCATCGAAAAAATATCTATAAAGTGTAGAAAAAACCCGTTTATTCTGGAAGTACCATGTACTGACGGATTTCGGGTTATTATTTTCGATTAAAAAAATGTCAACACCCACAACCCACCGCCCCTCATTTTTTTGGTTTAGGTGTAAGTAGGTTTAGATGTAGGTTTCAAGATGCGTAGAAAAAAAAAAAATAAAAAATAAAAAAATAAAAATTCAGAATGAAAAGGGAGGGATTATGTTTCATGGCTTTCTGTAAGATTTCAAAATAACCTTCAGTGAAAAGGAGAGAATTCAGCTCAGTCAGCTGATCAGGAAAGAGCTAAAGGGGAAAGAGGAAAAGATGGTAGATTGAGAATTTGATAGTCTCTCCTCCTCGTTTTATTTACTACCCACATGTTACTACGATGAAAACGTTTGCTCGTCTCGCTGTCCTGCAACAACCGGTATAGCTGTATCATAATACAAGAAATCTATATTTAAGAAATTTGTGATTCAGATTTTAAAAAAAACGGATCATGTTTCATGCCTACGAAATTCCAGCAACATAGGTTGGATAGCAGAGAAATTGGCTCCGAAGCACTCAGATGACAATAAAAACTTCAATTATTTCAAATTCGGTAATTAACTTTATAGTCTCTCCTCCACATGTTATTAATTACCCACTATGTTTCCTCGTCTCGCGGTCCAGCGAAAATTCAAGACACGGGCCTACCCTAAAGACATGAATCATGTCAAGAATCCACCCGTCCATCGTAGAGAGTTATTCTCCAGAACTGCAGTACCAAAGTCAAAAATTGAACATGGGTGTTTGACTAGGGTTAAAAATCACATAAAGATTGGGGCTGAGTTCTCGGCATCACTTCCGATCAATCTTGAAGGTAGAATTGAAGGGTTGAAAAATTAACAAAAATCAAAAGACAGGAAACTTTCGAAATAAGAATAGTGTGTTTTTGTTTGATATTGATAGACATTACGTCAATGAATCGAATGAGTCAACCCAAATCGCTTTATGTTCATCTGTTCGCTCTTCCTAAACGGGCCTAAAGTTTGCAGAAAATAATCGTGAACATGGAAACTTCAGTGCACGATAGTCAGGCAGGCGCTATTTTCGTACACTGATGAATACCTAAGTAATACGTAATACATTACTCACGCCCTTTGAGAAGGGATTTTTCAATACATTTTTGCACTATGTTATTCGTACAATGTTTATAATAGTTAACATATAAATTTCAGTTAGAAAGAAAAAATTCATTTTTAGCTTCCATGTCTCCTTAAATTATGAAGAATTAGTAGGAATTTATTGCGTTTGGAAATTACGATGTTTGTGACCATGCTGCTTCACTGTTCATTGTTATCTTACGGAACAAAGTCGTATGGTGGCCTACGATCATCATGTCTACTGAAGTTTGAACTGGTTTATGATGAAGTTATTCAAGGGAGTTCGGGGCCTCTCTAAAGAAGTGCCTTCATACGAAAAGGGGGTCCCAGGGCTTGGAAACCGTCCGACAGAACAGAAAAGTGGGAACTATAAAAGTGCATTTTACAACGTGCAGTTGCACATTCCCCCGGGCCCTCTCCGAGAGGCCTTGAGAGACCCCCCTTCGCCGCCGCCCCGTTCCTAGCTGAAAGTCACAACTGCATCCCATTCCGGGCCGGTTGCGGGGCCTGAAGGGGGGAGGGGACCTTGGAACCGATGACGTCACAACTAGGAAACGCATCTAGGATCGCACTCTTTGCCTAGACTTCCCACCAAACTCCGCCGTCGACTCGACGGGCCCCGAGGGCTGGTGGGGTTTTTTTTTCGGAGCTGACCATGAGAGTGCCCAGCGATTGTTTAATCGCACAGAGAAGTTTGAAGGCTCAAATTCACAGAAAGAATCCAAGATACCAAACTACATACATTGGGAAAAGAAAGTGGATGATTAAGAATAGTAAAAGAAAAATGTGATCAGTATGCCTACAAGTGGCTTACATTCGAAACTAGTTGGTCCTTTGAAAAGGTTACTTACGAAGTAAAAAGAATTCAGCATCCCAACTAAAAAACATCTAAAGCATCAAAAAATAGGTATTTTTGAGATTTGTCTTACAATATTTTGAGACGATTATATCGTCGTTTCGTCGAATAGGATCGCTCTGTCGTTTTAATCAATTCAACGCGTCAAAAACTATCGACATCCATGCCAAAAACGTATTTTTGAGGTTTTGTTCGACTTTGTTGGGATCAATAACTATAAACCATATTCCGGTGTAGGCCATATTCTTACCGAATTTCAAATAGATAGCTTCAAAATTCGGGACTGTGGCGACAGAACACAGGTGCATTCAGGAGCACAAACACTCTTTAAGGGGATGTCCATTGAATCGTGGGGATTCTACTACTTCAGATTCGCGAATTCAATTCGATGACCACATAAATTTTACAGACCACAAACTAGATAAATCGGAAATTGTTGAGAACTGGCACAAAACAAGTGTATTCAAGTTTCCAAAATTTCAAGGTACTCACACCGTTTTACCGATATTTCAATCCTCGGACTCACCCTGAAATATTGCGTGGTTGTGTGGTCGCCTTATTAGTAGGAACACATGAACAGAATCGAGCCTAGTCTGACATAAACCTTTTAAGTGAAAAGCCTACGAACTTGAAATAGAATGTGTATTACCAAGACTGTTGCATGTGTTTGGTTTGGAATCACTAGGAAAACCGTAGCCATGAGTCCGATGAAATCTGGTAGAGAAGGATCTGGAATGGCTCAGTTGTTGCTCCAAGAATTTTCTCATTTATATCTTATCGAATACAAAATCGAAATATTAGGTAGGAAGCCCTGTTTAAAATGTCACTTGCCACCTCAAAATATTTGATAGAAATCCGTTACATGAAATAGAGGGAATTTCCTTTAAAATTCACACAATTCTGATATATTTCCTATCAAGAAGTCAATAAATAATTATATTTGTGGCAATCCGCCTTGTAATAATTTTTAACTTCCTTACTACCTATTTATCAAATTATATCCATTTAATTTCATTTTAATAGAATGATTCGTTGATTTTTTTTCGATCTATTATGTCAACTCACTTAACTTATCTTTCATAATAATTGTACATAGAGCTCACGGCCCGTTTATTTTTCATAATAAACACAACTACATAACAAATAAATCAATCCAATCACACAAGAAACAATTGGTAGCAATGCCGGTCTACAGATGAATTTCTTATTCCATCGAATATTTCATCACGATAACCGCTAAATTCGTTGGTATTTTCTTAATTATAGACTAGTTTTCTGCGTAGAAGAGTAACGCAACACAGAAATAATAAACCTCTTTGTTTTAATCGGCAGCCTTTTCTCACCGAGCGGCACCAAACCCCAAAAAGTGGGCAATTTCGTAGAACATTTATTTTTGAGTGCAACTTTTGACGAAGCATGTCCCACGTATTACATGATGTGGAAAAGTCCGCAATGTGAGTCCTACTTATGCGCAATACCCTGTTTCATCCTTGAAATCAGTCCAACTAGCGACAACGAATCGGGCGTTGAAAAAACTTGTAAACAAACTTTATCTCGATAGTGAGACAATAAAAGTTCTTGTGTCATCTAGTTGTGGCATTCCGCATTTTTATAGTTCTATCTGCTCTTCCTCTCCTGTCACAGGTATGGCGAGAAGGGGAAATCGTAAAGATCAGTGACCTAGTTTACTATGTGCCTTCAGCTTTTCTTTTATTGCCATTTCGAGTCAAAACAACGATACTCGATTCCAATGGCGGGACGATTGATAAAACAGACGAGAGAGATTCCGATTAGGGGCTCCTGAACTGCAAAGTCGTTAACAGTTTTCTGTTTACGATTTTTATTATTAGGTATTGTTTTCTTGAATCTTCGAATACGCGTTTTTGACATATTCGGGGTCAAATATCTCTATTATATTATAAGAATGAAACTCTGTGAGTGAGTCTGTCTGTGAGTGAGTGTCTCCTGGTCAGAATATAGGGTATTTTAAAATCTTCTAGTCCCACCCGAACACTGCGCTGGAGGGCGGGAGGGGGGTGGGAGCCCCTTTTAAGGCGCGTTTTTTTCTCGAGCGCCAAATATTCTATCCGCTGCCACATTAAAATTTGATCGAGAACACTTAGTATGTCAGCAACAAAGTTACGTTTCAGGACCAGTAGAACACGACGGTACCGTCAAAACCGCTGAAAGACCCTGTCATCCTGGAGAAATCAGCAAAAGAAAGCGGAAAATGATGAAATAGTGCGTTCCCCGCTATGGTTTTTTCCGCCATAGACCGAGTAAATTTCAAAAGTCTTCGCTCGTACGTTATGAAGTCACGGCCGTTAGAAGATTTTATATTTCTTTCGTCCAAAGGCAAACAAACATCATGTACGAATTTTCCAGTCATAATCTCAAGAATGTTTCCACTCATGCGTTACAGGTGGGGAACAATCAAGGTGAAAGTAAATGAAGTTAAATTTCATTGCAAGATGAACAAGGAGGACTCCCCCATTTATAAATACTTAGCAAGCCACCTCTTACAAATTATGGTGAATATGTAAAACAAATACAACTTATTAATAAGTAACCTATAAGACTAGCCTAGATCTAAAAGTAAACAAATATTAGCAGCTCTGATGAGGCCATAAATGGCGAAAGCACCTAGCAAAACTACAATAAACTACATACTAGCCTGAGATATCTCACCCTATACCAACCCAACCTAAATTTTGATTTTGGAGAACAAAAACTTCATCGACTTCTATCACGAACATAAAGCTTACCTACTTTTGGTAGTGACGAAGCAAAATCATTTTTAGAATTCATGAAGTTTCGCACCAACAACACTTTGATAACTTACAGCGGAATGATTCGTGATTTTGGCTTATACATATGTTACCGTGCTAAGGAAAAGGGAGATTAACTCACCTTATGTAAAATATGAGTTTATATTTTTTAATTTTTCTGCACATTATGCTGAAAAAAGTCGTTTTTTGGATTTTTTCTATAATTTTCCAATCAAAGTTTATGATTTCTCAAAGTTTGTAAAGAGCGGGCTTGAAAACTGTAAACTTTCAGCAGGTTTCACCTAATTTTCGTCAAACTTGCGAAACTGCAGTTTTTCTCGATTACAAATACAATGAAAAATGTAGAAAATTCCATCTTGATGATTATCGGGGAAAGAGAAATTAACCAGTCCTCAGAATGTCTTTGTTTACACTATGTTTCATGTTATTAGAATCTAAAATCACGCATGGGGCTTAGCTAGGATTTAATCCTCGGCATATTTTTGATAAACCTTAAAGGTGTGAAATCACGTAAGGATGAGTTGTTACTTTTTTATATTATTTATTTTGTATTTATTTATTCATCAATTTATAAAGTTTCAAGAGTCGTGTCTATTTGAAGGAGTTGCGGATGTTGGCAACTTTATAAAGGACTTTTATAGGACAATTTAATACAATTTTTAAGTATCTGTTAAAGGATTAGGATCATGAAGTATTCAGTTTATTTATTTTTCATGCCATAGCAGCATTGATCAGAATCATGAAATATTGAGTTAATTTTCCGAGCAAGCCATTCGAAGGCAATTGGCGCCATTATCTAATTTGTTTTCTCGGGCTGTCTGTTTGTCCACTTGTCTCCGCCGACCGGTAATTTATTAATGTTATTGGTGGAAAATATAGCTATGAAGACTTGAGTTGATCCTTGCAGAATTCCCAGCTTAATTCCAAGGAGTTTCGGGTAGGGGAAGGTGAATTCGCAATGAAGTAGTAATCACTGGGGAACCATTTTCAAATCAAGTTTACTGATAACATTCAGAAAATGACAATACTAAATCAGAAGAGAATACTATCACATTTTATGGAGTGCCCCATATATGGTTAAGGAAAGACGTATTGATCAGAGCAGCTGAAGGTTTGGGTGGACAAGTTAATTTGAACAGTTTGACAGTTTTTTAGAATTTTTTGGTTTATCATTTTCAATAGGACAGGAAAAAATCAATGACATGAGTGTGGGTCACAGCTGTTGAAGAAATCGTAAAATCGGCATATCAACTGCGACGATATTAACAGCTGACATCATTCCAATCGCATCCTCCCTTCACTAAATCAAGTTTATCATAACACTCTTGTCACTTATAGATGGACTAGTGAATTGTGGATAGGTGATTTATTTTATATAATTAATATTCAGTTCGGGGGATCGTGAGGTAAGATCGTTTTGAACAGAGAAAGACCAGTGATGTATAGGTATTTTATCTAATTTCATTAATTTCTTGACTCATCGCCAAGCTCGTATAATAGGTACGTCTACCCGGTACAACACTTCATAAGCCAAACATGTGGTACCTAGGTTACCTGCAATTTCCTCCTAATACTCTAGGCTATAGACTAGGTTAGGCTAATAGAAACACGTTGCTGAAATTGGGAGCGCCTTTGGGACATCTGGAATAAAAATACAAGCACCTTGTAGGCGCATTGATCAGCAAACCGTTTACTCCTGAAATAAAATTAATCTTTATCAATAGACCTAAGGTACTGAATTAGAGATTGGTTCTTTGAATCATATGTCAGTATTTTGTAATACGGACCTGAAACTAAAAACACCATGAGCCATTTTGGTTTATTAGTTCCAATAATGAACCTTTGTAATCAACCAAGAAAAAAATTTTAACCCCCCCCCCCCCCCCCCAAAATTTGTTGGTTTACGTTCCAAGATGCGTAGAATCCAAAAATCAAATAAAAACATATCCGTCCGTCCGCTGTGCACCGTCCAGAGCCTTTCCCCAAAAGTACTGGACCAACGTTTATGAAATTTAGTTCAAACATCATACATCGGCCGGGGATGTACCAGTAACATCGGCATCGATTTTGATCAACCTTAAAGGGTAGTAAACAAGGGCTGTCATATTAAAAAATCAAGATCGTAGACAATTTTAAGGTAACAATAATGTTTTTTTGGGTGTAATGTGCCAAATAACATCGGCATCAATTTTGATTTCCCTATCAGCCTTACCCTTTTTGTCTCAAGGGTAGTTGAAACAACCAAATAACCGAAGGAAACTCCACGGATCGCAATACATTCATTCGTTTGATTTCCCTATGGGGTAGAACATTGACAGGATAAAAAGACATCAACACGGGAGTGAATCGCCACTGGTGAAACATAGGAAAAATCGCATCGAAAACTACGACATCGTATCAGCTGATATAATTGCAATTTAATTCTCACTTCGCGAAATCGAGTAGATATTTCTGTCACCTAAAGGTGGAGTTGAGAGATATAGTTAGGTACCGAGGTGATTTATTTTACCTCATTTTACCTGATTTATTTAATCTCATTAATTTTAATGAGTATAATGACATGATAGTGCTACAATTGACTATTAAAATCAGGTTAAATGCGAGTCTAACCACGACTTGTGTTTGCTAGCGCTTGACATGACACCTTACAATTACTGCGTATACAACTAAAGTTCATTAGTTATTTTCTTTTCTTTGCAGAATTAAAAAATAAAATAAATAAAATAATTAATTAAAAAACAATAAAATAAAAATAACATTTTGAACATTTGGTAATTTGACAAACAATGATATTCCCAGTATACGCGAAGTCTGATGATTTTATATTTTTGTTACTAACAGCTTATTTCCTGCTATTCAGCTCGGAACTTGTTCAGAACTGCTGGAAATGGGAATTTATTATATGAATAATTCAAAATTTCTGGATATTACAATTCATCTGCAAAGAAAGTTTGAATGAGTGCGTAATCCATCCAATTTCCACGAAAAGGAAATTCATAGTATATTCCTCTTGTGTCAGTTCAGTGAAATCTGAGCGCTTTCGCCTTCCGGCATCATCAGAGATCTACAATATTACACAATTGGAGTATAGGTAAGTCTGCGGTATATGTTTATCTAGATATATGCATGATAATTTAAGTAGATTTAGTTATGCGGTTAAAATAGTAGTTTGGTAGCATAGGAATGTTCTTACTTACAATTACTAAATTTCGTGTTTAGTTATATTTATGTTTATATTTACATATACCTAGACTAGTCGTCATTAGCATATACACTACTCATATTGCAGATAACCAGACATATATACAACCAAACATGAACCTAAAACCTGTAAGTACCTATGAACATATCTATGCTTGTGAAGTAGCTACCCACTATTACTAGCTCTCCCAGTAAAGACCTAGTACTTATGTAATACTATTATTCCTATTCCAGACTGAGCAAATTCTAATGTCGACTAGTCTATATATAAATATAAACACAAATATAATCCAACACGAATATAGTATTTATAAGTAAGAAGATTCGTATGCTACCTAATTATTATTAACTGCCTACATAACTAAATCTACTTGAATGAACATGCATATCTCGAAATAAACATATACTTATACTTAAACAAATACTTACCTATACTCCAGTGTGTGATATTGCAAATCTCTGATGATGCCGGAAGGTAAAAGTGCTCAGATTTCATTATATTGACACAAGAGGAAAAGAATATGAATTTTGTCCCCTCAACCTACCCTAATAGTAAACCAGAAAGGCAAGTACCATATCCATCAATTTTAAATAAAGCGTTGTCAACCTCCTAGCTTTTCAAAGTACCAAATTGCATAATTTTGAAGGCAGTTTACTAGTCGCTTGAGGGTTGGCTCGAATAAGTGGGGGCCGTGTGAACGGTTTTGTCGAGCAGTCGGGCCAAGTTCAGGACACGCTCTCTCCTCTACCCCGTTGGTGGCCATGGCCGCCTTCCCAGCTGACGATGCTGTCAGCCTCAAGTTCAATTCTTCACCCTTACAAAGCCCAAGAAATAGTGCAAAGAGGGGGTGAATTGTGTTAAATTGGCCAAAAATATGATAGCGGTAGCATTGTTTTCACTTTCGGGAGAGAAAAAAATTTTGGTCTCCAAATCGAAATTTCCACTCGCATTTCCAGTGTGTCCGCAAATCCTTGTAACAAGCTTATTTTCCACAGTTTTCATCCTATTTGGATGAAACATTCAGGGGACGTGCGGACTAGGGAGTAGACAGTCCCCTATCAGTTTCATTGTTGTCATGTCAATACTTCACTCCGCGCATGCGCAAACGTAAATTTACCAAGTATCATTTTCTCACGCCTTAGTCGTCAGATCTCGCTCAAATTTGGATGATAGTTGGGAATGACAGTTTGACCATCTTATATCAATTTCAACACGATTGTATCATCAATAGCTACTGCGCATGCGCCAATGTTAAATCCTTGTAACGACTTTAATTTTCACTGTTTTCATCCAATTTCGATGAAATTGTCAGAGAAAGCGCGGGTTAGGTTGTAGATGGTCCCCTATCAGTTTCATTGTTGCCAAATCAGTACTTCATTCTGAACATCCGCAAACGTGAATTCCATTATGCTCTATTTCTTCACATTCAAGTCGTTCGATTTCGCTTAAATTTGGATCATAGTTGGAAGAAGATGACTTGATCCCCTCATGTAAATTTCAACACGATGGTATCATTAATAGTTACTGCGCATGCGTCAATGTGAAATACATGTAATGACCTTAATTTCCACAGTTTTCACGCTACATTTTCATTCCACGCTACTTCTTGATTTACTCTTTTCCGATATGGAATTTTTCAAGAGCATTTAAAACTTTTCAATGATAGGTAAACGAGGAAGCTATGTGCCACACTCAACTTGGCAGACTTTTTTTTTTTCGTTATGTAGAACGATGAAATGATATGAAGGTTATGAATAGTAGGTAGTAGCTTGAACAATATTCAACCATTTCGGGGGTCCTTGAACGGTAGTGCCCTGGAAGGAAGGCAACCGATTTATTGAAATATCATCAAAAATTGGTCCAGTATAAGATTAATGTTTAGTTCACAAGATGGTGCTGAATCCGAACCAAAGGTTTCTTAGCAAAATTTCGGGACAAAACATTGACAAATGGAGATTAAAACTGATCATAACTGTTTATTGCATATATAATAAATTATCTACAGTTTTTGCTTAGACTAAAAACAGGTTATACCTTCCAATATTAAACCCATTAAATATACTTATATAGAATTTATTTTATATTTATCTATATAAAAAAAGTAAAATTCGTCTTAATTTGCACGAATTAGTTGATTTGTATCCCTCGACGAATCGTTCGGGCACAGCATGTTGATAAAATGGTAGTTTCGTACGCCTTGTACGGGGTAGGGAATGAAACACACGATTTTAGGTAGACCCGTGAAGGTTGTCTCTTCATTAATGTTTCAAAATCAACTTCAACCCTACCTCACTACCATCAATCGATTCTTTGGCACGCCAGCATTTGCTATGTACTACAATATTAACCAAAAAGAAGGGTATGGGAACCAACGAAAAGTAGCCTGATTCCCATCATTACAGTAGAACCGGCACCAGACAAAGTAATGCGTCGATATTCGGGGTGCAAAGCCGTAGTAGCCCTTGCGGTCAATGGAAGGTAGGTAGGTGCTCTCAGCTCTCACGAAGAAGTGAGTCTAAACTTTGTATTGATGATTTTAAAGTAACATAAAAAATCCTTCTTTCATTTCAGAGAGTGTGTAAGTATCTAAAATTATCTGCTCATACTATTATTGTCACATAGGATTCTTAAGACTCGAGAACCTCGATGATGGACCTTTAATTGCTCGTTGTACAGCAGTAGGAATACAGCTTGAAGAATTGTAAAAAAAAAAGATAAGCTAGAAGCTTGCAGTCAGAGCTTTCAGTAATGATTGATATATCATCACAACTTTCTATGGAAATTTTACAACATGCTTCCTGATAAGTTCTCGACTAGTTTCTTCCAGATTAAAGAGACGTCACGTCATTAAAAGCATGTCGTGTCGCACGGGAACTTTGATGAAATGTCGTCAATCACTAGTGAATGATAAAACCCGAATGATATTCATGATGTTTAGAGTAAGGCGTAAGTGATGACAACTATTTACTTAATACCTAGTGAATTAAGAACCTGACATTGTCTGGCTGAAAAGGTTTTTTAATGCCGCTTTGCTAAGCTAGAGGTTGACATAGCTCTAGCCATTTCCAAGTTTCGCGAATGATAGCTTCAATACTCAGTCGAATTCTTCACTGTTTTTCAAAGCTAGATCACTTAGATTCCTAGCTTATTACTTTTCGTTACAAATCGCTATTGTTGCTCCCTACTAAATCAACATACTAAAGCTAAAAACAACAACAATGAAACAATTTTCTCAAGTACAGCCACCTAGCCATGATACCACTAATACACCTAAGAGAGAGTGCCGATCAAAATTATATTAGATACACTATATTCATACCACATCATTGTACAACAAAAAATATTACTATGCATTGTATTGTATGATCGATTCCCCCTAAATACCGCGCTAAATTTCTGAAAGCTTTAGTTCTATCTTTAATTTTTATTCACGGATTATGAATAAGTTATCAATGAATGTTTCTTGATTATTTGAATTTATTCAGTGTTTATAAAATTAATTTTATGTTTTCTTCAAGTATCCCGTTTATAAATTATTAGATTACGATAATTATATGTTATAAGTGTCCTTAATAAGGCATCGTCCTGTAAGTAAAAATAGAAATAGAACTGATTCTTTTCAGCCAGCAGCTATACAAAGCGCTCAAGAAGAAGCAAGGTAATTTAGAGTACTTAGATAGCAATGTCTTGCTACATTGAGCAATCCATCGCAGGTATCACAATTTTAAGCTGAATGTCTGAAGGGTTAATACACTTGAAGACTTGGAATTAATCTTGTTACTAGAGCACGTAAGTTACCAAGAAATTCGTGGTGCCTGTGGAGTAAGCAGGCCTTAGATTTAAGCTCCTTCTTCTTCCCCCTCTGCTACCAAATATAATTATAGAGAAATAAAGCTTATGGCTTTGATAGAAGACTTCTTCTGAACAATATTGCCCACAGAAAGGCTCAGCTGTTTACACCCCTTAAATAGCATCCCTGGTTGATTCATCTTAATAACAGAGCAAACTTCTACAGTTGGCTCGAATAGTAAGAGCTAATAAATTATTGTTAATCCCGACAGATACTCTGAGAAACTAAGACCTGTTCTGTAGAACCATAACATTGAAATTTGTTTGACCTGTGGAATGCTGTAAGAGTTGAGTTAGGGTCCACTACATCAAATTACAGCACCCAAGCTTTATAATTTGTGCTACCTTGTTATTTTTCTGTCACGTAGTCGTTCCGTGAAGTACGACAGTTCCCCTCGTCGAGATGTTCCCTCTTACGTCACCACGTTTATCACACTGCCCCGGCTACAAAGTCGTTCAAATGGGAACAATTAGACGAAGATTACAAAGAATTTTCCCTCCGCAGGATTTTTCTCTCATTATTGGTTTTTGAAAAATCATCAACGAGCATTCCATCGCAATTACACAGAGACCTCGTTCGGATGGAATCGACCGTAAAAGAAAAACTCAAAGAGGAAACGATGGGAGTAGATGAGGGGGAAAAGAAATTTGCCGCGGGGTGAGCTGCTAGGCCAAGGATGCTTGCCTATTAAAACACGGTGTACGTTCTATTCACCTTGAACTTAGAGGTCCTTTAGGAGGCTTATGCATTGCCAGTGCGACCTATTGTAACTTGGGAAAAGTGTATTGGCTGACTGCCACCACAGTAGGTGGATTTGCTCTGTCGCCGTGATCTGTCTTTTCTTCTTGTCTGTAATCAATCTATGATTTCAAACACGATGACGACTAAGAAACAATAATTCAACCAGCTGACTATAGCTTACAAATAAAATTTGTGATTTGCAGCTTGAAGGGTTGGTGAGATCTTTTTTGGTAAGAGTTTTTAGTTGCTAACATCCAATATCTACAGTAGGTAAGTGTTTTTACTGGGTAAATACTACAAATTTATTCGAATCACTAAATCTTGACAGAACATGGAACATGTTCCTAGGGAGAACATTAGGAGCTGATTAGGAAAGAGCCCATAATTTCAATCGTCTCTAATGTCCCAGAGAATCTACCTATCAAATTAGCTTAGAAGGATCACATGTATGTAAACAATAATTCAGACAACTACGCTCATACCTCAGATTGTTGGCCACGCACTGTGCAGTGATCAGCATAATACCTAAGATACAGTTCAGTAGCAACGATTTGGTAGTAAGCGATATCATCAAAAAAACGCTGCAAATCATTACATAATGGTTTATTATTTCTGAATCAGATAGCCAGCTATAGTAACCAGCATGCTCTGGGGCTTTCGCCTCTGTTCTCGAGTTACAGGCTGCGCCCCCGATGGGGAGCAAATGGATGATCGTACAGCCACCCGAGTGGTCTCATTCAATCCACGGAGCTAATTTCTATAGGCCACTATTTCTATACTAAAACCGTGGGTACACTGGCCGCGGCGCCTCCTCTCACTCCACCCCCCGCTCACCCCCCTCACCACCCACCGTGACCCCCTGCCAAGCGTGCCAGGCGTGCGCGCGTGCGTAAGTCTAACACTCAAAGCCTCGAGAAAGACACTTTTTCGCCCGTTTTTGGCCCATAGCATCTATGCGAGTAAAGCGATCGGGATGGTTAAACGTTAGGACCAACTAGACCCCAAATGGAGTCTATGTGCAAAAGAACGGGTTTTTTAAGTCAATTCTTAGGCCTTTTATGGCCCGGACGGCGGACGGCGGACGGACATTTCAAATTTGGATTCTACGCACCTTGAAACGTAAGGTGACAAAGTTTGAGGGGGGTTATGCAAATTTTTTGCTATACGATCACATAGGCTTATTATTGGAAATAATAAACCAATAGGAGCGTAATGCGCTAAATGTCACGTAACGGTTATTTTGTCTCATTTTTGGCCGGGTTATGATGGCAAAACCATGTTCCATGTTAAAGGGTCTGCCAAGTTGCGTGAGGGACACAGATTCCTCATTTCCGGAACATGAATAACATTGAAATGTTTCAAATAATCATTAAAGATTCCACGAAAGTACTTCTTGGGAGTTTGTGGGATGACGATTGATGGGTGTTACATAATATGGAAGCGATAGAGATCATTGGGAACAATCTAAAGCCTAAACAGTTCTATCCCCGAAATTACCATCGGAATCGGAAGGAAACTATAGATTTCATGCTTATTACAAGGGTTAAAGGTTCGCGCATGGGCAGCAGTCATTAATGATACGATCATGGTGAAACTCATTTGATGTAATTAAATCATCAATTCACAACTACCTTCTGAATAGACCATGAGAAAATGACACTTGATTGATTTTACGTTTGCGCATGCGCAGTGAAAACTATCAATTTCTCAGTGATGAAATTAAAGGGAACCATTCTCAGCATAACCCGCCCATCCCAAGAAAAGTTCATTGAAAACTAATGAAAAGTGTAAAAGTTATCCTTGTAGTCGTAGCCATGATTTCATATTCGCGCATGCGAATAGTGATTTGTATGCAATGCAATTGATAGGGATTATCCACAGCCTAACCCGCACATTCCCCAAAAATTTCATCAAAATCGGATGAATACTGTAGACTTTATGCGCGTTGAAACGATTTGCGGACACACGGACACAACACAGGCACCAGTGTAGAATATCTAATGAAGAACTGACCTCTTCAGTATTTCATTCGCCAGTCACTGGGTTGATGTTTATCATATTCTCACTCAAGTCTTTGAAACAATGATACCCAAGGAATAAGTGATTTAAGGATGCATTTAGGCCTGTTTTAGTGTTTAGAATATGCAGTATCACTGTCATTCAACCACGAATTCATCATTATCACCCCTACATTTTATAACGGTTATGCTTGGAAATTATTTTTCATTTACCTACATGTTGCTGTTATTGCGCTCTCTTCTAAAACAAGTTGATTGTAGCATTCTGTGTCTATTATAGCTACTTAAGGCATAGATTGAAATCCTACGGCCAACCCAGAGGTCTCTTAAACACAGATTACCTAGGTTTGTACTTACATATTCCTGTCTCATAACGCTTGCGAGTACTGGTACATACCTGAAAAATAATTAGAATTCGTATTTAATACAAGTCTACCCACAAAACAAATATTTAATATTTAGAAACATTTTGAAAATGAAAATTTTATAGCAATCCATAATTCATTTATTGTTTAACTGCAATCTCACAGTGATCTGATTGAGATTATGATAATTTGAAGCAGGTATGTAAGTAGTACGAGCAATCTAGCTTCTCTGATTTTTTTTCTTTTGTAATGATTAATGGTATAGGTAATTTGGGTTGAGTTTCAGTAAAACCTTCACTGCGACCCAAAGGATTTATTATAGATTGCACCCTGCCTGCATTGGTCTGATGAAAAAGGTTTTTTAAAAACCTGTTTTTCCCATATTTTAGCAAACTGGAGAAGATCGGCATAAGCCATCTTGAATGTTCAGGTGATCATGGGACATCGATCCCAAGGATATTGTATCTGCTTCAACCAAGTGTATCACAGCAGCTTTTGATGTTTTCGGCATCCTCTGTTTTTGTTCCACAGATGTGACAGGTATCCATTGTTAGGTTTCCAATATTCTTCAAGTGGTATTAGAGTGGGATATAACCAGTATTGTGACGTCTTTCTCAGGCATGGCAGCTGGAACATTCACCTTCTTTTGTGAGGACGTCACAAACAGTTTTGCCTGTCTTAGGCATGGAGGATTTTGCCGGTATTGCACTCGCCATTTATCTCCCAATAATTTGTCACATTTCGTATGTAGCTTCTGGTGGCTCCAAAAGAATTGGGTTTAGTCCTACACGGCTCTGGTCCTGTGTTAGCTAGAAGATTAGCTGCTTCATTACCCTCATTGCCAGGAATCCAGAGGTGCAACCTTTTGAGGGCAGTCAGCCAATCCCAAACCAGCTTCGAGCTTACAGTGAAGGAATCAATGGCCTTTTGGGCAGCCTATATACTTTATAGCCTACTTTAGCACAGTTAAGATGCTTGGTCAGAATTTCATCAGCATACAGTTGTATTGCAAGGAAGTAGTATTTCCCAAGGAACCGAATTATAGTGAGTGAATGGCTCACAATGCCCACACCCGAGCTTCTCTGAGTACTTAACTAGCAGCTACCAATACTTACGTACGTCCGGAAAACCGCTTCGTTTCACTCATTTTTTGGAGCGAAAAGGAAATATTGTCCATGTTTAACACTAAACTTTTTCATTATATGAACATATACATATATATCATCGGGATAGATGGTCAGGTTTCCGAAACTATAGGGCCAGGGTATAGTTCGATGAACGATAAACAAAATCAATAATCACTGGAATCACAACCTGCCATGGACCGGACCGGACCATGGATCAGTCAATTCAATTCAATGGATATCCCGAGATGAATGAATACTTGCGAGCGATTTGATTCTTGAAAGCAGAAACATACTGTGGCTCCATCACAGATAAATAGATTGGCAGATGACCTGTTTTGAAGTCATCGGTGATCATGAATTTAATTTGATCTATTTTATCGTTTGAACTAGGTTTTATTTTTGATATATATACGTCGACAGCCTTTTGTTTAACCGCTTGTTCCTCCCCAATTTCAAGCATTAGCGATATTACGATGCCTACCATAGGGTTGATGGAGGGTGTGTCAAGAGTTGAATACAGAGTTTTGCCTCGGGGTAGCGACCTGTATTTGGCTTTTGCATTGATGGTAACGCAGTAACTGCATTATTTGACGAGCGGCCCTAAAACGCCACACGAAATATTAACGCTTTTGATCAAAAATATGTACATTATTTCATGAAACCACTAATTCACCCCATGACCCGAGCTCATCCACCCCAGTTTGGATTCTTTTGCCTAATTGAAGTTAAGATATCGTTGCGTTTGGTGTGGAAAAGTAAAACGCATAGAGACTTATTTATTTATTAAATTAAAATGTTAACTACCTATAGTCAAGATTCATTATTTTAAACCATTTAATTTTGATCTAGATAGGGTGAAAATCGAGAAAATTGTGCTAACAGGATCGCAGTTATACATCACATTTATTCCGGATAAAAACGACATACAACTCATTTCAAATACTGCACCGTCTTAAAAAATACATAGCTAACATGTTCTGCCTCCCAAATGTGATCGGACTCGGATAGACAAATCATATAAAATCGATGTTATGAAGAATTCACATGTGCGCATGCTCACAGGCTATAATTGATTCAATGGCAAAGAAATGTATAACGGACCATATAACCTGCACAGTCCCCTGAGAATTTAACAAAATTGGACCGAAACTATTGCACAGTTTTGGGTGGGACAAGGAACTATCACAGAAAGACAGGTGGACATCGGACGGTCAGTGAACCGAAATTGATCAGCAAGCTATAAAATACGGAATACCTTGCTATTTATTCCTTCAAAATTTCGTTCCAAATGGATATGGAACTAACTACCAACAAATACTAATAGGACACAGTGTAAATATTTCACGATACTTCCCTTTTCGTATAAAGAATTTTTGGCACACCAGTTTTTGCTTAAGTAATTTAAGGAAGATTTATATTCGTTCAAGAAGTAGAACCATTTTTCTCCTCCGAAATCAAAATTTTCACTTGGTTTCTGCGTTTTAGAGCTTGCCAATCAATTTTGGTTCAGTGTCCGTCCGATGTCCGCCTGTCCGTCTGTGGTAGTTCCTTGTCACACCCAAAACTACGCTATTGTTTCGGTCCAATTTTGATAAGTTCTCCGGCATTGTGCGGGTTAGACGTTCCGAAATAAATTTCATTGCCGTCGGATTTCAATAAAGTCGATTTTATATGATTTGTCGATCCGAAACCGATCACATTCGGGAAGCAGTATATGTTAGCTATATTTGTTATAAGATGGTGTTCTATGCATTTTATCGCGTTTGGCTGAGCAATAACTATTGCCTACGCGAAAACAAATTTAGTGAGACGCAGGAGAACCTCCAAGGTTAAAATAGTCTGATTTTTATCATATTTTCAGGGATTGATCGGTAAACTCCCAGTTGATCTTCTGTAAATTTCATTGCCGTCAGATCGATAAGTAGCCTATGCGTGCGCACAAACAAATTTTTTGTAACGTTGATTTTTTGATAACGTTTACGATAGTTTTGGGCAGCCAAGGAATCGGTACGGGCACAGAGACCAGAGACAGTAAGACGGATACACACTAGAAACCCAAAATTGAGTGGAAATTTTGATTTTGGAAGGAAACAATTTTTTAGAGCACAAATACCGGTAGCTTTGGCTTTGGTAGTGGGGAAGCAAAAAACTCATATGTTATAATATATCAATTTTAGTTTTGCGCCTATTAATGGGCATGCCAATTAATGCACCAATCGCGATATAATTCATAGGAAATTCTTCTAAAACTATATATCTACTCCCTGAGTTTGAACGAAATTGGACTAATAGATGATGGGAAATCGACGCTATAATGAATGTAATTGCACAGACTATACTATTTATGTGCCAACAGTGAGTTATTCCGCAAAATCCCGAAAACAATTGCATCAAAATCTTTACATTAGACTCGGAGTTTTGCCTGTGTCAATCGATATTATTTTCTCACATGCGCTAGCAACCCATATATTACAATGTATTAGCCATATCCATCAGAATCGAGGTTTCTGCAGTTACTAAGATCATCAACAAGTTTACCAATAACTACGTTTTCTCCTACTGTGATATTATTCGACTGCGCTAAGGTGATTTCAGTACAGTGAGATTTGAAACTATTTAGGTTTCGGGTCGCAAGACTGTGAAGCATAAATAAAATTAGTTTTATCATAGGCTGTTATAAACGGTCAGTTGCTACGTCAACCTGCAGTCCTCTAAAAAGGTCACCCTCAGTAGCGAGAGTTGGACTTGAGTCGCTCAGATTTTGCAAAAAAGTATCCAGTCATGCAGCATGGCTGTATGAGCGAATTTTCGTATTATACTTTATTGTGTAATGTTAAATTGTTTTGAAATTTGAGATTTTTGAGTGCATAGGTAGGAATTGTGAATTTTCAATTTTGTGGCAAAAATGTATTAAAAATAATTCAAAATAGCTTTGGGATATATTCCTTTTTTCCAGTTTTCTCGATTTTTAGCTAATTTTAATGAAATTGAAGTACATTTTTCAGCATAATTTTGTACATACATTTTTAAATGTTTCATTAAATATACCTAGGTAATAAACTTTATTTGAGCAATATTTCGCTAAAACATATAAATTTAAATATTTTCTGCCGTGCTTAGTGTTTTTTTCAGCACATTTTTCAAAATTTTACCAATTTAATGATCTCAAAAAGTGCTGGCCAACGAACTCATCCATTCATTTAGGAAGCTTACTTTTTAGCAGCAAGAACGGAATTCTTATCTCAATCCTAAGGAGAGTTATCGTATATATATATATGAAAAAGCGTCATCTAGGCTTCGTTTCAGAATGCCTCAAAACGGATTTTAATGAAGAATATTTTCAAAAATTTTGAATTAATTTTTTTTTTTTTTTTTAGCCATTTCAATAGCTTCAAATCCCATAAAAATTCGCTATAATAAGACATCAACTTCTCCAGTACGACTTAATGAACAAGCAAATGACCATTCATGCGTTAATGGAACTCATGGTGGTTAATAGAGCGTAGTTAATAGAGGCCTCCAAAAGTCAGACGGGCGCAAATGGAACCGAGCAGTTTTGATAAGATGTTATCAGTACACGACCCGTGTTAAGCAGTAAAAAACGAGAGGATTTGCATTTCCCTAGTGATGCCTCATAACTCCCTTTTCAGCGCCTTTCTTTCAAAAAAGGAAAAATGAGCTATTGTGATCTCTTTGCCCATCATTGATGTATATAGCATCGCCGCCACATGGGGGGGGGGGGGGGGGGTTAGTAAATAAAGTACCTATTTTAGAATTTTTAGGCCTACTTAAAACAGAGTGTATTACACTTGACGGGCCCTGATCAGATTATATTTGATTTACTAAAATATTACTCTTTACCCTTTACCGTCTTTACCAGTAGGCACTCGGCTGAAGACTTGGGAGAGAGCATCCATGGGCCAAGAAAGGTTGAATTCCCTTGCCATTCTCAGCATTAAGCACAAGTTAGCATCCAAACTTGACTTTTCTAAGGTTATTAAAGAATTTTCACTTAAAAAGGCACGAAAGTTTCAAGTGTTTTGACTTGTATTTTTCAAATGCAAATACACTTTTCCTCACTCCACTTTATTAGGTTTAAAATGTTTCATTTTACAAAACATGAAATTATAGCCTGTTACAGTTTTCTATATTTAAAAAGTTTTCCACAATTATAATTACAATTACAGAATGCTATTATAACTTAAAAAAAAAAAAAAAAAAAAAAATTTCTCATTTTACTAATTCATATTTTTGATAGTTTTTCACTAAATAATTCTTGTATCTTTTGTTGTTATAAATCTAATTCTTAACTGCATAGCTTCATTACAAGTAGAGAAACTGTAATAAAACAATTATATTTTTGTTGATTTTTTTTTTTTTTCCAAAATTAATATTTTTCCTAAATGTATTCTTTCAAACATAATTATTGTTTCAATTAATTCCTTCAGCCATCTTGTATACAGAGACTTTCCTTTTTAATCCGTCCATAACAATAAAATAAAGTTAAT
Source organism: Adelphocoris suturalis (assembly GCA_030762985.1). Lineage (NCBI taxonomy): Eukaryota > Metazoa > Arthropoda > Insecta > Hemiptera > Miridae > Adelphocoris > Adelphocoris suturalis. Next base: position 161,445,364 of record CM061040.1, read on the forward strand.
TGTATGTGTTGATTTATGATTATTTTTATGAAATTTAGTCAATCATAATTTCTGCTACAATCGTCCAATTGAGGAATGAGTAAATTGGAACTTCTCTGAATACGCCCTCTATTCACAAACAATTGTATTTAAAGTAGTTAAAGTAAAAATCCTATGACTGATTGGATATAGCATTTTTGTTTCAAGGTAATTTATGGCATTTTTATGGTTTTGTAATTGGTTGGTAATTACTAGAGTATGAATACATGAATTTTCAATTCTTAAGTTACACTTTACTTTTGATTAAATGTTGAATAAAACGTAGTGAAGTAGTAAGAGTTCAGCCCGTCAAGTGTTCTTATTCAAACACTGAACCTTGGTAGGAAGTATAAATGATTTTTCGTTTGGTTAGAGAAGGTTTAATAGTTTTTTTTTTTTTTAACAATTATCAAAGCCATCTCTAGTAAAAGTAGCGCGACAAAAAAAATGGGGGAGGGGGGGGGGGGGAGGCCCGTGGCCAGAATCTGGTCCCGGGCCCGACTTGGAGATGTGGCGGCCCTGGTATGTAGGTATGTCCTCTTAATATTGTTTTTAATGTCACTTCCCGACTTCCGATTTTGATAAAACGTGGTATGGAGAGTCTGTAACATGGAGAGGATAAAGATGTATCAGGGCCCGCTGACGCATGAGAGGTCATTGTTCAGCGGAGTGAACTCCAAAGCTATTTTGTCTCCTATTCGACGCAGAAAGCTGAAATTTGAGAAGGAGGCTGAAGGGAGAATAGTGAAGACTCGTGAGAGGTCATCAGTCAGGTGAGTGAGCTCCAAAGCCATTTTATTTCCTATTCAACGCTGGAAGCGTCTATTTCACGCGGATCTCCTTACAAGAAAGTGCACTACATGTGACTCAAATCGCGATACTGATCTCTTTGATTTAACTTTAGGAGTTGCATTCAAATTTTTACTAGTGGAATCTATCTCCAAATCTGCTTTTTGCAATTATTGTGTGATTGAGTTCACATGATCATTGGTTCCATCAGGAGTGGCGGATGGATTGCACATTGTAAAATTCAAATTCGGATCAAAAGGGGAAGGTCCTTCCAGTAGTTCTATAAAGTGATGGAGGGGGTGGGGGACAAGTTTCCTAATTTTTCATCTGAAAAACGCATAAGTCCATAGAACAAGTAATCGAACATCCGAAATTCGAGGGCTACTGTCTACTAAGAGAAAGCTAGCCATTAATGTGAGAGTGAATAGAACCTGTTTCTCGGCTCAAGTTGTCTTGAATGCACCTAGAAACGTCAGAAGAGTATTTCACGACCTAAATGTAAAATATATTTATACTCTCGAATTGCATACGACAAAACTTCTACCCGAACCCAAAATTCCATTTCCGATGAAAATTCATCGAATTTATAGATTTTTGAAATTGCCTTTTGTTCCCAAAGCTAATAGAATTTGATTCCAAGATTATATTAAACCAATTTGTGATATTTAAAAGAATCCTGTCAAAAATTATCAATGTGTTTTCAGAAGCTGTACTTGAAGCACTGGAATACATACATTTTGTAGTAGGTAGTTCATGTCACACAACTAACATAACATGCGACTAAAGCTTTGTACCAAAGTCCTTATAATTATTACGATTATTTTTTATTATACTTCTTTAGCGAATGTTCATGGAAAATGAAGGATGCTATTGCAATAGTTCAACAAATTTTAAAATTAAATTTTTTTAAACATTTATCTTGGAAATTCTTTTTGAGGCTTTCATTTTAGGCATGAAACTATTCCTGAAGTATGCGCTTTTTGTATACGTATTTATGTTTCTGTGTGTATATGTGTGTGCGTGCGTGCGTGTAATTGAGATAAAAAATTCGTTCTTTCGCCAAAAAATTGGTCAAAATTCAAAAAACGTGCTAAAAACATCTTTAAGAATGGCTAAAAATATTTACATTTATATTTTTTAGCTTATTACTATTCAAATAAAGTTAATCAACTATTAAGTAGAACATTAAACATTTTAAGCACAAAGTTGAGCTAAAAAACACTTTAGTTTCATCAGTATGTGATAATAAATCTATAGCAACTGCTAAAAATGCCAAACCAGAAATCATTGAATAGTAAACTTTTATTCTGCTAATGTGGAATCACTTTTAGCATTTGTATTTTAAATTGCTTTTCTGCTAAAAAATTTATATTTAAGAATTTCATTGCACTCAACAGTGCTCACATTTCAATACAATTTACCCAACCTTAATATATAACACGATAATAATTTCGCTCATACTATCTTGCTGCATGATTGAAAATTTTTAAATATCCGTATCATGAAATTTTATCAAACAAATGGAGCACCGAACGTTTTCTCTTGATCAAAGTTTCATTATTTAATGTATTAAACCGAAAATTGTGCTTCAAAGAATCCAAATTTTATCTCAACTAACCTTGGAAAAGTACCAAATGATTTTATAGGTTTCATTTATGAGGGAGGCCCATCTGCACTAACATTGCTGTGGATTGCTTCAGTAGACATAACTGCAAGACAGATGTTTTTCCTATTTTTTCTGATTTTTTCTTTAACGAAGATCGAACAATTGGCCAACCCAGTCATTGAGAATGCTGTTCAAATTTATGGTAACGATGTCCTGTAACTTGAGGACATCAATGGCCACTTCAATGTTCATCTTTATTTCATTCCAGTACCAACTTAAATCACCGAGCCAGCAGCTGTTCACGTAAGTTCCCACTATTTGCTGCGTGTCGATGGCAACCGTAGGACACCTGATGGTCGCGCAATTCCCCTAGTTACCGATAAAAATGATCGAGTTGGGGATTGCGATAAAGTAAATTTTCCGTCCGTTTGGCACAATAGAGAGTTTTTGTACTTCTCGTATTCATTTTCTCGTATACGAAAATGGCCTTTCCGAAAAGAGAAGAGGTTTTCGTAACGCGGAAACGCTTTTCGGAACGGGAAGAGTCAGCTTTACTCGTGCTCAGCTTTTTCGGAATCGTAATTACGAAACGAAAACTTGACCTTCTTCTAGGATAACACTCTAGCAGAGTCAAGGATACCTTAGCAACTATCATGCAGTTGGCATGGAAACACATACACACCCGACAAAATCGGCTGAATTTTCCTCGTGCCGTCTTTTGTTGTTGGTTTAACCTTTATTATATTTGTCTTTCTTTCGTGTTTTTTCCCCGCACCTCAACCAGAACAGTCATTAGCAGTATTTTGTTCTTGCTTTCGACGTTTTATCGAAGATTTCAGCTTTTCCATTCCAAATATTTCGTTTCAAGGTTCATTTTACGCGTTTTAAAGATTCGTGATCTTCACGGCTGAATCGTTTTCATATGATGTAGAGGTAAGTGGTCGTTGTTTCTTCATTCATGTTATATTTTGGAAATAGTCTACTGTGACAATTGAGTTTTGAGCAGTGATTCACTACAAGAGTCACGTTAACGTCTCTGTAAGAGTTCTCTTCCTCTCGGGCTTACGAAAACGCTACGAGAAATCGATGCAAAAAGGTTAGCATTCATCATGCTCGCTCTAACAGCTTGTTTTCGTGTTTACGAGAAATACCAATACGAGAAATACAAAAACTCTCTAATGTCAATTTTTGAAATGAAATATTGTTTTGGTAATGGATTATGTGAAGCAGTCGCTTGACCTAACCTGGTCAGATATTAGAGAACCCGGTTCCTAGTTTGACATCGCAATATAATATCAGGGATTAGCTGGTGTATAATATTCAATACCGACCGATTCTTAACCTTAATAAAAAGTTATGTGCGAGTGACTGAATGGGCTCATGTATTGTCTTAAATATTTTGGATTTATGGGTTTCCTATGTCAAGTATGTAGGTATTGATGGAAAAAAAGAAGAAAAAAAATGTTTAAAGTGTTTATAGCTTATATCTACCTACCTACCTAGCTACCTACCGCACAGACAAAACTCCGAGACTAATGTACCAAGTTTTATGAAATTTTCAAGGATTGTGTGGTTTAGCTCCAAGACATTCCCCTACAAATTTAATTGCCGTTGTAGTGTGCGCATGCGCAAACATTAATTTCTGATAACGTGGACTTATCAATAATTTCGACTCGTACTTTGTTGTTAAACTAGGTATACGTCCACTATACGTCCATGTTCCAACGTCCATGTTACAATGTGTGAAGAAGCTATACTGCCTACCCAACTTGGCAGACGTTTTGAGCTGTTGATCTCTTTGTTTACATCCTTTTTAAAACAATATTCAAATAATCTAGTTGTAAATTACCCACTAAAATCGGCCTCCAAAAACTAGCGTGAAGCATTGAGTATAACTTGATACTTTATTACCCGAATTACCTAATATGACATGGGTCTTGCCCCCCCCCCCCCCCCCCCCACAATATTATTTATACACGCCACTGTGCTATCTAAAGGGATGTCCTGCGGAAGCTCACTTCTGGTCATGTTCATGTCCTAAAATATGAATTTGCTCATTAATCTGTTTCTGCGAAGACCGAAAACTATAGCCCGCCGAGCATCCTGCTTGTTTATCTCAAAGTCGAGTTCCCGTCATGAGCGGGCGGGAAGTACGATTAGGTCAATGTCATTGTCAACGTCCTTTCCTCTGACACCAGATGACATTATAATGGTTTTAATTCGAAAAGTTAATTACCATTCCTGTGGAAATAGCAGATCTGAACTGATTCAACCATCTTCAGTGACGGTAAACCCCTTTAACGATAACTTAATATTTAATAATAGTGTCACTGACGTCTGGTTTCAAATGTTATCCTATCGTTGAATATTAGAGTGATAGTTCAGATCGAATTCAACAGTAAAATGTCATTTTACGGTTTTTAGAGACCAAAAGAGATCATATTCAAAAGCAAAAGGGCTGGGGGAGAGGGGCAAACTGTATGCACCTAGCGAGGTCGGGAAATGACAGAGGTTTCAAAACCTGTTTTTAAGTACCTAATTAATGCATGTATTACGAGGAAATTTCTTTTGGTGACTAACAAATATATCCACAGGAGGTAAAATTAAAAACGAAGTTCCTAATACCTTCTTATTTCGCATCAAAACATATCTTCACCCCCGCCATCATTAGTTGAAAAGCAAAGTAGGTACTAATTTTGTAGACATGCTCTACAGAATAGGGCTATAATGAATTTTTGCGCGTGCGCATACTGCAGTAGGGTGGTTAAAAAAAAGAAAAAAAACTTTATTTGCCAAATATAGCGGCAAAATGGAGAAAATAGCTAAATTTTCCCATTTTTCTGTAAAATTCCTTAGTTGCTATTGGTTGTCCGGGGTCAAATTCGTAGTTCTGAATTGTCTGAACTGTGATTGGATCGTTTGAGCGTAGGGTAAGCTATTGTCAGCGGTATCGGTCACGTGTAAAAGCTTGTACAATGGTATCGGGTCGTTTAGCGAATAAGTACAATGCCGGTTCAAGTCCTTGCCAAATTACCAACGGCTTTGTACCGAGTATCCTGGAAAATATCAAATTTTATCGACACAAGGTATTTCGGGACCTTAAATTATCAACGCGACATAATTTCCGGTGAAATTAGGGTGCATTTGTCTATTACCCTACAATTAATTTGAGGTTTATGGCCGATAAACGAAGCAATCATCGGCGGAAAAGTATAGTAAAAAACGGAATCATGTTCAGAACATGCCAAAGCATATATTATCCGACCACAATATCATGTTTCTTGTACAATTCTTAACCAGGCGACTGCATTTTCGGTGAAATTTTCGATTTTTCTTATCTTCAAGCAGCGCCCTCTGCCAGTTTACCGGATAACTAGTGGACGGAGCGTAAAATAAATAAGTTCATCGTGTTCAGCGTATGCAAAAACCCATAAATTGACCCAAAAAAATTGAAATCCGTCCTTCAAATCATCACCTCGGCACCAATTTAGAGGTTGGTTTACGATAGCGGTCGATAACCGGCGTAAAGTGGTTAAGATTAATATTTTTTGCTAAAAATGTAGGAGGGTCATCCTGACATACCGAGGAAGCAAAAAAACAATGGGGACAAGAAATCCGAGAACTTTTTTTTTAACCACCCTAATACTGCAGGATCAATACCCATTCACCATACATAAGGTAATGGTATTGGTTGGAGACGTTCTACAAATTAATCAGCACAATTCATTAAAATTGGTCCACTAGTCTCGGAGTGTCAACCTACTAGGTATTAAATTTGCGTATGCGCAATAATTATTACTCAACCAATTGCGATATAGTACATAGAGAATCATCTTAGAATGTTTCACTCCCGCCCCACTCCTCCCGAGTTTGAAAAGTTCGAAATTAACGTTATAAGATATTCGCGTTTGCACATACACACAAACTAATATCAATCCACATCCGAGCAGAGCTCATTTTCCCATATGCTTTGAAATCATATCTAAAAAAATTCGACATGCTATGGCTACAAGAGCTGAGGTTGTTGGACTCTGCCAAGTCCGAAAAGTGAATTATGTGATGGGACGGAAATCTTGGATGCATTGTTGTCACAAATCATTGAACGCAATTAAAGATAAACTGTGCTCGATTTGAATGTTGGACAATTTAAGGCATGGGTCAATCTGAATATTGTAAGAGATGGCTTTGTATGTAAGTTTGCATTGTTTGTTTGATGATGATCATTTTTCTTGAAATTGTATGTTTTGAGAGGTTTTTCCTTTTCGTCTCTCTTCTAGTTTCCTTTTAGTAAATTTTGTATGTGTGAAAAAGAAAAAAATTGAAAATATTTGAAAATGTTGAAGAAATTTTAAAAATTCGATTTGATTTTTGTTTTGGCTATTATGTTGCTTTTCTGGTAAAACAGTTCTGCAATGGTCTCGGGCGGATCTTTGTTTCTTTTGTGTCATTTTTCTACTTCGATTATTTCTCATGTGATATTTCTTCTTGTCGTATCTCTTATTGCATTTGTGTCTACTTCTCTTTTTTCAACGTACGAACGTACGTTCTTAGGTACCTTGGAATTAATGAAAAACAGGGTCTTGAGCCAATGACTCCCCACTTCACGCAGCAAGCTTGATTTAAGTGGGGGGGGGGGGGGTCTATTTTGTACTTCTTTATATTGAATAATGTATTTCTTATGTTTTGTTATATAAAAAATCGAAAATACTATTTAAAAAAAATCAAATGGCAATGGAATTCATTGGACATCGTTTAGAAGATAACCCATACAATCCCTGCAGATTTTGAAAAATCGGACCATTACTCTCGGAATTCGAATGCGTCAACAATAAATTTAATTTTGCGCCAGCGCATTAATTATTACTCGACCCATCGCGATATAATTCATAGTGCATATTCCCAATTGAACAAAATTTAACCAATACGTAATGAGCTAATGAGAAATTGACGTTATAAGAAATTCATGTTTGCGCATGTGCACAGGCTGAAATGTATAGGGAATAATGTAGAAGCTCACCCACACTATTCCTGAAAATTTCATCAAAATCGAACTAAAATTCGGTATAGTTTAGGACGTAACAAGGATTTACCGCAGGCACAAAGATAGACAAACACACATCAGACAGACAGGCAGTCAGACAAGGAATGAAAATTGATCAGTAAGCTCTGAAATGCAAAAAGCTAGTGAAAATTTTCATTTTGGAAGACAAACTTTTTTTGAATTCTTGTACGAACACACGAATTCCCAACCTCCGGTAGAAAGTAGTGAGGAAGCAAAACCGATTGATTTGTTGGTATCGCTGTCCTTTCTCACTTTTATCTCAGTGGAATTCGAATTTAATGAGACAGGTTTAATAGAGAGACCTCACTACACAGTTAATTTTCTTTTTCGTAACTGCTTCCCAAGGTCAATTCGTCATCATAAAAAATCCCGTCCACCGCTTTTTCGCACATCATGACCAAAAGATTATATAATAACAAAAATAAAAATAAATAATAATAATAATAATGGAAATTAAAAAATAAAAATAAATCAACAATAATAGTAAAAAGTACTAGGCATGCAGCATGATCGTATGAGCGAATTTTCATAGAATATCGTGTAATATTTTGTTACTACGTTTTGAATTTGAGCACTTCGAGTACAAAGAAATTGTCAACCACCAATTTTGTGGCTAAGAAGCTCGTTATAAATCATATTCTACGATTCAAAATAGATTTTAAATGTTTAGCAATGTTTAAATTTTTTAAATCGATTTTTCAGCAAATATTAATGAAATTTAAGTACATTTTCCACCATAATTTTGTGAATGAATTTTTAAATGTTTTAGTTCAACGTAGATGAACTTCATTTTACTAAAATTTTGATAACAGCATAAATTTAACGATTTTTAGACGTTTTTAATAAATTTTTAGTGATTTTTTTCAGCACATTTTTCGGATTTTGACAGAATTAATGTGCTCAAAAAGTGTTAGCCAACGAATTCATTTTTTATTTTAGAAAGCTTGAATTTTTGGCGCAAGAAAGGAATTTTTATCTCAATCCTAAGGAGAGTTAACGTTTTGAATGACACACACACACACACTCACACACAACACACACACACACACACACACACACACACACACACACACACACATACACTCACTCATTCACTCACGCACGCACACACACACAATGTGTGATGATTTCAATGAAGAAATTTTTCGAAAATTCTGGTTTTAAAATTTTTGGAGCCGTAAAACGTAAAACACTACGTTTACGTTGAACGTAAAAAAATGTTTGCAAAGTTGGGTGGGGCTCGTAGCTTCCTCGTATCACTTACATGAGTGCATCATCATTGAATTTGTGTGATAATCTAATAATATAATAATATTCCATAGCGGGTTCCTATGGTTGGAGGGATTACTCAGTAAATTAACAGGGAGAGTAAAATTTCAAAATCGAAAGTAGGAATTAAAATAAAGGATTGCACTTTAGAGAATTTCAACAGAAGGAAACAATGAAACTAAAGCACTAAGTGCTAAAATTCAAAGTGCTCGAATTTCAAAACTGTTTAGCATGAATCTGATGCGAAAAATTATGAAAATTCGCTCAAACGACCATACTGCATGTCAGGATCTTTTTCGCACCCATGGTATCGCTTTGTGCGAGAGGAAGTCAAAATGTGCAACGACATTATTTTCGGATAACTTTTGCACATGCGCAATCATATGTTCTGAACATTCTGTTTCAAGATTATTACAATCAATGTATCACCTACTATTTGAAATAATTTATAAAATTCAATAATCTTCTTCCACGCATGAATGAATGCATTATTCCTTCAAAATGCATCAATTTAAATGTTCTAAACACTTCTTTATTACCTCATTCCGATTATGTAGAATCATGTTATAGATACAAGGGAACTTGCGCCACACCTTGGCAAAGTTGTTTCTTTCACTACTTCATCACACTTATTTACATTCCGTTCCGTCCTTATGCAGTAGTCATCACATACCCACTTGCACACGTGGGTAGAAATAAACCTTTTTTTGACCCACTAGTGAAATTGAATCAACGAAGGTCACACGTTTACAATCGGAGAAAAATTCGAGGTTCCAATATAAAAAAATTATATCACGTTATCGCTTCCAGTTATCGCAGAGGCCAACATCGAAATGCGAGAGGCCAACGAATAAAACGTCGTAAAGATGCGTTTCCTCAAAGATAACACTTTTTGAACCGTTGCACAATCAGTTTTGCTCGTAGATCCTAGTCATGTCCCGAATACTCACCATGATAATTATATTGATACTTAATAGTGATACACCTTTTGTGGTGTTGGACTCACAGGAATTATCATTCAGTTAAAAACATCATACTATCATCTGCTGTTACCAAGGGAGCGGCGTTAGTTTGAATAATTACCAGGACACTGTGCTTCTTTGTGTCCCGGGGAAAGTAGCGTGAAGGGAATCCAAAATGATGAAAATGGTTTAAATTATTTGGATGAAATGGCATTAAACCCCCATTCCTGCCCTACGGTTCTAGTGGTCATCAATGGTCAAAAAAAAGAGCAATTTAAAATGGATTCTGGGGCTGATGTCTCTGTGATGGGAAGGCAAATGGCAGACACTATTGGTTTAAAAATGCACACCAACGACAAAAAACTACACCAAAGATACTGTTTGGACATGGTCAAACAAAATTGGATGTCTTAGATGGTGTGAGCTCAGTAGAAATTCGATACAAGGATCAACAACTGTTGGAAGAAATATATGCATTACCCAGTCAGGCCACCTCTGTTGAAACTAGAACTTCTCTCATTTAACGTAAATCTAATTGATGAGAAAAGGGTTTCGAAATTGTACCCAAATGTTTTTTCAGAAATTGGTACTATGAAGTAGCCGTAAGAAATTGTATTGTGTGATGATGCCAGACCACACGCAGTGATGTCCCCACGTCGGGTTGCAGTTTCACTGCATAAACAAGTTAAAGATGAGGTTGATAAGATGGTTAGAGGAGAGATCATTGAACAAATCACTGAACCCACAGACTCGTGTGCACCAGTAGTAGTTGTACCCAAAAAAAAAGGGGGGGGGGGAGAATAAGACTGTGTGCTAACTAAACCAATCTTAATCAATTTGTAAAAAGGGAACAGCTCCAGTTTCCATAGGTCGAAGAATCCTTAGCAAAGTTAGAAGGGGGAGCATTCTTCAGTAAACTGGATTGCGCGATGGAACACGACAGAAATAGAAGGACAAGTACGAAAGAAATGCGTGATAAATCGAGAGCTTTCCAACGAACGGAGAACGATTTTTGTCCGATGAAAACTAAAAACTTTAATTTCCCCGGCAACGGCTTGGTTGTACGTGCAAATCATAAGAAAAACTTTCGTGACACATCGCCGTCTCCCAACCGCGTCTCCCAAAAAACGTGACACTTTTCGCCAGTTAGCTCAAGGCTAAAGCATATTCCATGCTAAGGCCTGCAAGTTTGGAATCTTCTAACGACTATTGCTTACAACCAAATCGTTGCTACGGAACTTTACCCTAGTCATTTATCATCGTACAAAAATCGTTCGCCAGTCGTTGAACGCTCCCGATTTACCTAACCGTATTATGTTAACCACTGCGTAGTGTGGTCAACAACCTGAGGTAAAGCGTGGTTGTCTGAATAATTGTTTATATAGAGCTGATCCTTTCTCAGTTAATTTTGTAAACATGACTACAACCACTATTAGACTGGAAAGAAACTTGGATGTTGAAATTTGATAGGGAGACTCTCTAGGACATTAAGAGACGTTTAAATGATAGGGTTATTCCTAATTAGCTGAGTGACCTAAATTCTCTCTTGTTCTCCCAAGGAACATGTTCCATGTTCTGTCAAGATTTGTGCTTAGGACTAAATTTGCTTTTTCAGTTACAGGTTTTAGCTGTGTGGCTGTACATATTAAGATAATGTTTTGTGCTTCTGGAATATTTCTCATCCTGATATCGAACCATTGTGATGCAATCATGTATATATGCATCCATTCACTGATAAAGCAATCTTTGAGAAAGGATGCCAATCGACTAACATTCCAACCTACTTCCGGGATTTTCATTATAAATATTTGTGGCTCCGAAACTACGCGTTTCTCAAGACAGCGAGCAGATGGCGTGCGGGCTACGCTCAAAGACCGTAAACCCTCTTCGCCTTGAGAAGCCCCCCATTTGCTCGCTCGGACGCTTCCGGTTTTTCCCATTGGCCCGAAGTGGACACATGTGTATGTGTGTGTATCGACGATACGGAAAATGCCGTAGAATCGTGTATAAGTACACTCGTGTATGTACACTTGCATATATACTTGTGTGTGTGCATATGTGGACCCCTATAGCGTGATGTCCGGGAGTTATTCCGTGCTGTCCGCTCGTAAGAACCGCTACCAACCAACGCTGCCCCAACATATTCGTCGATAAGGGTCGCGCGTCCTTTTCACCGGGTCGATTCCCCATCTCTCGCCTTCGCCGGAGCCTTGAGGAAAAATGAAGTTGCTCTATTCAAGAATGATTTGAAACACTTAGTTAGATTTTTTGTAGTTTCCCATATAGAACTCTGCCGGAATATATATTTCTGCCGGAAATATTGACAGTTATTGCTTTCTATAAGTAGAGACCGGATTTGTATGCAGCATAAATGCCCCAAATATGCCATAGAATATGCTGTAAAAACCAATGAAATATTCAACAAAAACAAGTAGGTATATTACGGGAGATAAAATTCAACACTTGAAAAGAAAAAAATCGGAACGAATATCATTTTGAATGAAAGTTGCTTAATACTAGGTATATGGTTTTTACGAAATGCTCAACAGTTAACACCTCAATGCATACAGCTGCTTCCCTTACGCACCTTGAGTAGGTGAGATTGCACCGGAGACTATTAACAAAATGGTAGCCAAGAAGAATAACTGGGACGCGGTGGCAACATACATTTTTGCCTTCCTAGAAGCCAAGGAGCAGGATAGATCCTGGGAATAAAGAAGTCATAGAGAGATGAATACCCAAAATCACAACAACAAAAAGTCCAGTCATGCAGCATGACCCCATGAGCGAATGTTTGAAGAAATCTTCGACATTTCAGTCGCTATTGATCGTGTAGAGAAATTTTAGTTTATGATTTTGATAGAAAAACATGGAATCAAATTATTAAAAATAATTAGGAAGTACTCATCCTTTATTATTATTAAACTAATCTTGTAGATTTAAAGACAAATGTAAGTAAATATTCATAGATTTAGATGGAGGGAGGCCTTGAGATTAACGTTACTGACGGCCGAGCAGAGCGAGGCCTTGGGTCTGCGTGCTAGTACGTACATAAATAGAACTTCTTCATAATTTCATGGCTGATATTTTCTAAACCACAGTAAGTATTAAAACTACATAAATTCCTAAAACAGTTGAGCGTAAAACATTAAAGAGAGCGACCGAGAGAATCGGAGGACGGAATATTTCACAGAGTAAACTCATCAGTTGTGATTACATTTTTTTTTTTTTTTTAAACAAACACCTACTACCTACGTTTTAAACAGCATGGTTCTAGGATTGGTTATACACGGATACTTCCATAAGAGTAGTTCAATCTGAATTTGGACAATGTTTCATGCAAATATTACCGATTTTTACAACTAGCGAACGGCATTATTCCGATTTTTGACTGATTTTTCAACTTTGAAATTTTTGAAAACTTGATACATATTCTTATAGGAAATTTTACGCTGATTCCGAATATACCACATGTTAGTATGCTGAAAAAATTATTTCGCACAACAAATCCCAAAAAACAGGTTATTTTGAAAATTTTGACTACATTTTTGAAAATTTCAACCCAAAGATGTTTTCCGATCATGCTGGCCAACGATCTTGAACTTTCGTTTTGTGTCCTTAACATTTTAAAATTTGTTTGAAGTTTCTAGCACAATTCTACGGACAGTTATCGCCTGGAATGACACATACATAGATATACATACATACATAATCAAAAAAATGCGTTAAACTTCAGAATATGATTCAGAATAGCCTGAAACGGATTTCTGCATAAAATATTTTCAAAAATTCACATTCTACAAATTTTTAGGCGAGAGCAGCAATAGCTTAATTTTCTTCAAAAATTCGCTTAAAAAAAAAAAAAAAGGAACTACCCCGAAGTAATAGTAAATAAGTGGTTTCGGGATAGTTCTCTATAAGAAGAGAGAGTGGGGGTTTCCAGTTGTTATGCCCTAAAAGCCCGAAAAAGGGAGACTCCAACGCTGTTGAGGAGTACAATCACTCCTCTTCGCTCATAAACAACTTTCCCCACTCCACAAAAAAAAAAGAAAAAAAAACCATTGGTTGGTATGATCAGAGTTCTCCGTTATACTAGGTTCTAATCAAATCGTCGTCTTCCATCGATGACGAATTCCGTCATGGATCACGGATGTCATTTCCGTCTGGAGGCCTCCTCAGCAACCTGGAAAATTATGGTGGAAGCTGAACAAGTGAATAAGAAAGGCCTTATCATCGTTCATAATCCACGACTGGAAGTCAGCTACGTCAGGCACCTACGAGGGGAGTGTTGGAATTTTCGATTTCTTTCAATCCTTGAGGATTGGACTCTACCAGGGTGTACCCTCCCACATCTCCAGAAACGGATTTTGTAAACAATTCACTGATAGCAGTACCGTAGACGATCAAAACAAAGTTTTTTCAATGATTTTCCATAACAGATTTTTATTTATTTCAACTTTATACATCCAGATTTTATATTTCTGCCAGCGTAACTATATTATGAAAAATTTCATCGCAGGCCGCTCTATTGCGTAGGATTTTAAAGCTTGTCTTACAAAAATACGTTTTCTTTCCGTGTCATTTAATTACGTGTTGGTATTAATTTCTACCGTTTTCAAAGTTATTTTTTCATAGTTCTAAGAACTAAATGTAACAGATCACTGTATATTTTAGAAATTTAGGCACTGATAATTGCTTGTTCCTAATGGAACAACCCGTCAGGACGAACATAGATCGTTCTTTTCAACTTTTTTAAATAGTACAGCTCACACTGTTTTTTTCTCGGATAGCAACGTGGAGTTCCATTTTCATTCCCGGATAATCAATATTGAACCACTCCAATAAGCCTAGTTGATCAAACGACAAGTGATTAGTTATGTACAAACACCGTTTCTTTTAATTTCAATCATGCGAAATGTACGACTACATCGATCAAAAGGGAAAAGATTGAAACTTTCGAAAGCAAAAGGTGACTAAAAATAATAAAAAGCCCACACAAGAATACAATAGCCTTATCGCTCTATCTAATCCGAATTCACCATCACTCATACGACTAAGTTCAGTCAATCTGACGCGTTTTCTCCTGAACGAGATTTTACTGTAGAATCAGGCAAATAAAAAAAGGTTCTCGCGACAGATCGAGTACCCGCATTTAATTCGTACATTTGTACCTTCCCCTCCGGGGAGTTGTTTGAATGATTAGAAACGCGCCGCTTCGTTTTTTCAACCCCCACCCCCTTCGCCCTACCACCCTCACCTACCCCTCTGCGCCATTTTTAACGCTGAAAACCCTTTTTTGTTTCGTTTCGTTTAGTGTTGGTGACGCTGAATGACGATTTTTCAGAGGGTCGTTCGTTCTGTCGTGCATAATGAAGAAACTAGGTATGTGGAAATCCTCAGAGAAGGTTTTATTACTCAAATCAAAAGGGTGACCCCCCCTCGCCACCCATATACCCACCACTGACACATCCCTACCCTCTGCAGTTTTGCGATTCTTTTGAAAACGGTTTTTTGATGAAAAGAATGATCCGTGTGTTGCCCTTTCCCTTCCTCTCTTTTTCCCTTTTTATCACGTGACTCTTTCATTAATGTTTGATGTCCGTGTCCATTATTTCATGAATCTCTTGCCCCTTTCCCCCCTCACAATCCCAGGAATCTGGGGGGGTCTGAGTTTTTATTTACACCGTTTTACTTTACAATTCAGACCGCATTGACGCAAAGTTTCGCAAGGCTTTGTTTGTTCTTATTTTTTCCATGAAAAGAAATAGCCGAGAGGAGTGAAACTGCGCTATCAAAGGTATCAAAATGTGAAAATCGGTAGTTAGAGATTCGAATGTAATATACTGATAAAAAATCTCGTCAAAATTGATGAATTCCACTCAAACCGTCAAGTGAGGTGGTAGTAAGTTGAGATGAATACCTATCTAGTCAATTTCTTCAAATTAATAAGCGGAAAATCAAAACACGATCGTTATTCTCGAAAAATTCTATAAACCTCATCACAACTTGGCAAATTAGCTCTGTAAATAGAAAGTTCCAGTCATGCAGCATGATCGTATGAGTTGATTTTCATAAACTATCTATCGTATTATAATATACTGAAATGTATTGAAATCGGAGCGATTTCAGTGGAAATAAATTGACAAAAACCAATTTTATGGCCAAAAAAAACTCATACTAAATGAAATTTGCCAATTCAAAAGAGGTTTTGGATTTTCGAATTTTTTGCAGTTTTTATAGATTTTTCAGAAAATATTAATGAAATTTAAGTACGTTTTTCAGCATAACTTTGAGCAAAAATTTTTAAATTTTATTCGTTGAAAATTTAGTTTTGACTAAAATTCTTCTAAAAACAATTTTGGTGATTTGAATAATTGTTTACACACAGGTGATCATTCTCAATAATTGATATTCTGAACATGATTGCAACCGATAATTGTTAACTTCTGATGATTTCATTGAGCTGATGGTGAGTCGTTTCGTCGGCGATAAATTAATAAAACAATTTGACATAGTAGTGATAAGATGCACCGCAAAATCTGAGCTAATCTTATATGCGGGTTTCACGGGTTTATGTGAAAAACGTGAGCTAAAACACATTCCTGTGTTACAATAATTTCATTCGAAGTATGTAAATAGAGGCAACCGGGGGCCCAGGGGGCTGGCCCCCTGTTAAGGCGCGGATCGCTTTTTTTTTTTTTTTTTTTAATGAATGTTGAGGGTTGCAATTAAATTTCATCGTTAACTTAAAAGTCCTATTGTTGGTTCAAATTACATATCTTGATATATAGAACTACTGACAACACTAAAGTAATAGTAACTTTTGTTCCAACGGACCTTCTTCGTTTACTCCAGGACCTTACACCTCGAATTGCAAGGGAGGGTTGGATTGCGAGGTTGAGGCTTTCAGAAATTGTTGACTCGGATTTCTCGGTAACAAGATAAGTTCAATGATAGCGGCTGCAGTTATGGGGTCCTCAGTGTTTCAGAAGATAAGAAATTTCTTGGAGGGCAAGACTTCAGACTGTGTTAACTGGCATTCGTGTTGCTGTCGGTTTCAATTGTATGAATCATTACATAAACTTACATCCCAGGTGATGAAAAATAGTTTCAGTATAAGAGTGAACTTTAATCCTCAAATCGTTCTATCATTCATGTTATTGGTCCTCAGACACTAATAAATAGGAAATAATTTTAGTTTTTTGATGCAAAGGAATAATTCAGACTTATAGTCACTAAAAAGGTGGCAAGAAAAGCTGTGTCATGACAATGATTTCCAAACAATGAGACCTACGTTTTCGGCCAAATAATACGATATTGGAGAGTTTTGTGTTTCACGTATTAGTATTTCTCATAAACACGGAAACAAGCTGTTAGAGCGAGCACGACGAATGCTAACCTTATCGCATTGATTTCTCGTAGCGTTTTCGTAAGCCCGAGAGAAAGAGAACTCTTATAGAGACGTTAACGTGACTCTTGTAGTGAATCACTGCTCCAAAATATAACATGAAGTAAGAAACAACGACCACTTACCTCTACATCATATAAAAAAGATTCAGCCGTGAAGAACACGAATCTCTAAAACGTGTAAAATGAACCTTGAAACGAAATCTTGAGAATAAAAAAGCTAAAATCTTCGATAAACCATCAAAAGCAAGAACAAAATGGCACTAATGACCCTTCTGATTGAGTGGCGGGGAAAAAGCACGTAAGAAAGAAAAATACATAGGTTAAACCAACAACAAAAGACGGCACGGGGAAAATTCAGGCGATTTTGTCGGGTGTGTCTGTTTGTCCATACCAACTGCATGATAGTTGCTAAGTTATTCTAGAGTGTTATCCTAAAGAAAGGTCAAGTTGTCGTCTCGTAATTATTACGATTCCGAAAAAGCTGAGCACGAGTGAATCTAATTCTTCCCGTTCTGAAAAGCGTTTCCCAATTACGGAAACCTCTTCTCGTTTCGGAAAGGCCATTTTCGTATGCGAGAAAATGAATACGAGAAGTACAAAAACTCAGTATAATATCAGATATTATCGTATTATTAGGCCGGCAGATTCTGGTAATTCACGCACGCTGCACTCTCTTGGAGAAACAGTACGCTGCCCGACTCACAGTATAAATTTAGCGCTCCATTGTTTGTTTTGGTTCAGAGACCCCTGCAGACTGTAAACGGAGCCACCCGATCGATTTTTACGATTTCCGTAACTCAAAGTTCCCGGACTAGGTTTTTCCTCTGTTGTTATTGTAACGGTTATGTCTGAATAAGGAAGGACGGCTTCCCCGAATAAGAAGGAATTCAAACGGGAGAAGAAAGGAAGACGGAGAAAACTCAATGAAATGTGCTGGGTCAGCTAGGGGATTGAGCGATCCGCCGTCTGTAGGAGTCGAGTAATCACCCCTCGTGACTCAGTTTCCTGTATTTATAGCCGACTGGTGGCTGACCATCCTCACCGTTCACGCCGACTTTTTGGACGAGGCTCTTTGTAGTCGCGTCGCTCTTGGCTACGACGTGACGAACATTTGGTTTTGCAGCTTTGTTAGGGTAAGAGGATCAAGAGAAAAATAAGTGAGGAGGAGTGTCAAGGATAGAACGGAGATATCGAATTGTGAACTTCATCTTTCTGTCTTTCTTTAACTTTATCTTTTAACTGAAAATAAGGGAGGAGTGTGAGATATGCGGGGGAAAACGAGTAAGAGTGAAGGGGGGATGAAGAGGGACCGATGGAGGGAGAGGACGGGAGAGATAGATAGAGAGAAGAGAGAGGAGGGAAGGAGAGAGAGTGAGGAGGGAGGGAGGGGGAGAGAGAGAGATACAGATAGAGGGAGAGAGAGAGAGTTAACGTATTAATGATTTGATGGATGAGTTGGTTTCCATCAAGCAAAGGATTTATTTTATGTATTCAACAAATAGCTTATCGAAATTTATTGTATAATTGAACCAATCCTTCGTGCAACTATTGAAACTTCGTAGTTCCTTACCTTGAGGGTAGAACTACCTGGTTGCTTACCAGTTACGCCAATAGTACAGTTTATGGTGGGCAGACCTATCTCTCCACGGGTGAGGGGTTGGTGTTACCAAAGATATGTCCTTGGATGAGTGGTCACAACTAAGCAATACTAGTAACAGGTTATATTGGTACGTGTTCGGTCTTTGAGCCAGATAACGAAGAATGAGGGGAAGAGAAGAGCTTGATCTTGTAGGAGTTGTGGCAGTTGGTCTTGGACTTAAACTGAGAGGACGTGTGGTAGTCTGGCATCCTGTTTATAGCAGATCCCAAGAGCAGTGGTCGATTGGACACAGTACGCAGTAGTGGGGTTGAGAGGGAAAGACAGGTCAGGAGGCGCAAAAAATAGTGGTCAAACTATCCGCTAGGGCAATGCTGAAGAGTTGCGTTTGCTCACTAAGACACTCAACCATTGCCCACTCTTTCCTCACTTAAATAGTGAATTCGAGATACATGTTGATCGCCTGAAGTTGTACAATAATATGATCTCACACTATCCTTATCAAATAACCATATAAAGTTTGTACGAGTCATTTTAATCCAATGATGGGGCAAAATGATATTCCTAACATCACTGATGATTACTACTGTTAATATAAGTACTTCTGCCATTATTTGGACAACATCGCTGTCACCATTATGCAACTCCATATTCTACCAATCTTTACATAGACGTAAAGAAGGTTTTCTTAGTGTAGAATCAGTCAGAATTAAAATCCGTTTCTCGATTCCCCCTGCAAGGATTTATCCTATACACTCAGTTTAAATTTATCCGCGTTTGAAAGAGGCGCAGAAGTCAAAACCATAATAATACAAACAAAAATCTGAAAAGTAGAACAAAATGCATCATCCGTTTTCATTTTCATCTTGACGTAGAGGAGACACGTGAGTTACGTTAGTGCTTAGTCGCTAATCCTTTCGCTAATGAGTTTCTTCTTACACGAGTGGCCACTTCCTTCGCTGACTAGACGAACATTATTTTCTCGCTTATTGCTACTTGATTGTGGAGTTCGTAGATTTTCGTTCAACAACTGATTTTGGTTTATTGAATTCGAACCACACATTCAGGGTATCTCACATTATATTCGGAAAACTTCACCCGCGTATTTTGCAACTAATTTCCGATCGAAAGTTAACCCTAGAGATTTTTTATAAACACTTAGTTTTTGAGTTATTCAATTTTTAAGAATTTTTTCGTAATTTCGACGTTACCTCACTAAAACGACCATAACTACCTAAATTACCTAAGAAAATCCAAATTTGACTATACCATTGGAAAGAGTATAAAATTTCCCATCTCCCAAATATACCATAAAAGTTTTTCATAATGGTTTACTTAGTGAAAAATCAATCTGAAAAGTGAATTTTGTCAAATCCTAAGAATCCACTATGTTCATGATGTGTGGGTCAAATAAAATTCCACATATCAAATTTTGCCTGTAGTTCTAAAACATGCGCCAGAATCTCAGCTTTCCAACGGTGTAGTCAATTTGACGTTTACTTTGATAATTAGGGGAGAAAACTATGTTTTAATGTTGAAGAAAATTGCTTTTTCAATCGAGGGTTTTCTTGATAAAAATTACCTTAAATGAAAATGCGATTTTGGGGTGGGTTTCAACGTATTTTGCTTCCGCGTCTACCTAAAGGTAGCGGAAGCATTGTTTTCACTTTCAGGAGAAAAACATTTTTGGTCTCCGAAATCTAAATTTTCTCTCGCATTTTACTTTTTAGACCATTCCAAACAACTTTGGTTCCGTGTCTGTGTATCTGTGCGTGTGTCTACCGTGTGTCTGCCAAACCTTGTAACAAGATAATTTTCCACAGTTTTCATCCGATTCGGATGACATTTTCAGGGGACGTGCGGGCTAAGTTGTAGACGGTCCCCTATCAGTTTCATCGTTCTTGACTCAATACCTCACTCTGCGCATGCACAAACGTAAATTACATTGAGCATCATTTTTTTCGTTTCTTAATTGACCAATTATGTCATTTCACGCTACCTTCTTTCAGTTCCTTCAAGGCATGAATATATGTGGTTTTCTAGGTCATATTTGAGTGTTAATACCAATGCTTTTCCTACGCATATTTAATAACATATCCTCTCGACTTTTCTTACGTACTTAGATAATGATATTATTAAGGCAATAACTTTTTGAATAGATAGGAGCTCAAATCGAGAAATAAAAACATACGTATATAATTATAGAAGTATAGGTTGTGGCAACTCGAAATAGGACACGCCGAGGAGTCTGGACGGGCCTTATGACGTACGCAAGCCAACTAAAACTACGATCATACTCAATTGAAAAAATAATAAACCTTTGTGAAATAATTAGCAGCGTTTTTGATTTACTCTTTGCTATGCAATTTTTCAAGATCATTTAAAACTTTTTAATGATCTATACATTTATGATAGGTAAACGAGGTAGCTATGTGCCACACCCAACTTGGTAGACGTTTTCTACGCTGATTCGAATGGTAACTGTTGCATATCTACCCAACCCCGTTATAACCTAGTTTTAAAATTGAACTCAAAAGTTTGAGTGGAAAAAAATGCGTAGACATCGACCCCAAACTATTATTTTCATTTTTAAGAAAACCCCTGATTTCATTGAAAGAACAATGTTTTTGAACATTAAAACATGATTTTCTCCCCTAATCAGCAAAGTAAAAGTAAAATTGACTACACCGTTGGAAAGCTGAGATTTTGGTGCAAATAATAAGATTAAAGGCTGAATTTGACATGTAGAATTTTATTGGACCTACAGAGTATGAAAAAAGTGGTCCTTCTGAAGATTCGACATAATTCACTTTTCAGATTGATTTTTCACCAATTGATTCATCGTAAAAAACTTTCATGATACATCAGGAAGATGGAAAATTTAACACTCTTTCTAACAGTATAATCAAATTTGAATTTTCTCGGAAAATTAAGGAAGCTGTTTTACAGTTGAGGTCGAAATCATGGAAAAATTCTTAAAAACTGAATAACTCGAAAACAAAGCGTTTAAAAAATCTCTATGAGGAACTTTTGATCGGAAATTAGTTGCAGAATACTTGGGTGAAGTTTTTCGGATATAACGTGAGACACCCTGTATTAATCAGATATGTGTGAGTAGCTTGTTAACCCATGCATTGTAGAGGCTCACTAGTTTAGATTATAGATTACATTAACTCATTAGTGGGTTACAACATTTAGTAGATGCAATCCCTTTCCGGGAAACCCAATCTTCAGTCTGTCAGATAGGTTACATAGGTTATAAGACTGATTGTAAGACTCGATTTATGTAAGTGTTTGATTATTAAGTAATTTTGAAAAGTGCATTTTATTATTAAACTATTTATAAACTGAAAAATATTAAATTACAGGAAAACACATTCATGTTTTGCAACGAACTAAACTTTTATTAAAATTCTCTCACTCTCCCTCTCTCTCACTCTATCTCTCTCTTTTTTTTCTCTCTCTCTCTCACCCTCTCATTCTTTCTCTCTCTCTCTCTCCTTCTCTTTCTCCCTCTTTATAAACATACTAATAATAAATATACTATAAACGGGGTTCATTATACAAGTGATCTGCGTAGAAGGGTTATCTAATACAGAAATAACAAACGCTTGGGTAATAATTTGCAGCATATGAATAGCAGATAATTACTTAGAATAATATCTTTATCGTAGAATTGATATTAACAATTCGTTTACTCAAATTTCAAATGAATTTCACATATAATTCTCATACGATAATATACGAAAATTCGCTTATACGGATGCTGTATGACTGAAACTTGAATATTAGTGAGTTGATAAAACCACTGATATTCTGTTTTCATTGTTAACCCTTCGAGGTCACTCTGGGGTCAAAATTGACCCCACCGAATATATTTTGTATGATTTTAGGGCTTAACAATTTTTTTTAGCCAAAAGGGATATTTTGTAAATTTGGTTGGTAGCATTGGCTAGGCGAGGAAGTGATAACATCTGGCGGTATACGTTGTGACCTCTATCTAGAGGGTTGTGAATCTCTTGTGCGACACTTTTGACCCCAGTGTGTCTTCTGCGTTCCTAATTTTGTTCTGTTGGAGTAGCCATTGACCCCAGTGTGTATAATGGATTTCCTCTCAAGGTAAGTCAGATAATATCATAATTCACTTAATTTTCTCATAGAAAATAAGTATTTTTATAATCTGGTAGTCAGTAGGTATTTCTTTTTCTAGACCACTCCTCCTAGGTGACTCAGGTGAAGATTCGCAACTGGGTGAATGTGTCTAGTTGATTGGCTATCATAGGTCAGGGTTCATTTTGGTTCAAAAAATGGGTTGGGTTTTGCATTTTATGCATCTATAGGTAAGTAAATCCATAAATATATTTTTCTTGTAACTCTCCTGTTGTAGGAATGCTTGCATACCCTGAAGAGCCAGCTTCCTCGAGACCTGCTGAACAAGTTGTACGTGGGTGATGCTGCATTTGCCCAAGATCTAACGATAAAAAGACGAGTCGGTCTCGTGTGTAAAGTGCACAGTCATATCGAAACGACGTGTGAAAAATGCAATTACTTATAACAAATAATAATACTACCTACCTAATAATTCCGTCGTGTTTTTAAAAACAACTTTTAAAAATACATTCATATTTCGTTTTTTATGTGTGTCTATTGCTTAAATATAATCCTGCAATTACCTTTAATTATTTCGTCATAAAAAATTTAAAAAAAAAATAAGATGATAAAAAATTGAATGCGAAATAAAACCAGTGTATCAGTTTAGGTGAGAAAAAAGGAAAGGATGTGAAAAATGGGGTCAGTTCATGGTATCGTGAAAACATTACTATTTAACTTACAACGTTACAGTTTTTTCTGACTATTCGACAGATAGTCAGCTTTTTAATTTGCTTTTAATTATTGTGCATCTTCAGAACCGAATTTTTAGTGTTCATATGCCCAAAATTTTGATTTTTGAACATTTTACTAAGAATGGTTTCAAGAAACCACGAATAAAATATTCAATTCTAACTTAATGTATTCTATTTTTGTTTCTATGCGTAGGTAGGTTAATTTTTGATTTTTTAAAATAGTTAGTTATTGGGAAAGTATATATTGAGTATAATATATAAATTAAAATACATTTGGGGTCAATTTCGACCCCAGTGTGTACCGTGTCACAAAAAAAAAGGTGTGACCTAGGAGGGTTAAGAACAGTACGATGGTGCTGCCATGACTGTGGGGTTAATAAGGCACTAACTAGTGTAACACTAAAATTCAGAACACACATCCTCCTTTTGCTCACTATCCTTCAGAAACATGGCGGAAACTACTACCTCCTCCCACCAAAAAAAAATATTTATTCAACAAAAAGTGTTTTAGAAGAAGTGCATTGGATTTGACTTGCACTTTTCTCGGTTGCGAAACTGTATTCTCTCGCTGGGGCGGCCTTCTACGTCGTGGAAGCTGTTGTGCCGGGTTGATAACCTGGACGTCATAATCTCCCGCTGCCCACTTAGCCTAGACCTACAAACACCATTCGCTATTTATATGCTCTCCACCTCACAGAATGCAGACCAAAGGGAGATCATGCACTCCCTCATGGCCGCACTTGTTTTCGCCCATTGATTCACTCGAGATTATTTTAGTTTATTGTCTTCTATGATGAACCATTTGTAATTGACCAAGAAATTTTTTTTTTAACCCTCCCTCAAAATTTTCAGCGGTTTTCTGTAGAAAATGAAGCTATTGCAATGGTTCCAAAAATATTAAAATGAAAATTTTCGAAAAATGTCTTCATTGAAATCCGTTTTGGGACATTCTGAAACAAATTCTCGAGTTTATCGCTTTTACATATATATATACAGAGTGATTCCCTCGCAGATGCAAAAAAAAATTTGGGTGAAACTACATCAAGAATGGAGTAAAATGCCGCCAACTGCATATTTTTATCTCAATCTGTGCTCGAGGTATGATTTGTTAAAGGTTTTTTCAGGGAAACCGTGTTTTTTTTTCCTTTTAAACTGAAATTTCTCCACTTTACTTCATCCAATTTTAACTTTTGACCATATTTTCGGAATCAGCATTAAATTTACTATAAGAATAGTGTACTTGGGTTGTTAAAAAGTACCATCCAAAGACCCTCACATCAGCTCAAACATTAACGATTTTGAAAAAATAATATTTCTGAAAATCTTTAAAACTTTACTACTCTTTTAAAAAGAATCCTGGAAACTGGGAAATGTCATGAAAACTGCTACATCTAATATGCTTTCCAACGGTATTATCAATTTTACTTTCATTTTGTTATTTAGTGGAGAAAATAGTGTTATAATGTTAAAAAATGTGGGTTTTTCAATGAAATTGTTGGTTTTCTCGGAAGATGACCTTCCATGAACCTACGAGTATGGGGTCGATTTCTATGCATTTTTTCACGCTGTATCTAATGGAAACTCTTGCAGATCTCTCAACTACGTTATAATCGAGTTTTACACTTAAAATCGCAAATGTTTAGTTTGTTTGTTACGATTAAATGTATGTGTGTTATGGGGTAAAACTAGTTAATAAAGTGTAAAACTCGATTATAACGTAGTTGAGAGATCTGCAAGAGTTTGCATTCGATCCAGCGAGAAAAAATGCATGGAAACCGACCCCATACTCGTTGGTTCATGGAGGGTCATCTTTCGAGAAAACCAACAATTTCATTGAAAAACCCACATTTTTTAACATTATTTACACTATTTTCTCCACTAAATAACAAAATGAAAGTAAAATTGATAATACCGTTGGAAAGCATATTAGATGTAGCAGTTTTCATGAGATTTCCCAGTTTCCAGGATTCTTTTTAAAAGAGTAGTAAAGTTTTAAAGATTTTCAGAAATGTTATTTTTTCAAAATCGTCAATGTTTGAGCTGATGTGAGGGCCTTAGGATGGTACTTTTTAAGAACCCAAGTACATTATTCTTATAGTAAATTTAATGCTGATTTCGAAAATATGGTCAAAAGTTAAAATTAGATGAAGTAAAGTGGAGAAATTTCAGTTTAAAAGGAAAAAAAAACACGGTTTCCCTGAAAAAACCTTTAACAAATCATACCTCGAGCACAGATTGAGATAAAAATATGCAGTTGGCGGCATTTTACTCCATTCTTGATGTAGTTTCACCCAAATGTTTTTTTTTTTTTTTTTTTGCATCTGCGAGGGAATTACCCTGTATATATGTATGTATGTATGTATATATATATATATATATATATATATATATATATATATATATATAATATAACCGCATGAAATGGCTCTACAAGAGCATATACATATTCAATCAATTTTTAAGGAAAAACAACAAATGACAACATGAAACTAATTTTTTATATTTCGGCATAAGCCGAAATAGAAAAAATTAGTTTCATGTTGTCATTTGTTGTTTTTCCTTAAAAATTGATTGAATATTATATATATATATATATATATATATATATATATATATATATATATATATATATATATATATGAAAAAATGTTAAACTCAAAGATTCGTTTCAGAATGTATCAAAACGGATTTCAATGAAGGAATTTTTCGAAAACTTTGATTTTAAAATTGTTGGAGCCATTGCAACTTTAGATTAATTTTCTACGAAAATTCACTTAAAGGGCAGTTGGAGTACCATTTTTGGAGAAGAAGAGAAAATGAAAGAGGGTTTGTCCAAGCTTAATATCGGATCATAACATGGTGACTAACATAAAATTATTTTGGCGACAGTTTTTGCTTATAACGGCTGTTCTGCATTTCATTGCGTCGTGATATCGATCACAGGCACGGGCCCTTGTGGACACGGTCATTTCACATTCGATCGCTGCGGTTTCCCCCGTCTCAAGACCGATCAATCATGTCCGTTTTATTTACTCACTCTCTGCGAGTGCTGACACGTATTTGCAACTGAACTAAGCGAGTTCATTGTTATAAATGAGGAGTTTTTTTTTTATAGCATGAATATGCTTTATCCGGGACCTAACTGCCGGAAAACGTTATGTGAGATTGGGAAAGTAGCGGGATACCGATAAACATCCACTGCTAGGGAGTGATGTCCGCTAGCGACCTGGTAAAATACACGCTCATAACAATAAGACAAGAAAATTCAATAACGCAAATAATCTGAACTTTAATAAACAATGCCGGACGAATGAGAGCGAATGGGAAGTTTACGGAGAAAGTTACGAAATTATGAATTGATGTGACGTGACTTTATGAATTGATGTGACGGGGATGGAACATCGTCCTCAGATGCTGGTTTCTTCTTAAAAGACGGTAGTGGTATCCGCTATGAGGGGGATGACGTAGTTATGCAATCGTACAACATACTTATACCTCAATTTTCATGTCCGTCGAGATACCACGCTGGGTAAGTTTGAATCCGATAAACTGAACAATGAATTTCCAGTTTCCATCCTGCACTTCATCTACCCAACTGCTTCCATCAAGTCAATATCAATTCTTGAGGCATGATGCATGGAGGTGAATATTCTAATTCCGAATACACCTGGAATTGTGCTCCATTTTTTGTTAGTTTGGTATCACTAGATAGCTTTTGCTTGAACCGTTAATTGATTTTGATATATCATTGATGCTAAATCGGCAAGCTGCAGCGGCAAATTCATTTTATGGAGTAGCTTCGTTGATGCGTATGATTACTATCTCGATAAACTGTTGCATTAGCACCTTACTATCGTTGTGCCACCAGTAGTCAACACTTGCTAACAGTATATTGACTCTATGGTGTGACTCAAGATGAGCCAGGTCTTCAAAGCTTTCACATTTCAATTTCAGCTACCATAAGACTGTACTGTCTATTGCCTCAACCGAATCTACAAAATAAAACCATTTTACATTTTACCATATGTGTCGTTCTTTTTTATTGATTCAAAATTGGTGCCTGAAAAGTATTTGCATAACCTGTCTATCTGTAGGTATGTTTCCGCATAAGACAGACAAGCCGCCGAGAGAAAGACGAAGAGAGACGCCTGCGCCGATTTCCGAATTTTATAAAATTTCGTTCAGTAGCGTTGAGCGCTAAATTTAGCCATTTTTGAATTTTGTTTCGTCCGTTTTATTGATTCAAAAATTAGTGCCTGAACAGTACTTGCATTACGCTCCCTCATCGATGGTTCAATGTCACCGATCGATAATTAACGGTCCTGAATCGATGGCTGAGCGATACTTCACGTTCTAGGCTAAACCATATTCATGTTTTGTAATTTTGGCCGAAGACCCTAAGTAGAACTCACGCGAGGAGCGACGCGCCGAGATTTTTTTCAATACCTCCTACGTCTGTTTTATGTATTCGTAATAGGTAGTAAATTTAACAGAACTGCTGATTTTTAAATTATGGGATGATTAGACTCTAGGATCAAACCTGACTTTCGTTTCGTTTTCAACATTAGACTGATGCATGCTGTTATACGATACAGTCTAGACAATGTGGCGAACGCTAATTGATTTATGTCGTGCAAATATTTATTAATTTTGATTTATATTAATTTTAATTTGAACATTACATCAAGTTATTTGGTTACTGCAATTGCATTCTCAAACGTCCTATATGTTTTATTTTGATGCCCCAAATGATTATCCACATCAAATTTATTACTACGAGAAAAATGGAATTTTAGCGTAAAATGAAAATAAAACTGGCGTTGACATTTTAAAAAACCTCACATATACACAGAAAAATAGATATGATATAAGGAGACAGGTAAGCAAATAGTGAGAAATGAGAAGAAAAACGAATACAGACCTGTTTCACCCCAGTCAAGACTACAACAAGTCTGTGCAAAACAGGCCTTTCTGCCCTTAAATTGGTTTTTTATTAGTCACCAAATTTTCTCTGCAAGTAAAACATACGGCCAAACATTGTTACCTACGTAAAGTTAAACAATTTAAAAGTTGATTCTCATTTTAAATTCTCTCAATTTAAATTCGATTTATTATCACAGAAAGAAAACTAGATACTTTACAGTTTTGAATTTGATATTTTGAATTTAATTAGGAACGAATGTCCCAGTTCCTGGCTGGGGGTTCCCTTCTTAGGCATTTGGTCAAGTGACTGAATTTAAGTATGTGACTGTTACTTGCTACTTTCATTTATCTATTTACCTCAACTTATTTCTTCATTTTTTATTGTGGGGTTTAGTGTTCTTCTTGTGGTTGTAACGTGCCTTTATTTGGACAGATCAAATTATTACAAGACTTTACAAATAAGGCCTTTCTGTCCTCAAATTGGTTTTTTATTAGTCACCAACGTTTCTCTCCAGGTAAAGCATAAGGACAAACATTGTTACCTACATAAAGGTAAACAATTTAAAAGTTGATTCTCATAAACTGATAATTTAAATTCGATTTTTTAACACAGAAAGAAAACTAGATATTTTACAGTTTTGAATTTGATATTTTTAATTTAGTTAAGAAAGAAGTCTCAGTTTTGGGAAGAACCGTTGGAGACTAATAGAAACCCAATTTAAGGACAGAAACGCCTTTTTTGTAAAGTCTTGTAATAATTTGAACTGTCTAAATTAAGACACGTTACAACAACAAGAACACCATTAAACCCCACAATAAAAAATAAAAAAAATAAATTGAGATAAATAGATAAATGCAAGTAGCAAGTAGCAGTCACATATTTAAATCCAGTGACTTGACCAAATGCCGAGGAAGGTAGCCCCCAAGAAAAGTACTCAGTAAACGACTAGACACTTAATCAAACGTCAAGGGATTTCATAGTGCGTCTAGTCGTTCGAGTAGATGGAGCTCGCTGTTTAGACAGTTGATTAAACATGCATAGACCTTTTGTCACCAAGTGCCTTGATATGATGGAATTTTACATTTTTCGGCAACCTTCTGAGGCATTTGGTGTAGTGACTTTGTCAACATAGTTATTACCTCTGATGGCTAGACTCGTAACCAAATTACTTCTATTTTTACCAACTGCCTAAAACTTTTTTTCACCTTTGAGCCTAGTAGCTTTATATATGCATATATATATATATATTTTTATTTAATGGTTTAAGCCGCACCTCAACCATAAGGGCAACCATAGCGGCATTGAACAAGGTGTCCAAAGGGACACTTCAAGTGGCATGATTCCAAGGGGGCCATGCCACCCTCCATCACCAAACTGCGTGGCATCACGGATTCCACTGGCAAATCGGAGGAGGACAAAATAAGGAGTACAGTTATGGCCACTGTTTAGCCCCTAGAGCGGACAAAAAATAAAAATAAAACCTCAAAAATAAAATAGTACAACTAAGACTAGATCTAGAATAGGCTAATAACAGAATACATGTTACTGTATGTAATCACCAAAGAGAAATAAAACTATGACTAGATTGTACAAAAATATATCACAGATGTGTATCACAGTTTGTAGTAGAGCTCAGCGGCTCTAAGGTACGACAACAGGGACTGGACCTTGTCTGGTCCAGATAAAACGTCAACCCACTGAGGGGCTGATGCTGGACTCGTAGGTCCATAAGGTCTGGGCAGTCTTCCAGGAAGTGGCGGATGGACAGATCACCCCCACACCTTCCGCACACAACATCTCGAGCTCCTGCTCTAAGCAGGTGTCTGTGAGTAAGACGGGTATGGCCAGTGGCAACCCTGTTGACCACTATTCGGTTCCTCCTTGGAAGTTAGGTTAGGAAAGGGCCACCGGGCATAAGTCCTGAAGGACACTGGGCAGACCAGTGACCTCACCCTGCCATTACTCATGCCAGATGGAATTGGCTTTATTTCATCCTAAAATCTCTTACATGCAACATAAAGCCAATTCCATCTGGCATGAGCAATGGCAGGATGAGTACTTTTATAAAACGCCTAGGCCAGATCGTGCCCTCATAGGTTATGGCTAATAGGTTTTTGTGCAAATGGTAGTCATTTGGTTATATGTGTGTTAAATCATTTAAAGTATTGATTAAGTTGACACAGTGTCAGCGACGTAAATAAAGGATTTGGAATCAGTAAGGTTCGGAATCGAAATCTTCAAATATGTAATGGTACAGTAGAATCACTATACAAATGTAATAACACAATTAAAATACAAGCGTCTAGAGCTTCCTGCAATTATGCCTCTGGGTTATGATCCGTATTTTCTCGTATTTATGACGTCTTATATCCACTGAATATTTAAAAATACTGCACCTAGTTGACCGTCAGTATTGAATTCAAACTTAATTTCTAATCTGGGAGTTTAACTCTTTATATTTTAGCTAGTTTGATAAGTTGAGATTCGTTAAGCGTTAAGGAAGCTACCATAACATTTTTTCGCACTCGATGTTTGATGCAAAATCACCCTCCCGCTCCCTTAATGAATTCGGATGTGATTTGCCCTATAGTAGGAGTTTTAAATGCACTATTTCCGTAGGAGTTCAAAACTATATTGGAATTTATCAGATCGCCGGTTCTGCATCCTAGCCGTCGATAGTCACTGCCGCTCCACAGTCAAGCTTGCACAAGAGCTCAAATTCGTATACCATAAGTTGTTCTACCATATCCCTTCCAAAGCGAAATTGTCAATTTATGGTATGTCAGTAGTGGCATTAATGATGTGAACATCTTTGAAATCATGATCCGTGACAGAATAACTGTGCGGAGAATTCGAGTTATCTGACACAACATTATGATGGTCCGCTGTGTTTTTGTTTGGGCAATATTTAGCGAAGTGGTTAACTTCAAAACACTTTGCACATTTTCTTTTGTAGGCCGGGAATGCTCGAATAACATGTCTGTAACCACACTTTGAACATAAAAATTGGTTACCTTTTCTCATTTTGCCTCGTTGCCAGCTTGACAGTTTTCGCGTACCTAGGGCATGAACTGCTTTACTAACTGTATAACTATGGTTTTCAATTAATGTCAAATTTCGTTCACTAGACTCAAAAGCCCTACATATAGAAATAACATTATCTATTTTCAAGTAATTCTCACTGAGAAGTGTAAAACGAAGTCGATTATCGTAAATGCGAGAGATGATTTGGTCGCTCAAAATTTAGATTTCTTATTTGCCATATTCACAATGCTTAATGCACAACCTGAGCTCCGTCAAGAACTCATATTATTGTTGTATCTTTTTCTGGGAAATACATAAAAAATTGAAACGTTCCATGACGACAATGGTGAATGGTACACAATGATCGTCAAATGCTTGAATAACATCGATCAAACTAGAGTTGTCTTCATTGAGATCAAACACACAAACAGACCAACCAACCAGTCAAACACACGTCGTCCTTCTTTGCCAATAACATTTAAAAATATTCAAACTTTAAACTCATCTTCATAGTTGTAAAATTCACTTGCTCGCAAGAAAATCTCACAAATTACTGTTTCCACTCCGGACACAGGACAGCAGCTTGATCATTGAAAATGAAAGGGTTGGGTAAGACCGCCGAATAAGATGCCATTGGGGCTATACGACGGGTTCGATTTCGCGAAAGAAAAAAGGTTCACATGCACTCGCGCGATAGTCCTGACACCATGTAACAATCTTATGGTTTTAATAAATCACCAGAATTTAATTCTATCAAATAACTATATTTAATAAGACAATGGTATAGGCATAGGGCCATACAATCAGATATGAATTGCCGGCAGACATTCAAAATCAGCCTTCACGAGACCCTCTCGAACGAGCAAGTTTGTCCCCCACCCCGGCAACTACTTGGAACCGTTCCCTACAAGAAGAACTATGTGTTCTTCAATTCCGTTCAACGCGGAGCAGCTCATGAGTCACAAATGAAAAGTCACATTTACGTTTCTAAACTGTTATGTGATCGTGTTATGAGACCACGAAACTATACACTTCATTCTGATCTACATATCCAACTAATCTGCATTTTTACTAAGGGATTGACTACTTGATGTTATGTATTTTTGAGATGCGAGCTTGCGAGCATCCAGACCACCAAACTATACACTTCATTCTAACCTACATGTCCACTAAACAGGTTGAACGGAATTGATGAACTCACAGTTCTTCTTGTAGGGAACGGTTCCAAGTAGTTGCCGGGGTGGGGGACAAACTTGATCGTTCTAGAGAGTCTTGTTGAATTGCCGGCAGACATTCAAAATCAGCCTTCAGATACAAATTTTCAGTATCCAGGATACACGCCATGAACACCGGAGAATGCCGTTTCTAACTTTTTACAGTGACAAGTGGAAATCCTCCATCCAGCTACCGAAACTTCATACTATGATCTTCCCACCTTAAACCTTCCAGGTACGTTGATAAAGAAAGCTCGCCAGATGTCAGTACCTTATTAAAAGATCTGTTTCTGTGCAGCATCCATTTCTGCTTCCTACTTCATTAGAATAAGAAGGAATGAATCGTTAAATTCTTTGAATGTAAGAATATCGTCGAATTTTAACAATACATACTTGAAGAGAATCAGTCGTATTTAATCAAAATTTTATGGAACTGAACCGTTTTCTTTGTGCAACTTCGGGGATTACGAATATGTTTTTAATCTGATTTAAAGTTCGCGTATATTTCAAGCCGAAAGAAATAGGTTTCTTGAGGTAAGCTCCCCACACACACACACACACACACACACACACACACACACACACACAAACGCACACACACACACACACACACACACACACACACATATATATATATATATATATATATATATATATATATATATATATATCTTCTGATCGAGAACCAGAGAAAAAACCTAGTGGCTTTAGGGGTGTATTAACGTGAAGGTGAACAAGGATCATAAAAAGGGAAACAAAGGAGTGATGATTTGTTACCTTGCTAGTTTATATTTCCTGTTTAAATCACATTCGGCTACGATATAATCCGACGTTCTGAGAGCTTTCTCAAGGATTGCTTGCTAAACATCAGTACGCTGGGTGCGTTTCGGTTCTCAGTCTGTGAATGAGATAAACCGAGACTTTTATAGGGAATGATGAACGATTATCATGAGGAAAAACTGAAGAAATTACAGTGACCTAGCAGCGATCGTTTGTATGTGAAACTACAATAGAATGAGTGAGAATATGGTCTCAGCATCAGTGCATTCATGTGGACGATTCAGACTAATTTCCGCTATTCATTGGTTTATTGGAAATCGAGTATATAACGGAAAAATGCATTGGTTTAAAATGCTTTATATTGCCCCTTTTGGTACTC
Organism: Adelphocoris suturalis; assembly: GCA_030762985.1. Lineage (NCBI taxonomy): Eukaryota > Metazoa > Arthropoda > Insecta > Hemiptera > Miridae > Adelphocoris > Adelphocoris suturalis. The sequence goes on from CM061040.1 coordinate 161,479,242, forward strand.
GGGGTAAGGGTGCACTATTGGGGAATTGAGAAAATTTTGGATGATTTTGCATTGATGAAGTCTTGTATGAAAATCTCAGGTATTTTGTAAAGTCATAATTTTGTAGGTCGTTTTAATGTCCCTCAGCAGTCGGCCGTCTCCCTGACCTAATAGATACTGAAAATTGACTTCGTAACCGCTCTTAGCACAGAAGCCCCTAAATTTCTTCTAAAGTCCTGAATCATTTTATTCACAGAGGTGTAACAAGTTGGCATTTTTAGCCAGAATTTGATGCCCATGTTAATCATTGTCATAATACCTCATACTTCATTCCTCATGGAATACAACAGTAGAGTGAAAGCTTTGATCTGGAAAATTTTAATCAATTCTGTTCCGTTCTGTATTGATATTTATCTGCTACCTATTCATGACTATCAATAATAATCCCTACAGTGCTCAAAAATGCCTACTATTGTTTGTTAGAACCAATCTGTTTGAATATTTCTTTGTATCACGTTCTTCAGATAAGGTTAGGTTCTCTTGGGTTAGAATTTAAAAGGGGCTCTTATGAAACCCCTACTTTAGAAGGTTCAGTAAGAACTAAAAAACTGGAGAAAAAAGTTTCGGGTGTATTTCAATCAATTCTGAAGATTATGATCATTTCATCGACGGAAACAGTCTTAGATTAGAGTAGTGCGCAACTTTAGATGTCCACCGATCGCTACACGTTTCTTGAATACTCTACCGACTCGCGGCATTACAGAAAAAACGTTCGCCAAGTTGGTTGGGCATTATAGCTTCCTCACACATTGTAACATGTATAGAATTAGTTGAAGAACAAAGTACGAGTCGAAATGATTGATAAGTCAACGATAGGATAAATTAACGTGTGCGCATGCGCATTGGCTACTATTGCTCCAACGGTTATTACATTTATAGGAGAACGTCTATGAGCTAAACCGCACAATCCTTGGAAATTTTTATAAAAATCGGTCCATTAGTCTCGGAGTTTTATCTGGCAGACAAATTCAGTTTTGTGCATATATTATAGTTATTACACCCCCAATCGCGATATAGTTCGTAGGGAATTTTTTTAGAACTTATAAATATCTACTCCCCGAGATCGAATGAAATCGGAACAGTAGATGATAAGAAATCGGCGTTATAATAAATTACTGATTGCGCATGCGCACAGTCTTTTATTTATCTGACGGCGATCAAAGATATAAAAGACCGTCTAGAAGCTATCCCTCACAATTCCTGAGAATTTCATCAAAATCGTTCCAATAGACTCGGAGTTTTGCCTGTGTCAATTGTTATTAGATTCGCGCATGCGCAATGGTTATCAATCTACCAATTGTGATATAACTCTAGTTCATTTTGGTTTATTAATTCCAATAATAAGCCTATGTGATCGTGTAGCAAAAAATTTTTATAACCCCCCCTCAAACTTTGTCACATTAAGTTTCAAGGTGCGTAGAATCCAAATTTGAAATGTCCGTCCGCCGTCCGCCGTTCGCCGTCCGCCGTTCGCCGTCCGCCGTCCGGGCCATAAAAGGCCTAAGAATTTACTTAAAAAACCCGTTCTTTCGTACATAGACTCCATTTGGGGTCTAGTTGGTCCTAACGTTTAACCATCCCGATCGCTTTACTCGCATAGATGCTATGGGCCAAAAACGGGCGAAAAAGTGTCTTTTTAGAGGTGTTGAGTGTTGGAACTGTTAGACGCACGCCTGGCACGCTTGGCAGCGGGTCACGGTGGGTAGTGAAGTGGGTGAGCGGGGAGTGGAGTGAGAGGAGGCGCCGCGTTATACCCATATAATACACCGCGGCACCATGAGGTGGATACAGCGTTCCTTCGAGGCATGAATATATGTTTTTTTCTAGAAGAATATATGTGTGTTAATACCAATGCTTTTCCTACGCATATTTAATAACATATCCTCTCGACTTTTCGTACGTACTTAGATAATGATATTATTAAGGCAATAACTATTTGAATAGATAGGAGCTCAAATCGAGAAATATAAACATGCGTATATAATTATAGAAGTATAGGTTGTGGCAACTCGAAATAGGACCCGCCGAGGAGTCTGGACGGGCCTTATGACGTACGCAAGCCAACTAAAACTACGATCATACTCAATTGAAAAAATAATAAACCTTTGTGAAATAATTTGCAGCGTTTTTCTAGAATATATACCAAATTAACTAGGTACCGAATCAGAACGAAAACAGACCAATTTATGAAAAGAAGCGACGTTATGAGAAATTAAAGTTTGCGCATGCGTCATTATTATTAATATTATATCATTATTATTATTCGTCTGCTCACGTTTGAACGTTACCGTAGATTCGGAGATAATGAAAAGCACAGTTGACCACATATTTAAGAGACCGAACGCATACAAACCGTATCGAGACCGGATTAACCTATATTTGCGCATAAAAATGTCTAAAGAACGCGTGACAGTTGTTGTCACCCAACTGACGTGTAATTTACTATTTGTGTGACGATGAACGTGAATTATATATATCGTGTGAAGGGTATCCGCAAGAGTGTTCCTTTTTCTGCAGGCCAAGGTTGTTAGCTTACGTTGGTCACTAATATATGGGTGGGGAACCGTTAAAAATACTTGCCAATCGGTAAAAATTTGGTTAACAATGGATACATTTGGCCAAATAATGTTGGTTTAAAGGAGGCTTGTGTTATGGAAATTGATCGTTAAAGTAGAAACAACAAGATTCGAAAGTTTTCGGTAATGAATGGAATTATTGATGTAAATAATGAGTATGAATAAAATTGAAAATTAGTGTTAGTTTATACGTAAAGTGACCAAATATGAGATACATTCCTAATATGAGATACCACGCTATATACCACCAAAGCATATTGGCTATTAACTAGTTTTTTGTGATGACCCAGAATGAGGAAAAAGTGAACTACCTACCTCCTTCTTTCCAACGCTGTTCTGTAAGCAATATTGCCGGCATTAGAAAAATGAAAGTTTTTTGTTCGTTTTCAGGACAATTTTTCGGCAGTCAGGCAAGGTTTTTTTATCATTCAAGTTAAGCAGAATTTTCGTCGTGAAACTTAGTTTCCGTCTCTTTTTCCAAAATTTCCTTCATCTTAATTTTTTAGAATTTCATAACAAAGAACAATGAACGAGTCTGAACTGCCTATACAGGGATACTACAAGGAGCCTATAATGAGATAGTCCATATTAGGAATATATTTATGTTGATTATTTTTTAATTTAGGTGGAAATATTCTTCTAGTCACAAGCCACAAATCAACATATTTTCTTAATTTTCTCCCATTGTACGGGTATAAATAATATAGATGGCCATTCAGTTAGCTCATAGAATAATATAGAATAAAGAAGCCATAGTGGCTGCTGTTATGGCTGTTGGAGAGAGAGGGTGGGCTACTTGGAGGCTTCCAAGAAGAATGGTGTATCCAAAGGGCTCCTGAGGAGGTACCTTGGGTTCCAGGGTGTTCAACTTCCACCTTTTGACAAGTACTTCCTTATAACTTTAGCCCTGTGCCTTCAAGGCCTATTTCGCTATCGTCATCTCGATCTGGGACAGCAGAGATCCTAACGTCCTCCCCGTGAAAGCCCATGCTCGAGCAAACGGAACAGATTAAGGGTGGAATTCATGGACAAAGCCTGAGTGTGTGTGTTCACTCACACTCACCTAAATGGAATGTCACCCTCCACTCACCAGTTCGAATTCATAGTTGAGTGGGGTGGTTCACTCAACAGTTAGGGGCACACTCAGCTTAACAGTGCACTCAGAGGACACTCACCGCTTTTTCAACATAAGTTGGCAGCCCCCACAGTATGTTGCTGGGGAAGTTTCCCTGGTTTGAGGGAAAAAGGACGGACAAATGCCCTCTCGCATTCCGCACTGATCAATGAAAGTACTCAAAGGATACCTAATATTTTCTTTGTGTTTTTGCTTTTTATGCTATTATCCTTGTTCCTTGGGGAGACAGGACGTAGGCCTTAACAGACAAAAACCAAAGTTATTGGTCCTCCTGCCTGGATCGGGGCAGCCATAAATAAGTTGAATTGAATCCTTGTTCCTTGTTTGTTGAAGTGCTGATAATCTGTTTATTATCTATTTATTTGTAGTACTGAATTGTATAGAGTTGTGACGGAAAAGAAGTGAGAAAATGAGAAAACAATGATTCGCCTGTTAGTTTTGAAGAACAGAAATGTAGTTGAAAATAAGAAAAGTTATAGTTATAATGAGACTGTTGGACAAAAAGAAGACGTGAGGTTTTGGGAGAGCTTCAAGCAATCACATTTTCTTGGAATTCTCATTGATTGTACATCCTGATGAATGGAAGGTAGGTACCTACCGACAACTCATTCCACAAACCAAGATGAATCTGAAAACCATGCACTACAAACTTGGTATGTAGAGATCGCATAAAATCAAAGAGCGACCAGCACTTTCAGCTGTGGAGGTTATAAATCCTTTATATTTATTTTAGGCTCCTAAGGGTTCGCAGTTGTTCATGACTGTATCTTTCCCGAATCGGAATAGTTTGCGAAAAAATTTCGTTGTTGATTGTGTAACATTCGAATGGGATCTGTCACATCAAACATGTACCGAACTACCGTTTAGGAGCAGTCTAACTACTCTTATGTGTGCGTTCTCTTATGAAGTTTTTGAATAAACTCCGAACTAAATAAACGATGTATGTTCTGCTATATTACCTATTCCTATACCTACGTGAAAATAATAATAAAAGTTATCAGTTGACGCACTTAAGTGACCTCCTGCCGTCACTCAGGATTTTACACCATTGAGCTGAGGGTGAAACTCACCTCAACGCCATTTTTTGTTTATGAATCCCGTTGAGTGTGCACTTGGGTTGCACACTCAGTGCACCGTCAGGGTCGCCCTCAAATCACGTCTATGAACCGCACAGAGTGAATTACCTTATCGATACACTTAGGGGCCCACTCAGACTCAATTCCCGTCTATGCATTCCGCCCTAAGAGCCAGAAACTTGAAAGATAACTGGAACAGACTAAAAAAAGCAACACCCAAGACTGTCCCTAAAGCTCGGAAAACTCAGGGTGAAGAGAAAACGGTTGCCGCTAGGATGAAGAAGAGAAAGAGATCAGTACCAAGTGATGAAGAGACTTGCAACGATGAAGAGGATCCGCTAATTGATACAGTAATTGATCGATACCAAGATTTTTATGAATATGACGTCGAACGCACGTTCTGCAACTCGAAATTCTCATAAGTCATCTATGGTGAGCAATGGACAAAATGTAACCAGTGTTTGTGCTGGTGATGAAGACTCCGGGGAAATTAAAGATTTCGTGTATTAATGCAATTTTCGACTTAATGTAATTTAATTCATGAACTTGCCTACTTCAGGTTTATTTATAAACAAATTTACATAAGTACTTACATTACTTCTTTTCTTGGTTATTTTTTTATAATTAAAATTTTTGGTATTATATGCTACTAATAGGTTAACAATATTTGTAAGACTTGAGTAAATTCCGTGAATCTATTTGAATTAAATTACAATATTCATGAATTTCTTGTTTTTTGAAATTCATAATAAAGGTTGTCCTAAAATGAAACAGTCTCATATTGGAAACGCTGAGTGGTAACCTGTTGCCAAATTGAACAAACACTCGGAATTTTTTGTATCAAGTTGATTTTTCCAAGTATTTTGATGAAAATTAATTGAAATTTGTAGTTAAAATACTGAATAGGGGATGTGAATAAACAATAATAGTAAAAACCAAATGTTCCAATTGTTATTGGCTGGTCTCTGTAACCATTTAAAAAAAAAGAAGTATGAGATAATTAGGTTACTTTCCCCTGATTAAGAATGAGGGAATTGTTAGGTTATGATTGAATGTAGCAATGGGCAATTCCAACACAGAATTGAATAAAGAATTTGATAAACAAAATCATTTGTATGAGAGATTTTGACATTCGAATACATGGTTACTCTTCCACTCATGACACTTTCGTCCCCCAGAGCAATCATCAAGAAAATGGAATGGTTTCGAAGGTTAGGTCATCATCAGTGACGAATAATTCAAACTAGCAAAATTTCAGTTTTCATTCGTTTATTAAAATGCATAGATGGACCGATTCAATCTAAAATCAGACATCTATAGCAGGTAGATTCATAGACAGAATCAAATTTTCTTTGTGTGTCCTCATCTAATAATTATAATTAGTTATGTAGAATTAGGTGGATATTTGAGCAAACCATCTGAAGTCATGATTCATTAAGTTGAATGAGCTCAAGCAATTATACAACGCTGATCACCTGATGAGTGCCGAGCATTGAAGTTCGAAAGGGTCTGTCAAAGATGTAAAATAGGCGCTCTTATCTGCTGGGTTTATGGCTATGACTTATAGGCTATTAAACTTGTAAGTAGGTACCTAATAAACAAGAGTGCATTCATGTGATGCAGGCTATTAGCTGCCGCGATAAACATGATTATCGTTGGATTCCTCGCCAAAAGGGGGGATAAAAAGAGACAGAGATAGAGAGAGAGAGAGAGAGAGAGTTTTTTTTTGCAGGCCGAGTTATTCACATATTGAATAGATTAGCCGAATAAATCCATACCGTCCGTATTATCATGAACAGTGATTATCTATACATATAAAAAGTCCAGTCATGCAGCATGACCCCATGAGCGAATTTTTGAAGAAATCTTCGACATTTCAGTCGCTATTGATCGTGTTGAGAAATTTTAGTTTAAGATTTTGATAGACAAACATGGAATCAAATTATTAACACACGCACAGAGTAAACTCATCAGTTGTGATTAGGTACATTTTTTTTTTAAAGCACCTACTACCTAAGTTTTAAACAGCATGGTTCTAGGATTGTTTATACAGGGATACTTCCATAAGAGTAGTTCAATCTGAATTTGGACAAAGTTTTATGCAAATATTACCGATTTTTACAACTAGCGAACGGCATTATTTCGATTTTTGACTGATTTTTCAACTTTGAAATTTTTGAAAGCTTGATACATATTCTTATAGGAAATTTTACGCTGATTCCGAATATACCACATATATGTATGCTGAAAAAATTATTTCGCACAACAAATCGCAAAAAACAGGCTATTTTGAAATTGTTGACTACATTTTTGAAAATTTCAACCCGAAGATGTAATCCGATCATGCTGGCCAACGAACTTGAACTTTCGTTTTGTGTCCTTAACATTTTAAAATTTGTTTGAAGTTTCTAGCACAATTCTACGGACAGTAATCGTCTGGAATGACACATACATACATACATACATACATACATACATACATATATACATAAAAAAATGCGTTAAACTTCAGAATATGATTCAGAATAGCCTGAAACGGATTTCTGCATAAAATGTTTTCAAAAATTCACATTCTACAAATTTTGAGGCGAGAGCAATAGCTTAATTTTCTTCAAAAATTCGCTAAAAATCAATTGCTGTTCGTTAGTCTCGCTAAAACTCGAGAACGGCTGGACCGATTTGGCTAATTTTGGTCTTAAATTATTTGTGGAAGTCCAGAGAAGGTTTAAAATTTCAAATCTGCCCCATAGGGGGTGTTTTACCGGAGGAGGGGGGAATGGGGTATCTGTGTCATCACTGAAGAAACTGGGGATGATTGTCGAGTATGTTTGGATTCCTCCAGTTCAAGTCAAAGACTACTTTTTTCAAAATTTTCAAATCTGACCCTCAGTTGAGGGGGAGGGGATGGGGAGTTAAAGCGTTTCGAAAGTCACTGAACCAATTGGGGATCTGAGTTGTCGAATATGTTTGGAGTACTTATTCTAACTTAAATCACAGGTTACTTGAAAATTTTAAAATCCAACCCTTTGAAGGGGGTGTTTTAGGGAAGGGGGGGGATGGGGTGTCTTTGTCATCATTGAATGAACTGGGGATTTGATTGTCGAATATACTCTAATTCAAGTCAAGGACTACTTTTAGCATGAATATGCTTTAGCCGTGACCTAACTACCGAAAAATGTCCCACGAGAGTGCAACGAAAGTAGCGCCAATAATTGTGATGATTTCCGCTTACAACCGAGTCGTTGCTAGGGATATGATACTTCGTCGTTTTTCATCCCACAAAATTCGTTGACCATTCGTTCGAAAGCTCTCGATTTATCCAACCATACTATATTAACTACTGCGAAGTGCGTGGCCAACAAGCTGAGTTATGAGCATGGTTATATGAATAGGTAATTGTTTACACACAGGTGATCATTCTCAATTATTGATATTGTGAACATGATTGCAACCGCTTGTTAATTTCTGATGATTTCATTGAGCTGGTCGATTATGTGATTCATAGCAGGTGATCCGAATATTGCGAGAACGGTGAGATTTGTGAAGCGGTGGTTAAATTATTTTAATAGGTAATTTCTATACTTTACACTATAGGAAGCTGTAATTTCGTATGTAGCCTCTTTAGCCTCTTTCTATAATAAAGTGAATGTTTACTCGCGAGTTTCTATTAGGAGATCATCATCTCACAAGAGCTTAATCGTCGTGATCATTTCTATAATAAAGTGAATGTTTACTCGCGAGTTTCTATTAGGAGATCATCATCTCACAAGAGCTCAATGGTCGTGATCATTTCTATAATAAAGTGAGAGCGAGGAGCTAAAACATGATTCCATGTTTTGGGATTGATGGCAGAATGATAAACAGAGTTCAGAGGCCGATGGGGGGTCGGGTTCAGAGAATCGACGAGGAGTGAGTCGTGTACGGCTAAAGCATATTCATGTTTTTTAATTTTAGCCGTCAGGCTCAAAGGAACTGTGGCTTTTTTTTTCAAATTTGAAATCTGACCCAGGGGGGGGGGGGGGGGGGTGTTAAAGCGTTTTGAACGTCACTGAGCCAACTTGGGATCTGAATGGGAGAATCTATCAGAATTACTTTAACTTGGGTCACAGGGTATTTGATAATGTTCAAGTCAACCTGTGCAACGCACGGGTGAACTAGCTAGTCATCAATGATTAGTATGGAGTAATATGAAATTATTTAATATCTAAATTTAGACCAATAGAAATTATGATAAGTACGTAACTACCAAAGGTTGAGTAGGCACGTACTGATGGGATTAGTTGAATGTTGCTAATGAAAGTAACAATGGGAGGTTATATGGCAAGAAAGTTATGTAGTCGTTTTAGTAGGTAAACTCGGCGCTCCGCGCCTCGCCAGGGGGCAAGCCCCCTGGACCCCCGGTTACCTCTATTTACATACTTCGGACGAAATTATTGAAACACAGAATGTGTTTGCGTTGTCGCGCAACCAAGTGACAACCAAACAAGCGTCATTGTTTACTATTCATTTATAACATCAATTTATATAGTTATAGTATGAAACTACGAAAAAAAATACGAAATAAATTCGTGATAAATCAAGAGCGATTTATCAAGTAAATGTCCTAAAGAGGCTACATACGAAATTACAGCTTCCTAGAGTGTAAAGTATAGAAATTAGCTTTAAAAGCCACTCATCTGATCCGGACCCTGGACATCGTCAAGTAAATGTCCTAAAGAGGCTACATACGAAATTACAGCTTCCTAGAGTGTAAAGCATAGAAATTAGCTTTAAGAGCCACACATCTGATCCGGACCCTGAGCATCGTCAAGTAAATGTCCTAAAGAGGCTACATACGAAATTACAGCTTCCTAGAGTGTAAAGCATAGAAATTAGCTTTAAGAGCCACACATCTGATCCGGACCCTGAGCATCGTCAAGTAAATGTCCTAAAGAGGCTACAAACGAAATTACAGCTTCCTAGAGTGTAAAGTATAGAAATTAGCTATTCAAATTATTTAACCTCCGCTTCACAAATCAAACCGTTTTCGTAATACTCAGATCACCTGCTATGAATCAAATCATCAAAACACAAGCTCAATGAAATCATCAGAAATTAACAAGCGGTTGCAATCATGTTCACAATATCAATTATTGAGAATGATCACCTGTGTGTAAACAATTATTTATATAACCATGCTCATAACTCAGTTTGTTGGACACGCACTTCGCAGTAGTTAACATAATATTGTTGGATAAATCGAGAGCTTTCGAACGAATGGTCAACGAATTTTGTGGGATGAAAAACGACGAAGTACCATATCCCTAGCAACGACTCGGTTGTACGTGAAAATCATCCGTCACACATTTCGTTACCATCCCGCGTTCCATTTTCGGCTAGTTAGTCCATGGCTAAAACACATTCTGTGTTAAAAATAAACGATCAAAATAATCGATTAGTTTCTTAACTTCGATATCCATTACTATCGTTAGTGGCTTGGTAGTACTAAAGGAGACTTTTACCACAACAATATGAGTTGTATTGAATGGTGAAAGAAGAGAACAACAAAAGAACAAACGCGAGAGAAAATAGAGAAACGGAAGAGGGGAATCCGCGAGGCTCCGAACGTGTATTTCGTTGAGCGGGTCAGGGCTGGCCAGACTGGCGGGCGGGGGGGCGGGACGTTGGCAGGACTGGCGAGGTGACTAGCCCAACTCTTGACAGCCAGCAATATCCCACCGCCTCCGTCGGCTCGAATTGTCCTTTTTATAGGTGGATTTGTACGGGAGAACACTTAAATCGTGCTATTTGGGAAGTCAAAGCGTCTAAATGAGGTGATTATCCACTAGTTGTTCCCAAGTTAAGGTAGGTATGGTTTTTGGGATGTGCAACATATTTTAAGCCTTATGTAAGGTGTAGTATGGTATTTTAGGTCAGTGGGCATGCATTTAGTGTTGTTATCAGGGAATGATTAGGGATGTGCTTAGTTGAAGGTATAGTGTACTATTATAGCTCATATATATTGATATTTGTATGCGTAGAGGAATTCATGGTTAAAATGTGACATTTCTAACTGCTATATGTACCTAGTTGTTATTCACAATCACAATGTTTTGTATATTCGATTTTAGATGTAAGTGAGTACTGAATGTGTCATAGGAAGTACATAGTATTACGTGTTAAATAGTTTTGGAAATTAAGTGATGACGAGTAACGAAAAAATTATGGCGGAGTAACTTGGGAGATGATATTCTACGGGTATTTGTGATGAAAATGGGTTTCAATGTGGTAAAAGGGTGGGAGAAACTCGCGGTTGCCATGGGGACCGGAGGTTTCCCCCATGTTTCCCCCTCGGATCTCGGCGTACAGGTTATGAAGGGTTGTTTATGTTTATTAAACGCAGGATAAGTGGGGGGGACTCACCCACGATCTGGAGCATAATTTTGGCCCACTTGGCGAGCTGACGACGGGCTGCCCTCCGGTTCTCTTCTTCCAAATTGAGGCAAGCGGCGGCGGGATGCATCACAAACACCGGCGGCCCCCCCTGTGCTATCTGCTAGTGCCCCCGGCTCGTGTGACGTCACTTGACGCAACCGTCGCATCGGGGAAATGCATACTGTCCTGCAAGCTTTGCAACTTTCCCCCCACCCCTTTCGAGAGCGCTGGGGTCTCTCCCCCTTCGCGCCCCTCGGCCCCCCCTGCCCAATCCCTTCTCGCCGGTTTTCTCCGTCGCCCCCCTCCAACGGCTTTTTGCCTCCTTTTTCCGCGGAGTTCGGAGCTCGTTTTCGCGGTTCCGTCGTCGAGGGAACCCCCCTGCCGCTCCCCCTGCCGCCGCACCACCCAACCCCACCTCACCCGTCTCAATAATTTCGCTTTCTATCTCACTTCTATTTCCTAAAAAGTCCAGTCATGCAACATGACCCCATGAGCGAATTTTTTAAGAAATCCTACATTTTGGTCGCTATTGATCGTGTAGAGAAATTTTAGTTTATGATTTTGATAGACAAACATGGAATCAAATAATTAAAAATAATTAGGAGGTAGGGTAGATGCACCAGTAGTAGGCACTTTAACGGAAAAAATCACGTTTTTTGTGTATCACGATGTCATTTTTCATACTATTTTATTTCCAATGCTTGTTGAACACTAACTAACTCTCTTAAAGCTAATTACATTTAATTGTCTAAATGATAGACGATTATGATTTTTTAAATTGAAAAAACCGGATGCAAGTTTTTTCACCAGTAGAAGGCATTGAAACTCCAGTAGTAGGCATTGAAATTCCAGTAGTAGGCAGGGAAATGAACCAGTAGTAGGCATTGAAATTCCAGTAGTAGGCAGGGAAATGAACCAGAAATAGGCAGTTGAATCTCAATGAACTAATTTTATTAATTACATTTCCTCTCAACGAAAATGTATCGAAAATACACCAAGGCCTGAAACATCATAGTTTACCACATTTCTCAGCCCTCATATTGAATTATTCTTTTAAAAAAATGCTATACATAGGCCATAATAGTCATAATACAAAATAAAATTTAAAAAAAATACAAAATATAAAATGGAGTTTTACTAGGTATTGATTAATAACTAACTTCAGTCCATCACAGAACGACAAAGTATCACATTGGTACTTCAGCATCAGTAGTAAACAGTATTAAACGTTCAGTATCCTAACATGTGTGGAGTTCTGAGATAAAAAACCCATTCCAGTAGTAGGCACCTTCGGGATCCAGAAGTAGGCACCCCCTGCCAACTATTGGAACTACTCATTTTCTGAGAAAACGTCAGATACCGTCGTATTCCAAATTAATAACTGATGAAAACTATGTTGCTAACAAAAAAAAAGAAGGTATTTCCAGTAGTAGGCAGAAGTGCCTACTACTGGAAAATTCAGTATTTTTTATAACCCAGTAGTAGGCACCTAATTTTAGCCGAAATTAATACTTCTAGAGGTACAGGAACATTCTACATCTTCTCGAGGGTATATAAAAGATAACAAGAAACAAAAAACAGATCCAAAATTGCCTCAGATTGGGGCTAAAATACCATAAACTAAACTCACGTCCTTTGCAGATTTGTTAAGGCAGACAACCTCATGGAGATTGTTTTGTTAACAGGTGACATAATGTAACCAAAGCTGCCTCGATCATCTAGATGATTCTAAAAGAAATACAGCACATGCTGACCTTTAAAACGGTGCCAAATTCAAATATTTTAGTGGTTCCAATAACTTATTTTAAGGAGTTGAAGTCACAAGTGCCTACTACTGGTGCAGTGCCTACTACTGGTGCATCTACCCTACTCATACTTTATTATTATTGAACTAATCCTCTAGATTTAAAAACAAATGTTGGTAAATATTCATAGATTTCGATGTCCAATGTGGTCAGTATTGAAGGCAGTTGAAATCTTAACAGTATCCTATCATAACATCAACAAATCTTGACATAAAATAAAATAACATACCGACGTCATATGAAAGAAACGTATTTCCACAGCCAATCGATGATGAGGCTTTATATTACGAGTGATATAAAGACAGATGCATTCGAATCCTAGTATCCTACAGCTGGAAATTGACAGACAAACTGTAGTCTCTGTGCATCTATTCACAGAGTTAACTCATCAGTTGTGATTACATTTTTTTTTTTTTTTTTTTTTTTTAACAAGCACCTACTACCTACGTTTTAAACAGCATGGTTCTAGGATTGGTTATACAGGGATACTTCCATATGAATAGTTCAATCTGAATTTGGACAATGTTTCATGCAAATATTACCGATTTTTACAACTAGCGAACGGCATTCTTTTGATTTTTGACTGATTTTTCAACTTTGAAATTTTTGAAAACTTGATACATATTCTTATAGGAAATTTTACGCTGATTCCGAATATACCACACGTTAGTATGCTGAAAAAATTATTGCGCACAACAAATCGCAAAAAACAGGCTATTTTGAAATTTTTGACTACATTTTTGAAAATTTCAACCCGAAGATATAATCCGATTATGCTGGCCAACAAACTTGAACTTTCGTTTTGTGTCCTTAACATTTTAAAATTTGTTTGAAGTTTCTAGCACAATTCTACGGACAGTTATCGTCTGGAATGACACAAACATACATACATACATACATACATACATACATACATACATACATACATACATACATACATACATACATGGACGTTTCCATTTGAGGAGTCCAGGGGAAGAATGATTTTAGTCACACAAAATTGAAACGGAGAAAACTGAAGTTTAATATTCCACTATAAATTACACAATTATATTGCACAGTAAAATGGTTAAGAAAAATATCTGTTAAATCATAAGATTACTAAGAATCGGTATTGATAATAAAAAACTCCGTGAAAAAAAAAAAAAAAAAAATTAGTGTAATTAAAAATTGAAATTACTAAAATTGGTGGGACATGAATAGTTTTTTCCTAAAAAAAATTAACTATGGTCAACTAGCTGGTCTCGTCAAAATCGTTGTCACTCTCATCGGTTGTTTCTTCATTTACCGTTACCAAGCTCTCGTAAAAGCTTTTCGAGGTTTTATTGATCAAGAATTTTGACAACTTGATCAAATCCTTTATTTCAGCCTTCATGGAACGCCCGTTCGGGTAAGTTCAGGGGACATTAACATTTCTTCCCCAGGAGCGGGTTGACTAAAATCAGTCTTCCCCTGCACACGACATTTTCTATTGCATGTTTTACTGTGACTAAGATTGTTTTTCCTGGAAACGATGTCACCATGCGATAGTACTTCTCATTCCTCACTAGATGGCTCTAAAACCTCAATTTTCACAAAAAGTGGACTAAAATCATTCTTCCCCTGGACTCCTCATGTGTTTTCGTCCCGTCACGGTGGAGTTTTCTATTGATTTTCACGTACAACCAATGCGTTACTAGGGAAGTGTAACTCCCTTAGTTTTCATAGCAGGAAAATCGTTAGCCACATTTTGGAATGCTCTCATTTTATCACAGCATCTCATAATCCCTAAGCCTCTGTAGTGTCAAGGAAAGCTGATTTATTACGCTCAGTTATAAACTAATATTGCCAAGTAACCATAATGAACTAATAATGTGTAAAATTAATCATTATTAAATGATCTGACTGTAGAACCGTAGTAGGTCTACCGTCCGTTTTTTTTTTTTTTTTTTTTTTTTTTTTTTTTTTTTTTTTTTTTTTTTTTTTTTTACATGGATATGTCTTTGCTCTGGGGGGTCAACCAAAAATTTCCGTGACGCAAAATTTGTGTCTCAATTTCAGTGTTTTTCACGTACAACCAATCCGTTGCCCGGGGGAATGGAACTTCCGCAGTTTTCATCGCACAGAAATCGTTCGCCACTCGTTGGAAAGCGCTTGATTTATGTGATAAAGTTTCACATCTCAAGCTACCAATTTCCCCCTCCTTACGTACCTGGCTACATTTCTAAACTACGTTGATTGGACTATAAACAATTTTAATAAGCCGGTTACAGTATTCTTAACGTAAAGCAATAGCATCATTTACTCCACTCCATAAGAAACATTTTCATCATCTTGACAACAGTCGACTGTAAACAACAACTCATTGTAGTTGCTTCTCTCCACAGTTATTAACAGTTCAACATTTCTATAAGTAAACCGTTGTTTTGTTGGAATTAGTCGGGATGCGGCCCAGGGATTTGTTTAAAGTTGAAGGATTTGTTTACAACTCTCGAGGACAACCGTTATGAAATCCCCAATCAAAGACATATCCATGTAACATGGTATCTGCTTGTAAAGCAGATAGTGGAACTCATTTTTTTTTTTTTTTTTTCGTTTGTTCAAACTTGAAGCTTACATCTATTGCTGCATCAGGATGTCCTCAAACTGCTCGGTATTGAAAAAAATCACTAATTCAAGCCACAAAACATCATAAATTCGTTTTTTCGAAATCAATTTTTGACCCAGTATTTGACAGCCACATTTTTTGTTGTACCTGTGATTGACACTCTATGATTGACACAGCAATTCTTCTGAAATAAATGATTCCTTGTATCAACAAAACATTTCATTCCAACAGTTCACAGATAAATTAATCATTTGAACTTAGTTGTATTCATCTAAGTATAAATATCTCTATAATATGAGTATTCATAAAGACAAAGCTAAAATATCACCGGATGTTTCATCACAAAATAGGTACTAGTTTTTCTTGATACCATAGGCTGAGTACGATTCTAATTGTAAACTAGCGGCTTGTATTTACTTAAGTTGTATTTACTTAAGCTTGTAGTTGCTATGTATTTATAAAAAAAAAAAATAAATAAAGAACGAATGACAAAAACGAATAGAGATCCAAATAGACAGCACTGTCAATCACTGAGGGGAGCATTGTGTTCGTGATTGAAGTTGAAAAATTTGTGTCCTCCAAAATTAAAATCAGAGCTTGGTGATCAATTTCGGTTCCGTTTCTATCTGTCTGTCTGTCTGTCTAATGTCAGTCTGTCTGCGGTAAACCCTTGTCACGCCCAAAACTATACCAAGTTTCAGCCCGATTTGGATGAAAATTTCAGGGATTGTGCGGGTTATCTCCTAGACGGTCCTCTACGATTTTCAATACCTTCGAATCAACAATAGCCTGTGCGCATGCGCAATAGGAATTTCTCATGAAATCGATTTCTCATCATCTATCGATCCGATTTTATTCAAACTCGATAGCTAATTGGGTATACGTTCCAGAAAAACGTCCTATACATTATATTGCGATTGGTAGAGTAATAAGCATTGCGCATGGACGAAACTAATATTGATTGACTCACGCAAATGGAACGATTTTGATGAAATTTTCAAGGACTGTACGGTGTAGCTTCTAGACCAGCCTTACTCAACCTTTTTGTCTCACGGGCCACATCTGTGTGTTCCGTAGTTGAAGCGGGCCACAGTTTGAGTATGGCTGTTCTAGACGGTCCCCTATAACTTTTGTTGCCGTCAAATTAGTAGTAGTCTGTGCGCATGCGCAAACGTTTATTTATTATATCGTTGATTTCTCATCATCTATTGGTCTTGGTGAACATGCATTACCTACTATAGGTACTTAGTTTTGGGGTGCTCCTAAAAAAATTATCATGGACATGAATCACTAATCTTTTACAATTTTAACCCATTTTTAACTTCACGAGAAACCCTGTTCTCTTTGATTTATTTTGAAATGAGAAGAAACATGAATTCAAATCCATTTCAGACCATTCTAAAACTGAAATGAATCGACAAACAAATGAGAGGGCTTTGGTCAATAGACGTGGGCTTTATCTACCTAATTTATGTATACGTGGATGAATTTAAAACATTCCAAGTGCCTGCTTTAGTTTCACACTGGTAGAGTCATTAGTTTTCACTGTTTTCAGGTTATAATATGGAATCACGCCGAGCGCTTGTTAGCTGCTCAATGGAGAACTTTCATCTGTTGGAATTTCACATTTTTGACCTTAGATTCGGATTCAGCGCACTTGAAAACTATTTCGGCCAATAAACACGTAGGAAGATCACGCGTGACGGAGCAGTGCAATAGAGCCGAAGGTTCCGCAAAGGCGGGCGGGGCCCCGGCGTCATCGATCAAACGAATTTTAAGAGCCTTTTTCCAGATCAGACATCCACCACATAGCACCTTTTTGGAAAGATCTTGCTCAGATATTTCTATTGAAAAAATAAGAGGTAACCATGGAAATTCCCCATTTAGTTTTTACCACGTTTTCACACCATTTTCCCTTTTGAGTTACCTAATTATCTGCTGAGCTGTCTTTTGAAAACATTCCTCATTGGTTATTTCTCCAGTAAACGGTTCCCTGTGAGAATTAAAAACACGAAGAAAAAAACGTCAGCCGAGTTGGGAGGACAGTATAGCTTCCTCACTTATTTGTAACATGGACCTATAGGTTATTGAAGAACAAATCACTTGTCGAAATGGTTGAATGCAAAATAGTACAGTAAACGATGTCAACGATGTGTAAACGATGACTCGCTCGGTGGAATTTCGGAAGATACAAACAGGGGAAATAAGGGAAAAGGGAATTTTCGTTGTTGAAAAGGATACTTTTCGAAGGACATATCTTTGGTTCTCTAGTAAAACTTGACCTTTGAAATCGACAAAGAACAAAGTTTGTTACCAATAAATGATAAGTTCACGAGAAAACCGTCAACACGACATAATAAGTTTTCCTCATATTTCTATTAATTCATCTAGCTTTTGAAATTTCAGAGTAAATCCATTCCATCTTCAATGTATCAACCCGTTCTCACATAAATTTCAAAGCTACAGACCGTTAACAGACAATGCAGTTAATTAGGGTACCTACGTCCTTCAAAAAGTCAATCCGCAGTTAGGGATGATTTCAAGTCTACCCGCAGAATACTTATAGCTCTCATATCAACAATACCTATATGGTCAATAATTGATTGGGAGCAGGTGGAGGTACGAATGGACAAAATAAAATTAATAGAACTTGATCGAACTAAGAAATGTAACTCATGTTCTTCAAAAATAAAGGTAAACATGAAATATTAATTATTTATTCATGAATAGTTAACTCCTGTTCTGTTGTGAGATTGAACAGCCAGTCATGGTTTTTGAAACAACCATGGAAAATCATCTTGACTTTATCTCTTTTTTTAACAGAGATGACCATTTTGGTTGAGGTACGGGGAATAAACACGAACAAAACACAAAATATTACAAAGAAACCGACAAAAAAATACAGCACGAATGAGGGAAATGTCAGGTGATTCGGTCGGGTGTGTCCATTCTGACGTATGTATGGTTGTGCCCATACCAACTGCATTGTGGTTAATATGTTAGGGTTATCCTGGGGAGAGGTCACGTCATCGTCTCATAATTACGATTCCGAAAAAGCTGAGCATGAGAAAAACTGACTCTTCTTGTTCCGAAAAGCGTTTCCACGTGACGAATACCTCTTCTCGTTTTGTAAAGGCGATCTTGATATACGAGAAAATGAATAAAAAGTACAAAAAACTGTCTATTGTGTGGACAGATGAGAAGCTCTCCTATAAATAACGTTGCTTGTTGCGTAAATTTTGTCACTTGAATCTCCTTAACGAGCATAATTTCTACAGCTTTTTTTGATCGGGACACAATAAGCAATAGCGAAGTAGACGTATTAGCACTTCCAGCCAGACTTGGTGGATCAGATTTCAACAGGGGATCCACTTGACTTTAGAGACCATCAAGAGAGCGTGGCTTCAGTCATAAAAGAAGAGCGGGACACAAGAAGAGAAGTGCAGGAAGAAAGGAGCAGAAGGTTGATTTTGGCACTTGAACCCAAGCAGCAGCGAATCCTGAATCGAGTAAAGGGTGCATCTCAGTGGTTGACCATAGTACCAACTGCAGCAGATGGGCAAGACCTCTCAGCTGATGAATTTAGGGACGCGCTTGCTCTCCGTTATGGACATGTGCCGAACAGCCTACCTGCCCGTTGTGATGGTTGTAATGCCAGCTTCGACGTCAACCACGCCATGAACTGCTTGAAAGGAGGACTCGTTAAAAGAGGGCATGACAGCTTAAGGGATGCTTGTGCTAATCTAGCCGACTTAGCTTGGGAAGGAGTAGCTATTGAGCCAGGCTTACGAGAAGCAGCACACTCAACACCAGCACTGATCGCTGACATAATGGTTCGTGGGGTCTGGCAACACGAGAGACCGGCGTTTTTCGACACGCGCATAATTAATGCTGACGCCGTCTCTTACAGCAACCAGACCTGGAACGTCACTGGACAAGCTGCTGCCCAAGCAAAACACGCAAAATACGACCGAGCGGCCGAAGACGTGCGTGGATCTTTTGCTCCCCTGGTAGTATCATGCGATGGTGCCCTCCATAAAGAGTTTTCTTTGTTCCTGAAGCGGATGGCACATACGCTGTCAGAAAATGGAATAGACCTTTCTCCCGTGTGTTGGGGTGGGTCCACACAAAAATTCAAATTGGTATAATGAGGGCCATCAATCAGCGTATTCGAGGAACGCGGCGGAAAATTAGGTGTCTTGGGACAGAAGACGGGGCAGGGACTATCGAGGAGGAATACGAATAACGAAAGACTTTGGTGAAACAGACGAGGAAGAAAATACATCACCGGTCCATACTTTAATTTATTTCGTTGATATTTTGTTGAAACAAATTTAACAGTAAATATTGTTTACGCAAAAAAAAAAAAAAAAAAAAAAAAAAAAAAAAAAAATTCTACAGCTTTGATAGGTATAGGTAACTTTGATATTATTATCTGGGATTTTTCCAACGCCAGCTGTTCACCTGATGCCGCGATTTCATCTCATTTATTCGTTGTTCATGTCATCATAACATTTAACCTTCCTAAGAACTTGCGTTCCGCGTGAATATTTCGTCTCCGTCCACTATTATTAATCGTGGAGAGGCATTAGGAATCTTGCGGATGCTGAAAAACTTTTTCCCGACCAGCAAGTTATTATTATCATGTTCTGGTACCCACATACCACATATAGATGCCTCCCGCTTCCTTGTACACAAACGGGCCTCCCTAATAGGCCCCTTTCTCATACCTCGACTGCGTGCCGGGCGTCTTTCTTAGCTTCTTGTGGAATAGCTAACCGCTCGTTTCGAAAAACGATTTGTAATTATGATTTTTCAGAAATTGCTCGTTGGCGGAAATTGAAACTATCGTGATAAAAGCCAGATGGAATTAGCATTAACGGGATGGAGTTCTGACCGGAGCCCCTCAGACAAATATAAGCTCTTGGACTGCATTTATCGACTCTGTCGTTTCGTAATTATACAGAATGGAAAACCGTGCTTACCTGCTTTCAAAATAGGACCTTAATATAGTGCGCAAAATGAGTACATTTTTGCTTTCTCTCTTCTGAATGAATCTTCAGCTAGTTAGTATCAAAGTATCACTTGTAACAGTAAGTATCACTTGTTGGCACATTATCAGACAACAATATACTGGAATATAAGTTAGATGCAATACTGTAGGTAGAATCAGGACTTACCAGGGCTGCCAAATGCCTTGCCTTGTATGGAGAAGTGAAATTTTTGCAACCAGTAAGCGGCTATAAATGTATGAAATGATAGTTGACTTCTGATCACTTCCGATATCGATTCCATAGTGGCTACTGAAGATCACAGCCTAAGATAGATTGAGTGGCACTATGAAACCTTGAGTTCATCATCGGAGAGGTCGGCTGGTGAATCATGATGTATTTTCAGGTCATTTCAGCAACTGAATAATTGAAACTGTCCGATTTTACGTGTTTGCCAACCCACTGTATACACTTGTTACGATTAAAAATGGAAACATGATGAATGGATGATGAGGTATATGGATTATCTCACTCTATTCAGGGAGCTCATATTTCGGGTAACCAATCATGAAGCAGTAATATCCACTGTTGGATCTTATGAGTTAGTGGTAGGTTAATTTTGCAACAACTGGTGAACGTATTTCGTAAATGAAAATGAGGTAAAATTTAAATGTAGCACCAGTAGTAATTAAATAATTTGGTTGTATGTAAAAATCGTTAGAAAAAATAGTTTTCGACAGTTCAGTGGACACAAATGAGACGATTTTCTTCGACGTAAAACATGTACCTTACTGGTATTAAAACAATCGAAAGAACAATATTATGTTTTTCCATAGGCATCAAGCCGTTTCACGGTTTTGCGTTGCAACTATAGGGAGTTTTTGCAACGCTGAGTCGTAGTCGAGCGGGAGGAACTAGGAATAGAAATGGAGCATTGTGCATGCGTGAAAAATGCTAACGGTTAGCTGTCCATTCGTTGTACGAATAGAAAAATCCTATTCAGAGCACAAGGGAAACCGAATACGACTCCGAATACGCATGTAACCTTCTATGACGATAACCTGTAATGCTGTAATCGATGTTTTTAGTTCCTATTTCAAGGTGGCATGTAATGCACATTGTAATATTCGTGATTTTTAGAAAAGGTGGTTGGTTTGTAGGATCCATCCTAACTTAAATTATGCTGATACCTTATAATGTATCATAAAACTTCACGATCTACCATCAGTCCGATTTCGTTTGATTGTATTCGGGTACAAGTCTCAGGATGTCATCCTACTAATTTTGTTGAAATAGGTTATGCCAAACCTGAAATTGGTTGTTATAGACGAAGCTCCTATACTGATAGATCGATTTTCATGGAATGGGTAGGGATTGTGCAACATTACAAAGAAGATAGTCACATACAGAAACTGCTGTCTTTCCCCTTTGTTGTGTATTAACAGGTATCCACATCTTCAATTATGAAACGTAATTGGCCAAGAGAAAAAACTGTAAAATATCGTACATATAGGTAGGTAAATGAGTACGGTAGGTAGGTACATGTTTATAACATAGGTATGTACATCTCGATCGTTGATAATGTTGAAGTTCCCGAATGAGATTCTCCTAACCCATGGCGAATTTCGGTGTTGCCTTTACAACTACCTACCCTTCCAAGTTCCCTTCTTTCTTCTACTACATCTATTTCTAGTGAAAAAACTGAACCACATATAAAGTTGTTGCTACTTTTATTCTTCTTCAATTATGAAAGAATCCATTTCACGTTAGGTAATCTATGACTTGGGTTTAATTATGAAGATTTGGAGTAGTGTAGTCACGTTAGTGTGACTTTTGAATGGTTTCATTCAATCGTACAACGATTCCCTACTCGTACAGTACGACTCAGTGGTTAGCTTTTGGTTTGCTTTCGCTAGAAAAATATCTTTTCGTACAACGACTCAGCTGAACGACTCAGATGGAAAACTGCAAAAAATCCCTTATATTGGGCTACAGCGAATCAGCAGATGAAGTACGGATGCAAAACGCAGTCTCAAGCCAGTCAGGTTTTTATTTCTGTACAGGCTCCTTGTTATTGCAAACAGATATGAATGAAGGTTTTATTCTTTTAGTTAATTTCTTCCATCATACCACCACAAATATTCCTGATTTTTATCGACTTTACGTAGTAAATAAAGCTATTGGAATGGCTCCAAAATTGACTTCCATCCATCAATTCAACCATCCGAATCCATTTTGAGGCATTATTTAACGATTCCAGGAGTTTGTGTTTTTCCATGTGTATAAATATGTATATGTAAATATGTGTATGTATTTAGGTATGTTTCTCTGTTCTTTCTTTAAGAAATTGAGCATTCCAAAAAAAAGGTGAGACGGTTGGACAGCACTTTTTGAGTCCGATAATTTGAGCACATTCCAAAAAATGTGCTGAAAAAATATTCAAAAAACGGGGGGGAACGGCTAAAAATCGTGAGGTATATATTTTTACCAGGATACTACTCAGACAAAGATGATTGACTGAAGATATTTATCTTCTTATATATAATTAAAATGTGGTAAAAATCGGTAGTATATTAATGCTTGTTCGAATTTCTAAATAATTTAACACTAACAAAAATATAATGCGATATTTTTCGAATATTTGCTCAAACGCTCGTACTGCAACACTGGTTTTTCTTCATGTATGAGGGTGCAATGTTTAATTTATTTTCTCATGTACAAGATTCGTTATCGTCAGGAACTACATATACATACATACAAATACCTAGGGACTAACTTTATAAGACCTAAATGAATCCTGTTTTGTATAAATTATTGCTGAACACTGAAGAGATGAGGATAGTTTACGATCCGTAGAATACAATTGATTGATTTCTAGTAATTGTGCGTTAATTGCATAAACTTTACTCTAAGCAACAACTATCATGAACCGTTTGTTCTCTGCTGAATAGTAGTGGAATTTCAGCTATACAGGGTAGTAGGGGATAAGTGAAGAACAATTTTTCTGTTAATCTGCATGAAAAATTTAGTAAAATTCCGCCAACCGCATATTTTTATCTCAAGCCGTAGTCGAGATATGATTTTTTGAAGATTTTTTTTAGGAATACCGTGTTTTTTCATTTGAAACTCAAATTTCTCCATTTTGCCTCATTTAATTTTATCTTTCGACCTCATTTTCGGTGTCAGCATTAAATTTCCTATAAGAATAATGGACTTGGGTTCTTAAGAAGTACCACCCGAAGACCCTCACATCAGCTCAAACATTGACGGTTTTGAAATAATAATATATCTGAAAATCTTTAAGACTTTACTACTCTTCCGGAAAGAATCGTGGAAATAGGAAAATCTCATAAAAACTGTTTCATTCAATACTCTTTCCAACGGTATAATCAATTTTACTTTTATTTTGTTATTTAGGGGAGAATATTATGTTTTAATTTTAAAAAATGTGGGGTTTTCAATGAAATTGCTGGTTTTCTCGAATGATGACCCTCCATGAACCTACGAGTATGGGGTCGGTTTCTATGTATTTTTTCACGCTGTATCGAATGGTAATATTTGTAGATCTCTCCAACTCCGTTATAACCGAGTTTTACACTTAAACTCGCAAATGTTTAGTTTGTTTGTTACGTTTAAATGTATGTGTGTTATGTGGTAAAACTAGTTAATTAAAGTGTAAAACTCGATTGTAACGCAGTTGGAGAGATCTGCAAGCGTTTCCATTCAATCCAGCGTGAAAAAATACATAGAAACCGACCCCATACTCGTAGGTTCATGGAGGGTCATCTTTCGAGAAAACCAACAATTTCATTGAAAAACCCACATTTTTTTAACATTACAACATAATTGTCTCCACTAAATAACAAAATAAAAGTAAACTTGATTATACCGTTGGAAAGAGTATTAGACGAAGCAGTTTTCATGAGATTTGCCAGTTTCCAGGATTCGTTTTGGAAGAGTAGTAAAGTTTTAACGATTTTCAGAAATTTTATTTTTTCAAAATCTTCAATGTTTGAGCTGATGTGAATAAGGTCTTCGGATTGTACTTTTTAGAACTCAAGTAAGTACATTATTCTTATAGAAAATCTAATGCTGATTTCGAAAATGAGGTCAAAAGTTAAAGTTAAATGAGGCAAAGTGGAGAAATTTGAGTTTAAAAGGAAAAAACATGGTTTTTTTTTTAAGAAAAAAAAAAAAAACTTTAAAAATCATATCTCGATATAAAAAATATGTGGTTGCCGGCATTTTACTGCATGATTGATGCAGATTAACACAAAAACATTTTCTTCACTTATCCCCTGCCACCCTGTATAACGTAAAACTTGAAGTTTTCAAATTCACTTCTACGCCAGGGAAAATTCACTCATACGGTCAAACTGCGCATCTCTAGAATGTTTTGCGGCTATTTTAGAAGGCAATAGAAACTACGCGAGCTGATAGCCCAACTATAAACGTGACGTCACAACGTAGGGGGGGGAGGGGCTGTGTGGGAGAGGGCTGTGATGGGTGGGGGGGAGTCCTAGATACGATTGTTGGGAGGGAGGTCGTCTATTGCCCGTCCCATAGGGGTGCATTCTGTGCTGCGTCGTGATGGCTGGTAGGAGGTGACGATGAGATGTTCAAGAGGACAATAGCCAACTAAGGGTAGCGGAGGAAGAGGTGGAGGGGGGCTAGATCGTTCCTAGCCGACCATTGTGGGGGATCCAGGCCCTAAAACAACATGGGGGCTGGTTCTAGTAGGGATGAAGGAGGAGGGTGAGCCCTACGGATGAGCTACCTAAACAGAAGATGGTGTACAAGACGATAAGACAGAGGATGATTGCGAGGAGATACACATAATCCTAGATTAATCCTAATATTGCCCAGGAGCCAAGGCCGAAAATAGGAAGTCATTTGAGGAGAAGGTTTGAGATTAGATTTTGAAAATGTAGTTCGTTCTGAGTGAGAAATTGGTAGAATACAAAATTTTAAAGTTTTTCTCTAATAATTCTTAAACCGTACATGGGTCATTCTCATTTCATTTGCCGCTTTCATGTCCCTGATGACGAATTCTCACAATTCTTGACCAAAACTAGCGATTTTGGGGGGAAAAGGGTAGTATAAGTTGGGAGATCAACGAAGAAATAATTTTACTGCCCAAAATCCCCTTAACATGTACGTAGAAGTTAGGTAGTTATGAAACAAAGACAATCTAGAACTGGCCAGGGTTACTAGCTGCAGTAGGTTGGTTCTCTTTATTTAGAGCAAGGTTTTACATTTTTAAGATTTTTCCCAACCCGTGAAAAACTAGTTTTTCAGTCTGTCCCCCATATCTCATCTCAATGGGACCTCAGAAGCGTTCTCATTTTTGCTATCAAGAAAGCCGATGGAAAATGGCGGGAAACAGTCAGATGTGAAGGTTATATTGTCCAGTTGAAGATGTGAGACTGCAGTGGAGTGCTTGGAGTTGCAGCAGTTTTTACAGCGAAAGAAGCCTAAAAACATGGGGAGTATTTTTATTTATAATCATGAGTGTTACACTAATTACGAGTGTTTTTAGTGCTTAAACAAAATAATCCGATATCAAGAACCATACTGCTTGGTGACAGGTTTCAAACAGTAGCCATCCCCGAGTTTGGCCACTTCATCATCCTGTGTGACGCCATTTTTTCTGAAAATTCTCATGAGTGTTATCTCTCAGTAGTATGTGACCAAGTATGGGTAAAAAATATATAAAATACAACATCAATGAAAAACTCACTGTTCATCTATAGAACACAAATCTGCAATTTACAATGGGTAGTATTTGCCGATCTAACCTCATTTTCGAGTACTTTCATATTTCATATTTTTGAGGTTCTCAAACGAGCCAAAGCGGCAAATGAAATGAGAATGACCCAAACCGTACATCCTACTGAAAATGTTATTCGTAGCAAAGTTGTTTTTAAAAATATCAATTAATTCTGAACCACGATGTTATTATATTGTTAACAATCGAAGAGTAATAGGGTTCCGTAAAGATTTACTTACTACGAATAGCATTGTGTGTTCAATAGCACTTACTGACTTTGCATTGTCACGAATGAATAACTAAAATGATGATTAGACTGATGATCCGCTATGTTAAAAAACTTGTTGATTTTTATGTCTAATAGTACAGTCTTTCGTCGGATATTTGAGATCGAAGACGAGAAAGAAAGAAAACGATTACTGTGTGATGAAAATTGCGGGAGTTCCATTCCCCTAGCAACGGCTGGGTTGTACGTAAAAAGACAATTTTCATTTCCTGGAAATAATTAAGCAGTTCAAAATTTCGCCTAATAGAAACCACCCCTTGTTACTTGTAACCTTTGATGTAATTTCCCATCATACTAACATCCCTCATGATAAAGGTCTGACGGCACTCGCCCATTTTTCATCCCTTCGCCCTGATCCACATTCTATCAGCACACAATTCATCACAACACTGACAGAATTTGTACTAAACAAGTACGAAAGAAATGCGTGATAAATCGAGAGCTGTCCAACGACTGGAGAACGATTTTTGTCTCGTGAAAACTAAAGAAGTTTCATTTCCCACGTTTCCCAGTTTCATGGTTGTACGTGAAAATCAAAAGAAAAGCTCAGAAAAATGTGTTGGTTCACGTTACCGAATTCGAAGAATCTTTATTAAAGGAGAACGATTTTGGTCCCATAAACACTAAAGAAGTTTTATTTCCCCAGCAACGGCTTGGTTGTACGTGAAAATCATAAGAAAGACAAAGCAGCTTGAAATGCTTGCATACGAGTCTGCAACACATTGGGACATTTTCATGTGTGTTTTCTTATTGTATTTATTACTAGGCAGATCTCACCCGTGCATCGCACGGCGGGGCGTACAAATCAATTAAATGGGTCATAAGAGAAACCGCCCACCCGTGGGTACTTAATTGAATTCGCGATCGTGTTGACTCATTGTTCCGACACCCGTGGGTACTTCATTGAATTCGAGCCAGGCTACATCACCTACCCCCTGCAGACTCGTATGCAAGCTCTAAGAGCCACTCAGCTGATCCGGACCCTGGGCATCGTCACGTAAATGTGCTAAAGAGACTACATACGAAATTACAGCTTCCTAGAGTGTAAAACATGGAAATTAGCTTCAAAAGCCACTCATCTGATCCGGACCCTGGGCATCGTCAAGTCAATGTCCTAAAGAGGCTACATAAGAAATTACAGCTTCCTAGCTTCCTAGAGTGTAAAGCATAGAAATTACCTATTAAAATTATTTAACCACCGCTTCACAAATCAAACCGTTCTCGCAATATTTGGATCACCTGCTATGAATCAAATCATCGAAACACCAGCTCAATGAAATCATCAGAAATCAACAAGCGGTGGCAATCAAGTTCACAATATCAATTATTGAGAATGATCACCTGAGTGTACACAATTATTCAAATAACCTTGCTCATAACTCAGCTTGTTGGCCACGCACTTCGCAGTAGTAAACATAATATGGTTGGATAAATCGAGAGCTTTCGAACGAATGGTCAACGAATTGTTTGGGATGAAAAACGACGAAGTACCATTTCCCTAGCAACGATTCGGTTGTAAGCGGAAATCGTCAAAATATTTACGTTACTAATGTTAGTTACTAATTGTTAATTACGACATGAAAATGTCAAAATGAAATTTTGGGGAGACCAATCTTTAGAAGGGAAATTTTGTTGCAACTCAAGTACCCGATCCGATCCCTAGATGTTTACGTCCTGTAGTATTAGATCACTATTTTCGTGATTGCAAGGTTCTATTTTATGAAGGAGCAACGGAAGCAGAGCTGACAACCCCATAGATTCTATCCAACGTCGGATCGTTTCGGGTTAATTGTTCGGAAACCGCAAGAAACCAAGTCACGACGCCGCTTAGGCACCTCCTCGCCGCCTCCTTCACCTTTAACCAACAGGTTTGGAAATCGGCGGAGGAAAACACGTTATCCTTGGGGTCGGCAACGTCGGAAGAGGAGGGCGAGATAACGAAGAATCTCGTACTTTTCCGCTTCCAAGGACCCTCCCCGAAGGGACTCAAATCACCCGGAAACCCTGTTCAGCTGACAACTTTCGTTTGCAGGGATTCCCTCTGTTAGCTATTGAGGGCTTGCTGGACGCGAAAATGGAGCCTTCCACTTGAGGTTACTGGAGCAAAGGTTATCCATGTTAGAAGACCACTTTTAGCTACATGTTCAAATCCAACTACAGGGTTTCGTTTTTTCGACGAGGTGTATTATATTTATTTCAAGGCGAATTAGCATCATTTAGCCCTTCTACTTGGACATATTATTCAAAATACTGCTTTCTAATAACAGGATGGGTAAAACTATGAATTAGGGGGTGGAGGGTTGAAAGATATGAGTAGGTTTAGATATATACCTATCGACGAAAAAGGTGAGTAGCTGCGTAGGAAAATTTCTTCCTCCGTGGCTTTGTATCATTTAGAAGTTATTGGTCTTATGGATTTAGCGCTGCCACAGTCGCGAAAATATAACCACAGAATACCAACGGTAAACAGTGACGTTCCGATACTGGTTTCGATTCGATATTTGATATTGGTACAATATCGAAATTAAGTATTGATATTTCGTTATTATTGAATCAAAACTATCGATACCATTAGTATCGGATCATTCGATATCATTGACCAAGTAATGGGTTTTTTTTTTTTTTTTTTTTTTTTTTTTCAATTTCATGCTGGAAAGGGCACGGAAATCATAGCTTCATCAACTTTATTTTATATTAGCTTTTTATTACATATATTTAAACTTTGACTTATTTAACTCAGAAATGTAAAAAAAACTGACACAACCTACTATCTACTAACAATATTAAATTTATATCTACTAGGTAACAATATTAAATTTATTTTCATTATATTTTATTTACGTAAATTGAAAAATGTGCATATATTGTTATATTCTTCCATGTAAAAAGAAAACAAAAACTTTTGAAATTGAATATTTGCTGTGGTCATGGCACCATCATCCGTGGCCCACGTCCCTCTATCCTGTTTCCTCCTGAGGTTTGTCACCTTACAAGGGTTCTGCTTCCACTTATTCCCTTCACCTCTTCAACGCTCAAATTTCCACAGCCCAATATTACATATATATCAGTGATTCGATCCGATATCACTACTTTTCTTTCGATACTGTAAAATATCGAAAGGCTGATATCGATAGAAATATCGAAAGTATCGAAAGGAAAGTACCGATATCAGTAAATATCGAGAGTATCGGAACGTCACTAACGGTAAATAAGACTTCACCGAACGTCTCCGTCGGTGTTACCGTAACAGTGAAGGATCAGTTTTACCTATCGAAGTTTGAGTACTGTCTGCCTTTAGTTTAGTTCAGTGTCCGGTTCTGTGAATGATAGTATTTTTAATAACTAGTGTTTACTTGGGTTAGTTAAGTTTTCAATTAGTAATGACGACCAATCTGCCGTTCAAATTAATCGGTCTCGGATGATATTAGTACCGGGCTCAGTAATACTACCGTTTGATTAGGCTGATGACATGTGTGTCTATAGTTGTGTTTGTTTTTGTGAAGTAGAGGTGTAAAACTGGGAAACTCGACCTGCTTAAGTTAGTTGAAGAAGTAAATAAGTGGAATTTATCGATTGACCATGCAATTTACCGTGGTAAAGTGGCTGCAACTGAAAGCCGAAAAGCGTCTATCATGTAGTTGCACCTTCTGTTTTCATCTAGGATTTTGATTTGACTCCAGTCACCAGATGGAAGAAATTTCCGAGTTTTCCCATTCCTACTGCCTCCGACAACGGCATCATACAACTGCATATTGTAATAAGCGCGGTGATAGTCTTTCGCTTTGATAGCTTTCGATTGTGGAACTCTCTCAAGGGATGAAACCATCTTTATGGGATGGTTACCAGTGCCTCAGTTTAGTAGGTTAGCATGGAGATATCGAAAACTCTCAGCTAGAGAATTTAATTTTTAACGTAACTTATACCCACTTTCACCAAAAACAGAAACGAATTTGATTTCGAAAACAATGGAAATTAACGAAGATTATATTTATGTAGTTCAACGTCTTTCACCAGAGCGCTGTACGTTTAAACCCCTACTGAGGCAGTTTGAGCTTAACCTCCTAAAGTTCGGCCAGTTTCACGTGCCAGTTACTCCGTTAACCGTGATAACAATCATATCGAACAATATGGTCGCTTTTCTTTGATTCGCAGTTTATGTTGATTCACAGTTTTGGTTTAGATTGAATTCATGCAATTTGGTACTGGGATTTACTTTTCATTCTTCAGATGTTCCTCGAAGATGCCCGAG
Organism: Adelphocoris suturalis; assembly: GCA_030762985.1. Classification (NCBI taxonomy): domain Eukaryota; kingdom Metazoa; phylum Arthropoda; class Insecta; order Hemiptera; family Miridae; genus Adelphocoris; species Adelphocoris suturalis. The sequence continues at coordinate 161,510,170 of CM061040.1, forward strand.
GAAGATTCGACGGCGGATTCCGCACTTCGAGGAATAGGACAACATCGAGTTTCAGTGGAGATTTCGACTCGCGAATCCGACAGTTCTGAAAGTCCTCGCAATCATTGATTCTCACTTGGAGTTTCCATCGGACATGTAGGTTGGACAGTTTTAAAATCAAATTGATAAATTATAATACAAAACTGAGACAGGATGATAGGAAAATAACGTGTGATAGATGAGCACGTTTTAACAGGATGATGAACAGCGATCCCGTGTAGAATCGGTCATGACTTCAGCTGATTTATTGTCCAAGTATTCAAATTGTCAAACATTTTAGCGAATTTCATTAACTGTATGCCTAAACTCCATTATTCAAACTTCGTTATTCCAAACTCGGAATAAACGAGTTATGGGTTGGTGAAAGACACCAAGGTTTGATCCTCGAGATTATATATGATAGAGTTTGGCCAATCTCTGTTCAATAATTTGTAGGTGAAAGTGGGCATTAACTAATCTAACGAAGAGATGTTTTATTGTCATGTTACCAAAAAAGATATTATTTTTCTTGTATAGCATAAAAAGCTGATATCCAGATACATACTACAGATTTTCCAATTAGTGATAAGGATCGAACCTCCGGCGAACGATTTCAAAAACCATGCCGTAATGTACATTAGTTGAAGTATTTGATTTTCTATGAGATATGCTTTATTTTCTGTGATAAAAGGATTATTCTTCTTCTTCAACATGAACGGTTCTTAGAGCCATTTTTCCGCACCGCCTCATCTCACGTAACTGTGATCCCCCTTCCCCACCACCTCACTGAACGCCAGAGCAATTGTGACTTCTTTATATGGGAGTGCCTAAAAGCGCATGTTTACGAATCACTCAAATAACTCAAGATCAGCATTCGTGAAAAGGTAAACGAAATAGACAGGATGGTGATATAGAGACCAGGGCGATTTCCGAGAACGACTGAATCTTTGTGTCAACGAAAATGGACGTCACCTTAACCTTCTTCCGGGCGCGCTCCCGGCAGAATGCCGGGATTTTTTTTAAAACGTGCAAACATCATATAAAATGGTCGTGAAGACCGTTGGGAGTGGATGTACGCAGAGGCGGCTCCACACTTCCGAAATTCGCCGAGCACCGAGCAACCCCAGGTACTCGGCGAGTGGCGAGCTCATTGCTCCACACATTTTGAGTTCGTCCCATAGGTACGGAGCGGAGCAGATGCTCGTTACTTGGCCAATATTCGTCTACTTTGAAGTGAGTATAAAACCGACATTGCCAGAGCATCCCCACGCACGAATATTCGACATTTTGAGAACACCCAGCGACCTTCCACACCACTAGGAAACAGGCGAGAATCGGCAATCGGCAAATACCGCATGTGTGGAGCCGCCTGAGGTATTGTTTCGGTCCGTACGATTTTTATTTTTCCAAATAGCGAATGCTTACTACCATCCTAAAGTTCGAAGGTAGCTGTTCGAGAAAATATTGCAAGTATTCGCCCAGTGTGATTTCGCCTTTCCATTGCCCTTTTCTAGAAACATTACGTAAATGTAAAGAAATCTAGAAACTTACACAATTTTTGCTTCCTCACTGCCGAATGTAGGGAAGCTTTATGTTCGTGATTGAAGTTCAAACAACTTTTGTCCTCCAAAATCAAAATGTCCACTTGCTTTTTGCGTTTCAGAGCTCACTGATCGATTTTGGTTCCGTGTCTGTCTGTCTGTCCGTCTGTCTGACTGGGGTAAATCCATGCCTCGCCCGAAACTACCAAGTTTCAGTCCGATTTCGATGAAATTTTCAACGACTGCGAGTTAGCTTCTAGACGGTCCGCTATAATGTTCAAAGCCGTCGAATAAACAGTGCCCTGTGCGCATGCGTAACCGTTAAATTCTCAAAACGTCGATTTCTTATCGCCTGGTGGTCCGATTTCATTCAAACTCGGTAGGTGGTTGGGTATATATTCTGGAATAGGGTATCAAGGGTGAGTGTTGGTGATGCGGGAATAATAAAGAATTGCTCCTTTTTTTCCTCCTGTCATTATACGCATTTCGAGTCTAATTTTGCTCTTCATCAGGCATTTCAAAAGTAGGTAATTTCCCTGTAACCTCCTACCCCTCTTACTGTCTTCCCCTTTTGCCCTACAGGTCCCCAAATATTGCCGCTGAGATGGGATTTGAGCAAGGGGAAACCTTCCTATGCAAGGAAAACCTATTGTTTCACCTACATATACCTAAACATACCTCAACTGAAACAAAGGTACTTAAATTTATATAAAATTTATTTATTTCTAATGATGTTCACGTACAACCAATCCGTTGCTAGGGGAATGGAACTTCCGTAGTTTTCATCGCACAGAAATCGTTCGCCACTCGTTGGAAAGCGCTTGATTTATGTGATAAATGTTCACATCTCAAGCTACCAATTTCCCCCTCCTTACGTACCTGGCTACATTCCTAAACTAAGTTGATTGGACTATAAACAATTTTAATAAGCCGGTCACAATATTCTAAACGTAAAGCAATAGCAGCATCATTAGAGAGTTTTTGTTCTTCCCGTAAGATTTTCTCCCGTTGACGTGTAGAGCAGCGTCTAGAGCAAGCAGCTGGAGATGCTAGCTCTTCACGTGATTTTTACGCGTATTTCTACACGTATACGTGAAAAACCAAACGCTAACGTAACGTTAACGTCTCTATAAGTGTTTCAGAAGCTGTTTCGTATTCTTTTCGTACAACCTATTCTTATTTAAATAATTGCTTTATAATTATTTATAAATACATATTTATAAATACATTTATTGCTTAGGTACCTTAAATGGCTGAATTTTGTAGCGGAGCACTTCACTATAACCTCTCGACTTGTTGACCAACCAACGTGTTGTTGGCAACCACACAGTAGTTACCTTTGCTGATAACTGCGTAACTGCGGTTACCTTGGTCACACTGATTACCGGCAACTGTTGTTACCTTTGCGTCAGGCTATGATGACTACCCGTAGGCCGAAATTCCAACGAATGCATTTTCCCGTGCACGTGTAGATAGGTCTTTTTCCCGTACACGCGTAGTTCTACACGTTGACGCGAAGATTCGCGAATGCGCAGTTGGTAGTTCCGTCTTTTCACGTACACGGGTAGAAAATTACGGGAAGAACAAAAACTCTCTATTTACTCATTCAGATCTTGGTGTGTCCAGGAAAAAAATTATAAACATCCGAATATAACGGATTTGTCAAATAAAACAGTGGCTCACCAAGTCAACTCAATGTCAAGAAAGCAAGATCTGAAGATGTCCTCAGTAAGAGAACGAAACGATAAATGATATAATTTCATTTATTAATGAAAAATCATGCTATCATGAACATAAAAATGATAGCGCCTGTATTGGAGAAATAACTTTAATAATAGTATGTATAGTAGGTATGCTTTTTGTGTCTCCAAGAATAATATAATAAATTCTTTATCCTACATTTCGTCGCCTGCAGTCCAAAGTTAAAGGATTTTTTTACAACTCTCGAGGACAACCGTTATGAAATCCCCAATCAAAGACATATCCATGTAACATGGTATCTGCTTGTAAAGCAGATAGTGGAACTCGTTTACGAGTTTTTTATATAAAATTTTTTTTTTTATTTTTTTTCCTCTTTATTTCTTTTCTCTGCTTTGTACGCTTTCTTCTTACTTTTATTTCCTTTGTTCCTCAAATGACGACAAGTGGGGATACCTACTCTAGCTCTGTGCCCTGTGAAGCCTAACCAACTTTGTTTCTTGTTCGTTAGGTGCAATGTCACCCTACTTTTGAAATTTCTGATGAAGAGTTAAGCAAAATTTGACTCGAAATGCATAGCAAGACAGAAGAAAAAAAAGAGTAATTCTTTATTATTCCCGCATCACCAAAACTCAACCTTAAGACCACCAAGGCTTAAGGAACCTCCAAACTGGAACCTTGAAAAAGTTTTTTACATATAAATAATCTTTAATTTCCCGCCCGACCTGCTGCATTCATTGACGCCAGAGGCGAGAGTTTGCACCTCTGTCACATATTATTATGTTCATTCCAAAAATTTCCTCAAAATTATCATCTACCCCAATTTTCCAAACATATGGCTTACAGCTGTACGGGATGAGGAGTGTTGTGGACAAGATGTACCTTAAGAATTGTCATATACAGGATAAAATTGGGGGATTGCTAAACTTGGAACAGCTAAGCCTATCCAATACAAAAAGAAACTATCAGTAGTTCTATACGATATAGATGCTATAAATACGAGGAAACTGATGACTCGAGACCACTTGGTAAATATTTTGCTTTCGAGTCTACCTGTGGGTGCGGTAGCATGGTTTTCAGTTTCGAGAAAAACAATTTTTTTTGGTCTCCAAAATCAATATTTTCACTCGCATTTATGTCTTTGCTATGGCACATAAACTAAAAAAACGTCGTTGCTAGGGAAATGGTACTTCGTCGTTTTTCATCCCACAAAATTCGTTGACCATTCGTTCGAAAGCTCTCGATTTATCCAACCATATTATGTTAACTACTGCGAAGTGCGTGGCCAACAAGCTGAGTTATGAGCAATGTTATTTGAATAATTGTGTACACTCAGGTGATCATTCTCAATAATTGATATTGTGAACATGATTGCCACCGCTTGTTAATTTCTGATGATTTCATTGAGCTGGTGTTTCGATGATTTGATTCATAGCAGGTGATCCGAATATTGCGAGAACGGTTTGATTTGTGAAGCGGTGGTTAAATCATTTTAATAGGTAATTCCTATGCTTTACACTCTACGAAGCTGTAATTTCGTATGTAGTCTCATTAGCACATTTACGTGACGATGCCCAGGGTCCGGATCAGCTGAGTGGCTCTTAGAGCTTGCATACGAGTCTGCAATACATACTTGTCTTCAACTAAAGAGCGTTTTGAGGAATATCTTGAACATCGTCCAGCATCGCGTTGCTGTTACGTTTTAGACTTTAGACCATTCCGAACAACTTTCGGCCCGTGTCTGTCTGTGTGTCTGTCGTGTGTCTGCAGATCCTTTTAACAATCTTATTTTCCTTAGTTTTCATCCAATTCGGATGGAATTTTCAGGGGATGTGCGGGCTAGAGTGTAGACGGTCTCCTATGAGTTTCATCATTCCGATTCAATACATCCTGCGCATGCGCAAAAGTAAATTCAACCAAGCATTATTTTCTCACGCCCAAGTCGTACGATCTCGCTCAAATTTGAATGATAGTTGGGAGATGACGATTTGATCATCCCATTTAAATTTCAACATGATTGTATCATTAATAGCTACTGTGGAGAATTGGAGACCAATAGGTAAATTGGAATCAAAATTGTACAGTTATGTTGAGTCCAGTCCAGATGGTTATTTGTTTCTTGCTTTTTCAGACTGATCGAAAATAGTATTAACTAAATAAGTTACTCACTTTGATGAGGTGAATCGAAATGAACTTCACTAGAATTATCACAACTGAACTGAATACTGACTTTATTATTATAGTGAACTGTGAGTATAAGACTTTTATAAAAGCAAGAGCAAAAATAGCTTGAAACAGTAAGAGAGAACTCCGAAGCTGCAGCAAGAAGTGAAGCCGGGCTGGTCCAGCGAATCAGAAGAGGGCCACGCAGTTCTACCAACACAGGAGAACGTAACGAGTCAAGTGACGATCTGATGGGCAGCGTAATGACGAAGTAGATCCCGGCTTTATGGAGCGGTTGACATCACCAGGTTTCATGGAGTGTGATGAAGTATACTAGAATGGATTGAGACCAATCCCTATCCTGCATCTGCCTGACGTGGTGGGATAATGAACTAATAATAATTTGAAAAACCCCCATTTCTTGATACTCCCTCCTTTTTCAAATTTTTTAAAAGAGAAGAAATATGTGCCCTTCAGACAGATTGTCACAGTAAGTTATATAGGTCAGACTTGTGGAAGATAAGAGTATATTAGTCGCTTTAAGAGCTATTGTTCCCCGAGACGGTTTCGCGATATTAGATTACATGTATAATAGTTCCGCGAAAAATGGAAGGCAAGTGAGAATTGTTTCTAGGAAGCTACTGATAGGAAATACATGGAACTGACTCACTCTTGGTGGAGAACATTGTTGTGTAGATTCAGGCATACCAAAAATTAAGTAGTCAACTTAAGAATTTCTTTTTCCTCCTTTTTTTTTTGTTTTCTTTTTCTGGGCAATTAGTTATATGGTAAAAGAAGCAGGCAGATACAGAACTGATTAGGCCCAACACTCATCATCAGAATCTGAAACACAAACGAAAAGGAATGCAGTAATACATCTTTAGGTGGCATATAATTACATAGAGAACAATAAATCATTTCTAAATTTTGTAAATAGTCCTTTTGGAAGGGGTTTTGTGAGACAGTCAGCCAACTGTTCCTGGGTAGGTACCCATTCCAACTTTATTGTCCCCTTTTTATATTCATTTTTTACAAAGTGATAGCTAAGTTTAACGATATGTCTTAGTGTTCTAGATTCATCAGTCATCGCTAGGGCTATTGCTGGGGTGCAGTCACCATATATAGTGGGAGTTATCACGAGTTTAATTAGAAATTTTACGAGTTCTTTGAAGCTAATAACCTCAGTACAAGCTGTTGACATTGCTATGTACTCAGCCTCGCAAGTCGATCGGGCAACATGATTCTGTTTCTTCGACCGCCAGGTCACTAGATCTCCAAATACAGAAACAGTATATCCTGTTGTGGACTTGCCTTTGAGATCACTTGATCCCAGAGAGGCATCAGCATAACTGAATATGGTATCACCTGTCCCAGTGTATAAGAGTCCCAGGTCTATAGTACCCTTAAGATAACTTAGGACTCTTAGTACACACTCCCAATCAAAAGACGTATAATTGACCTGTTTTCTACTAAGAAAATTTACTGCATATGAAATATCTGGCCTCGTACCTCCTTGCAAGTAGAGTAATGAGCCAATGACTTTGCGATACGGAACATTTGGGAGTGACGTACTTTCGGACTGGTGTTCCAACTGGAATTTTAGAGTACATATTCTATCTGTCATTGGAATGTCACAGATTGGGAAATCAGGTGGGAGAAACTCATCCAAGAGAGATTGAATAAATAATTTTTGTGAAATAAAGATAGTTTGATTTTCAAGGTTACGTTCTATTTCTAGACCTAAAAATTTCTTTGGGGTTCCTAGATTTATCACTTCAATCTCTTGATTCAGACATTCTATAACTTCACAGGCTTTCGTTTTACAGTTAGAACCTAGTAAAATATCATCGACATAAACTAGAAGTATGGCAAACTTTTCTCCTTGTTGCCATCTGAAAATGCATCTTTGATGTGGATATTCTTCAAAATCCATTTTACTCATTAGTCCAGTAAATCTTTTAAACCATAAGTTCGGAGATACTTTTAGACCATACAGAGATCTAATTAATCTACAGACATGGGTTTGCTGAACAGATTCAGGGACGTCAGTTAATTCTACTACACCTTCAGGGACTTCCATAAAAACGGGTTTTTCTAATTTTCCATTTAGAAAAGCTGTCTTGACGTCTAACTGATACAAATGTAAATTAAATTTGTTTGCTATTGATAGTAATAGTCTTACGTCACCTAGCCTTGCTACAGGTGCGTATATTTCAGACAGTATATAATCATTCGTGTCAGCAAAACCTTTAGCTACTAGACGACTTTTAAAACGAAAGGATCCGTCAGCCTCCATTTTTCGCTTGTGGACCCAGCGGGACTTTATGATTTTTGTTTTAGGAGGTAGTTCTGACTTTGGTACTAGTTCCCAGGTGTTTTTATTAGAGAGGGATTCTAATTCGTCAAGCATGGCTTCCTCCCATAGATCTCTATCAGGTGACTTCATTGCATCAGAGAATGAATAGGGTTCAACATATAAAATTTCATTAATAGCGGAAGGCTGACTTTCTGAGTTGTCGACTTCCCCTAGGCTTTCCTCAGAAGAGCCGACGTTTTCTCCTATTTCAAGGATTTCAGAAAGTGGTTGAGGATAATCCTTTATATGATCACCATATACTTGTGATTCTATACATTTTACATTACATGAGTTTACGAGAGTTTTATGTTTTTCGCTAAAAATTACATAGCCTGTTTTGGTACATTCGAGTAGGTACCCACGTTTGGCTTTTGGAGCAAATTTACTTGTATTTTCGTTATCCACACTTAGCACCAGACAACCAAAGCGTTTAATATATTTTAGGGTAGGTGAATAGTTATACACTTTTTCAAATGGACTTTTAAAATTATTTGAAGAGTGTGGCATTCGATTATAGACATGGGTTACATAGTTCAGAGCATGTCCCCAAAACGACAAGGGCATTTTTGCTGACAACAAGTTAACACGGACTTTATGTATTAATTCTTGGTTCATTCTTTCGGCACATCCATTTTGTTGTGGGGTATATGGTTCATTCGTCTCTAGGGTGATATTTTTGGATTTTAACAGACTTTTCATTTCGGAAGTTTTATATTCAAGACCATTGTCAGCTCTAATTTTAAACACCGAATTTTGTTGCAAACTAATGGTAGCTATTTCGTTCAGACATTTGTTTAAAGCAAGATGGACTTCCCTTTTGTTTGCAAGGGAATAAGCAAACAGATATCTGGAAAAATCACATACAAAGATTATTATATAGGAATCACCATTTCTAAAGTTATGCGGACGAATAGGTCCCATCAAATCTGAGTGTAAAACTGCAAAGGGTTTTTGGACTCTATGTCTGACCTCTTTATGTGATTTTCTTTTGGTGTTAGCTTGGGCACAATCTACACAGTCTAGAATTTCGTTTCCAAATTTAACTGACTTTAGTTCTGGTAGAAATTTGCTGGCTGCTTCCAGGTAATGTTTTGAAGCGTGATTTAGACGTATGTGCCATAGCGTACCATAGTTATCTCTCAGACTTTCCTTGTAGACTTGACTTAACATTTTGTTATCATATTTTGAAATTTCATTGTCTAAGTTTTTACTACAAGTGGGAATTTTAGAGCTGTCACTAGAGGTATAGCTCCCTCCTGGAGTTTTGGAAAGTTGTCCTACTTGAATTGAACTCTGTTTTGTATTATGTTTAGGTACTAGACTGTCACTATTTGATAGGTTTCTGGCACTAAGATTTTTACTGGCATTAATTTTATTAGTGTTTTCCCCTTGAATTGTAGTGGAACACTGCGACTTTGCAGCGCTCCCTCCTAGAAGTTCGGAAGAATCATCATTTTTAGGACTACCATTTTCCCTCCCTCCCAACAAAATATCGGTGGAGAGAGTGATAGTTTCTTGATTACATGGGGAATCTATTGTAGGAATAGAAGTAAAACAATTATCAAGTCTGACTCTCTTGTTTCCATAAACAGAGTGATCAGACTTTCTTTTAAGAGGGTTCTTTTCAAGTAATTCTAGATCTACGTACCATAGATTATTCTTAAAATACCCGGACTTGAAAACTTTACCTGTGGTAGGTTGTATAAAATCGACTCTTTCATTAGTGAATAACACATGAAAACCTAAATCAGTCATTTTTCTAACAGAAAACAGGTTTGAGCCTAGACCCGGGATGTACATCACATCACATAGTGTTCTGGGTTTATTATTGTTAACAAAATTTAAGGTTCCTGACATGGTACCGACTAAATCTGCATTTTCATCACTATTCGCGCATTTAAAAATTTTCGGACTTTTAAGTGGACGCAGATTAGAGAGACAGATTGTTTCTGACGCTAAGTGCTCTGTACATCCTGTGTCTACGATGGCCCTAAAATACTTAGGATTCTTACCAGTGATGATGGTAAGGGCTTTCGAGCCTGAGTTTTTCTCAGAGCAATAGTTTATGTGAGCAACCTCCTGTTCCTCTTCGTCACCCATGGTGACCCAGACCTCCTTGTCATCGGGACCATCCAAGTTGCCAGCAATTGAAAAACAAGCATCTTGATGCCCAGCCAATCGGCGCTGAAGCAACTTAGCATGTCCCAAGGGCATTCGAACAAGATTTGGCTTCTTAACTGACATTGACCTAAATCGTTTATTTCTAGTTAGTCTATCTTGTGCTGGTGTAGCGGACGTGGAGGCCTCAGACTTTCTCTTAAGAGGATTGGGAATTTGTTTCCTTGAGGGTTTAGGACAGATGGAGACCAAGTGGTCTCCTCCACAGTTGAAGCAAACTTTCTGAAGACTGAAACAACGTTCCTTGTCATGTCCTAGACGGTGGCAGTAAGTGCATCGAGGTCTGCGTCTAGGTTTGCTCTGAGCTCGGAAAGTATTCCCTCTGTTCTGTGATGGAAAAACGGAATTAGGGAGATTATTTTGACTAAAGATCATATTATTCTGTCTAAAGGGAATATTATTCTGTCTAAAGGGAACGCGTGAGTTTACAGATCGTTTTCCCCTTCCTCTGACTCCTGTAGAATAGGTACTACGTGAAGCCCTCGCCAACTTTGCGGAGTCTGATCTTTTAGAAAGGGTGTTTAAATTTTCAAGACGCATCTCTTCATCAGACAGCATTTCACGCAGTTCTGACACCGTATATTTACCGGGATTTAGCTGTTCTTTTTCATACGTTTGTGTGTCGCGAATTGACAAGACAAAGATCTGGCGTATGTAAGTTGGGGACATCATCGTTGGATGGAGCTTCACGAGTTTGCGCTGAGCATCATCAAATCGTTTCAGAAAGTCAATGACTCTCTCAGCTGATGAGTCGTAGTACATTGTATTAAAATAAAGTACAGCTTGGTTCACTTGATGTGGGGAGAAGGGCTCACAGATTTTCTCTAATGAAGTTAGCATATCTAATGGGTGTTCAACTTCCTGAACAAGTTCATGATAGTCGTCAGACATAGACTCTAAAAGGAAAAATCTGGTTCTTTTCTTAGCAGTATTATAATCAAAAGCTGTGTACCCTTCTGGCACGGGCTCGTCCCTTCTCAACAAAAAGCCACATTCTTGAGCATCAATGGCAGCTTCAACATTCCGACGCCAGAGTTTAAACTGGGAATTTTCCTCCAATTTTGTTGAGAGGGGGCGATACCGTACTCCATCAAGTCTCCTAGGATTACTTGATATTGGCAAGCTGTTACTTTGTGATTGCGGAAGGCAAGGATTTGACACCTGCTCTGACTCATGATTGTTATTTACTACAAAGTTTAGATCTGAGACAGTATGAGCAGAAGTCGCTACATTTGGTGCTGACATAGAGGGAAGAACAGAGGTTTCAGAAACTACAGGCAGAGCATTAGAGGTATCCATAGGTTCGGGCACATTATCTGATATTTGGGTATGATTTGAACGGTCACCAAAGAGAAAATCTATGTCTCTTACCTCAGAATAATGGTTCACTTTCTCCTTAATAGTAGAAAATTCCTCTTTTACCTCCTTCAAGGAGCTCATTAATTTGGCCTCCAGATCAGCAATCATCTTAACAAAGTCGGGCTCTGAGCGTGTTTTACGGGCGGCTGAAAATTGCCTTTTGGGGCGACGGCGGCGATCCTCAGGACGATGATCCATTGACTCAGATAGTTCAGAGTCAGATCGCTCAAAATCGAGATCGGAAGAGCCAGACATCCTGAAATATTAAAAATAATTAGAATTTCATAATGACTTTTCTTTTAACTAGAGCTTCGGTATAATTTTAAATTCTTGACTGTAGTGTACTCTCATCATTATTGGAACTTGAGTGCTTGTGGTGCAATTCTGGTAGCACTTTGTTTTTACATCGACATCCTGCGTCACAGACAGATACTGACTTATTACGAAATACCCTTTACCTTTTTCATTATATTTTGATCTCTGTTTACAACTACCAACCTTGTGACTAAATACTAACTTTTAGATTATAGCCAATTTTTGTCTGACTGAGGGTGTCGATGCTCCACACTGTTACACAGTCAACAGATTATTCATCCATTAGGACGGTAGTAATTTGGAAAGCGTGAATGCTTAGTTTTTGGGAAAGAAGAATTTCCCATGTGAACCTAGTTTTAGAGCGGACAGTGTCCGCCTACTCAATGAGTCAATACGGAAGGGAAATTATATTAAGCTAGACACAAAATATATCTCTTTTCAGTGTGGCTGGTACTCGCTAATGTTCGAGCACCCAGAACCTCAGTTCCGACAGAGAGAGGCCACCTCACCGTGACTAGGTTTCCAATGCTTCACGCGTCGGTTAATTAGTACAAACGGCAAGCTAGCCAATCTGTATGTTCGAGGTTTCAGCATCGTAAGACACCCTGTTGTTGGTTGATTTTTAATTTCCTCATTGTCATGTTATTGGGCCGCCAGAAATCAACCAACCAAGGTTGGTGAAAAAGGTAGGAGTGCCCTGGAGGGATTTTAAGCAGTTCATAACAAAGAATCCGACTCAAGAGAAAAGACTGTGCATGAAATATGCAAGGTAGTACATTAAGTCAGATATACAATTACTTAGAAGGATATTAATGATATTAAAATTTTACTCTAATGTTATGTTCATATTCATTTTCCAAACAAATTGAGAGAAAGAACACTTTATGCTACAGTCCCCTACACTTGGCTCGGATTCCTAGTAAGCTGACATATTGTTGATTTTGTAATTAATTATTCCTCTCTGCTATCCAGTAACGGGGACACATTCAGTCTCGTTTTTATATATACCCCTTTAGTATTGCCCTACGGACGTTTTCTATTTTATAAAACGTATCAGACTTTAATGAGTTCTCGGTATCTGTCTTATCGAGGGCTGCAACTCGAGAAAGTCAATTTAATGTAGAACTATTTATTATTTAAGGGTTTGCTTAAAGCAAACACGCACCACCTGACTTTGGAGTAAAGCGCTTTTTACATATATTTAACTCCAGGGTTCGTACATTTGACAACTTACTTTGGGTGTTTAACAGCAAAAACCCCATCAACGGAACTCGCGCCCGAATACCGCCTTTGTGGGCAAAAGGAACGGCCGAACTTCATTCTCCTCAGAATGCTGGGGACTGGAATCTTGGCAGAGGATAATTTGTACCTAGGATTTTGATTCATTAACTGATTCAACTGAACCAGGTAGAGCTCTACTTCAGACTCGCAAATGGATCGTAATATTTGTATACAAAAACACGATTGCGCAATTAAAGAAAGGGTAACCTTAACACTGATAAGAGATTACATCAGTGCTGGTCGGTCGGAGCGAAATATTTCCCCCGCGGGGAAAATTTCCCTCCCTAACTATCGTACATTTTTCGCGCGGAGGGACGCCTAACCTGCCTACCTAAGTTTGTGCACAAGTAACAAAAGGAAAAACATCATGGCGGTCGATTTGAAAGCGTCACCATGAACAAGGGAACGAAATCTAACTGACTTCCCCCCTTTTAAAAAGAAGAAATATTACATGATCCTTGCGGATTACATACATAAAATCAACAATATGTTTGCGTCCTCATTTCGTAAGATTGCGGGGCAGCAAAGATGCTGTTTTATAATTACTGAGGATCGTTGTCGAACAAATCGATCATTCGCTGAAAAACCTGAGCAGGTTTAACGAATTCGTGCTTTTTCAGACTGATCGAAAATAGTATTAACTAAATAAGTTACTCACTTTGATGAGGTGAATCGAAATGAACTTCACTAGAATTATCACAACTGAACTGAATACTGACTTTATTATTATAGTGAACTGTGAGTATAAGACTTTTATAAAAGCAAGAGCAAAAATAGCTTGAAACAGTAAGAGAGAACTCCGAAGCTGCAGCAAGAAGTGAAGCCGGGCTGGTCCAGCGAATCAGAAGAGGGCCACGCAGTTCTACCAACACAGGAGAACGTAACGAGTCAAGTGACGATCTGATGGGCAGCGTAATGACGAAGTAGATCCCGGCTTTATGGAGCGGTTGACATCACCAGGTTTCATGGAGTGTGATGAAGTATACTAGAATGGATTGAGACCAATCCCTATCCTGCATCTGCCTGACGTGGTGGGATAATGAACTAATAATAATTTGAAAAACCCCCATTTCTTGATATTACCTATGCGAAATCCTTGTAACGACCTTAATGTCCACAGTTTTCATCCGATTTTGATGAAATTGTCAGAAAATGCGCGGTTTAGGTTGTACCTAGATAGTCCTCTATCAGTTTTATTTTTGTTAAATCAGTACTTCACTCTGCACAATCGCAAACGTAAATTCCATTATGCTCTCTTTTCTCACGCCCTAGTCTCCCGATCTCTAAACTTTTCAATAATTGTTTTTCCTGTTTTATGAATCAAAAACAAAAGATATCCGTAGCAGTGTAAAATTCAACTTCAACAAAAGCCACTTGCGTCCTCCACCCTTGCTAATATTTTCACTTTATTATTATTTTCGTTACCCGCTATCAAAGGCGTCATTCCCAGCGCTTCCGTTTTTTGTCGTTTCATAAAAAAAAGATGAGCTCTTCCTGATTTCAAAGCAACTCTCAGCCCACCTCCCGTCATCCGCCCAACAGATACTTCCAACATGTAACTTTTGTTATTTGATTCTATAGGCAGGTACCTACTATAAAATATTTTTAGTGTCAAACGTTAAAAAAAGGAAAGGGGAAAATTGAATGCCCTTAGCCATAAAAACATTGTCATACGCACAATCGCGGTCGGATGCCTGGTTGGTTGTTTGAATAAAGCTTTCAAGTTCATAAAAGTAGACGAATCTTATGAACTAGTAGTTTCCTCTTGCAGTTATTGCTGTGTGGAAAAAATTGAAAAGAGTTATAATTTTGGTTCACAGTAATAAAAGTAAGAGTCAAGAAATTTTTCTTTACACTGCTCTCGACTCAAACACATTTTTGAGACGTTTAGATTTCTTCTTTAATTAAATGTAATTAATTATGTAACGAGTTTTGTTCTTCAATATTAAGTGAAATAAAGAATGCATAAGAAATCTCAGACTTCAAGTCTAATTACATCATCAGGGGAATCTGATTAACATTAGGAATTGAGACGAAGTGCAGGGTGAATACCTTACGAAATACAAATAGGCTTCAAAACCTTATTGATTCCCATTTAACACAATAGTTTGTCTTTACCTAATGTTAACTATATACGATGAAAAACAAAAAATAAGAATACTAAAATGAAGGAAAACATTGGTCTGTACTTAGAAAATTTGATACTAAGAATTGCGGGTAAATAAATTTTAAATCGATTTTATTACGGCGATGTACGAACTGAACGAGAAGTGCCCTGAGTATGTGAACATTGGATTACAATGGAAACTTTTTAGAGGGGTATGTAGTTTAAGGTGCTCAATAATTTCAATTCATGTTTCATACCAAATATTTTAAAAAATGAAGCCTTTTCCAACAGCCCTAAGGGTCAAGAAAAATTTAAGTGAACTAATTAAATAATCTATATTTTACTTGGATACATCATCTGGTGGCGTCTATGTTCTATTGATTGCTTTTGACGATTGTAATTCATTTCCCTGAATACGTTATTGGCGTTTGTGGTGCACAGATAAAATGTCCTGTAGTGATAAGCGTTAATACATTCGAGTTTGGATCTGTTCGCGTACATTTCTAGAAAAAGATTACAAGGAGCGGAGGGTCACTGATCTGCTGAATGACCCCTGAGGATAATTAGTTTCCTAATCGATCCTAGTGCTGACATTTGGATTGCAGCGGTTTAGGACTTCTAGAATACTATCACATGGTAAGAAGGCTAACTGACCAGCTGAAGGATATTTGAGTCTAATCGACCTTCAGCATTTTCCTAATCAACCTACAATACTGAAAGTTGGAGTGGAGTGCCTTTGAAAACCTAGGATACGATTACAAGGTACGTAGCTAACGCATCGTCGAAGCTATATTCGGAGTTATGCTATTTTACGAATATTACGATGTCTGCTTTCCTGAGCGAATTTAAAAAAAAAAGTGGTTGGGAGGACGTATTGAACGAATATTTAGGAAATAGAGTGAATATTTAGGAATACGAAACATAAATTACAATTATTGAGCACCCTAATATCACGAAAGTCCTAAAAACATCTATTTCCCTGTAATCTAACATTTGGACACGCATTGGTCAACTTCTCGTTCGATTTGTTAATCGCCGATATAAAATTGATTCAGAATTTATCACTTCCAGTTCTTACTACCTATATTTTTATGTAGTTGAGAACAATCAAGAGGATCCAAAACTGTTACAGTGAAAACAGAAAAAAAACTTAACTGTCTTTCGTTTGACGTAGAAAGACTCCTACAGTTTGGTCATGGTAGGCACTAGTTTCTTTTTCCACGTCATTTTTAGACACGAAATAATTCTTTGCCAGCCTCCTGAGGCACATTCAACGGAACGGGCGAATATGTGACTTTTTGCCAATAATGACTCTCCAGGTTCAGGATCGGCTTAATTCGTTAAATAGGTAAAATTTTAGACATATTGGTTCAATAACACATTGGTGATAAATGTTTTGCTTCACAGAGTTGCCCTAAAGTCAGATTTTACTGGATGTACCCTTCTCCATTATAACCTAACATGAATGTGGCACAATGAACTAGCGTCTTCCTCACACCACCATCTCCCTCCAAACTATTATGGAATATGATCTGCTTTTACATTCTACAATCGAACAACGAAAGATTCACGGAAATATATTGACACTCTCATGATTTATCTATCTTCTCTCTCCTCCCTTAACCCTCTAGAGAAGTCCTAGCTTACGTATACAAACTAGTTTTGGGACCCATAGTGGATAAATACACGACTCTAGTGGTTTTTTTTTCTCCCTAGCTCAATTCTCAGTTGATTTTTCTCACAAATGGATTACTCTAGGTGATGCCAGGGAAGCCAATGGCATGTCCATTCAATTTTATGTGGTTGATAATTATTTTTGTCATTCGTATTACTCACTTATGAAATAATAGGCACCTAGTATGATAAAGTACGCAATTGAAGTTTGATTGTTTAGGAGTTAAATATACGTCAAAACGCTTTAAATTATTACATCAAGTTTTCATTTTAAAAATTCCCTGACATTTGGTAGTTTTTGCTGAATTCCCTGACATTTTCCTGACTTTTCCAGTTGGGGGTCACCTTGCAGATCTGTGTAAGATCTCTCTCAGAGTGGTTTTCGACGAGCTTACACTGGTTTTGACTCATTACGTAGATCAGTGGTTTTTGAGACGCTCGAATCTCAAACATACATGAATCAGCTAGTCAATCTCTCAGTAAAAATTCAGATTAGTTGAACACGGTGGGCTGCCTGTCGGGACGATAACGGAACAGGTCCTTAGTAAGACATCCCCTCCAAAGTTTGCTGACACAACCGACTAGATCCCACACCCTCTTGAAACAATGCTAATAGGTCGACCCCCTTACAAAGCCCTGTCCAGATATATGACAAAGCTTCAGAGGAACGCCCTAAAAACCAGTAAAATATTGAACGAAATTGGAGAAGGCAGAACCTGAGCCAGCCTCCCCTTGAGAGGCGGTGAAGATAATTTGGTTTATTGAATAATGAACCAAAGATGCCTCCATAAAGAAAACGAAGTGGGGCCTCTGCCGTTTATGAGTTTAGGTCACTTTAGCTAAGACCGCGCTATGAAAATAGGTGGTTTGAGCCTCGGATGGTATTTGATCTTGAGGCCGGACCGATGGAGATACGGTTCCAGGCATCGGAGTTGTGCAACACGAGGGCCCCGTTGGCATTGGAAGAGACGGGTCCTAGAGGAGCGGAGTTACGAAACCTCCCTCCCCCCTTCCTCTCGCTCCTTCAGGTAACAATGTGACTGTTTCTAGGCGTGGATAGGTTTTTCTAGGCAGCCCGCACTCTGCAGATCCTTTGTCTAAAAGTTTTAAGAGCCCCCTCGTGGCGGGAGTGAACTTGAAGGCGACCAAGGTTACCCACTAGGGAAGGCGGGCTGCCAAATGAACGTTTTACTTCTTCCAGCCCATGAAAACTACCTACCTCTGTCTAACTTTTATACTATTCAGCGACAGTTTAGAATAACAGTTACTCTTAAACGAAGGATGTTAGCTTGCTAGTGATATTGCGAATGCGAAGTATTGATGATTGAAAAAATGACTACTTGTGTCGGTCACAGTGATATTTTTTCTCTTGTCTCTTGGCAACTTACGATATGCACGTTGGTTTTGTACAGTCAACAAAGAACTAGTTGTTGTTCTCCAAAACCAAACATGTCACTCACATTTTGCGAGAGGGCTTTCTGAACCATTACACAGTGTTGGGCATAATCTTACCGTCCAATGCGAATACGATTGTAATTGCGGTAATTATTCGTTGATTCTGAGTCAATTGCAATAATATTCGTATTCATGTAATCGTATTCATGTAATTGTATTCGTGTAATCTTATTCGTCTGTCGGTGATTACACGAATACAACCCATAAAAATGCATCACGGTCACCAATTTCAATAGGGCGTCCCTCCTATAATATGCAAAGCCTTGCTAATATTACCTAGCTTCAGAGGGACGTCCTATTGAAATAGATTTGAGAAAAAAAGGCTGGGCTCCAATCGTTGAATTCGCTTTAAGGACGTCCCTCTGAAGCTAGGTGATATTAGCAAGACTTCGCATATTATAGGAGGGACGCCCTATTGAAATTGATGACCTTGACGCATTTTTATGGGTTGTATTCGTGTAATCGCCGATAGACGAATACGACTACGCGAATACGATTACACGAATACGAATATAATCGCAGTTGACTCAGAATCAACGAATAATTATCGCGATTACAATTGTATTCGTATTTGACGATAAGATAATACCCAACACTGCCATTACATAAGTAAATAGGTATGGGCACGTGTTCACATACTTGTTTGATATTTGTCTGAGTGAGTCCACAATGAGCAAAACCTGTAAGTGTAAAGTACTTTCACTTCGTTTGAATGAAATCAGACTTCATCCTCAAATGTTTGACACTCTCCTACAATAAGAAGTTATACCTCAACGATTTTTCAGTTTTTTATTTATTTAAAATTATAGGATGAATAGGTACGCGGAAAACACTCATTTCTTTCAACACGAACGCCTCTCTCAGGTATTAATCAATATAAGTCTAGCGATTCTTATAGACTACCTCTATACTTTCCCCTTTGACCTTCATCAGTTTATTAATTTGGGTGATTGAAATTGACTTCAGTTTTCACTTAGTTTTTAAAATTATGATATATAATTCGAAAATTACCCCATCATCAGTCAGACTGATACAAAATAAAACTTCAACTCTAGAAACACTTTCACTTAATCATTAACAAACTATCTCTTCACTCAACTATTCCACATTCAACTTAACTATCACACTTAGAATTCAAAGTCGATTTCAATCACTCAAATAAATAATAGTGTTCTCCAGAATTAGCCAAAAAATGACCATACAATCAGACTTCATCAGATTCAAATCATTAATCAGATTCGTGCCAAAGTGAAATCACTACAACATACTTAATTGCTTCAAGTTGAATCAGATTGAAGTTGAATTTTTGGGAATTGGACAATAGCCTTAGTTGATATATGATGGTATCCCGCATTCCCATGTGTAATGAACTTAGGCCGCCCCAGAGGTACGATGGGGGCCTAAATCCACACTCATAGATAGAGAGGGGTGTGACAGTACCATAAGAGATACAACTCGTACTAATAGCATACCTATATGCTACGTTCGGAGAAGATAATTTTCCGGTTCCCGTATCATCATCTATCGCCAACCATAGCCTTTCAAGAACGTGAGAATTAACGCCTGGCGCTGAAGCGACCGACACAGCGCATTCTCTTGGATTTCGCGGGCACCGTCACATTCCCCCCCTTAAAAAACATACTTGATTGAAGAGCAAGTATGTAAACTAGGTGGAATAGTTTACTGGTTGAGAACTGATGCTCACTAATAAATAGCTGCATTGGCGATTGAGGATAATAAAAGAGAAATTAAAACAGGATGGACTGTCAATGAATCTTCATTTGAAGTATTCATGAGGTGATTGACCCCCAATCAAAGATTGGAACAATCGGGAATTATATAACTTGCTCAACCAGGAGACTTACGGGAACTGTCACACATGTCGACCCGAATTTGATTACATTTTAAAGTTAGAGTTTGTTTCTTTCAATGCGGTTCAAAATTGATTTCATTTGTTAAGATTAGACCACTTCGCAAGCGTAAGCTGAATCTTCCAACAAGCAAAATTTGACTGTAGCTGATGAGCTGTACATAGGGGTGAAACATGTTGGTATTAGTGGCTACTATCCAAGTTGAATTATTGTAATATGTTCAGCTCTAATGATTAATGTAAGTTCAGCAATGTTTGGCGTCTCGATTATCATATGAATTTTGTTGGTTTCTTTATCAATATTAAGCAATCCGCTATCAATCTACGCCAACCTCTTCCAACCCCGCCGTTTTGTAGGCTCTATGAATGCAAGAGTGATGACTTTCCCGTATGACTTCATTCTACATTCATCTCACTGGTGTTTCGTCAACTCCAAATAAATTGGTTCACTTCACGATGTAACTTTTAGCGAATTTTCTTAGAAAATAAAGCTATTGCAATGGCTCCAAAAATTTAAAAATAAAAATTTTCAAAAATTTTCTTTATCGAAATCTGTTTTGAGGCATTCTGAAATGATTCCTGGATTTTAACGCTTTTTTTATATGTATATATACGCACCGCACCCATCCTAGAATAAGAGTACAACTCAAAAATTGTCATTTTCGGCAAATCGCATTCAAAGTTTTCTTCCACACCATTGGCTACCCGTTCTTTGGAACACGATGAACATTATTTATCTTTGCGAAACTTGTTTCCTACATTATTACTCTAACGCCCCATGGTGAATAAATAGTTTTTTTGACAGTGGGAAGGGAGTGGGGGGAACGTTTTTGTTGATTTTTTAAGAATTTTTGAGTTGTTCCAACTCAAACACTGAAATCTCACCAGTCAGGATCCAAAATGTTCAGAAAAGAAAGACACAAGTTAAAATTGTCCACACAAAAAGGAAACAACTCAAAACGAAACACAGACTATTTGAACTCATCTGAGTTGTGTCTTTCTTCCTAGGACGTGAATTGGTTACTCCGTCCATAGAAGAAAGACACACGCACTCTCTAGCGGAATTAGAGTGCCCTACACATATCTCCACCTTCTACAGACAAACTAGACCGTTTCTACTTCTCAGAACCACAACTAACTCAAAAATCGCGATTTTTGAGTTGTACCCTTATTCTAGGACGGGTGCGATATATGTATAAGTATTTATATGTATGTGTCATTCCAGACGATAACTCTCGATAGAATTGAGATAAAAACTTCGTTCTTTCGCCAAAAAATCAAGCATTTCAAAAGAAAGGATGAGTTCGTTGGACAACACTTTTTGAGCACATTAAATTGGTCAAATTTCAAAAAATGTACTTAAAAAATCACTAAAAAATGCAAAAAACCGCTAAAAATTAACAAATTTCTATTTTTTAGCAGAATGCTACTCGAAAAAAATTAATCGAACATGAACTAGGACATTTAAAAATTTAAGCACAAAATTGTACTGAAAAATGTACTTAAATTTCATTAAAATAAGCAAAAAATCGATAGGAACACTTGAAAAAATTGTAAAAAGTTAGTTTGCTATAAAATGTATAATAAAATTATTATTTGTCCCCAAAGTGCTCAAATTTCAACAGAATTTAACATAAATGTAATACGACCTTTTATGAAGATTCGCTCATACGATCATGCTGCATTACTGGAACTTTTTTGAAAGCTCTCGCCCAATAATTTCAGCTGAAAGATAAAAATCGATGAAATTCCGCATTTTAAAGAGTGAAGAAAACAAGTCAAGAATATGGTCTTCGACTTCAACATGAGTTCTACGAGCTATGGTCCAAGTTGAATTATCGTAATATGTCAAATAACGCGCTAAACATCATGAGAAGCAATCATTTTCAAGATGTTTCCTAGAGAAGCAACAATAACGCTCAACATGTTAAATACATGTAGGGATAGCACTTTGAAGCCTCGCATCATATTTTATTGTTCCCATGAGTAGTTAGCACATTGTATAAAAGAATCAATATGAGTAATATATGAAGAGAAGATGGTGGAGAAGATTCAAATGGTATCATTCCCGATCCCTCCCTTTCGTTTAGCAACATTACCTACCCATATCAATTCAACTCATTCAGTCAGAAATATAGGACTAGCAAATTTTCATATAAATGGACATTATATGAATGGGCATTTCAACTTTATTCAACTCTTACAATTTTAGTAAAACTGCATAGCCCTAGAGTAATGTTCAATTTTCCTTGACATACCTTTACTGTGATTGATTCTAATATTTAACAAAAATCAAATAAGGTAAAATATAATTCATGTGCGATTCGCAATAATACAAAATTTTCATCTAATGGTAAAGGCCCGTCTCCAATAAATTCTTAAAACAGGACCTTTCGGTGTTTTCAGACCCAAGTTAACGATAATGTTCAGTAGATCTTCCACTTGTGAAAAAGTTGGGCAATAAGGACTTTCTACATGATTGATCCGGTATACTGGTTTTCACACAAATGACGTACGTCACGAATTCTTGTCGTTAGTTTTTAAATTGCTGCTGGTTTTCCGGGAACTTTTAAATTAAAATTATAAGACGAAGAAAAGAGCTTTTGAACATGATCCAGTTTAATCAATCAATGAATATATTTGTCCAAACACAATGTGTATGAAAATTTTCGTATCTAAGTAAGGTGCCTATATAAATAATTTGGTGCGAGAGAGAGAGAGAGAGAGAGAGATAGATAGATAGAGAGAGAGAGAGAGAGAGAGAGAGAGAGAGAGAGAGAGAGAGAGAGAGAGAGAGAGAGAGAGAGAGAGAGAGAGAGAGAGAGAGAGAGAGAGGGAGAGAGATTGATTGAATTATTTATTTATTTATCTGTACATTTTCGGACCCATTGGTCCTTCCAAATATACAGAAATTTGAAAACCAAAATTTACAAAATGTCAGGTGTATCCTGAAGAATATAAAATAATAATTTTCTTCTTACATCGAGTTCTTTAAGTATTCTATGTTCTAAATTAAAGTAATTTATATCTTCGAGCAGGTAAAGATTTGTAAGGTGTGTAAGGTTTGATTTGAGAGAGAGAGAGAGAGAGAGAGAGAGAGAGAGAGAGAGAGAGAGAGAGAGAGAGAGAGAGAGAGAGAGAGAGAGAGAGAGAGAGAGAGAGAGAGAGAGAGAGAGAGAGAGAGAGAGAGAGAGAGAGAGAGAGAGAGAGAGAGAGAGAGAGAGAGAGAGAGAGAGAGAGAGAGAGAGAGAGAGAGAGAGAGAGAGAGAGAGAGAGAGAGAGAGAGAGAGAGAGAGAGAGAGAGAGAGAGAGAGAGAGAGAGAGAGAGAGAGAGAGAGAGAGAGAGAAAGAGAGAGAGAGACAACATTAAATGACAATTATCAAAATTTTACAAACAATTACGCAAAAATGCTGGTAGCTATCGGTGTTCATTATTCCGCCCGAAGGGCAGCTCGGCCGAGGCATCCCGGACGAGGCCGGACCCGACCCACCTTGGCGGATTCCCGAGAGTGCCCATCTATTTCTAAATGAGCACCCTTATACACGATTAATCAATCGATCCACTGGATTTACCCCCGGACCGACCGAGAAACCCAGGCCGAAGCTCCTGAATTGAAGAAAAGGATGTTATATGCATTTATATATTCCGCGTACTCAGTCAGACTGTCAATAAATTACATTCACGCAACACATTCATTCAGACTTCTAACAACTGAAATCCTACTCATAATTTACGTAGCTTTGTTATAAGTACAATTTCTATCATCATAGCAACCGTACGGAATGCAACATACCGTTACAAGATTATATTATACGAAAACGCCTTGATGCCAATCACTCGGATATTTACTGTCTACTAAGGTGTCACGGACAAGAAAGCCTTCAATCCGTTCAATTCAGTGGATTTCATAACTGTTAATAGTGACTAGTTGGGGAAAATCTCTAGGCAATAAAACAGAGATAGTTAAACTGTACACTACCTGGTAATTAATATCCAACCATTCCTAGTCCGGAATAATATTACAAGTCACTTATTCCTCCTGTCTATTTTTTCTTTTGAGCTCCCAAGTTCACAATTATTATCTTAGTTTAAACTACCTGCGCCGACATCGATGAGAACCGAACTACGCCAAGCGACCTCCAATCTAATTGCCTGGTCGCCCGCCTTGAGTGCGCGCGAGCTTCATGAATATTTCCCCAACTTGAAACTCAGAACGCAAATTATCCTGGCAAAACGGCGCTCGGAAAAGAAAAATAATTCATCTAGGGATCTCCTGCAAGGACAAACGGTTTCTGGTTTGCTAGTAAGTAAATATACAAAAATTAGTACTTAAAATCTTGAAAAAATCACGAATCATCTCATTTTGTTTTTTATTTTATCTTGGGAAAGACATCTAGCTTTTGGATGATGAATTATTCGATGAGCGGCGTAGAGGTCACCTCTAGCCAAGAGATAATGTCACGAATGCTGGCTGTCCTCAACGAATGCAGAGGAGGAAAGTGCATTAGATAGAACTGCATGGGTCAGAGGAATGCGATATGGGGCGGGTGTAAGGTGGGCCAAAGTTCTCGCTACCTGCATTGTTTATAATCATTAGGAGATAATTTCAAGTGTTTTGTTCTTGAGAGTCGGTCGGGTGAATGATACTAAACTTCAGGCCAACGTTTCGCTATATTTATACAGCATCATCAGGGCTATACAAAAAGAACCATCACGTTACACACATATGGACACAACTACACACTAGCTAGCTTATATTTAACTTTGAATTATGAAAATTATTGCACTAAACTAAATAGGAACTATTAGGAACTCAGATTTTTGAAGGTAGGTAGCTACTTACAATATATTACATGGCTTGGGTGGGCTGAATGAATAAGTTGGTAACAAAAATTTTGAATGATATTTTACCTTGGAGTTTGCTGTTAGGTACTCAGTGAGTCATCCTGAGACTGAGAGGGCATATGGATTTTTGTATAGCCCTGATTATGCTGTATAAATATAGCGAAACGTTGGCCTGAAGTTTAGTATCATTCACCCGACCGACTCTCAAGAACAAAACACTTGAAATTTCGTCGTCTGCGGTCAAGAACTCATCACTGCTATTAGGAGATAATCTCATACGTAAACCGGGCCAACGTCTCGATAAAGGTAAACAATCAAAAAGGGCATGTGCCAACTTCATTTTCACATTGAGGCTATGATTTGATCTCATATGGCACACTTGCAGTAAGAGTATCACTTCAAAAACTGTAATTCACTCTGATGAATACATTTGTTATGTTAATATTGCATAAAAGATGAGAAGTTCCACTTTTCCTTTCTCGTCTGGGGGTTTTTTGCATCGCACCACATACAATAATATTATTATCATATTATCTTACGGAGACGTATCAATTCGTTGACAAAATTAATTGCAGTTGCCGGATGATAGTGACGTTTCTTCGAAATACCCTTCATTTCGAGGAACGTCAAATGACACTTTTCTTCATGATCGCCATCATTGATTCATCGGTTACCACGAGAGCGATCAAAACTTTCCCGTCCGGGGAAGGAGGAGATCACAACTTAATGGGTCGAAGTTCCCCTGAAGATGAGAGCGATAGTTGGAATATTAATCGACTCTCCACCACCCGACGGTGGTTGTGGGAAGAGGGGTGGGGGGTTGGATCGTGTCCTGCCCCTGATAAGGTTCAGGAACAAGTCGACTAGGACAAGGGCGAGATGGGAAGGGAGCTCGGTGGTCTATGAGGGGATAGAAGTACGATCGTATAAATCTCGCGGAAAAAACGGCCACGTTTTATCCTTGACTGTTTTAATGGGGATTTCAGTTTTACTAATATTTATTGGCATCCGGTCGCGTTTGAAATTCGTTTGAAAACATCTACTAAGCCCACTAACTACAGTAATGACTTTTTCCGTATAGTTCTAGGTTATATGAGCCCACTTTAATTAGAAATCGAAACTACAACTCTTAGTGTCTCCAATGTAGGGAAAGTACATACGTCGAAATAGTCGGATATTAAATAGTTGATTTTATGAGATAGGAAAACAGCATTTAATAAATGGACGATTTCATATTGATACCTACTTACTGCATCTGAAAGAAAGAAGATGACTTGAATCCCTCATATCAATTTCAACACGATTGTACCAATGATAGCTAATGCGCATGCGCCAATGTCAAATATTTGTAATGACCTTAATTTCCACAGTTTGATGAAATTGTCAGTGAATGCACGGTTTAGGTTGTAGATGGTCCCGTACATATTTCATTGTTTTCAACTCATCAGTTCATTCTGTGCTTGCACAAACGTAAATTACATTGAGTATCATTTTTTTCGTTTCTTAATTGACCAATTATGAAATTTCACGCTACTTCTCGATTTGCTGTTTTCCGCTATGGAATTTTTCAAGATCATTCAAAACTTTTCAATGATCTACGCATTCATGATGAGTAAACAAGGAAGCTATGTGCCGTATGTGCCACACCCAACTTGGCAAACTTTTTTTGTTATAGATGTTCGTTTGGGAATAAATGTATATTAAAAAGAAAAAAAAAATACTGCCACTAAATAAGTAAATAATCTTGAGTCAAACCTATATCCGATACATCTGTATTTTGGATTTGTAAGTAGCCAATTACATTGAGAAGGATCGCGTACATACCAACCAGGTTACGTAACCTAGGATCAACCTCAAATAGCTCCGCAGTAACCCCCCCCCCCCCCCCCCCCCCCCCCCCCCCCCCCGACACCCCTCTTACCCTTCGGCCTCTCGCCACGTTACGCGTTCTCTCGGATCGACTCAAGTTCGGTTTGACATAGTCAAGATCAAGGACCACTCCCAAAGGCGGACTTATCCCATCTGTCCTTGGGGAAACTGCTCCCACCCCAGTTTCCATGCGATCTCACGGGCTAGGACTGTGAAACTCAATAGCTTGAGAGCTCTAGGATCAGGAAACAAGCTGGACAGGTCTATAACACTCTAAAAGACTTTTATTTGTCTCGATGGTCGGATTGCCCGAAGAAAAAATTAAACTACGAGCTAACTCCGATCAAACCAAGATCTACCTGGTCTTATTCTTATAAGGAAGTAAATTTGATTTCCATTCATGGAATCGAAAAGAGAAACTTGAACACGATTAGTTAAAAATAAATATTACCGTAAAATAATAAATATAGCGTTGACAACTGCAGACTAACGATATCGTGTTAATTAACGTTAGGTGGTTAACTCATGAAAAAAACTATTTCCCGAATCAAAAACTTAATTTTTTGCCGAAAACTTATTCTAAATAGCAATCTGCCAACCAAAACAAGATTTTGGATTTTCAGTTTATTTGTTTTTTTTTTTTGCAGTTTTTATCGATTTTTAGACTGGGGCAAATTTTAATGTAATTAAAGTATATTTTTCAGTATAATTTTGTGAATATCCTATTTCATAGTTGATAAACTTCATTTGAGCAATATTTATCTGAATAATATTTTTTTCAGCACATTTTTTGAAATTTGACCAATTTAATGCGCTCAAAAAATGCAGGCTAACGGACTCATCCTTCCATTTGGAAAGCTTGATTTTTTGGCTCCAGAACGGAGTTTTTATCACAATCCTAAGGAGAGTTATCGTCTGGAATGACACACACACACACACAGGGATGGGGTTATATATATATATCCTATATATATATATACAAAAAATATGTATATGAAAAAGGAATCGCTTCAGCACTTTAGGAATCGTTTCAGAATGCCTCAAAATGGATTTCAATGAAGAAATTTTTCCAAAATTTTGATTTTAAAATTTTCCGAGCCATTGTAATAGCTTCAATTTATACAAAAATTCGGTTAAAAAAAAAAAAAGAGTAGGTACGCCCTCGATCAAATAAGTAGTCACCAATAATACAAAATTTGCCCCAGTTCTGAGATATGAACGGTTATGAAATTTGGATTAAACTTACAATGGGTTGCGGAAGAGGTCCTTGGTGGTTTCAGTAAATTAAAATCCAACAATTAACCATATAAGGTTAAGCTTTAAAGTTCAGGGCAGCTAATTAGACAGTAACGATAAATATTAATAACTAAATGAAACCATATCAAAGAACGCTTGCATACGAGTCTGCAACGCATTGGGACATTTTCATGTGTTTACCTATGAATGGTCAACGTCATTTCTGATGGTCATAATCATCGTTGTGGCCACTTGGGACAATTTTTTCCGTGACGATTTTTTTGTTATGTGCCATATGAAAGACATGAAAATGTCAAAAAGTTCCGCTCAAACTCGCAGATAAGTGGCAGAAACAATTTTGCAATAAACTATCCGGGAGCAAGCCTACATCGAACAACTAATCAACAAATTTGACCCATATTCGCCGTCCCTTATACCGGTTCGTTTAATCAGGTTAAAACTTACAGATGAGCTGGAGAAGTGGATCCAGTGTTTCACAAAACTATCAGCGGGTTCGGTGAAAATGTGGGAATTGCCCACCCTACCAAGAGTTCCATCACAATCGAGAGATAATTGAGGGAATGTTGTAATGATTTGTATTAGACTATACATATTCACTAATCACAGTGGTAGAGCATTTCAATGCGTGAAAATACCTCAGACTTGACCCGCAAAATATTTGAAAATTTGACGAGAATCAGCTGAATTTTTGATAAAAATGGGAATTACATACACAAGTACATACGCAAAAAGCCTAATGCGTGGAACAAGTAGCTTTGGAACTCAAAATTCCTGTCGCGATACACAAAAACTGCATACTTTTTTGTTTATACAAATTAAAGAAGTATCCAATGCTTTCCTTCTTCTATTTGGAGTCAATACTGAATTAAAACGCATTCACTGAGATTTAGCGGAAATATGAAAATCGATAAAAATTTAATAGTACGTCCCGCGATAGAAACAATTCGAATTATGTCGTGAAGAAGTGTTACAGTTAATACTCACCGAAACGTGAAATTCGCGCCTAAATGAAATCCTTGTATCAAGCTTATTTTTCACAGTTTTCATCCGATCTGGATGAACTTTTCAGGGAATTTGCAGGCTAAGGTGTAGACAATCCCCTATAAGTTTCATTGTTGCCATGTCAACACTTCGGCAATGGCTAGATTTAATCATCTGTTTATGATGGTGGCTATCTACTCACCTCTTCTACTGCACCTCTCCTACTCACTCTGACTGCAAAGTAATTATAAGAGCAATTCCAACGTAATTAAACTATCAAAAGCGTTAAATACAGCAATTTAGAAGGCTTCATTACCAAATAAGACCAATTTCAAAGCGAAAAGAAGGACTGAATTTCATCATCATACCCTAATTTCGATGGGTTCATTACCTAATGGGACCAATTTCAACTACGCTGTAGTGCTGAATTACGGAGCATTAACGGTAATATCGTTATTACTGGAAGATAACGATAATATCGTTATTAATATCGTTAATTACTGGATGACATATATATATATTACATTTATGTCCTCCAGTAATAGTCGGTTTACGCTTAAGTAGGTGACAAGTATTTTTGTTTTACTCCTACAAGCCGATATCGTAATACTCAAATTCCTTGAGTGATTGTCATGCACCAGATCCTTAAGTCGGTAGTTATACTCGTCACTATTAATATTCGCGTAATTAGGTACATTATCTCATAGCATGACCAATCCAATACAGATAGCAATGTTAACGAAAAGATGGAAATTATTAATTTCAACTACTGCAAACAAATCGTTGAACTATTCAAATTTCAACATGAATATAACTGAATCTTTTGTTTCTTAGCATTTCTTTGCTAAACCAACTAAAAGTAAATAATTTTACTTCTACCTTGCTAATTGAGGGAGAAAAATATGCTCGTATATTGAAAAACATGTTTTTTCTTCGAAATTAAGGGTTAATAATGAGGGGTAATTAAGGGGAGAATTGCGCTCTAAGAAAACACGAGTTTGGGGCCGGTTCCTACATATTTCTTCACGCTGAATCGAATGGTAACACTCGCAGATCTCCCCAACTCTGTCATAACCGAGTTTTCACTTAACTAACTAGTTTTACCCTTAAAAACACATAAGATTGAGCACAACAAATAAAAATTTGCGCCTATATGAAATCCTTGTAACAAGGTTATTTTTCACCGTTTTCATCCGATTTGGATGACCTTTTCAGGTTATTTGCAGGCTAGGGTGAATACGGTCCCCTATAAGTTTCACTGTTGCCATGTCAACACTTCAGCAATGGCTGGATTTAAACGTCTGTTTACGATGGTGGCTAAATACTAAATACTTACCACTTCTACTGCATAAAAGTCATTATAAGAGCAATTCCAACGTAATTAAACTATCAAAAGCGTTAAATACACTAATTTAGAAGGGTTCATTACCAAATGAGACCTATTTCAAACACCCTGGTGTGCAAAAGCGAAAAGAAGGACTGAATTTCATCATGATACCCTAATTTCGAAGGATTCATTACCTAATGGGACCAATTTCAACTACGCTGTAGTGCTGAAGGCAAAAGAAGGACTGAATTTCATGAGTCTGTTTACAAGGTTACCTACCATACCAATAGCATAAATTTCATTATCAAAGCGGTTCAAAAGTAATCCAACTATCTAAAGTGTTGGATACACTAATTTAGAAGCCATTATGCTTCATTTTTTCACGCTCTAGTTCTACGATTTTGCTCAAATTTGAATGATAGTTAAATAGATAACGATTCGATTATCCCATATTAATTTCTACAACATTGTACCATTAATAGCAATATGTGCATACGCTAATGTGAAATCCTTGTAATGACCCTAATTTTCAAAGTTTTCATTCCATTTTGATAAAATTATCCTGGAATACGCAGGTTAGGTTGTCAGTGGTCCCCTATCAGTTTCATTGTTGCCAAATCAATTCTTCACTCTGCGCATGCGCAAATGTATATTCTATTAGGCTCTATTTTTCACGCCCTAGTCGTTCGATTTCGCTCAAATTTAAATGATTGTTGGGGGATGACGATTTGATCATCCCATATCAATTTCAACATGATTGTATCATCAATAGCTACTGCGCATGCGCCTATGTGAAATCCTTGTAACGACCTTAATTTCCACGGTTTTCAACCGATTTTGATGAAATTGTCAGTGAATGCGCGGTTTAGGTAGTAGATGGTCCCTAACTATTTCATTGTTTTCAACTCATCAGTTCATTCTGCGCTTGCGCAAACTTAAAGTGCATTGAGTATCATTTTTCGTTTCCTAATTGACCCATTTATGACGTCTTAATATGAAATTTCATGCTTCTTCTTGATTTACTCTTTTCCGCTAACGAATTTTATATATTCCTAATAGGGAAACGAAGAAGCTATGTGCCACACTCAACTTGGCAGACGTTTTTTTATATTTTAGTTTAGTTTTATACTCTATTTTATTTTAGTTTTATACTTCATTTTATTTTATTATACCTCATTTTGTTATACTTAATTTTATTTCATTATAATTTATTATACTTTATTTTATACTTTATTATACTTCATTCATACTTTTTTCATATTATTATTATAATTTTTTTTTTTTTACGAAAGTTTTTTGTGAACTCAGTGAAATTCTGAAGTGTTACGATATATAAGAACCTTTCCTGGTGAGTGAGTACATGTTCATAATCGGGCCGATTCAACAATAAGCATATGTATATGATACAATTACTGCATCGTTATCACAGTCGAGGAAAAGGAAAATTGCCTAAGTGTTTTTGATACTTGAGGAAATTAGGAAGCAGCAACCACTGATGGCTACGGAGTGGACTTGACGAAAACATGTATACATTCCGCATAAATACAACCAGACAGTGTGTGAGTCGCACAAACGTTAGAAGTGTGTTGAACAGTAATAGGTAAGCCACACAAAATTCTATTCATTTTTCTTTTTTTCCCCCACATAAAATCTAATTTATTATCCATAAATTATTATCCATAAATTAATAAAACGCATTGTATGATTCAGAAAATTTTCATTCGTTTTTCATAATATAGGCACATACATAAAGTTTTGTTTTACCCAGTTTTGAAGATAAAATCAGGTAGGTGACGTCCCCCATTCTCCATACACTGAGTAAACCGATTTCTGGCGTTTGTCATGACTCCAGCCTGTATAGCAGGCGTTATGTTGGCAATTTCTTCCTGGATGTTGTTCTTCAAATCTTGTAGGGTCCTTGGAGGGTTCACATAAACACGAGATTTCAAAAAACCCCATAGAAAAAGTTGGACTTAGGGGACATTTGGTTCCAACAAGACGGTGCAACGGCACACACTTCAAGAGCATCGATGGCTGTTTTGAGGGAACACTTCCCGATTTGACCCCTTGTGACTTTTTTCTATGGTGTTGAAATCTCGTGTTTATGTGAACCGTCCAAGGACCCTACAAGATGCTGCTGCTATACTGGCTGGAGTCATGACAAACGCCAGAAATCGGTTTACTCAGTGTATGGAGAATGGGGGACGTCACCTACCTGATTTGATCTTCAAAACTGGGTAAAACAAAACTTTATGTATGTGCCTATATTATAAAAAACGAATAAAAATTTTCTGATTCATACAATGCGTTTTATTAAGTCTTAAAAAAAGGAAGTTATGCTGCCGCACCCTGTACATACCTATTTGTTCTTGTATATTCTTGATTTTTTTCATCCTTTCCTCTCTTGGTTTGGCCAACATTTCAAAATTTGCAGCAGTGGCAGTGGTGAACCATCTTCGAGGCCTAAGCATCGAACGTTCTTCCAGGGACCTCGGAGACGTAACGATATTGCAAGTATGACTGCGAATTGTATTTTTGTTCTTACTCAACCTGCTACGATTGATGACGAATTCTATTTTATTAATTATTATAATTGTAGTTTCGTTACTTCTTCTATGAAATTTTACAGTTTCCTCGCTGAGTCCTCTGTTCAACAATTTTATCATTTCTGTATGATACGCGTTCCGGAATGTAATTGCTGTATGATAGGCGGTATGGAATATAATTTCCAGTGAGTGTTCCAGGAGAGAAAAGGTGAGGGTATATGGAAAAAGTAATTTTTAACTACCATGTTGTATATCTGCTCTAGGTCTATGTATTTTGAAATTGAACTTGCAGAACTTTAATTGAAATACACATTATTCTGGTCATATCACTCCCTTGAATCCACAATTTCACGTATCGGTTCTGTTTATTATTTGCACGACTATCTGCAGTGAACGAATGGAATTATTACTTACCAAGTAACCGAGCTATTTCCTCAATAGGCAGCGTTAACCCGCTATTATGTCTTATACTATTATTATGGGAATGAAACCCAGCCTATGATTACTCCCTGAAAACAACTGGATCGCCCAGCGCCTTCTTTCAATTACAATTAACTAGACACGACTCGTCAACGTCAAACCTTTCTTAACCCGTATTTTTGGTTCCTGGTACAATCCGGTTTATACTTTAATCGCAGATCCGATAAAGGTGGCTCCTGGGAGAGATGATCGATGGAAGGCGGGCAATTATGCATCTTAATAATTGTTCAATTCAGGGGGGCGGATCGACTCAGCATAATAACGCTGCCTTGATTATTTCACTCACGTGCTCGTTGAACGTACGAGGTCCCATGTATGACACGCAATCTAGCTGCGTCATTTAAAAAACACTTATTCATAATATTGTTCTATCAATAAACTAAGCGTGTGCTTCTGTTCACGGAGTATTGTAACAAGCAGTTGATAGCTAGAATCAAGTGCCTACTTTACCTAATCATTCGATAGTTCTCTTTGCACCTTACTAAGCTTGACCAAAGTTTACAGTGGGGTTGTTTAGAGTTGAACTGTATTATATCTGAAGATCTGAGATTCAGTGTTGACTTGTACTACTAGAAGATCACAGAAAAAAAAGAAAAAAAAACCTGCTGTACTGCTCAACAACACAGCCTCTTCTACACAGTTGTCATCAGATTTTGATGACATTTTTAGAAAATGTGCAAGGCACTAGATGATCTGGCAACAATTGCATTGCTCGAAAATCAATACTCCATTCAGCGCATGTGGAAACGTAAACTCGATCAAGCAGAATTTTCTCACATTGTAGTTGTTCGATCTCGCTCAATGTTGGACGATAGTAGGAAAAAGACTTTAGCATTCCATATTGATTTCATCATGATCGTATCATTAGTAGCTGCTGCGCATGTGCGAATGTAAAATCATTGGTACAAGCCTAACTTCATCTGAGAATGAACAAGTAATGTTGAGGGTGGTCCCTCATCAATTCCACTCCTCAGAAATTGGCAGTTTTTACTGCATTTGAGAAAACATAAACGTTGTACTTGTTGTAACGTTACTGTGATGTTAATAAATTAGGATTGCGTTTTGATCTCTAATACACGCCAATTTAAAAAAAGAAAAAAAAAAGTGATCATTGCATTCTTAAAGGCCATATCTTGCATTTTTTCAGCTGTTTTCTCGAGTTTATAATGCTCAAATGTGAAGAAGGCAAAGCGTTTTTTTCCAAGGTCAGCTGTGAATGTTGAGGAAGAATAAGTGCAAAAACAGCGCATTCTGGCGGAATGCAGTTTAATTAAATCTGTCAGTTTAGGGTCCTAGGGGTATTCCATTGAATTGTTACCTTCCCAACGGTTACGTTTTAGCATTTTTCAGACGAGGTAAAAATTAGAACGTTCTATTTTTTTCAAGTGAGTTTAAAAATGCCCCCCCAGGATGCGTAATGGTCGAAAAAGCTGACCTTCGAAAAAAGCGCTTTGCCTTTTTCACGTTCGAGCATTAAAAATGTGAGAAAAAAACTGAAAAAAATGCATGAAAACCTGTGATATGGCCTTTATTGGTTTCTATCAGTTTTCTAAAGAGAAAAAACCACAGGTTTGTACTGCATGCGTTACTTTTTCATTGTCCGTTCGTCCGATCTCTCAATATTCAGAAGGTTGTTGGGAGATGATGATTCAATTATTCCATATGAGTTTCATCACTATCGTACCCAATAAAAACTGCTGCCCCTTCGTGAACTTCAAATAATTGTGAAATGCATGAAAGATACATTTTCTACCTTATTTCGATGAAATTTCCCGAAGTCTTCAATTTTTAGATGGTCTTCAATGAATTCCGTCGCTCCCAAAACACTGGTATGCTTTGGGTAAATGTTATCAACCATCATGTTCTCATTACCTAATTGACCGATTTTTCTGCCACGTCAAAGGAACCCTCCTTCGAATCTATTGATATTATTTCAAAAATTTTATTGATCTTTAAATGCATGTTACAGACATGTGGAAGCTATGTGCCGCACCCACTTGGCAGACGTCTTTCGAATGCTTTCCGTGAAACCTGTAATCATGAGAGAGAAAGAAATGCAAGCATTTTCTGAAAAAGGGAGCCTCCTACAGAGCGACCATGCAGAATCCCTCCAAATACAATTGACGATCGATCTTCATCGATGACCCAGGGATCTCATCATCTAGTTGAAAATCTTTGGACACTTCAATAGATTATTAATAGCGATGTACCTTCTTATTTTGATCATGATCCAGCTTCCTCAATCAATTTGAGCATGATGTTCTATCGAAACGACTAGAACAGAACATTTATGAGTATAAATGCGAACATAATTTAATGGTCTTATTTCAACGCTCACATACAACTTCTACTTATTATTTACTGGCTAGGAATCCGATCATCAGACAGTAACATAGATGCATTTTCATATTCCATTCTTTTAAGGCAGTTTCAACATCTTGCTCATAAACATTTTCATGAGCATTAGCAGCAATGACACGGCAGATAGAATAGATGAGGAGCTTACTTTCAAAATTTTCCACTTCCGAAAAAATTTCAGGAAAGGAAAAAAACGCCCAAGGAGTTGTTATTGATTGGAATTTAAATTTAGTTTTTAATCTAGTGTAGCTTAGTGAGGCACTAGAAATTATATCCCAAAACATGAGCAGCCAATCTCGAAAACCGAACGAGTTACAGCTAATTATCATTAGGATATGACCCCTTTTGATCAAAATGTCGGATATGTTCCATTTTGATAAAAACACATCCAGTTCTCAATAAAAAATCACAAAAATCAACTGCAGGTAATTCATACTTTTTTAGGTATGCAAAAAACACACATGAACTATGTTTCCAAATTATATAATGTAGGTAATAATAAGGTAAGGTATTATCAACAAATTTTCAGTTTGGAACGAACAAAAAAGCCAATATATTCTCCTACTTCGCCATCGTCTTGTGAGGGTGCTACTTCATGGGTACCCAAAAGAACGCCAACAATACCCTCCATTCTTGGCAACACCTACGATACCTTAGCATCGCAAAAACGACGATAAGCCTAAAAAACCCAAGAGTCACGAACTAAAAACAGAAAGAAGCGCTAGAGAAATCAGCGAAACAGGAGTGAAACATGTTATCACAGCACGTCTTATATCAATATCATTGAATATTGGGAAGTACAGGAGCACAGTTGATAACAGGGGTGCCGAAGAGTATTGCTCCTGCACTCTGTTGGTTATTCATACCAAACCCTTCAAATCTTATCACCAAACAGCACAGGCATTCTAAAAGGTATGTTCCAAACTAGAGTTGGAAAAAAATCCGGTAGATGGCATTTTGGATATGTTCCTTTTTGAAAAACATCAACGAGCAACAACTTGAAGGAAGATGAGGATATATTCCCTTTTGATTGAAACGAAAATTATCCATCATATAGGAATGGATGTGATCCCTTTTGATCCCAACATCAAACTTTGGCCCTCAAATACACAAGGATATGTTTCTTTTTGACGCTAACTGCTCATACAAACCGATTTTGGTTATCCTACAGATTGAAAATGCGTTTTTTACAGATTTTTTTCGAAAAAAGGATATGACCCCTTTTGAAAGTAAGCTCCTCAGATATAATTCAGTGTTGAATTAGTAAGTAGGAAGGTTGAATTTCTTATTCAACTATTAGTGGTTATACTCAGTGGATGTAGCATAAATTAATTATGTTTCTGTTATGATTTAGCTTTCTTTTTCTTCATACTCGTGCTAGCTATCACTAGCGTTGATCAATAATGTCTTTTGATTAGCGTTTCATCTGATGTTGATTGAATATTTCTCTTGCAAAAATGTCGTCTGAAATCGTATGAGATCGACTTCTCCAAACTTGATCTCAGTTCGTTCAACACGGCAAACCCCTCCAAACATCAGTAAAAAGCGGTAATGAACACCCAACATCACATTCTCCATTTCATCCGCTTACTTCAAAGTCAAATGCACGAAGGGAATTGCAGTTAGTATATACTGCACCAATACGTCTAGAAAGACCGAGGATTTTTCACCGGTTTTTGATTGCCAATCTGCTACCTCAAAAAAAGCTAGAGCTCTATAAAAAAAAAGTTGAAAAAAATAAAAATAACACTTTTAAAAGTTGCCCTTTCAGAAAGACCTCTTTTTCGTCGGCATCCCAATTAATTTGGTTGTAAAAAATTTATATAAAAGGAAGAGCGGGAAGCTAAACTCAGAGCTTCTAACCCAGAGCAACTGCATCAGATGAAAGAGACCTTAATTTTTTTCTGCCTACCCCGCCGCTGCGGGCGAAGCGAATGCCTCCGACAAACGTTGAAAAGTTACAGGTGATCCCGGGAAAGAATAATATTGATTAGGTTTTTCTGAGAGAACGTCCATCAAATAATAATGAGATCGTTTTAGAACAGACTGAACCGGAATGAACAAGTGAGCTGTTCTAAAAAGAATGCAGTTCCGGACTGTAGACCTATTATTATGCAGTTCAGATAAATAAAACTACGTGCTGGTACCTCCGGTTGTCAAACGTATAGGTACGTATCACTGCTGATGTTTTGAGAAGGATATTACCAAAAAATATCAACGCTGCATGCTGATACATTAACATGAATATGTTTCCAAGGCTGTCACCCTTTTTTCGCATCACATTATTCGATATGATACTTTTTTGGGACGAGACGTTCGCGAACAATCAAGTTGAGACACGAGACTTTAGACCCTGACTTACTCTTTAGTTTGACTACCCACTGCGTGGCATTCCCAGAGCTCCAGTCGCCATGAAATTTTATACACCAGTTTTCTGCTTAGATTAGTGGTCTGTATGCTCGCTACGCTCGCATCTCAAAAATACATAACATCAAGTAGTCAATCCTTAGTAAGGATTTGATTAATTGGTCAGGGTTAGAGTCTCGTGTCTCAAATTGATTGTTCGCGAACATCTCGTCTTTTTTGCGTACCGCGAACCGCGAGCTGAATGAGCTAAATTCTCTCCTGTTTATCCTAGGGAGTCGAAATTTGGTAGGAAACTCTATGGGTCATTAAGAGACGATTGAAATGATGGATTCTATCCTGATCAGCTGAGTGAGCTAAATTCTATCCTGTTAATCTTAGGAAGTTGAAATTTGATTGGGGGACTCTCTGATTTAATGAGAGACGACTGGAATGTAGAGCTCTTTCATGATCAGCTGAATGAGTTAAATTCTCTCCTGCTCACCCTACGAGGTTGAAATTATATTGGTAGACTCTTTGGGACATTGAGAGACGATTATGAGACGATTAAAATGTAGGGCTTTTTCCGGATCAGCTGAGTGGGCTCAATTCTCTACTATTCACCCAAGGAAGTTCTATAGGGAGACACTTTGGGACATTAAGAGACGATTGAAGTCCTGGGCTTTTTCCTAAACAGCTTAATCAGCTAAATAATCTTCTGTTCACCCTAAAAATTGTAACAGAGTTACCGTCATCGAGGTCCCATCAGGGCTTCAGAGATAGCGCTGTCGTCGTCCCGTTGGTGAAACAACGGGCGTCGCTGCCTTTTCTCGTGTTCTTGAGAAGCTGGGTTTGGCGTTGGATGGGCTTTCCAGGTCCCTGGAAACCAATCTACTCCGAACATGGCTCATTAAAAGCTATTAGTAGGAGTAGTATCTCTCTGACAGGATGCTGTTTACCTCCTCATCCCTTTACCTTTATCGAGGATTTAGGCCCCCATTGCACCTCTGGGGGGGTACCTAGATCTATGATATGGTAGCAGAGCGGTTTGGATTATGCACGGCTGACGCCTAGTAGTCCAATCCACTATTTTTGGGGCGTTAATGTTTCAGAAGAAACATGGCCCGGGGTTCCAGAAGGAATTCCCATTATCAACCTTTGGTATATAAATAATTTCATTGGTCTTTGACTAATAATTTTTCTCTTATATTCTCCATTTATATTTTCAATTTTTAGCCACCTGAGTATTGCTATTATGTCAATTACCAGGTTAGAGCATAATTTAAGTCCCCAAAGTTGGGCATATTAGTTTAAGTCCCCCAATGTTGGGAAAATTAATTTATATCAATTCTATTTTCCTAAGGTATAAGTCTCCATAGTTAAGCCTCCGTTTTGTCACGATTGTTCAATGAATACTTCTTATGAAGATTCATTGACAATCCATCTTGCTTTAATTTCTCTTTTCCCATCTTCAATCGCCAATGCAGCTATTTATGAATGAGTGAGCATCAGTTCTCAGCTAGTAACTATTCCACCTAGTTAACATACTTGATCTTCAATCAAGTATGTCTTCAAGGGAAGGAGTGTAACAGAGTTACCGTCATCGAGGTCCCGTCAGGGCTTCAGAGATAGCGCTGTCGTCGTACCGTTGGTGAAACAACGGGAGTCACTGCCTTTTCTCGTGTTCTTGAGAAGCTGGGTTTGGCGTTGGATGGGCTTTTCAGGTCCCTGGAAACCAATCTACTCCGAACATGGCTCATTAAAAGCTATTAGTAGGAGTGGGTATCTCTCTGACGGGATGCTGTTTAACTCCTCTAACATTTTATCGAGGATTTAGGCCCCCATTGCACCTCTGGGGGTACCTAGATCCATGATAAAATTTAAATTTGTTAGAGAGACTCTATGGGACATCAATAGACGGTAGAAATGATGGACTCTTTCCTAGTCAGCCGAGAGATCTAAATTCCCTCCTGATTATCCTAGACAGGTTAAATTTGATAGGGAGACTCTTTGAGACGATTGAAATAATGAGATCTTTCCTAGTCAGCTGAGAGATATCTAGTTTACCCTGAGAAGTTTAGATTTGATAGGGAGACTAACTGGGTGGTCCGTAAATTATGAACAAACCTTTCCCACTCCAATACTATAGTGTGCGACCAACGACAGTCCTCGTTAATAAGTTATTTTATCCGTTTCCATTTGCACCTTCAAACGAATCCTTAATCATCCAAAACTACAGGTTTAAGATTTTAATAAGATTATGATGTCCTGTAACGAACCCTTTCGGGAACCAATATTATGCCGAACGATGATCCTATGATCCTTGTTGAGGTTATTGTATCTGGTTGTAGTTTTACTAAAAATAGAAGCAATATAACTTCCGTATTCAGTTACCTCACACCACATTGAGTACACATTTCGAACCTAACACACTGTAGGTATAGTTGCTCTATAGCTCAAACTGTGACACGGCCTTTCAATTCTCATTCGTGACGAAGTTCCGACCCGGGAAATGAAATTCGAACCATATTTTTTCACCTCCCCTCTGTTCCCCCTTCATTGCCGTCTTCGCCTCCCAACTCTATTTTTCCGAGCTCAAGGCAAACTACTTTTCTCTTCCAGAGTTTCCTACAACCATTTCCGTTTTTTTTTGCTACGCTCGTCGTGGATATTGAAAGAAGAAGATGGATGGAAGAAGAGGAAGAGGAGGCGTAGGGCCTCTCTCGTCATAACATCATAGTTGAGTACGAAATATTGCGCTGAGGGAAACCTTCTGTGAAACAAATTATTCCTCCAAGAGATAAGGTGGAATTTAAAGTATCTTTAATAATAAAAAATATAGTCTTGCAAATGACCGTACCATATTATTAATGTTGAATTTCAACATTTACGCGATTCTCTTTTGTAATTCTGTGTAGATATTGGAAAATTTGAAGAAAACATTAGATAAAAAGATGTTGAAAACAAATAACCCTATTCAACGTATGTTTTTCTTCAGTTTACTAAATTTCCACCTAGGGGCACCTCAGCAGCCTAGCCTCCAGGTATCCGACCTCTGGTTAGCTGTCTATTGAATGCTCAGGGGAACATGTATCTTTTGGTTTGTTGGGAATTTAGCACTAAATTTTATGTTAGCTGAGGTTAGTGTTAGAACCTACAAGAATTTATTTTACATTTGTGATTCCAGAAAGTATGTTTTTGACTTTCAAATTGCACGAAGAAAGATTTTTATTGTCATTTTGGAAGATGATTTAATTTTTTTCGATTCATCATTGTTATTTTATTTATTTATTTTTTGCTATGGTTAGGTGAAAATACCGCAAAAGCAATGTTTGGTATTCCAACAGAATAAAGGGTATCAGAAGGTGATATGAATAGTTCTGATGTTTTGATATAAGAATACTTTATTGGTCAATTGATTTCTCGGAGAATTTTCAGCATATTGCTTTCGAGTCTGCCAAATTAGCGAAAGAATTATTTTCACTTTCAAAAGATTAAGGAATTATTACTTCTTTTCACCACGATTAAAATATTTATTCGAAATTCACATTTTGGACTTAACTTAATTAAATTTAACTTTAGTTTGTAAGGAGCGGTCAGGGGAATTCATACCAATCCTGGAGGAACCATATACAACCGAATGTCGAAGCATATACCTAGCTTATGCGGATGATGTAGAGATTGTAGCTCTATCAATATCCTCACTTTCAGGAGCTTTTGAGGAATTTGAGTGTGTAACAAAAGACAGGGGTCCCCAAATAAATGAGCAGATAACAATTTATACGAAGATGTCAAGAAACTCCTCTGCTGATTACACCGAGTCACTCGGATTGGCGGGCAACCGGTTACCGATTTGACAGCAGTTGAAGTACCTTGAATCAATGGTGACCGAAAACAATGATATCCCAGCAGAAATAAAAGCAGGAATGGAAATAGGAACCGTTGCTACTGGTCACTTAGCAAAATACTCAGGTTTAGCGCTGTTCCTAGATAAGCAAAATTGAATTTATATAAGAAAATGATCCGACCTGTTGTAACATACAGTTCGGAATCATGGGTCCTCGCAAAAGAATGGGAATGCTACGGATTTGGGAACGCAAAATACTTGGGAAAATAATTGGCCCAATTTTCAATGTCGAAGAGCTATGCAGGAGGATACGTACAAAACGAGCAGCTGAACTGTACAATGAATCTAACATAATAACCTTCATCAAAGTGGAGATTGCACCTGACTGAGTTCTTTGTAGGCTTCTGTACGGAAGGCCGAAAAAGAGGCTGGATAATGAGATGGTTGGATGAGGTTGAAGCCGACCACAGGGTTCTTGGTGTTAGAAGATGGCGTGCTGCTGCTTTGGTCAGGAATGAGTGGAAGAGGATTGTTGAGGAGGCCCAGGTTCTCCAGAGGACCTTCACGCCGTTGGAAGAAGAAGAAGACTATAAATAACTGAATAACAGTGGTTGCGTGCGATGAACTTAGACTACCTACTGACTCCAATGAAAGACGTTGAGTGTAAATTTGCATTCTGAACTAATAAGACCCTTAATGAATGTTAACCCTATTCTCTAGACCAGGATCAGCTCTAGAAGCGTTCTTCTGAGTCAGGAAGAGCGAGTTCCGTCAAGATCATCTGCGTCAAGCTGCGCCTTGGACTTTAGCTCGGTTTTACGATAACGGGAGGACGGTTTGGCAGACGTCACAAATGTTTTTGGTGCATCTTCAAGTTGGTATTGCGACCATAAAAAATGAACATCTAAGTGATTTAGCGAGATGAAATGGCTCAAAATCACGTATGGCAATAGAATATCTTAGAAATTCGATGTTTCACAATTTACGCACTTTTGATTATAATGATAGGTAATAATCAGTTAGTGTGCTTCGGAAAATGCACAAATCCAAAAATGCACACAAAACCACAGAAGGTATCAATGATACATATAAGTAGGTGAATATATAACAGATCAACTAGTAATATAAATATTTAAAAAATGAATAGAAATTTTACTTTTTGCGTGTTGTTGTGCCCGTTTATGCGCATAGAAAAATTTGAATGTTCGTTCCTTTCTATACGAAATTTTATAAAATTTTATGCCACTATGGTGTGTGATAGTTAAAATCTATTTTCACCACCCAATTGTACTAAATAAAATAAAGGGGAGTTCCCATCTACATTTTTTATTATCTTCGAAAATAAAAGAAATAAAGGAGAAGGTGGAGGGAAGTTGGCACATTGAGCTGGGACGCCACATATATTACCCGAATACTAGTTCAAGGACAAAAATCACTGGAATACTTCCTTTTCAGATAGTTTTCAAATACATATCCACCGGTTTGGTGCCAAAACGAGAGTCTTTTCTGTTCAAATCGAGGTAAATTCATGTTGTTGCGATTTTGGTTCGGACCACTGAGCGGTGCAGTGGACACCGCTGAAGACGTGAAAAGGTGAGGTAAGGTGTGGTGAAGTGAGAAATCGAATAAAAATTCATGCTCAATTCAGCTTGGCCCGCACTTTTATAGTCCACGGCAGATGGAGGAAGAATGGCAAATCTTGATGATAGGAATAGGTTGTGAACACTTGTATTTATTAGGTTAAATCTATATGATAATATTTACAATATTGTAGGAGCACAGCAGCCAATACTTAGGCACGCCAATGCTCATTTTGGCATCCCTCATGCCTTGTACATACATACCATACATACATGTCTGGTAGATACATACTGCTTTGAACGTAGAGACTTCCATTGACTTTAGGTGACTACCCGTCCCTAGGAATGTACGATGATCCTGTTCCTAGACACACATCAGCTACTGAAAAGCCTGATAACTACCAATACCTCAGCCTGGATGTCTGTACTGCTATGTGCATGTTCGATCTTCTCTAAATGCACTACTGTTTTTGCCTCCCGCCAGCGTAACAGTACAGCATAACCTACCCCACCACCTATCTGTGAAAATATGAAAGTTCATCAAGAATTCACGCACTTCCAAAAGCAATATGGCTAGAAGAATGGACCTCCATGCCGAAGGCAAGACAAGACAAATTTTTTCTCTGGACCTCTCCTATTCTTCTATACTGCAACACTATTTAAAACTCAATCTGCTTTTTTATTACATCAATTCTGTGAATATCCATCACTAATCACGATGCAACAAAATAAATTACAGTTGTACAGCATCTTATATTCATTGAGGCTATTCTTTTCTTGGTGCTTCAAAGTTTATTGATGATGAATGGAGTGGACCCTCTCTAGAGTCGAGCTCAGAACTGGCAATGAGTATTATAGAAAAGAAGCAGCCTCTTCTTGCTACATACATATACACTAGAATCATCAATTCTGGTTCATTTACATGAAATATTATTATATTTACTTTACTTTTTTTTTGACAAGGGTACAAATTCATTAACAGAACAATCAAACAAAGATTACTAAAACTTAATCGCTCAACCATGGGAGAGCAGCTCCATCCTCCATTCCCAAGGACCTCAACCTTTTCCGTGTCCCACGTATTCGTTGGGGAACAGCTTTCAATATGGCCATTTGAATTCTTATCCTGGTCCACCCAATACTTGCGAGTAGGGCCGTCTCCGTTTCCCGGCAAGATTGTGAGCCATCCTTTTCAAAAACACGTTGAACTCGTCGAGTTTTTATATTTTCTCTCTCTGATTTAGTGTAATATGAAACGTATATATTATAAAAACAGTGATTTTAGCAACAAAAGCGTTACTAAACCATGATTTGCATACGAATTTCCTAATGGTGAGTAGTTCAATTTCTCTTTCATTCAAAATAATTTTGAAATACAGTTTCTTCCCTCTACCGGATTG
This sequence comes from Adelphocoris suturalis, assembly GCA_030762985.1. NCBI lineage: Eukaryota > Metazoa > Arthropoda > Insecta > Hemiptera > Miridae > Adelphocoris > Adelphocoris suturalis. Next base: position 161,555,019 of record CM061040.1, read on the forward strand.
AACCCTCATTTGAATAGAACGTGGGTCGGTGTTGTGAGCCTCCTCGCATACCTGGTGGCTATCAGGGGGTCGTGATTTATTCCGCATATCGATTAGGGAGATGGTTATCATGTTTCGAGGGGAGAGCGATTTATAAATATAGCAGCACATTATAATAATAGCCCTCCCGACACCGCCGAAGGCCTTACGAACCTGCGAGGGAAGGGGAAGGTCCGTGACGTCACGGTTCACTACTGACCCAATTCAGCGTTTCCCCTCGTCACTGGCGACTCCCCCATCACCCTCCTGTATGGCCGTCACTGGAAACTTCCCCGCTTCGTTACTGGCAGCTGACCATATCGTCATCACTGGCGGGCCACCAGTCCACTGGCAAGACCACTTTTCCTCACCAAGACACATAGGGGAAAAAGCTTTCAGAGCCCTACAGAGGAACACGAACTAAGTGCTGGTTATACTAAACATCAATAGAGAGTTTATGCTTTCCACGGTGTCCCGCGCGGCACCGTCCATGAACGTAAACCTAGGGACAACACCAATTTCATAAAACAGCCCATTTCATAAAACAAGTTACAAGTACAGGTACTTGTAATGCACGGTAAACTAGAACAAGTGTTTCACCAAAACAAAGAGTAAAAGTATAGAAAATTTACACTTGTTGAGTTTACAAGTGTAGCAGAAGATAAAAATGGCGTGTGGGAACTAACGAAATGAACAACGTCAAGCGGGATGCCGAAATTGAAGTTTTGTCAGCGAATCATAATGTAAAAACGGTAGGTACTAAGTACACGATAGGATGTTTATCGTACATCAAGTGTCATGATTAGAAGACAGACAAATTATAAACTGAAAAGTGGAAAAAGTGTGTATTTGATTTCAACTTATTCTGATGGCTGGCATAATGGAAATCATTAATCAATTCATCAAAACTTAATGCTGCTGGGTTAGCAATGTCATGTGTAACTTTGAAATTATCTTCACTTTGTTCTTCAATGATGGGAAGATCCTCAATACCCGATCAAAGAAAATTGCACAGGGTCACGCAGCATTTGAATCATTCAGGGGTTTGGAAGGCATCCTAAATCTCTTGTTAAACTCAAAAATACACAGGAAATGAACGTTTATTCGTGACCAAAAAAATCGTTGGCGTCTTCTACGCTGAATGCTTCTTTCTTGTCTGTATTCTTCAGCAGAAGATGATTCCCACATATTAAACACCGAAAAATGGTCAATCACGATGCTGGAAAATAACATGTTTACAGGTGAATGGACGTAGGTTAAAAATCAGCCATTTTTCACAACTGTAAAACAATTATTGTACAAAATGATGGTGAAACACTTGTAACTTGTCCAAATTCGCCTGTACACTTGTTATTTTTCACTGTGCATTACAAGTCTACACTTGTACCTTCATGAAACGCTTGCACACTTTTTTTCTACAACTCGTACATAAAATCGGCTGTAACTTGTCACTTTTTCATTTATGAAACAGGCCCCAGGAGGATGCTAACCTGAACGCTCAACTCTACAGTAAAGAGACCTATCTACGCGGAATCTTATCATAACCTGGCACATTCATCCCGCTCCCAATAAAGCAAATATAATAAAAATGAGAGCTAGCCAAATTATGCTCCTCTATCACAATTATGATATTAGGAGTTCCTAATAGTTCTTTTTTACTAGAAACTCTACTGTATTCATTTATAAAGTTACATTTTGTTAGGTTGGTCTATTAACTTCGGATTGAGAATTATATAAGTTACACTGAACCAAGATGATTGAGTATGAATCAACTATATATAATTGACCAGTGTCTTCACACAAAAACATGATTATTTATTAAGGAAGTGGAAATCGCAACACCCCAGCGAAGCAGTCGTAACCCTCCTTTACTTTATGTGCCGTTTGCTGCGACCAACTAGGTACCTAATGAATCGACCTCTTACCCGCCTAGCCACAGAATTGAATCTAGTCATTCAAATAAACCCTTCCGTGGATGTATTCCATCATTCTTTATCAAAATTCAAGAACTCTTTAATTAACATGCCTGAGTGTTTATGGTAAATCTAAGTACTATGTGGTGTGAAATTACCTATTTTATTTATAATATTACTAGCATATACTAGTATCCTTCGTTTATTGAATTGTTTGTACGTTGGACATTATTAATTTTGATTGTATTCTTTCCTTGATTATATTCTTATAATTTTTATTCAACTGGATGAATTTAATTTGATATTTTGTAATTGGGTTTGTCCCGTATAAATAATAATAAATAAATAAATTATGCATAAATTGGTTATAACTAGGTGAGTTATAACTTAGTACTTTCCACGGACTTGGAATTGATCGTAACAAATGCATTAGGTCACCGACAAACCCGACAACAATGTGGACATTTTCTACGAAACTTCTCTTCTGTAGCTTTGTTTGATGACTTGATTATTTTTAGGACGAAGAATTGTTTGTTTTAACATTATACTTCTCCAGTTTTTCAAAAATCGAAATAACGAAGGCGAAGTACCTATTTAGTTTGTTTTCTTCTTAGATTTCGATCTCTAGGTCCAACAATTCGATGATGACTAAAAGGGTTGATTCACGCTGGACGAGTATCCCGGCTTTGAAAGTTATTATCAGAATAAATCCACTAGGTTATCATTCTCGTATGAGGAGCCGGAGGCCGTGGGGGCAGCGACGTATGGAGCTTCGAGTTTGCGGTCCGCCGTCGTGTTTTCGGAACAAGGCTGACAACGCTTTACGGCCATGTATGGTCAGCTTCCTTAAAAAGCAAAACTTTCAAATATATCAATCGTGACAGTAATTTAAGAGAAAAGCCTGAAATTTTCAACAAACATGATTATTGGTTTTCAATTTCTAACTTTTCTGATTTCACTTATTTTGATTCTTATAAGCTAATTTTCAGAAGAGCAGAGATAAGCTTCAAATTAATATGGAAACTCAAAACTTTTTTCAATTTCAATGTTGGAGTATGTTTCCGAAATCCTTTATCAACTAAGTACAAATAGAGTGTGAGGTAGCTTGAAGTAAGTTTGGACTACAAATAATTTATCTTCAGCCCTTTGAGGCGCTGTAAAAATAATGAAATGCAATTGGTTTTTTGTATATGCCTTTAGTATGTGCGTTGGAAAAATAAAAATGACTGATGCGTATCAAGCGAGACACTAGTCAATTAAGCATTGCTACGAGACGAGCCGAAATAAGTAACAAAAAACAACATTGGTCAAACTTTGGCTCCCAGCCGACCTCACCCTATCCGCTCAAACTTAATTTTCTTTGCATATCCTGGGACGGTCATGTCCCTTGTGTCTCCTGGTGTCATATGTAACGGTAGATCAGTTTCGTATAAGCTTTGAAGAGGCGTCAAATCGCCTGTTTTTGGACTTTCTTTTTTTCTCGTTTTCTTTGCCCACCCATTTCTAGTAGTTCTTCTTATCCGACTTTGATGAAATTTTAAACATAACCTATATTTGACTAGACGAAGTGCCTTTTGGGGTATAGGAGCCGCAACGACCAAGTCCTGATCAGCTTAGTGAGCTAAATTCTCTCCTGTTGATCTTAGGAACTTAAAACTTGATAGCGAGACTTTCTGGGATATCAAGGTACGAATAAACTCCGGAGCTCTTTCCTGATCAGCTGAATGATACGATTGAATTAACGGAATCTATTCTGATCAGCTGAGTTAGCTATATGACCTCCTATTCAGCAAGGCATGTGACATTTGACGGAGAGCATCTCTAGGACATGAATTCGCTAGGGATGAAAAAAAAAAAAAAAAATTACGGGTTCTATCAAATCTCCATCGAATTCTCTCCTGTTCACCTTAGGAAATTTAAAGGAGAAACCATTTCCCTAGCAACGACTCGGTTGTAAGCGGAAATTATCCGAGAACCAACCATAACGCTTTTTTTTAACGCTTTTTGACATTTTATGTCTTTGCTATGGCACATAAACTAAAAGGAAAACATTTTAATTTCTCCCTTGATGGGAAAAACAAAAGATCATGGATATGTTTAGTACCTACTGCTTACCAGTTGGTACCTACTACTCAATTGTATACCAACCATGTAGTGCCTTCTTTTCACAAGATTATTCCATTATGGTTACAAAACAATATTAGTTTTTAACTTAGAGTAATAAATCAGCATTCCTTGACACTACAATGGCTTAGAGGTCATGAGATGTCGTGGTAAAATGAGAGCATTCCAAAAAGTGGCGAACGATTTTCCTACTATGAAAACTATGGGAGTTACTCTTCCCTAGTAACGCCTTGGTTGTACGTGAAAATCAATAGAAAATGTGCCGGTCGGGAAAAAAAGTGTCGGTCAGGAAAAAAAAGTGTCGCGAAAATTTCCTTGACCCCCAGCCAAAAGACATATCCATGTCAATGTGACAGGGAGCTACTCCCGGACAACAAAATTCGAATGAAACGACGGACTCCATGTTGAGCAGCCCGTACATTCCAACCTTATCCTCCTAGACCACCAAAGATGTGTGATATCCCCTCTGAAAAAGTTTTCCACGTCGGCGTGAAAGATGCCAAGCCACAAAATGCATAATATTATCCATCTTGGGCCGAGCCAATAGTTGGATTCTCTAACTCTTTTTGACTGCGTTTGGAAGTGAGACAATTCTTCAACGGTTTGGCATGTTTTCTCCAATTACTCAATAAACACCATTGATGTCCTTCAAATGTGGTAAGGGAATATCTCCTTCAAACGGACTTCCTTGATTTTCATTTCGATGAATGGACCAGAACCCAAGACCTCCGCATTGCCCACTATTACAGAGCTGAACAGCTTTTAACACGAGACCAGTACAAAGTATGTAACACTGTTCCATACCTTTCTAATCCCATTTTGTGAAACTACTTCCATTCCATTGTGAATGTCTTTCCCTTGAAATTATGTCATACAATGACATTTGCGTTGCGTATACTTCTTACAATTGCAGAGCTTATGTGGGCTGTAAAGCGCGCTGTACTAATCCGCAGTAACATTAAAGAGTTTACATTCCTATATAATTTATAAATGAATCATATTACTATTCAAAATTAGAATATATATTTAGTCACAGTGGGATGTGTGAATCCACCACAACACTTACCAGTACGGTTGTGTGATAGGCGAAAATTGGCCAAGCCGTTGAAGAACCGTCTCACTCCCCAGTCGAAAGCCGAAACAGTGAGAGAATCCGACTATTGGCTTGGCCTGAATTGCATGGTTACATCTTGTGGCTTGGTATATTTCGCACGCGGAGCGTCTTTTTTTGGGGGGATTCATAACCTACAAACATCAGTCATTATGGCGGAGGGGGGATACATGCTAAAGACAACTCAAATTAATGTTCCAGATTAGTTTTACTGGTCTTTGTCATGGATTCATAACCTACAAACATCAGTCATTATGTTACAACTTCAGCTTGTTGTAACATGAAAAGTCCAAGCAGAAAGGACTTGGTTTCAGAACTGACACTTGAGCGTCATTTTTGTCTCAGCTTATTCGTGTGTTACATTTTTCAGAGCCTAACCTTGTGCTGTAGCATATACTCAGCTGATCCGTGGGCTCAATTTCTGGATCAGGCGATTGAAGCGATCCAGGTTGACAGCATATCCAAGAGGGTATACGCTTACTTCAGGAAGGATGTACGATTGAGCTCTCTGCTGAGCACTAGAATAGATTTGGCCTTATGTCCCAAGTGTCTTGGTCCACGATGTAGATAATTCAGCAGGGTTCGGTCTGGAGGCATTCCATATCTATTTGCGATCATTTTGCAGTCCAATAACTGCCTTCTATGAGCTTGAAGGTAGTCCTATCAACAGCTGTTTTTGTCACACAGCCAGCATAGAGCGATCGATCGACATCTTCTGCTTTAAAACTCTGCGTGTTTGCTGAGTTCTCAACTGCTCTTCATCTGTCAGTTGTTGTAGCGACGCTCAAATAATATTTTAAATATTTTGAGCGAAACAGGGACGCAATATTCGCAAATTCCATAAATGTACAGACAAGAATAAGTTAATTAAGGAGGTTGTATTCCCAGAATTATCTCATCATGTCAAGATTATTCATCCCCAAATGAATCGATACTTACTATACATCGTGAGGCAAGATTCACTAGTAAGCAATTGTAAAGCAGTTAACATATATGCACTTTTGATAACTTCTACCCTAAGAGACTTCTTATAGTGTACTTACTGTCTAAATTCTCTTTCTTCTCCAACTTGCATTCTCCTTTTCTCGAATAAGGCAACCGGATGAAGTATTTCAAAGTCTCTCCCCCGTACGGTTCAACTCGGACGCATTGTCACCATAAATCTTTCGACTCGGTACAATCATTTTCATCTCGAAAGGAAAACTCACATCATAGGCGAACAGCTAGAAAGAGAGGGAAAAAACAGTTAAAGTAAAAAGAAAAAGGAGAAAAAACTCTCTCTCTTTGGGATAGACTCAATCAAAGTGTGGCGCCTATTGGTTAAAAGATGAACATAAAACTCGGCGCTTACGACAGGGAGCCAACGCTGTTCCTTAAACGGTTGTCCTTCGCTGGTTTAAGAGAGCGAAACCCCGCTCGTTTTAACTGCTTTCAATCGAGTTAAGTTGTGACATTTAACATTTCCACGTGCAGTTCGTCCGCGACCTTAGCTTCGGATTCCCACCCTCTCACCCTCGTGGTCCCTTTCACGAAGGGTACTGAGTCAACCTTTAGACTACGTGTGTGGTTAGTTATGAAGGATTTTTTTTGAAGAATGAAGAAAGTCATCCAAGGTTAGGCTTGACAAACGGAAGCTTGAGTGCAATATTACATTGGGGAAAGCAGAAAAGGGCTTGGATCTCGCAAAACGGTGTTAACTTGTTAGAAAGTGTGTTTGTGTTAGTCTTTCGAATAGATTTATCTTCCTTCATTATGGGGGAAAAGGAAGTTTCGGGAGGGGATGGAGGAGACAGAAGAACAGCATGGGTCTTTGGGTCACATTTGCGTGTTCATACTCGCCATATACGAGATATGAGATAATCCAGCAACAATACGCGAAATCCTTCAAAATTTCATCCAACTTGGTTATGAGAAATCGTCTTTTTAATAAGAAAACTTTATTGTGTAAATACACTATTAAGTGTTCCAATACATATGCAATATAAATACTATTCACACGAAACTTGTGGCATTATTCCCCTCCTTTGAAGGGCTAATGCTAGAAAAAAAGTGGTGGATAGTAATAACAAAGATTTGGCCAACTAAATACCTGGCCTAATGGCCTAATACGTAGAATGAGGATAACAACTATAAACTATAATATGACAAAATTAAAGATCTGACAATTTGTTTTTTGTCTTTTTGTGAGTAGATATTGAAGAATTTCAAAAGTGAAACAGCAACATTGGGTTATTATGTAGAGTCAGTCACTGTCAGTCTGTCAGTGAGTAGGTCACTGTGCCATTTGGCTTTTGGCTGTTGCGGCTCGGCCAGGATCGAATTCATCATCGAGTTGCGATTGAATAAAAAGCGGGTTGATGCGTTGTTGTATGTTGTGGAGATGATATCCACCACAAGTTGCATGCCGAGGTTGGCGAGTAATGAGGAGTTTCGTACGAATCAAGGAACACCAGTTATTATCCGTAGTATGCGATTTTGAAGCGTTTGAATTTTTTGGATTTCTGAATTGGATGCAGGGCTCCAGATTCCACAAGCATACTGCCAGACAGATCGGAAAAGAGAGAGATCGGAAAAGAGAGAGATTAAAGGAGACGCTTGATATGAAGCGGTAGAATTTCACTAGTTAGCAAGTATTTAAGCCTCTTCATTTTGCTTCTTATCATCCACTGCAGAGTGGAAATATGAGGTTACCAATGAAGCTTACTGTCTAGCATGACACCCAGGTAACAAACCGTATCTTCTCTCCTCACCTGTTCCCATCTAACATTAGGCGGGTACTGTGACATTGCGTTTATACGTGAAGCAAACAAGTATGGTTTTGGAGGCGTTGAGCTGGATTTTCCACTGGCTGGTCCATCTAGAGAGTCGATCAAAGTACTCCTGGACGATCGAATGGCCTTCTGTAGTTGTTTCTCATCTAACCAGGACAGCTTGGTCGTCAGCGAAGTGAGCTATGAGCACTTCAGGTCGTCTCGGAAAATCATGAGCGTGGAATACATATACAATATAGGACCCCATATACTCCCTTGCGGGACTCCTGCGAGAATGTTGTGTACTTTGGAGAGAGCTGAGAGGTGCTTAGCGGCGTAGGTCCTATTCCGCAGTTAAGAATAAACTATTCTGTATAAGGTGTCAGGTAGAATAGATTTCAGTTTTGCCAATAGGCCTTGGTGCCATACTTTGTCAAAGGCTTTCTCTGTGTCCAGGAATAACCCGAGACAATCGCTATTGGCTTCAAATGTCGTTAGTTGCTCGTCGACCACTATGTGTAATTGTTGGGGGCTGGAATGCTCTGAACGGAATCCGAACTGTTCGTCCGGGAGAGAGGGTTCCAGATAGCGCAACAGCTCGGGGAGTAATAGTCTTTCAAATATTTTGGCCAACAGTGAGAGGAGGCTGATTGGCCTGTAATTTTTAATTTCGCTTGAGCATTTGCCTTTCTTTTTCCTGGCCTTTCAAGAAAGTCATGTGATGACGATGAAATATACCAGAAATGGCCCTGTGGTTAACAATCACAGTCCTTGATCATTTTAATGATATATATATATATATATATATATATATATTTATATATATATATATATATATATATATATATATAAATTATATATATATATATATGAATTATATTCCGGGTGATGTGGTTACTGAGCAGTATTCATGGAGGAATCAGCATTCTCGCATAAGAAATCGAGTCGTTTTCTGTACGTTTTCGACAATTTTAGAGACATTTTACAGATCAAGCAGCTGAAAATGCTTTGTACTGCGTTACCCTAAATATTGCTATTAGATCAACAGCTCACAGGGATGTTGCACTATATTGTTATTGTAATATTAATTGTAAATACAATTATTGTAAAGTAATATATTGTTTAAAGTTATATTAAGAAAGCCAAGTATACATTTTAATGGTAAGCCCCATGATTTGGATGTGATTACTGCACAACAGATGTTAATTAAAACGCAATACTCGTACTATTATACCATGGTTGTCCGACCATGTCAACTGATAAACAGAACATGAACACCGTTATGGGACGGGTTTTAGAGAAGAGGGTTCTTCGATTTTTCGATGGGTTCTAAGATTGGGTTAGAGAAAACGTGAAAGTACTCACACAGCTTTGATAAATTACTTTAATGCATAACGAGAGACCAGTTAGATTTTGGAAATTTCTATGTCTTTACTATCGCCCCCTCGGTGGGAAGTTATATCTGGAAATTGCGAATGTTTGAAAATTATGTTTCGGCTTCTGGTTTTTTTGGGGGGAGGGGGGGGGGGGCTTGTTATAATCCTTCTAGGTAATGTAAGGTATGAAGATATGTTATAATTAATGTAACTAGATTATTTATAAAGTTTCATTTTTTAAAAAATGTATATAAATATATATAAATAAAGCCTAAGACAGCTCGCCAATAAAGCAGCAACACCAGTGAGGTTGATGATAGATGTTGCGCAAAACATGGAAATGACCCCTGGTTTTGCAGATTTATAGGCGAGCTGATTTCATTCTAATCTTTTTCAAATCAAAACTTAAACTCAACACTGTAAATTAAGATTCCAAGCAAAAACGAGAAGTAACTGGAAACCATGAATGTTTATTCTTAAAATTTTGTTTATTGAAGGAAGAGAGAGAGAGAGAGAAGAGAGAGAGAGAGAGTAAAATAGTAATATGGAAATTTCAAAATGACTCGTATAAAACTGGCTCAGATTGCTATAATGGATAATAGGTACGAGCGGAAAGCCCATATTTGAATGAAAATTATAATTATTTAATAATATAACTCATTTCCACTAATTATTATATTAAAATATTACTTATTTATCCTAATTATTATATTCTCTACAGAGCAACCCATAAGTTCGGTAAGTACTAAATTAGAATGACCACTTCAGTGGTATTTAATTTGAACTTCAGGGATGTCCAATTGAAAATCATAGCGGAAAAAATGGTGGCACAATCGTCAGGAAATGCCAAGGTTGTGAAGGCTTGCACCGGTAGGTAACGTACCTACCTACATCATACTTTTATGATCCATAATTTAATACGAGAAATCCACAAGAGAAAATGAAGAGTAAGAGGACCTTGAATGGCGAAGAATAAACGACCCACAGCGGTTTTTCCTGGTTTCGCCGCGAAAAACGCTTTAAAAGATTTTAATTTTTTTCGTGTTTTACAACCGACAGTGATGTCACCTGTGCGTTTCCCTCAGCGGTCGTCGCTGAACAAGTACGGCGCTTTATGTGCTGTCAACTGTTGTTGCGAGCAGTTATGATTTTATGGTTTTAATAAAACTTTCATTCCTTTTAATTAAATGTTATTTCTTGGAAGAGGTAATTGAAAAGAGAAAGATGAGTGCAATCCTTTATTGTCAGCACCACTTGGCAACCAGATCGGTACAAAGTTGTTAATGTCATAGAAGTTGATTGAATATATTGTAAAAAGTTTAACGAATTCATATCCCGAGGTTTATCTTTTTAATATTATAAGTTTGAATTAATTGGCTGATCAATCTTTATGACATTTTCATGCCTTTACTTGGGCTAACAACCGCAAACAGCGTCACTTTTAGGAGCGACACTTTTTAGGGGGGGAATACTGTCTGAAGATTCATGCATACTAAATCATTGCTAAGGAACTGTACCACTGCCATCTTTTATCATACAAAAATCGTTCACCAGACGTTGGAAAGTTCTTGATTTATATGCAACATCACCATATCTAATGCTGCCAATTTCCCCCTTCCCACTCATACATTTCTGAGGAGCACTGGTTTCGTGTGATGTTAAAACTTTGTTGATATTTGTTCGGGTTAATTGACAATTAGCCAATTAGGCATGAAAATGTCTCAACAAGCTGCGAACTAGTACGCAAGTATTCTCTCTCCCTCTCTCTCTCTCTCTCTCTCTCTCTCTCTCTCTCTCTCTCTCTCTCTCTCTCTCTCTCTCTCTCTCTCTCTCTCACTCTCTCTCTCTCTCTCTCTCTCTCTCTCTCTCTCTCTCTCTCGCACTTCGTTTCGGTATTAGGAATTTCAAATGTTCACTTAAACACGCACATAGCCCAGTGTGGGTTTAATCCTCGTTTGCCCAAATCCTAGTGTTTATTAAACGATACAATTAAATTACAATATTGAAAGGCAGGGATATTAATAATTAGGAAGGTATAATGAAACTAATATTGAATATTTATAGGTATGAAATAAAATTAATTGGTGAGAGAGTTATCTCAGCAGCTTAAAGTATTGTAACCCAGCAGTTTCTAACTTCAATTATTAGCCTGAGCCATCAACTGTCCATTTTCAATGTCGGCTTCGTAGGTTGTACGTTAAAACCAGCTCAAAATGTCTAACCTTTTTGAATGGATGTTCTCCTAAGCCCAAAGAGATGTCTGACAGATGTCTGAAAATCGTGAAATATACAAACTTTCTTTTCCTTTCAAGAAGTGGTAAAGACACTTTAACGTTTTTACGTTGTTGATAATGTAGTGTTTCCCAAACACTTTGACCTCACTCCCACTCCTCGCACCGAACTCCAACCCATCCACCACCAACCATCGTACCACAACCAAAAGAGCTTTCCAAATTATTATTATTACTACTGTGCTATAATACATTGAAATACCAACTTTTTAGTTAAGGTTTTAGTTTTTAGTTTATAACGAGTCTTTAGTTGGACTCAGTTAGTCTTTATTCTGCAATGGTTCCGAATAAGTATTGTACGTTTCTCTTTCATCAGAACTCCCAGTAACTGTATGTTATGTGAATTTAAACACTGAAAATCAATTACTCAGCTGAGCAACTTGCGTTGAATAACAGATAAAAATGAAATTAGAAACAATGAACTAAAAGAAAAGAAAGTGTTCAAAGATATTTTGTTACTAGGCATTTCCACAATACTATACATCATACATACACTATTTGAAATTAGTCATATTTATACTTTTACAAAAAACTGAGCCGATCAAAATAATTGAAAGGTACGTTCAAGAGGGTCACTGCGATGAATGAAGATGTTTCTTTGATTTAACAAATTTGAAATTTTTTGGAAGGATTTTCGATATTTTTAATCTCAATGCCGTTTCAACATTTTTCATCTTAAGTCAATCGTTAATCTTGAGTTATCCTACCAGATTAAATAAAAATATTTTGACCTTTATTGAAAATAAAACCAACCTACGATTCGGTCGGTCGGGGAATAGCGATTTTCTTCTGTACACCTATTCTTCATGCAGCGTTTCCTGTTAGAAATACGAAAGACAGAAATAAATATTAAATATTTACAACTGGCCGCAGGGGCTTGACCCTGCGTGGGACTCCGTCTCCACGCTCCTAAATCATCTCTCAGCAACGTCCAAGAAAACCCCAGACCGCGGCCCCCATGTTTTGTATAGTCCGTTTTTTCCTCCTGTGAATCCGTCAGCGTATTTACCTTAAGGCTTGCCTCGACAATAAAAATCAATCTTGCTACGAGTAGAAATGGAAGAAGAAATAAATTGTACAGCATGTAGAAGGTAGCTTCTGTTTGCGCAAGGCAGTACATAATGTGTTGATCTGTGGAGGGGTTCCAGCAATAATTGAATTATTATTTGATGAATCAGAATGAGTTCCCTGCGGAAATTAAATCATTCCACCAGTTAACTGATAGATGTAAAAAATTAACCTAGGAAATGTAGGGGGAAAAATTGATTTTTTCATGGAAATGTATAAAGGATTTGAGGGCTCAGTCAAAAATCTGTACTATCAGAACGAATGCAAAACAGCTTAATTGTTTGGGGACCTTCACTCTTGTGGTTACCCACCTAGATTCGTTGCTAGGCTACTTTCTAACGTGTTCCGCTTACAAAAGAACCGTTCGGAGGGAAATGTAACTTCGTCTATTTTCATCTGAAGGAAGACTCACCACTCTTTGGGAAGACCTTATTTATATTCAAATCTAAAGCTGCCTAAACTACACCGAAATTGAAACCAGCTGAGCTACACGCAAAGTTATTAATTCATTATAAACATTCTTCGGGGTATATTTTTATAATTGAGGTTTAAGCCGCATCTCAACCAGTAGGGTCATTAGTGGAATTGAACTAGGTGTCCAAAGGGACACTGGAAGCGGCACAATTCTAAGAGGAGCCATGTTGCCATCCTAGACTACAAAAGGAGCGCCATCACGGACTCCACTGGCAACTCGGAGGGGGGAAAAATGAGGGGTAAAGTGATGACCACTGTTTAGCCCACAATATATATATATATATATATATATATATATATATATATATATATATATATATATATATATATATATATATATATATATATATATATATATATATAATAAAATAATACAACGAAGACTAGTTGAAAATAGGGAAATAACTATATACATGCTATTATATACAATCAGCAAAGTGAAATAAAACTACTACTAGATGTATATAAATATATCACAGACCAGATATCACAGTTCGTAGTAGAGCTCAGTGGCTCTCAGGTACAACAACAGGGATCGGACCTTGTCTGGTCTTTGAGGTCTAATAACGTGATTTGGTTGTAACCAAGCTAACTACATGTTTCACTAACCGAGAGAAAAATGAAGACGAATATGGTAACCGGGGATATTGTTATACTCGAAGGTTGCATATATAAATATTAATCGCAATAATATATTTCAATACAATAAGTAGTTAAATAATGCTTTCATATATTCGTTACATGGCTATTGAGTTTTGCGTATATGAATGAAAATGAAACTATCCTATCTATCCGCTTCGTAGAATACAAAACAATAAATAATTATGTCCCCACACTTCCCCACACTTTTTGCACTTTTACTCACAAAGCATTTCTTATCTGATAATGATTCAATAAGGCCAAAAACTTAGGGCTTGGCTTACTATTTGAGCTTGTATATGAAATCATAAAATTAAGTCCTCCAACCTAGGTGGGTGCGTTTTATCACCGAACAAATTCCACGACCTTGATTCCGGATATGTTTCCTGAGAAAACCTACATGATTTAAAAACTTAATGCGCCAAATTAATGCATTTTCAGCTCCCGACCATGGTTTTTTTGTTCCTTTTTTACTAACTAAAAAGCAGGCATCATGTAATTTTACTGTGTTTGTGCGTTTCTAAGTGAAGAAGCTTCAGGATAGACCGGTTTGGATTGGTTACTTTCGTGCGTTTTCATGTGGAAAAAAAAAGAAAAAAAACAGCTCCAGGATGATGACGTCAATTTTGATGAGCGTTCGAATGTAAGAGTACAGGCTTGTTTTGCTGCTCTTCATGGGACGTAGGTAATGGTCGGTGGTGTCCTTGTTTGTTGAGGTTCCAGTTTGAGCGTGTGGGAGTAATGCAAAGACACCTCTGGTCTCATTCCACTTCAAAATATTACTGCCATAATGACAGTTTTGTGGAAAATACTCGTAGCAGAAGTAATCATGATTCCCAAGCCAGGCAAACTGGCAAATGAGTTAAAGTCCTACAGGCCTATTTTACTCCTACCTTTGCTTTCAAAACTATTCGAAAAACTCCTTCATACGAGACTACTGGTAGTTGTACAGGAACGAAAACTTATTCCAAAGTACCGATTTGGCTTCAGAAAACAGCATTCCACCATAGACCAAGTCCACAGAATTACAAGTCTCATTGAAAAAGCATTCGAAGAGAAAAAAGTGTGCTCTGCAGCCTTTCTGGATGTGTCACAGACGTTTGATAAAGTGTGGCATGAAGGGCGTATTCACAAACTTCGCAAAATTCTACCAGCACGCTATGCAGCAATTCAGGAGTCTTATCTGACCGACCGATACTTCCGAATCAAACAAGACGACGCTTTCTCGAAGCCTTTGAAGATTCATGCTGGAGTGCCACAAGGCAGTATACTAGGCCCACTACTGTACCTGCTTTACGCTCGCGATCTACCAGAAACTGTTGAAAATACAACTGCCACGTTTGCAGATGACACCGCAATTTTGGCGACAGGAGAAACCAACATCGAATCAGTTACAAAATTAAACCACTCCATCCTCCGCATCCGTGAATGGACAAAAAGATGGAGAATTAGATTGAATGAAGCGAAGTCTGTACATGTTGATTTCACAAATAAAAGAATCAACTACGTGCCAGCCTTCCTTGACAACAAGGCGATTCCTTATGCCAATGAAGCTAAATATCTTGGGATGACACTCGATGCCAAACTGAGGTGGAAATCACATGTTAAAAAGAAAAAGTCTGAACTAGTAATCAAATTCAGGAAAATGGGAAGACCCTCAAACTGTCTATCCACAATAAGCTAATATTGTACAACCAAGTCCTCAAACCTGTCTGGACATATGGTGCGCAACTGTGGGGGTGCACTACACACAAAGTAACCGCAACATTATTCAGAGCTTTCAGAATAATGTTCTGCGTACCTGCGTTGATGCATATAGATACTTCAGAAACGACAGATTACACTATGAGTTGAAAGTTGAATCTGTCAATGAGGTTATCCGCAAACAAGCCGTCAATCACCTTTTGAGGCTCAGAGATCATGTTAACGAGGATATCGTTCAGCTCCTTGACACCGAAGATCTACTTAGAAGACTTAAAAGAACCAAAACGCATGAACTAAGTGAAATAAAATGAACGTCAAGACTCGTGACTCAATAATCAGAACAATAAGTCTAAAGTGAAGTATAATAGATCTTAAGAAAATGTATAATAATTTATCACATGAATATTGTTTATAAGTTGTTATTACTTGGCGCAATAAAACTTGTCAAAAAAACAAATAATAATAATAATAATGACAGTGTACCTCCTAAATCCATCATGGATTGATACGATATTGAACCTGAACTAGTTCCTTCAGGGACTGACAAGCCGGCAATATACTCACGAACGCTTAGTGAGGACTTCTACTTCATAAATTATAGAAAGGGTACTCATGTCCTTCTCCCTGACCACTGGACCCCCCACCCCCTCATCCACCCTTTACCTTCCCAACGAACGCGTATCTTTAACTACAACCATGTCTTACTCATCTTTTATGCTTCGGCTCCTTTTAAAGAAAATTCTCGCCGATTTCCCAGTTCCTAATACATTTCCACGGTTAGTGAGCAGCAATGAGTAAACATGCTAATAGTGACTGCGCTTTCTTGGCAGGATTGTGTAATGGAAACGCGATGATCAGAAAACACGCAGTTTTTCGTCTAATAATTGTGCATTCGCGCTCCTAGCTGTCGGCCTAGTAACTAAGTAGACTAAACTTACATTCTAATGAGCACGAGAGTGATGATAAGGCACACCGGCCACATTTTAATATCAGGATGGTCGAATGATGTGTGAATAATTATTGCAAGGTTAGGTGGTTGAAGGAATAGAAAAAAAATCAACGTATGTATGAACTCGCTCTATTGGATAATTATTCACTAGGTGAACATCAGAAAGTGATCTGTGCGGCACTTTAGAACTTTTACGACTTAACTGGAAAACTATGGATGTTGAAAATTGCTTAGTGGCGTTATGATCGTAGAGACCTATCCAAATAACTACGGAACTTATTTATTTACTATACGATTTAGATAGAATTGAACACCAAAATTCAGAAGTATGGAAAGATTTGAAAACACTATCACAGCAAATTTGTGTAGGATTACAGTAAAGAGATACGACGCATACATATTTTGTAATCAATAATATAGCTGGCTCAACTGGTTATTTGAACAAAATTCAATTAATTTTTCCACTTCCACTCATATGGAGCAAACTATATTTCAGTTGGGTAAGCACATTCTGTTTCAGGGTTTTTGTGTTATGAATTAAATGTGTTCGCAAAAGACCGCTATTTCGTTGAAATTCCGTTCTATTCTTAAATCTCGATTAATATAATAATAATTGTACTGCTCAGTATTTGGTTAGGAAAGGTATGCGCATCTAAGAAGAGGGATTTCTTGTGATTTTTTGGGTTTATTGACGTAATTTGATGTGGACTATAATTTTATTGTCTATCAGAACCCTACATGACACGAGTCATAGGTTTAAAAAAGAGTCTTAGCCATAAGATTATCTACTAAAACAAGCCTGTCGACTGAAAAGAGATATCGATCCGCCAGAGCTGTGGCAATCATTATGAACGAGCGTCTAGGTCGGAAAATATAGTACTCAGCAGTACCACGATAGTCAAGATGCCTAAAGTTAACCGAAATTTCCAGAAAATGTAAAATAATAGGAAAAACGGCACCAAGAAAGCTTCCCAGAACATTTCGTGTGAAGAGGAAAGCTTGTTAATCTGAATTCTTCTGCATATAAATTAGACAAAAAATGGAAATTTTATATAGTTTTTAGTGTGCCCTAATGACTGCGTTATTACTCTTGAAAATATCCTTTTTAGGAGACATTGATCTGAACGATAGTTTTGTTGGACATCAGTCCCGTTTCAACAGTGTACTAGGTTTCGCAGCACTATACTAAACTATGAATCATCGATCGCTGGAAAGGTACTCGAGAACTTTTCGTCCAGAACGAAGGAAATGAGAAAATTCCGATACTCTTGAATAGCTCTTCTGGAAGGAAGAGACATGATAATCTTTGTTTGGCCAAGGCGTTCGGACCTACTAAAAAAGCAATTTCGGCAGGTCGTGCAGTTGAGTCTACCCGGGCCAACAAGCAGGGGCAGCCCAAATCTTGACCTACCCTAATACCAGGACCCGAGGTCAACGCTCTCTCACGCCAACCATCCTGCCAGAGCCAGCCGGTCAAATCTCTCTGAGATGAAGCGTTAAACTAGGTTCAAGTCCATTCTGGTAAGGGTCCATTGTGGATTTTTACCATGGAAAACAATCGATTTAGATAATTAGTATGTCTAGTCGGAAGAGTATCCAACCTATAGCAGTTCGTCAACTAGAATACAACCCATGGATCATAGGCAAGTACAAGCAACAAATGAAACAACACCAAAGAACAGGGTAGTTCCATAATGATTACCTACTGATTACCTTCTATCATAATGATTACCTTCTGTAGTATGTCGGGTGATGCGCAGGTTGGGTTACCAAGAGCATTACTGCCGAGTTTTATAGTATCCCAGCACTGGTGACTCTTTTCTCTGCGATTGTCCGACCTTACCTGGAGCTCGAACCCAAATTTACAAGAACCAGCTCAAGAGAGTTCAGAGAAGATTTTTAGGAATGTTGGCTCGAAGATGCAAATCCCTCATGATGAATTCGACTCACAAATAGTAGCAGTTTGTTGTGGTCTTTACAGTCTTAATGTGAGTCGCTCCCTAACTGACGGTATGTTTCTGTAGAATATTTTCAATGGCCGGATAGACTGCCCTGAGGTCATTCGTTAAATTGGATTGCACATTCCACCTTTCCAGTCACGTTGCCCTCCACTTTTTCACCCCGAGTCCTCAGCAACAAACTATTTGGACAAACATCAACCCAATAGGATCTGAAGACAGGCCAACGTTCTTCTTTACATAAACCAAGCACTAGACTTCTTCCATAGAAAGCCATTACGATTCATCCGCACTGATATCCTCCTCTCTCTTCAGCCTCACACATGAGTTCAAAAAATGGTAATTTAATCTGAATTCAATATCCGAAAGACATTCAAATTCAAAATTTATACTATTTTTATTTTTTCCCAATATAACAACTCTCAATGTCGAATACTTGCTATATTATTGAATAATCTATGTAATTGAGAATAGCCCGTTCTGTAAATAAATAAGAAAATAAATAAATACAGCTTTGTGAATGTACCTTATCTGATATAAATTCCGTTCTAGGGTACCGATCTGCTATAAAATTTATAGTTTCAGTTGAATGTCTCGCCATGTGCAGTAATCATTTTCAACTAAGGTAAGTACAGAAGGAAATACGTACATAGAAACTTCATAAGTGATTTTCAGAGACTTACCAGTGGTGGTTATAAAATGACAAGTAATTTTTCTGTAGTAAAGTAGCATTGATTTCTAGCATTGTTAAAGTTGTATTGATCTACCCAATGCATCTAGACACGTTACTGGTGGGAATGTATGACATCATATTTTAGGCTCTCCAGTATGATACACACTTAAATACTGTGAATGTTTACGGAAACCAACTTCGGCAATTGTATGATCACAGGTCCATTCGAAACGTTGCAAATCCTTTCAATAAAAATTTTTTAAACCTAAACGGTTTAGTTTTATACTACTATTAATTGGGCAATAAGGATTTCATAGATCGGTCACATCAGAGTCATGAAGAACCCACATGAATATATTTTCGCTGATGTATCAAAAGAAAAAGATAAGATGTACGATATTTGTACACGAGGCCAGTATTGAACATATTATCACCTCAAGTGCGATGAGTAGTTCTTACAAGGGTCTCTTCCCCAAACAGCCTCTATGGCCAAACTTGAGTCACATGAGTCTTCCGTTTGTTGTGAGCAATCGGTAGGTACCTACCAATCAATCTCCATAGCCCGTGTCAACCTGATAACGTGTTTCTATATGGAGCAGTAACTCTTATGTTCGATCTCCGAATCGATTATATATTTTTTAAATTTCAACTACAGATTCTGATTTATTCGTTTAGCTAATCAATATTCCAATAACAGGACTGATTTTGGACGCCTTTGTATCTATTGAATTTCGAGAATGCAGACCACCAAATTATACACATCATAAAGTGAAAGTTCGGTGATTCTACCACCAGGAGCAATCATGCCATGGCACTCAGGTGTGGAAATGAGATTTTCAGTTGTTCTGAGCTTGTATTTTGATAGTTTTCGTAATGGTATTTTCTGCGACTGGGAAATGGGATCCAGGACGTGTTAGGCAAACATAATACCTACTCAAAACGTCTTCCAAGTCGCACAGAGCTTACTCGTATCCTTAAAATGAATGCATAAATTGTTGAAATGTTTTCAACAAGTGGGTTCCTTGGGTTGAGGAAATCGTAAATCAAAATGCAGCGTAAAACGTCAATGTTAGGCAATTAGAAATTGAAAATGATGATGATAAATGTTACGTTTGTGCATGCGCAAAAGCTACCATTGGGCCGGGTGTGATAATTCCCTGAACATTTCATCAAAATCGGATGGAAACTGCAGAATTTAAGCTTGTTAGAAGGATTTCACATTCACGCATGCTCAGCTGCTACTAATGATACATTGGTGTTGACATTGATATAGGTATGGAGTAATTAAATCGTCCTTTCCCAACCTCAAATTAGAGTGAGATCGGATGACTAGGCACTAGGGCATGGGAAGATTATGCCATTGGAATTTGGTTTGCACATGATTGACTTGGAAACGATGAAACTGATAGGGGACTACCTACAGCACAACTGACACGTTCCCTGAAAATTTCGTCAGGTTCTGATGAAAACTGTAGAAATTCGGCTTTTCAGGATTCCACGTTCTCGCGTGCGCAGCAGGTACCTGCGAATGATATAATCGTGTTGAATTTTATGTAGGATGATTGAATCGTATTCTCCCAACCATTGTTGGGGGATGTTCATAATGGTCCATAACGTTAAATGCGAGTGAAAATTGGGATTTAGGAGATAAAAAATTGGCTGTCTCCCAGAAGTGAAAACAATGCCTCCGCTACCTATAGGTACATTCGGAAGTAAAGTAATTTTATTAAAAAGTGTTATTTAAGCATCTCTATCAGTCTTACAAAGTTATTAGTTAGTCAACTCGTAGTTAGTCAACCTTTGTATATAGACCTTGAGATAAATTTTAATATACTCGTAAAAACACAAACAAAGGTTAACTAGAATATTAGAATAGCACAATTGTTAGCAGAGAGTAAATGAGATCTTCTGGTGCATATTATTAAGCATCTCAACACTGTCCAAGGCAAATTTGTAGTATTTAATTGCATGTATCATAAAAATGCATCCCACTAGCCGCTCAATGATCAAAATTATATATAAGTTAGGTAAATTTAGATAAAATTAGACAGGTAATTTAGATAGACAGGTAAGTAGGTAGGTGGTTTTTGATTGGTCGGTTGTTTGCTAGGTACAGTCCGTCATGTTGCACAGCACATAGAACACAGAGGAATCAAGCATCTATTTCGGAGAGTAATAGGCAAATTTCGATTTGATCACCCCATTCGAGATTCATCACAATTGTATCATAACTAGCTATTCACTTAAATCAAGCCTCTTTCAGGTAAGAATCTCAAACAAGTGGTGATTTGCCCGAATCGACTGGGTACTGTGACAATCTAGTGATTGTAGTGATTAACTTTCTTATTGTCTATACTATATTTTGGTATATTTAAATATTAATTAATGATAAAGATTGATAAGTAAGACAGAGAAATTAGTCACTGGAATTATCTTAATACTTATTTCTTTTATGGTGCTCCAATAGAAAGGTATTAAAAGGAGGAGATCTGAAAGCTGTGGTCATGGTATATTCATTGAATGTAATCCAATAGGAGTAAATGATATACCGCACTGGGTGTATGTATGTGAGGATAGCAATTAGGTTAGGTATCCGTATAAATCAATATGATGTGAATGATAATGAAATGCTATACGCACAAAAGAGAGTGAGAGAGAGCTCTGACCTTGAGACGTGGTGAATCTCGAATGAGGTGCACAGCGGAGGGACGGGGGATGATCCTGCAGCTGTTCAATAGAACGTTTTTCGTAATGGTTCGTTAGAACTGCTACAGTACATGAGATCTGATGGTAAGATTATTTGTATTATTTTCTTTTTTGTATAGTAAATTATATATTCTAAAGATGCTTTAATTCAAAATAAAGGCTCTGTAGGAGTGCTATAAAATAATGGCTAAATATTGGCCATTTCCAAAATAAGAGTTTTTATGGAGCCATAAGACCAACCAACGATACTTTAATGTAACTTTATCCATTCTATCAGGTGTGTGCCTCGACAGGTCTTCTGGAAAGTAAACTATGACTGTAAGACTACTTTGCGATTAGTTATAGGGATTGGATGAGCAATATACAATCACTTTGATTGTAGCTTCTACGGCGTTGATATACTAAGAAAGCATTTTCGTGAGGTCTTGCGTTCTTAGTCTACCCGGGCCAACGAGCAGGGGCAGCCGAAATCTTGACCTATCCCAAAACCATAACCTAGGTCAAGATCCCCAACCAGCAGTCAACAGCTCTCCCAACGTTAGGGTTCCTGGGGATAAGGTTGGAATAACCACAGAGATGTTGGCTCACATTCTTCTGCTCGGGTATCTTTTGAATTGTGTGGCATCAAGTACCTACGGTTTTCTGATCCATAAGGCAATCATTAAATGAATTATTAGGTAAGGATGTAATCAAGTGATGCAGTCGATACATTGCTAGTATCTTACTGTGAGTATATGGCCTTCTTGTCAGCTGGTTGGGTTCATAATTGAACACGTGCGGGTTAGGATGATTTTTACGGGTTTGTTGGCTGTTCTGCATACAAGTTAGTATCTGACAACAGTGCCTCCAGTAAGGAGCAGTGGAGACAGCCACCCGGGCTGCGAAAGACCGAAACGAGCGCAGCCAACGGCGGAAACGGCAACACCCAAACCAGGACTCCGCCCAAGCCTTCTGTGTTCCCTTGCAGTCCTGCCTCCATGCACCTCAAATTGACATAAAATATCTTCTGGGGGAGATTCTTGTCATTCTTGTCCATAGGAAAATTTTGAAGGAGCTCCCTCTTTCCTCAGCCCTGAACAACAAAATAGACCAAGCACCATGCCTTGTATTCTCTTTGACAGAATCATGGTGCACTGCCCTGACGAAGGTCATATGCCTGACTGAATTAGGAGATGTGTTTGCAGCAAGATCCACCAGGTATGAGTTGGCTCTTGGTCTTCTAACAGTTTCAAACTCCCCGATCAGCAACAGGGGGTCTTGACACAGTCATCAAGGACCTTCATAGCCTAGGGCTATTATAAATTACAAAACAATTCTTACTGAAGAACTAATTTATTGTAATCTTTGATGTAACCAAATTTTACCTGGATCCTTTCAAGGAAGCGGGAATCGCTTGGCAAAACCTTCTACGGAAATCCGATGGGAAAACCCCCATTCTATCCAGGCAGGATCACTGAACTCGATAATCTGAAACAAAGAATGATAAAATTGTTTTAAATGAGTTGGATAACTCAAATATTATCAATTTAGTTGACCCCAATGATTATAGACATTTACCTCTTTTTTGCAGTAGGTAACAATCCTTGTATATAAAACTCAAAGTTTGTTTCTATCTATCTATATGTATATTTCTATGTATGTTCCCAGTAGACGGCTAAACGGCTGGACCGATTCTGACGAGAGCGGTCGTAAAATGATCGGCGAGTTCCGGCGCACATCATAGGCTACCTACGTCTGAACTTCCAAAACATCCTTCTACTCCATAAACGGCGCTACTCTTCGCAACCGATTCGTTTGGTTCCCGTTTCCCGAACTTTTGTTATTACAGGTTGCTAACATGGCAGTTAGTTAGCAGCGGAAATTCGTGGCAAGTGGAGAAACCTTGACGGGTTGCTATACGGGTGAAGCTTGAGTTGCATTATTGATAGGTGATGGACAAGAATTTCATATTTCGTGCGAAGCGTGGGACGGAAAACCGATTTGTTTGGCACCCGAAATTTTATTATGATTGCCAACCTGCAGTTCGGAGATGCACCTCCCCAGACTTGGCTACCGTACTCCCAAATGGGCCTTATTAATGTTAGGTACATCAATCGCTTGGTAGGTATTCAGTGATAGTGGGTGATCTATTCCCCATGAGTGGCGTGAGTATCCCCAAGCGGTGTCGGCATCTTTGGAGGATTGCTGTGATGTGTGCATTGAAGGTGAGCAGTTCATCCAAGGTAATGGACTTCGGTACTGGATGGGAGGACATCCTCACCAATGCACAGGGGCGGATTGTCTTGGATACGAAGGTATGTAAATAAAACTGAACAGGACTTTTGAGGGATCAGATCAATTTTTCATCTTAAGGCCCATTCATTCAAGTCTATGCATATACCTGGAGCTCTAAACCCGCTCTCTCACCTGGATACGAAGGTATGTAAATAAAACTGAGGAAGACTTTTGAGGGAGCTTTCCAACGACTGACTAACGATTTTTGTACGATGATAAGTGCTTAAGATACAGTTCCGTAGCAACGATTCGGTTGTAAGCGATAATCATCAGAAAATACGAGCGTAACGCGATAAATGTCACGTAACAGTAATTTAGTCTGATTTTTAGCTGGATTATGATGGCAAAACATGTTCCATGTCAAAATCATCTGACGCCGGAAGGTCTCAGCTAATAATTAGCTTCACCACTGTTCATTTCGTAATTGCTGAATTTGAAAACCGAGAGGCAGTGATTGTAGTTCATCTTTTCCTTGAATAATTCGCCTATCTGGTCATTATGATTCTAAAAGAATAGATACCGTACGAGAAAAAAAGAAGATACCAAAAACTCAAAATTTCAGAAATATTATTGCCCAGTACCTGATAATTTATTGTATTATGCTGTCAAATTATTTAGATTATTAGCTGAAGAGTTTTAACTGCAGTTAGCAAGTTGCAGTTGAGAGTAGTAACTGTATATGTTATAATGAACCGAGTTTTTTAAGAAATACCACTTATGCGAGTCATCAGTGATGTAAGCCGTGGATTTATTGACGCATCGTTCATCTCGGGGCATCTTGTCACATGCTTGCATCACTCCGCAATATGATGTTTAATACACTGTCAGCTACTCACGCGTGGACAGGGTGAAGTGACATTGAGACCCCAAGACCTGCCCGCATGCTATGTTTCTCCTTTTACGAGTTCCTCGCGGCATTGGAAGCGAGAGTACCAGATGGAGCCCCGCACGTCCTAATTTGTTTACTGCCCCTCACAAAAACGAATGATCTTTTGTCTGAAATTGCATAGTGACTGCCGAGGCGCCAGTGAAGCTTATCATACGCGTAACATTTTCAATTATACACCGCCACAGAAAAACCGTGAGGAAAAAAAAGTCTGCCAAGTGGATTGGGCAGTATATCTTCCTCACTTATTGTAACATGGACGTATTAGTCGAAGTACGAGTCGAAATAATTGATAAGTCGACGTAATTAGAAATTAACGTTTGCGCATGCGCACAGACCGCTATTAATCCAAGGACAATGAAATATATAGAGGACCGTCTAGGTGCTAAAATCCTTGAAAATTTCAATAAAATGTCTATTAGTTTCGGAGTTTTGTCTGTGTCGATCAGATCAGAGAAAGAGAGAGAGAAGACTTAAATACTAACTTTAATGAAGACTTAAATTACTAACTTAATGAAATCGGACCAGGTGATGATGTAAAATCGACGTTATGAGAAAATAATCTTTGTGCATGCGGCTACTATTGAGTCAACGGCATTGAATCTTATAGGGCACCGTCTATGAGTTAACCCGCACGATCCCTGAAAATTTCATCGTAATAGGACTTAAACTTTGTATAGTTTTGGGCGTGACAAGGATGTACCAGAGACGGACAGACAGACAGACACGGAACCAAAATTGATCATCAAGATCTGAGACGCAAAAAGCACGTGCAAATTTTGATTATGGAGGACAACAATTTTTTCGACTTCAATCACGAAGTCGGTAGTGAGGAAGCCAAACAATAGTAGTACGACTCACTATAAAAAAGTAAGGTACCTAGTATGAGGGAGTTAGACAAGACATTATGTTGATTGGATTGAAAAAGCTGCAAATTATTAGACAAAAGTTTGTTATTTCTGCATTAGATGGGCCTTTTACGGAGATCCCTGGTTTATAAATATCAAACCCCGAAGGTGTGTAGTACATAAGTAAAAAACAATGACCCTCTGGAGTCGCTCAGCTAATCTGTGTGCCACCGTACACTTCATTTGTGTTCTAGATACTTTAAAGAAGCTTCATTTCAAATTTCAGTACCGTAGCTTGCCTAAGTTAGAAATTAGCTTCACACGGATCCCTTAACGTAATTCACCTTTGTAAGCGATTTGCGTAGGCGGTCGAGCAAAATATGGCTTTTCCATCAATATGTCTACATATGCACCAACAGAGAGAAAATCAGTCCATCAAAACCACCATAAAACATCTATTCGCCAGTCCATCTAAAATAGGTGACAAGAGTTATAATGAACAAGATTTTGCGAAGTCTGAATTCCATTGAAATTGTATTACCTGATATGATCGCCGTATTTTATGAGGCGATAAGGCGATTTTTAACATGTTCACACCAGTATTGATTGCTGATTGTTCCGATTTTGCAAATTATGATACGAATTTTATAATTTCAAATGGATGTCAAGCAGAAATACTCATTTTCTAAAACAGGTCTCAGGAGGGTTAGAAGTGTAGAGCGGAAAAATAATGAAACTACGGACAGTATTTTCATCTATCGCTTTTTCCTCCAATGGCTGGAAAGTGTCTATAAAAGTGTGAAAACGAGGAACATTTTCGCTGGTCTTAACATATTAATGATCCGTGAAGCTCATGGAGATGTGCTCAAACTGCTTTCCGTTTATTCACCGTTATTAAAACCGTTCTGCTTTGATTTTCGTTATTGAAAGATGAGCCGGCGATATCATGCAAAAGGTTCCGTATCGAAAAACATCACAAAACTGACAAAAGAAAACCTCAGAGGAATGTTTCGCATCACTTAACTAACCGATGCTGAATTTTCTCGGTTGCATTTGTGTACCATTGTCGGTAATTCGGGAAAATTTAGTGTTTCCCTTAAAAAAAAAAAAAATAAACTACCCAAAAAGAAGTATGATGAGGGATAGCTCATTTACGGTTGATAGACATACTACGTATATCATAGTACTTTTACTAATTTTTCTTAAAAATTCTACTACTAACAATACTACGGATTACCTATATACTACGTATTCAGTTCATATCGGTAATACTACGTTTTGAAATATAATTAATATATATATACCATTGAAAAGGATTTGAGGTTTGCACATACAAAGCATCTAGTAATGATATAATCGTGTTACAATTGAAATGGGATAATCAAATCTTCTTCCACTTATCCTTCATTATCAAGCGAGATTGGACGTATAGGGCGTGAGAAAACATGTTTCATGGATTTAAGTTTGCGCATGCGCAGAGTGATGTTTTGATTTCGTGAGATTTAACACTGATAGGAGGCCATGTATAGTCTAAACCGCACATTTCATAAAAATGTCATCACCATCTAACAGAAACTTCAGAAATTTCGGTATTTAGCAAAAATTTCGTGAACACACAGACAGATACCAGTTGTCAAGAATGGTGTCAAACGTAAAATGCTGGTGGGGATTGTGGTTTTGAGGAACCGGTATCTCACGACAGTGAATAGAATAGAAAATCGTTTATTGGTTAAAAAAACCTGAAGTTAATAGAAAGTTCTAATGTCGTACAGCCGACGATTCGGGCGACGACTCGGGATGGCGATAGGGTGAGCAAACGAATGCTAACCTTCCGAGTCGATTGATGCCGAGTGGTAGGTCGTTGACGACTCGTGCTACGACCCAATAAGTCACGCTAAAGTGAGAATTGATTTCTGCTCATTTAGTGCTGTATTTTTATACCACTTTTATCCACCATTTCGTCGTATTTTTTCCTGGAGTTCAATTAATTTTCATTCCAATTTTGAGTGACTTAGCCATTTTCATTTCATATCAATTTTTTTATTTTCATTTATTTTCCTTTTGCCCCTTCCGTTATGGACGAAGTTAGGGTATATGAGGAGCTCTACCTGAATAGTGTAATTAGTGCGACTAGCCTTGGCTAACGACGATTCTTGTGTATTTTCGAACATTTTGCAGATATTTCACTTCTACGATGGCATTTTTCTACTTTTATCTGGTAACAACCTACCTCAAAATTCACTTAAAAAATCAAATTTTACAGCACAACACTAATAATAACTTTCAAAATCTTAAAAAGTACTAACAGCAACTCACCAAGCGGCTGTACTGTTTTGATGTGAAATGAGCTTTTCCTCAACAAAGGTAATTCAGTTGAGTCGGGAAACGAATCGGAAACCTCGTTTCCCTTGACGACCCGCAAGGCGGTACGACTCGGCTCAATCGGGTCGGGTCCCGAATCGGGGTTTCGTCGCCCGACTCGGACGCGCGTGCGCATTTCGATTTTCATCCATTCGTGCTGACGATTCGGGCTCCCATTCTGGCCACGAATAGACAATAGTGTACGGCATAAGAACTCTCTAATCTTGGTCATAACCACAAATTTTGAAATACTGAAAATAATGAAATAATTGACAAAATATGAAAATAGTGAGTCCGGCCGCCTATTTGTAAAATCAAAGATAAAATACACTGCCAAGGAAATGGCACATGAGCTTCCTCGTGACTTTCACAGTACGTCACCATTAAATTCCAGAAAATTAGAAACGACCGGTTCTGACATCAGGGAATGAATAAGGTGGAAAATTTGAAGCTGAATGGTAAATATAATAAATGAAATTAATAAGGAAAATTTTGATTTTAATATGGGAAGATCCAGGACGTAGAACGCATGTTCCCTGAAAATTTCGTCTAAATCGGATCAAACGGATTTTTAACTAAGCTGTGACCGTAACAAAAGCATCACTTTTGCGCATGCGCCTAGCGTACCGCTGTTGATGATCGCGAAGAATGTGATACGGGACCTCAAGAAACCTTGCCCGCATCATCCCTGAAAATCTGACCGAAATCCTTTCACAATTGTCTGAGTTATGCCCGAAACAAGAAAATTTTGTTTGCGCCTGCGCAGAGGCTACCGTTGAGTCGATCATGACGGAACTGATAGGGGACCATGTAGAGCTATACCCGCACGATCCCTAAAAATTTGAAGAAAATCGCATCAAAATTGTGGAAATTACGGCTGTTGCAAGGACCGTAACAAGTTTCGTTCACGCATGCGCAGAGCGTACCGCTAATGTAATTATGATGATTGTCTCATGGGACCTCAAGGGCCCACATCATCCCTGAAAATCTGACCGAAATCCGTTCAACATGGACCGAGTTATGACCGTCACAAGGAATTCACGTTAGCGCCTGCGCAGAAGCTACCGTTGATTCGATCACAATGAAGTTAATAGGGGACCATTTAGAGCTTAACCCGCACGATTCCTGAAAATTTGGTTAAAATCGGATCAAAATTGTGGAAGTTATGGCCGTTACAAGGAAATGTGGACGGACAGACAGACAGACACGGAACCAAATTTGTTCAGGAGGCTCTGAAACGCAAAATGCGCGTGGAAATTTTGATTTTGGAGCAAAAATTTTTTTTTCATTTCGAAAGTGAAAACAAAGCTTCCGCTGCCTTGCAGTCTCGGAAGCAAATCGTATAGTACAAAAATGTGATGTTCTAAGAAACGATTTCATATACCTTATTTTTAAAGATTGATACTATATTTGTTGAAAAACTGCTGGTAAGAGTACCTAACCTTTAATATCTGAATTACATGAATTACTCGGTATTGTACTACCTACTGCACAGTACAAAATGTTGATCTTACTTGAACTGCAACTGAGAACATCTTCATTAAAGTGCCATAGTTTAGTGAGTGCGTACCAAATTTTAAATAAAAATACTGCCTGAATACATACTTTACGTGATACATTTTTCATGGAAACACAAAAAATTGTATTTCGAAAATAAACAAAAAATTTTCTTTTTTTTCTTTTTTTTTTTTTCAATTATGTATTTTGAATAAATGTACTATGAAATTATCGATAAAATTCGGACTTGATAGCGCCCTGTATGACCGTCAACTTATCTACGAGTATCCGATTAGCGTGACTCTAAGCGCAGGATTAATATAATGCGAGCAATTCACTCTTTTTTACTATAATTATTCTTCTTCACTCTCCAAGTAATTGGAAGCTATGAAGAAAAATTTGATCGTCCAGACTCATGCATTCTTTAGATTTCAGGCATCAATGAATGTCTGCTCACTTAGCGGTCAAACTAATATTTCTTGACCGTTATGAAAAAAAACTTTCATGGGCAGATAGCATTATACCCCACTTATGGCTGAAAAGTAGAGAGTACTTATCAGTCCGGTGGTTAGAGAGTAAAGTTGGCAAGTGTGCTTATTAATAATTCGGTAAGTTGAAATATGAATTGGGCCCTTATTGACCGGGCAATTTCAACACTTATAAAACGGTCTGTAAATAAATAATATTGGTCCATTCGGAATATAATTAACACTAGCGCTTCACTTTTAATAGCTAAAGATAATCAGGCAATGTTCCATTCAGGTTAATTTCGGGTTAAATTCATCGAGATGGCAAAATAAAATGAACGCACGGTAGTCATTTATCGCGTTTTTCAGAACTAACTACCGGTGAAGAAGGAAGGTGACACAGGTAAATTGGGTGCTGCTAAACGATTTAGAGACGACCGTTCTCCAGGCCAAGGTTTTAAATTTACCGTTGAAACTATAGTTTAGCTGTAGAATGTATGTATTATCATTTAATAATGATTAATATGGCGTTTCCATTTTTTCCGACCGTCACGTCACGGCGAAAATATTGATTTTCTGTTGATTTTTACTTATAACCAATGCGTTACTATAAAATTGTAACTTTCTTAGTTTTCATTCCAGGAAAATCGTTCGCCACTTTTTGGAATGCTCTCATTTAATCACTACAGCTCATGATCCCTAAGCCTCCATAGTGTTAGGGAATGCTGATTTATTACGCTAATTTACAAACTAATATTGCTAAGTAACCATAATGAACTCATAATGTGTATAATTAATCAGTATCAAATGATCTGACTCTAGAAACGTACGTTTACCGTAGTTCCACACGCTCTTTATTGGAAAGCCCTCTGACGCAGATAAATGGGCTATCTTTATCGGAACCTTTTGAAAAACATTGCAGAAGGTTACGAGTTTATAAATCTTTTCCAACACACAGATAACACATTTCCGCTCTACGCAGATTAATGGCATATCTTTATTAAATCTAATGAACTTTTCGTTGTCCCACATAGAAAACTCAGCAAATTATTACACAGCAATTTATTATTTTCGTTTTGCTCCTTTTATAACATAGTTATTTATTTTATTTATATTTATTTTATTCTATTTTTTTTTTTTATTTACTCGTACTATTTTTTTTTTTTTTTTTTTTTTTTTATTTTTTTTGCCATTCCCTTGAGATTGTTTATAGAAAGGGGTCGTAAGCAATTTTCAAATTTTCTACCCCCAGAGGTAGGTCTCGATGGCATGGGGTCTGTATCCAGTCGCATCTATACATGCCACACCGAGCGAGGGAGAAAACCCACCCCTAGCGATCGAAGCGAGCAACATCCCCTACATATTATGTCGGATGTCAACGGGGTTCTTCCTACGAACTCGGGAAGGACTATATATCCCATCGCATCTATACATCCTACAGAGAGCGAGCGAAGCGAGCAACATCCCCTATGCATCTACGTATTTTGAACAATAAAGTTATATTGTGATTTAACACCATTCATGCAGCATGATCGTATGAGCGAATTATCGTAGGTACTATTTTATGTTACATTGCTTTAAAAATTGAGAACTTTTAGTAACAATAAGTTGTTAACCACCAATTTTATGACGAAAAACTCGTTCTATATAATAATCTGCTTTTCAAGAGGAGATTTTGGATTTTTAACTTTTTTACAGTTTTTATCAATTTTTAGCACATTTTAATGAAACGTAAGTAAATTTTTCAGCATAATTTTGTACATAAAATTTGTATTGCTCTAATATACAGTTAATAAACTTTATTTGAGCAAAATTCGGCTAATAATATAAATTTAACGATTCTTAGCCGTTTTTGCTGCCTATTTTTAGTGATTTTTCAGGATTTTTTGAAATTTGACCAATTTAATGTGCTCAAACAATGCTGGCCAACAAACTCGTCCTTTTATTTGGGTAGCTTGATTTTTTGACCCGAGAACGGAATTTTTATCTTAATCCCAAGGAGAGTTATTGTCAGGAATGACACACACACACAAACACGCACACAGACACACACACACAGACACACAGACACACACACACACACACACACACACACACACACACACACACATATATATATATATATATATATATATATATAT
This sequence comes from Adelphocoris suturalis, assembly GCA_030762985.1. Classification (NCBI taxonomy): domain Eukaryota; kingdom Metazoa; phylum Arthropoda; class Insecta; order Hemiptera; family Miridae; genus Adelphocoris; species Adelphocoris suturalis. Next base: position 161,587,247 of record CM061040.1, read on the forward strand.
ATATATATATATATATATATATATATATATATATATGGGAAAGCTTTAAACTCCAGGATTGGTCTTAGAATATCTCAAAACGGATTTCAATTATGGAAATTTTGATTTTAAAATTTTTGGAGCCATCTCAATAGCTTCATTTTCTACAAAAATTTGCAAAAAAAAACTAATCAGTGATAAAACTCTTATATGAATACCAACAAAGAACATTTGAATTCCCTTGGGCGGAGTCTGTAGTGCGATCGAGACGCCATTTGTCGATTATAATTAATCGGCGATTGGAAGTTGAAGGAGGAGACCATTAATAAACAGGACAGAAAATGCTACTCACGCAAGTTAAGAAAAAAGCGTGGGTCCCCTCCGGCAGTCTTGATCAGGACGATTGTTGTTCCGACTTACTGAGTGGTCAAGTAGGTAGTTGTTCTTATTTGTTTCCTTCTTCCCAATTGAAATACTATGCAAATTCTTACACAAATGTTTATTATTTCTGTATTAGGTAGCCCTTTCATGCAGATCACTGACCTGTAATTTTTAAACCGCGTTCATAGTGTATTTACTATCAAAAATCGAGACTGCGAATGGGTTCACAGCATTTCAGTACCAGGATCCCACAATTTCACGCTTTTTAGTAAAGCTAAGAAAAAACTATTTTTATGACATAGTCATCTTCCCACCAAGTAGAAGGGTTACATAGGTACATTGTGTATTGATTGGAAACTGTTCTTTTTTTTTCTTACTTAAAATATCAAATTAAGTACAATTAATGTATTACAGTATGTTTATTAGAGACAAACTAAATCAGTCTCTGAGGGCCCTTAGCTGATAAGCTCTCTCCGTATTTAATAAAGTCGCAGCCGGAGAGTTTTTTTTTCCGTTTTCAAACCGTTCCAAAGGCGCTTAATTCCTAGTTTAAGCACCGTCGCGTCGGTCGACTAGGACAGCATTCAGCCTTTTTTTATTTCTTTTTATTATTATTATTTATTTATTTATTTTAGAATAGGAATTAGCCTCAGAAGCCCCCAGCTGATTATAGTCCCTCCCCATTATTCGTTATTGAACTGTAGATGTAGATTGTTGTAGATGGTTTACGTTTCAAGATGCGTAGAATCTTAAACTCAGAACACTACCTTATCTACAATTTCCAAACAAAATCTATTAAACAATACCTCAATGTAACTGCATAACCGTTGGCGCCTACCGAGGAAACATTAATTGAATTAAAAAGAACCACTGCACTTCACTAGACCATCTGTATTTAACAAGAGGTGATCTACCTATAGAAAATGAGGTAGTCGCCTACCTACGCTTCACAAGTCCATCTATCGGCTTACAGAAGCTATAATAAACTCTATTTCTTGAAATCGGAATTCCATTGGAATTAGGTATATAAGCTGATAAGATCGTTGTAGTTTTCAGGGGGAATTTTGCAATGTTTTTTACTAGTTGCGATTCACTCATTTGTTGATGTCTTATTTCTTGTCAATGTTTCAGCTCTTAAGGAGAGCAAACACTCTCATAGTACTGCGACCGGGGTGGTTCCATTCGATTTTTTGGGTGAATATCTATGAATGAACTCTAAAAGAACCTGCTACTTGGAAGTTTTAAAGTTCTTAGTTTTTCGATATTTCAGGCCATTAATTCTACCCTGTAGGATTGAGCGAACGTGGTGCCGATATTAACTGGCACATTGGGATGTGTGCGGATCGGACAGAGAGCCAAAATATGATTTTTGAGCCAAATTTCACACTGTTTTCAATCGGAAACCGCTTCCGAAAATTAACTTTTGTCCGATTCCCTATTTAAGCATCTCATAAATATACGGTGTTTACTTATTTAATACTATTCATCAAGCCGATTTTGGGTTATGTTTTTTCTCTCTTCAATTGGTATTAGCCAAGGGCTACAGCCATACCTTTATTTCAGTAATTGATGAACTTTGTAGAACAAGTGCATAAATGTTGGGTTCATCCTCTACTCCTTCCAACATACCACACAGTATTAATTGTTGAACACAAAGCAGTTTTTCCTCGTCAGTGAAATTACGAGAATTAGCTTTGCATTTTCGATAATTTGCAATCAAATATAATTCAATAATTTCCGCGAAAATCTAAAATACAAGACAATTTAAATAATTTTATTAGCGAAATAATAACCTACAATTATCTTAGTAGTACAAGCATATCATTGTACTTCCAGTAATAGTTTCGTTGTCTAGTGCGGGGATATATGACCAACACAAATGGTGTTTACAGTCATTGTTCAATATTGATTGGTAAATATTCAGTGAAGGAACGGAGATTATTTGCCTTCTGTAAGTTGAGTCGAGTCGGTATTAGTGCCGCCATAATGGATGCGAAGGTTGTGCTGCTACCGGTAGAAATGCGAAAACATATTCCATCATGCGGATTTAACAACTTACGTGCTTCGGAATTTTTCAATTCTGACCTAAAAATTTGATTTTGAGCCCCTAAAATCCCTAACCATGATTTCTCGTCTCCCTGGAAGAGGTGCCTTTTCTCGGGGGTAGGAAAATCTGGATTTTTTCCTCTTATCATTTGCTTGGTCCCGCAACAGCGTATTCGATTTGTGCTTTTTGTGTTGATCGATGAAATTGTGCGATCATTTATACTTATTGATGGAATCGAAGAAGATAGAAGTAACCGTTCTCCCAATCGGAAAGAGAGAACTTCCTAGACCTCTTATAATAACCATTTTGATATTCTCGAATGTAAAATCTAGACGCCCGTTCGATCCACGCCCGTTTGAGGAATTCAATTCCAGTTTTTACCAATATCGAGATTGGTCAAAATTGAAAATGCTGGTGAAATATGCATTTAAAAAAAGCTCTTGCCACCACGTTCAATAAATTTGACGTAACAGGTAAGTAAAGTTGAATACACTTTTTCTTTCATCTCGTCTACTGAAGTATTCAATATTATCGTCATTGAAAATCAAATGAAGTTGTTCATATTGTCTCTCAGTTGGAGGAGGTGGCAAAAAAGGACAAATTAATTTAAAAACGCTGCAAATTATTTCACAAAGGTTTATTATTTTTTCAATTGAGTTTGATCGTAGTTTTAGTTGGCTTGCGTCGAGTTGCCAAAACCTATACTTCTATAATTATATACGTATGTTTATATTTCTCGATTTGAGCTCCTATCTATTCAAATAATCATTGCCTTAATAATATCATTATCTAAGTACGTACGAAAAGTCGAGAGGATATGTTATTAAATATGCGTAGGAAAAGCATTGGTATTAACACACAAATACGACCTAGAAAAAAACATATATTCATGCCTCGAAGGAACGCCGCGCCGTACCCACCTCATGGTGCCGCGGCGCCTCCTCTCACTCCACCCCCCGCTCACCCCCCTCACCGCCCACCGTGACCCCCTGCCAAGCCTGCCAGGCGTGCGTCTAACACGTCTAGCACTCAAAGACACTTTTTCGCCCGTTTTTGGCCCATAGCATCTATGCGAGTAAAGCGGTAGGGATGGTTAAACGTTAGGACCAACTAGACCCCAAATGGAGTCTATGTGCGAAAGAACGGGTTTTTTAAGTCAATTCTTAGGCCTTTTATGGCCCGGACGGCGAACGGCGGACGGCGGACGGCGGACGGCGAACGGCGGACGGCGGACGGCGGACGGACATTTCAAATTTGGATTCTACGCACCTTGAAACGTATAGTGACAAAGTTTGAGGGGGGGTTATAAAAATTTTTTGCTACACGATCACATAGGCTTATTATTGGAAATAATAAACCAAAACATGAACGACCGCTCTTGCCATTATCACTTGATTAAGACTCACAACAAATTAATAATATAAGTCAATAAAGTTAAATTCAGGACACGTTACGAAAATTAGGGCCAAATTATTATTGATCCGAGTTTATGCCCCCGTAACCGGCCGAGATTGAGCGTTCAACACTGAACGCCGGTTGTTCGGAGATCAGACTTGAACTTCAATGGTGAAATCGAATATTGCGGACGATCTCCGTTCAATACTCTAACAGCGTCTTGAACTCGGATCAAAAACTTAGTGAAACCGGCCCAAGTTTTGAGGGAGCAGACCTGGCGGGCTAAAATAAGTAAATATGACAGAAATGACCTGCGGCAAGCGATTTCCGAGCTTAAAGGAATGGCGACCAATAATATCAAGGTTATGGCTGCAACCGTGTCATCGTTCGCGGTGTGGTGCCGGAAAAGCTCCACCTAGTTACTCGAGTTGGGCATCTTAGCGGGAGTGCTCCGTGATATCACCACCCGCGTCCTGAGGGGTTCTTGCTTGAACTGGTGGTCATTTTATAGGGGCACTTCCTTTCATCCCATTTTTGTCCTCACCCTTCTGCAACTTCCCTTATCCCTAGAGCCAGCGTCGGGTAAACCTGGGCGTCCTCCCCTTTTTTTAAAATTTATTTATTTGTTTATTTTTCAATTTAATGGCGTGACCCCTCTGCCTTCGAGGCTAGGTTTCTAAAAAAAGTGTGTGCGTGTGTGAGTGAGTGTGTATGTGTGTCGTGTGTCCGCAAATCCTTGTAACAAGCTCACAATTTTACTGTTCCTGTTCCACAGTTTTAATCCGATTTGGATGAAATCTTCAAGGAATGTTCGGGCTAGAGAGTGGACTGTCTTCTATGAGTTTCATCGTTCTTGACAAAATACCTCATTCTGCGCACGCGCAAACATAAATTCTACCCAGCATTATTTTCTCACGCCCTAGTCGTTCGATCTCGCTCAAATTTGGTTGATAATTGCGATGACAATTTGATCATCTTACATAAATTTCAACATGATTGTATTACTAATAACTACTGCGCATGCGTCAATATAAAATCCTTGTAATGACCTTAATTTCCACTGATTTCATCCGATTTAGATGAAATTGTCAGAGAATGTGCGGGATAGGTTGTAGAACGTCCCCTATCAGTTTCATTGTTGCCAAATCAATACTCCATTCTGCGCATGCCTAAACGCAAATTCCATCATGTCCTATCTTTTCACTCTCTAGCCGTTCGAGTTCGCTCAAATTTTGATGGTAGTTGAAGAAGATGGATAAGTAAACGAAGAAGCTATGTGACACACCCAACTTGGTAGACTTTTATTTACCTATGTATTTATTTATTTATTTCTTAATTTAGTTTTATTTTATTTCATTTTATTTATTATTTTATTAACTCTAAATGGTTTGGACAAAAAAACCGATAGAAAGAAACTTAGGTCCCCCCCCCCCCCTCTTCGTCCAATGCGTCGCTTTCTTAGCGACGACATGCATCTGTTTACTATACCCTTCACATTGCAGCTTTTTAGAAAGCTCTCGTCAAGATCTTTTAGCTGATGGAATGATATAAAGTAGGTGAAATTGCTCACATTCTAGATACCCAATACTCTCTCTATTCCCAATCATCAGGAGATAGTTTGACGAGTTGAAAATAAATCGAATCAGCCTTCTAAACATAAACTACTGACCCAAATCAAAAGAGAAAACGAAACTCCGAAAAACACTCGCGAAAGCAAAACGTTGTCTAAATGTAAAAAAAAAAAAAAAAAAAAAAAATCAGGTCGCGAGAGCAACGACCGTCTCGAGGTTTTCGGGTGAGGAGGCGGCTGGCGGGGGGGCGTCGCGACTCGGTGGGCCAACGTTTCGTGGGTTGAGGTAGGCCCTCCGCCGCCGCGCTCCTTCCACTACCTCCGCCGCCGCGTCGCTTCCTCCACCGCACCGCCTCCTCCTCGCCAGCTCCTCCGCCTACAGCCCGACCTAGTGACGAGTCTGGCCCCGAAACCGGCAGACGAAGACTCCCAAGGCCGCTTTCTGACACAAGGCGGACACGCTCGCCGAGCGCCGAGGCGAACATTCAGGGTAAACGATGGATAATGTCCGGAAGTGGATAAAATACATGACACTGATCGAAATTTTATATACGTTCTCAAATTTATTAAATGTATTTGAACATGTATGTTCCTTATGCTTCGAGTATGCTTTACAAAAAATACATAATTAAAACAGTTGTAGTGTAAACATCATTTACGTAGTTTTCTATGCCCAGTTGAATCAAATATAAGAGTACAAAATTGAGAAATTGATCGTAGTGTCCAGTTACATAATTTACTCAGTATTAATGATAATCTATTCAGCAATACATCGTTAGTAGTTCATAAATGATTTCAAAAACATTCAAGCAGTTTACATAACAGCAGTAAAAGTAAATATAAGAGAGTTAATCCTTCAGTCAAGCAAAGATAAATTTCTTAGTTTGCAAATTTCACTTAAGAAGAAATATAGCCTTTTTGTGCGGAATTCACTTGGTACTGATACAAAATTTATTAAGTTTTCAGTACCCCCCCCCCCCCAAGTCCGAGATATATCTATTTCTTCATCCAGTTATACATAGGACACTCAAATAGCACATGAAATAAGTGTTCAATAAGACCCGTGTCACGGGCTGTACATACAGTATTTGGAGACATTTTTTATTTATAATTCCTAATTTTAATTCTAAAATGGTGTTTACTTGCCAATCTTCTCTGTGCAAATAACGTTTTAAACTGAAAAAGGATATTATGGTAATTCAAATAATCGTTAAATCCATCCTGCGCTATCACTAGCCAATAGTAATCATTATAGGAGCCAGAAAATACCGCATCAACATCTTTATTTTTAAGAAAGATTTCAGCATCCTCTACACATTTATGAGTGAGCATTTTGAGATTTTCACAATCCAAAGTTAGTACTTGTTGCACTCCACATTTTATAAGAAGTTCCTTCCCGACCTAGGGACGAGTCTGGCCCCAAAACCGGCAGACGAAGACTCCCAAGGCTGCTTTCTGACACAAGGCGAACACGCTCGCCTAGTGCCGAGGCGAATATTCAGGGAAAACGACAAATAATGTCCGGAAGTGGATAAAATAGCGAATAGATGACACTGATCGTAATGCTACATGCGTTCTCAAATTTATTTATTTATTATTCGTAAATGTATTTGAACATGTACTAACTGTCCCCCGATGAAAAGAATGAACGCCAGGCCCTACTGGGAGTTGGGTATCCACAACGAAGAACTACACCCTTTTCCACTAACACATATGTTTACAGGGAACTGACCTTGTCCAATACGCCTGAACCTGCCCAAGTGAGTCATACTTTCTTCCTTTCCCCTCTATACCCCCCTTCTTGTATTGTAGTTTAGGTCTTGTCTCGAATTCGTAATGTCACTTTTGTCCAATGATATCTGGACAAGGAAAATACATTACAAATTCGCGATCGGTATGCTTGCCAGCAATGTTTTTTCGATTTTAGCATTTAGTTTTTGAGTCCTACTTATGTGCCAACCGTTTTCAGCCTCAACTGCATCCAGTTCTTGTTTTTTTATGACATATTACTCACAATCCATGACCGTATCCTATATGTTGACACCATAGAAGATTCTTGAGCAATGATGATGGTTTTATATAAACCGAAAACTCGGCTATAAGGACTTTTATTCGTTTTGACCCTAATCCTGATAATTGTTGACAACATACATATTGTGGGTCGATCATCTCTTTGTCTACCAACAGACTAGGGACACCCGACGGAGAGTCGGGCTCACCTGAACTGGGCACCAGCGGTAACTAAAACACCTGAACTGGGCACCAGCCGTAACTAAAACACCTGAACTGGGCACCAGCGGTAACTAAAACACCTGATCTGGGCACTTTCCACATGTTAGGTAGGCAATGGTCTGCTCCAGAATTTTTACTAAGGGATTGACTACTTGATGCTAGGTGTATTTTTGAGTTGCGAGCTTACGAGCTTTCAGACCACCAAACTATACACATCATTCTGACCTACATGTCCAACTAATCTGAATTTTTACTAAGGGATTTACTACTTCATGTAATGTATTTTTGAGATGCGGCCTTTTCAAGCTTTTAATTTATTTACACGCTAGATGGATTTGAATATAGCGTGAGGACACATACCGGAAATTTTGACTAGCCCCCACTTTTTTCAATTCCATATTTCTCATGTGCGCAAAGGAGAAAGTTAATCTACCATAAAAACATGAGAAAAACGAGATTCGGAAGTTTCCGTAACAGTCGTCAAATTCATTTTTTGATAGGATCATGAGAGATTCACTTTGATTTGAAAGTGGGGACACACATGGACCTACATCCATAAGATTTATACAACTTATGGTTAAGTGAGTTACATGATTTTCTAATAATATTGATAATATAGTAGGGCACCGAGGCATGTGGGTATTCATGGCAATGAGCGTGAAGATGCCCTTGCAAGAAGAGTCATTGGTGATAACCCCATTGATATGTTGCCTATACGCATATAGTATCAAATCTCCTGCATGCAACATTCCAATTCCATCTGGCATGAGCAACGGCAGGGTGAGGTCACTGGTCCGTGGTGTCCTTCTGAACTTGAGCCTGGTGGGGCCTTTCGTAAACCTTCTTCCAAGGAGGGATCAAATAGTGATCAACCGGGTTGCTACTGGCCATACCCGTTTTACTCACTGACACCTACTTAGTGCAGGGGCTCGAGATGTGTGTGGGGAGGTGTGGGGGTTATCTGTCCATCCGCCACTTTCTGGAAGACTGTCCAGCCCTTGTGGACCTCCGAGTCCAGCATCAGCCCCCTCAGACGGTTGACATTTTAATCGGACCAGACAAGGTCCGATCCCTGTTGTTGAACCTGAGAGCCGCTGAGCTCTAATACGAACTGTGATATCTGATCTGTGATATATTTATATACATCTAGTCGTAGTTTCATTTCACTTGGCTGATCGTACATAGTACCATGTATATAGTTATTAGCCTATTTTACATCTATAGTCTTAGTTGTTTTACTTTATTTTTGGGTTTTTTTCTTAATCCACTTTGGGGGCTAAACAGTGGTCATCACTGTACCCCTCACTTTTTTCCTCTCCGAGTTGCCAGTGGAGTCCATGATGGCGCTCCTTTTTAGTCAAGGATGGCAACATCGCTCCCCTTAGAATCGTGCCACTTCCAGTGTCCCTTTAGACACCTTATTCAATGCCGCTAATGACCCTTCTGGTTAAGGTTCGGCTAAAGCCTTAAATAAATAAATAGAGTTAGGCGAAAATTTAGAGGGTCGTCGGCCTTAGAGGACACTGCGAGACGTCGCCGATCCGCCGCGACCTTCCGTCATGTCCCAGTTGTTTTTTCGCGAGACCCCTCCCACCACCACCACTATTCACGACTCCCTCGCAACACTTATCCCGCTCTCCCCCTGATCCTCCTCCACTTAGCCTACTTATCCCATTAGGGCGAAGAAGCCTAAGCTTTTATCACGGGATACAACAACCGGGCCATAAGTCATGTCCCATTATTTTGCTTACCCGCTAAACTGAAGGGTCTAAGGAAAGTTATGCTATAGAGGTTTCCCGGCTAACTAAAGGTTTTTTCGGACAGACCGTTCTGTATGATGTTCTCAGGGGATGACAACCATTCCAAAGCCCGTTCGGAACGTGTGACACTCCGAACGCGCTTCGATGATTCAGAACTATGACAGGCCTTCATTCAACCAATCACTCATGCTACAAGAATGATTAAAAACGTTAATAAATTTTAAACCAATGTGATAATTAATAAAAATAAGAAAATTGATAATCAGCCAAAAACAGGATGAAGAATGCGCTGGTAATCGAAGATAAATTCAAATATGGCGAGGCTTATGCCGAAAATATTCTGTGCACAAGTCCCGAACTAACCCTTCTGAAGAAAACCAAGAACCGGTAGAACGGGTTCGGAACGGTTTGGGATTGTCTGTGCGACCAGCGAATCACACGTTCAGAACACGTTCTGTGACTAAACGGCCAAAAAGAGGCTTGGCCTTGGTAGAACGGTTCCGAGCGGTTCAGAATGGTCTGTCCGAACGACCCTTAACAATTTGAGTGCTACAGCTGTCCGCTCTCAACTAAAAAAAAAAAAAAAAAAAAAAAAAAAAACTTAGATGCCAAGCGTGCTTTTTTATTTTTTTTTTCGCTTCAGAAGACCTTGATTTTGATGGTAAAAGAGTTATTTAGTGGTATTTCATCAATTTTCATTGAAAAAACGCTGCAAATTATTTCACAAAGATTTATTATTTTTTCAATTGAGTATGATCGTAGTTTTAGTTGGCTTGCGTACGTCATAAGGCCCGTCCAGACTTCTCGGCGTGTCCTATTTCGAGTTGCCACAACCTATACTTCTATAATTATATACGCATGTTTATATTTCTCGATTTGAGCTCCTATCTATTCAAATAGTTATTGCCTTCATAATATCATTGTCTAAGTACGTACGAAAAGTCGAGAGGATATGTTATTAAATATGCGTAGGAAAAGCATTGGTATTAACACACAAATATGACCTAGGAAAAAACATATATTCATGCCTCGAAGGAACGCTGTACCCACCTCATGGTGTCGCGGCGCCTCCTCTCACTCCACCTTCCGCTCACCCCCCTCACCACCCACCGTGACCCCCTGCCAAGCGTGCCAGGCGTGCGTCTAACACGTCCTAAAAGACACTTTTTCGTCCGTTTTTGGCCCATAGCATCTATGCGAGTAACGCAATCGGGATGGTTAAACGTTAGGACCAACTAGACCCCGAATGGAGTCTATGACGGCGGACGGCGGACGGCGGACGGACATTTCAAATTTGGATTCTACGCACCTTGAAACGTAAAGTGACAAAGTTTGAGGGGGGGTTATAAAAATTTTTTGCTACACGATCACATAGGCTTATTATTGGAAATAATAAACCAAAAAAACCGTGTGTATACGTTGGATGCACGAGGCCTGTGAGTGACCACTTGGGACTCTAAGTGGTGGAACAGAAAATTGTGTATCACTCTGATACACCCCTATTCGAACTTCTGGACGATTTTCCCCACTGGTAGGTATTTTCCATAAAAATTATTTTCCATCAAAATTATTTTCCCCCACTGGTATTTCCATAAAAGAGTTATTTTATTGGTATTACACCTATTTTCATTGAAAAAACCGCGTGTATACGTGTGATAGACGTGGCCTGTGAGCAGGGAATTGGGACTTCAAGTGGTGGAACAGAAAACTGAGTACCACTCTGATACATCCCTATTCGAACTTCTTGAAGATTTTCCCCACGCCTGAATACGTGAGTAAACAAAAAACACTATTGCGTTGATAACGAAAACTAGTAGGGAAATGAAGTGCTAGAAAGCTGAAATGATAAAAGTGACATCTGACAAAAACTTATTCTTCTTCCGTTCGTACTGAATGTGTCTCGGCCAATTTGTCGTGGCCAACACTGTTCCACCTTTCCGAAGGGTTTCTGAAGGTCAAAGAAGAAGAGAGAAACACCTCAAGTGTTGTATGAAACCAGGATTGTGTATCACCCAGATACACATGGCACTCAACTTGTTAAGGGAAGATGCACTTGCGCGAGTAGGTTAATGTGGCTGATGAGGATTTTGAAGCCAAGCGTCGCTGTTTAATTTCTTTAAAATTTTAAGACTTAATTCAACGAGCAACTTTCGTGTCTTTGAATTCCTCATTTATGATCAATGAATCGAATTATGCGCTTTTGAAAAAATGTCTAGGCCATCATTTAGCCATGACCTATCTTCCTAAACGTTAATCACCGTCAAAAGTTAGTTAATTTTTAATTATATATTTTCAATTCTTATTTTCCTTATGTAAGAAGTCATAGTCACTTATTTATTCTTGATAGGTACATAAATCATTATTATACGTCAGGTAATATATATATATATATATATATATATATATATATATATATATATATATATATATACATATATACATATACCTCAGGTATTATGCATATTCACTTAATTTTTTTTTTCTCTTTTAAGAATAGGTAGGTATACATACTAATGGCGGCGTTATTAAATAACTTCATTTCAAGGTAGTCCAGCAAGTAGGTACCCCAGTGCCGTTCGAATTATTTCAACGAACGGTCGTATATAATCTAGTCACGGGAGCTACGAATAAAATAGTTTGAAAAAGAGAACTTGAGACATTAATTCCAACTAAAAACAAGTTTACTTCGGCGCTCGAATGGATAAAAAAGAGCAAAAACCGGACAAAAGGAAAGATGTAGTCAGTAGAGTGGGCGGCTCATTAGCCTATCGTTATCTGACGATTGATTGGAAACTCAACCTACCGCCAGTAAATATGCGGCCTTGTCACATTTCCCGTATTTTTAAGGTCCGCAATAATTTTCCCCTTCAACGAACGTGTAACGAGAGTGGTCAGGGGGGGGGCTGTCCACCTATCGCGTCGCTTGACCGCCTAATAAGTGCATTTCCAGTTAAGTGTGATGTTAACTCGAACGAACGAGCTTTTCTGAGTCGGAAAAACGGAGCTCGAGTTGAATTTTAAAAATACGGTTGTTTTTTTTTTCGTTTTTTTTTCTTTTCCTTCCGTTACTTAAAAGCTTATCACTTTGACGGGTCATTTAGGTGGTGTCACTTCGGGCGGAGGGACCACGAAATATAAGCGTCACTGGCTTATCGAGCGCACGCCAGGGAGACAAATGGCTATTTCAGCCTGACAAAAGACGAATTTAAAGCTCGTCTGCTAAAGGGAGAAGCATATTATTTATAGCGTCTCGAAATGTATGTATGATTTTACCGATAATTGGTTATTATTAGAATAATTAATGGTTTTAGCGAATTTTCTTAGAAAATAAAGCTGTTGCAATGGCTCGAAAAATACTAAATAAAAAATTTATGTAAAAATTCATCATTAAAATCCGTTTTGAGGCATTCTGGAATGATCCCTGAAGTTTGCGCTTTCTCATATATGTATACAGGTGTATCAGTCATGACTCGCCAAAGTTCAGAGATCGATTCTACAACTAATTTGCAACAAAAAGTGCCTCCTAGACATTTTTTTAGAGGCTTCGTTTCCAAGTAATTTCACTTTTAAGATTTTTTCGTGTTTTTGACCGTATGTCACTAAAATTGTCCTTGACGCCCTAAAATTCCCTGAATTTGATGTGTAAATTAAAATTCAATCACACCGTTGAAAAGATCGTTAAATTTCCTATCCCCCTGATGCCAAAGCAAGAATTTTTGAGCAGCTCCGATACCTAAAAAAAATAAATGGGGCCGTCTAGGGACGCCCGAAGGAAGCGAAGCTTTGTATCTTAAAGCGTAGAATAGAATTATGAGTATTTTCATACTCATAAACAATCTCTTCTAATTGAAAATAATTTCATATAATTTTAACAATTTGCATCCTTCAATTTTCGTAAAATCAGTTTTATTGCATACAAGTTCTCACATACAATATAACATAGAAGTTCCAAATCATTTACAAAGCTTAATTATCCGCCTGTTCAACAAGATCAGAAGTACATTCAGTAATTTCTACACCATTATTCTCATTGTTATATTCTATGCAAGTGATGATTGGCATCGTTGAGTAGAGAAAGGAAGACCGGGGAGGCCTCGGGTAGAATCGGGATCGTTCGGGACAGTTCGCTTATGTCATGACGATTTTCATGGGGAGACTCCCCGAGCGGCGAGCGTTCCTAGCGGGGGATGGAAGGGGGGGGGGGGGGGGGGGGGGGGGGGGGGGGGGGGGGGGGGGGGGGGGGGGTCCGTATAAAAGCTTCGCTTCAAAAATGAGATCAATGTCATAATTTGGAGAAGTTGACAAAATTTCACTGTTTTGCTTATTGACTTTTTTACCTTAGTGCATTTGAATCCCCATCTTCAGGAAAAGTAGCTTATAGTTTCAGCTTTCTGACGAAATAATAAATTTTTAATTCACTTCGCTAATTAGAGAGAATAGTATGTTTGTATGTTGAAAAACATGGTATTTTCTATGAAATCGAACATTTTTGTGAAAAATGACCCTTATACTTGTAGGTATGCGTAATTAGAGGATGACAATACCTTATGCTTTCATTCTCTCTTTATATTTGAATAGTGAGCTGGTGCAATAGTTTATGATGAAATGGAATGAAATTAAATTAAATTAAATAAATTTGAAATGAATTTATTTCCACAAAAGAAAAATAAATACATGTTTGTAATGCAACTTATCGTTGATAATAATACGGAAATATAATTCCCCAATAGATAAATAAATCCCCACCGTAGAGGATTTCTAATGCCTTCACCATTGTAATAATTTCCAATCTATTAAAAAGTACAAAGTCCTGTCTTTATCCAGTTGGTGTCATTGAAATTACGGCCTTGTCAGTAGAAGTGTCAGGACGTGCAATTACAACTTACTCTAGCAGGTTAGCTGTTACGAGTTTGAGCTTGGGCGCGCACCTACCATTTGAGAAGCATCGTTTAAGCGCAAGTCACCAAGAGAAAAGATAGCGTTAGGTCCGCTGCTCGATCTCCCAGCTTCAACATCCCGGTCAGATCAGCCGGTCACGATTTCAGCATTATCTTTATGGAAGGTGAAGTGCGATATGGGCTCCGTTTAAGGGGTTTAAGAGGGTTAACTCAACGTCTCAACTAGAGGTTACCTCCAACTCTACCATCAGAGTCATAATAGCTGATTACCCAACTATTGCTAGAATGGAAACCAAATCATGTGTGGCATGCACAAAATCGTATTTACCTTCGCTAGGTATCCACTACCAGAAACAACATAAGTAGGTTCCAATGAACATGAAACTTTTCATACATTTATTGCAGACCACCATTGTGGTAACTGGTTATACACTTCAAGTAAATTTAAAAAAATATCAAGAGGACTTTGCCACAAAGATTAAAGGAAAAATAAATTTTTGGTTTTTATGTTTTTTATTTTTCTACATGATATACTGAACGTTTGAAAAAAACCAGCTTAATTTCCCTTTTTTTAACCGATTTTTATGAAATGGTCCTGGAATGTGTAGTTTAGGGGATAATTGGTGTTTTATCAATCTCATCTTCTTCAAATCATTACTTCATTCTGCGCATGGACAAACGTAAATTACTTTAAGCGTCATTTTTTCACGTCCTAGTCGTCCTAGTCGCTCGATCTCGCTCAAGTTTGGTGGAAAGTTAGAAAACGACGATTTAATCATTCAAAATCAATCAATAAACATGATTGCATCATTAGTAGCTCCTACGCATGCGCGAAAGTTTAATATTAAAGGTCGTTTCCAGTTTTCATCCAATTTTGATGGAATTTTCTGGAAATGTGCGTGTCGTGAAAATGTGTTCAATACCGTTATTCTTAGATCAGGGGGACCATTGAAGTCTAGATGTTTTAATTAATGCATTAATTTTCACTATGCAGGCGCCTACATTTACGCAGGCATATTGATAGATAACCTACGGATCTGCGATTTGAGATGGAGCTCTTTTGTGATATCTAGAATTCAATGTCAGTGCACACTGAACAGCCGAGGGACCGCTGAGCCTAATTTGTTTCTAAATCGACTTCTGGTGTCGAAACTTGAAATGGAGCTCCTTTTGAACATCTAAAATACAATTACAAAGTATGGAGGTCAACTGATCAGCTGTGGGCCTCTGGTGCTAATTTCTTTCCTTTTCAACCTGCAGCTTTTTTTTACCCTTTTCATAAATTTTTTGACATTTACTACAAACCGTGAAGATGTGATGTGATGTGAATTGAGCCAAACTAGAATGGATTGACCCTGAAAATGTTCAGATTCCAGATTTGGTATGAGATTGAAGTAATGGAGCGCTGAAATTGGGTTTTCGGCAGGCAAAAGTAAAAAGAGTAGTCCAGTTTTAGAGCCCCACGGATAGCTTGTAGGTGGCTCACACCTCCTACAATTCTGTACTAAACGATTCGAAATTCCAAAGTAATTTTCTGCATATCTTTTAGCATGTCTGGCATAAATTTTGCTTAATCTATTCAAATGGACAAAAATAGAAAAATTGGCTAACGTTTTCAAACGTATAAAAAAGATAATTTTGTATATATTCCTTTTTCTCAGCACCCATTTGGCCAACTATATTCAAATTTTCACGCGTACTTCACCTATATAAATGCAGAAACGTTGGTGACAATGCTTCTTGATGTATGTAATTAGGTTGGTTATGTTACCCAAAAATACAAAACTCAAAAAACGGCCTGCGAATTTGTGTGTGTGAATGTGTTCAAAATTTCCATGACACCACCTCTAAATTACTTCTATCTAAACAATTTGTGGAAATTAGAACGAAATTGGTTGCACAGTCACCGAAAAAAGGAACGTTTGTTTGCAGGAAACTTACTTTTTAGGAGAGCAGTTTTTCTAATAGCTGCCGCTTGGAAGGTCAGAGCGCGTTGTTTTTTCTCTCATTAATTTCATCTTTAGAAAGTTCCATGTTGGTAATGTGGGTACTTCAGTACTTTTTCATGAATTGTATCACTTCTGATTGCACCACTTTAACTATTTTTAAAAAACTGGATTTCGAAAACTTCCGAAGAAAGACCCCCAATGTTTTGACATTAATACAAATTATGTCTGGGTCGATATGTTCTGAAAATAAAATGTTAAAAAGGAGGTCACATTCGCGCCCGTTATGTGGAATGTCTCATCGATTTTTCATAGTTTTTCTCTCGACTCAACAGTTGTTGTCGGTGTAAATTTAACACAAGGATCGCATCAGACCTCCCGGCGTTCTCCTGCAGAAGTCAGGGTATATAACTCCAATGGAAGTTGGAAATGAAACACTCGGGAACAGGCAGCTAACGTTTAACTCCTCCTCATCAGAGAAGCAGACAGTAGCGCACTCTCTTGAGAGTGTTGTGACTTACTTGACGGGGCTCGTCATCCTCTTTTCGTTCTGCATTCAACTGACAAGGGAAGGCTGCGGTACTTCCCTCACCGATTTCATTCTAAATCTGACTGTTTATTCTAGAATCAGATTATGTCGATACGCATTCGGTCGTTCCGTTGAATGGGCCTAAGGAATCAATTGTTTATGTACAATATCGTCCCGCCTGGCCCCTAGCTACCCACCGTTGATCGTTCCGCCACCCAGAGTAGGTACCTACCTAATTATTATATTGCAGAAAAGCAATATTAGAGAGTTTTTGTATTTCTCATGAACACGAAAACAAGCTGTTAGAGCGAGCATGATGAATGCTAACCTTTTCGCATTGATTTCTCGTAGCGTTTTCGTAAGCCGGAGAGAAAGAGAACTCTTATAGAGACGTTAACGTGACTCTTGTAGTGAATCACTGCTCAAAACTCAATTGTCACAGTAGACAATTTCCAAAATATAACCCACTTACCTCTACATCATATGAAAACGATTCTGCCGTGAAGAACACGAATCTTTAAAAGGTGCAAAATGAACCTTGATACGAAATCTTGAAACTGAAATGAACCTTGAAAATGTCAAAGCTAAAATCTTTGATAAAACTTCGAAAGCAAGAACAATACACTGCCAAGGAAATGGCACATGAGCTTCCTCGTGACCTTCACAGTACGTCACCATTAAATTCCAGAAAACTAGAAACGACCGGTTCTGGCATCAGGGAATTAATAAGGTGGGAAATTGGAAGCTGAATGGTACATATAATAAATGAAATTAATAAGGAAAATTTTGATTTTAATATGGGACCATGCAAATAAATTCCCGGCATGATGGGCACAATCACTGGTAGTACCGTACGATTCGTATGGCACCTCAAGGGACTCTACCGGGATCATCTCTGAAAATTTGAACAAAATCCGATAAAATTAACTAAGCTGTGACCGTAACAAAAACATCACTTTCGCGCAAGCGCCTGGCGTACCACTGCTGATATTCGCGAAGAATGTGATACGGGACCTCAAGAAACCTTGCCCGCATCATCCCTGGAAATCTGACCGAAATCCGTTCACAATTGCCTGAGTTATGACCGAAACAAGAAAATTTTGTTTGCGCCTGCGCAGAAGCTATTGTTGATTCGATCATGACGGAACTGATAGGGGACCATGTAGAGCTATACCCGCACGATCCCTAAAAATTTGAAGAAAATCGCATCAAAATTGTGGAAATTACGGCTGTTGCAAGGACCGTAACAAGAATATTTCGTTCACGCATGCGCAGAGCGTACCGCTGATGCAATTATAATGATTGTCTTATGGGACCTCAAGGGACCTTACCCACATCATTCCTGAAAATCTGATCGAAATCCGTTCAACATTGACCGAGTTATGACCGTCACAAGGAATTCACGTTAGCGCCTGCGCAGAAGCTACCGTTGATTCGATCATGATGAAGTTGGTGGGGGACCATCTAGAGCTTAACCCGCACAATCCCTGAAAATTTGGTTAAAATCGGATCAAAATTGTGGAAGTTTATGGCTGTTACAAGGAAATGTGGACGGACAGACAGACAGACAGACAGACACGGAACTAAATTTGTTCAGGAGGCTCTGAAACGCAAAATGCAAGTGGAAATTTTGATTTTGGAGCAAAAAATTTTTTTTCATTTCGAAAGTGAAAACAAAGCTTCCGCTGCATTGCAGTCTCGGAAGCAATAATAAACATTTTTATAATAATGTTTAGCGCTTTTAAAGATAGCAAAGAAACACGAGAGTTTCTCTTCTTATTGATATCCCCAAATGCATGCGTTACTATAGTTACTGTGACGTTAAATTCATCAAGACTGGACCCAAATTTCAGCAAGCGAAAATAACTGCACGCGTGTCACGCATAGTCTCCTCATCTCCCACCTTTCAAATGCAACAAGGCCGTGTGAACGCACCAACAATACAACGCTCGGTTATGTGAACACAAAAAAAAAAAGCGAGAAAATTAACAAATAATGGCCCGTATCTAAAGGATATCTCCCTTCCCCGATCATTCGCTAATTTATTATTTCTGCTACACTCAACGCTCTTTTCGGTTGTTTGAAAATGATTGGGCAGTTTAGTTGGATAGTTTCAAGGTTTGGAGATTCGTGACTCCCACCCCGTATTCGGCTAAGGTAGGATGGGAAAATTTACACACAATAGACAAGCTTCGAGAAATTCCAGTCGCGGCAATAGATTTCCTAAAGCATATTAGCGTCAGAGTGTATTTTGAGAGATTGTATTTATCAAAATACCTGCTACAAAAGAGGTGGCAGGAAGGGGACTGCTATTTCTTTATTTTGTAATGTCGTTTACTATTTTATGCTATGAATGTATGTTGTATAAACAACATACCTACCAAATACAATTTTTAAAAATAAATAATCAAAATCAAAATTATTTTTCAAAGTTGTACTTAACTACTGTTGGAGTGACATTGGCCCAATGGGAGACTGTACGTTTATTTATTTATTTTTTTTTATCGAGGTTTAAGCACCTCAACCAGAAGGGTCTTTAGCGGTATTTAATAAGGTGTCCAAAGGGACTCTGGAAGTGGCACGATCCCAAGGGGAGCCATGTTGCCATCCTTGACTAAAAAGGAGCGCCATCATGGACTCCACCTGCAACTCGGAGGGGAAAAAAAAATGAGGGGTACAGTGATGACCATTGTTCAGCCCCCAACGTGGCTGAAAAAAAAAAAAAAAAAACCCAAAAATAAAGTAATACAACTAAGACTAGATGTAAAATAGGCTAATAAATTATATACATGCTACTATATACAATCAGCAAAGTGAAATAAAACTACGACTAGATGTATATAAATACATTACAGATCAGATATCACAGTTCGTAGTAGAGCACATTGGCTCTCAGGTACGACAACAGCGATCGGACCTCGTCTGGTCCGGATGAAACGTCAACCGTCTGAGGGGGCTGATGTTGGACTCGGAGTTCCACAAGGGCTGGGCAGTCCTCCAGAAAGTGAAGGATGGACTGATCACCGCCACACCTCCCACACACAACATCTCGAGCTTTTGAACTAAGCAGATGTCTGTAAGTAAGACGGGTAGGGCCAGTGGCAACCCGGTTGATCACAATTCGATCCCTCCTTGTTAGTAGGGTTACGAAAGGGCCCACCGGGCTCAAGGCCTGAAGGACACCAAGCAGACCAGGGACCTGCCATTGCTCATGCAAGATGGAATTGGCTTCATGTTGCATGTAGGAGATTTGGTCCTATGTATATAAACAACATATCAATGGAGTTACCACCAATGACTCTCCTTGCAATACCCACTTGTTTCGATACCCATATAAAAATTATGGTTGAGCCCAATGTCGTTGCTTGGTGTAGCGATACACGTAGGCTTTGTATTAGGGGATCATCAGAATATGAGTCCCTAATCACCTCGATGGTACTTAGTGAATCGCTACAAATCACATAATTCCCAACTCCCAATAATTGGCAGTGTCGAACAGCCAGTGTCACTGCCCACAGCTCTGCTGTGAACACAGACGCAACTGGTGGTAGGCGTCTAGTGACTTGGAAGTTGGGGCTCCATAGAGCAAGGCCAACACCATCAGAGAGACTGTACGTATCTACATATAAATATCGAAGCTATATACGTGGCATGTACACAACTAAGTTTTATGTTCATGCAAGAAGTTGAATTGTTGTCCTCCAAAATCAAAATATCCACTTTCTTTTTTCAGAGCTGGCTTATAAATTTTTGTTCCCTGTTTGTCTGTTTGTGGCTGATTCTTTTTACGCCCAACATTATAGCAATTTTTAGTCCAATTAAAGTTATCAGCCTGTACGAATGCGCAACAAGTATTCCTTGTAACGTCGATTTATCATCATTATTGTGTCTGATTTCGTCAAATTTTGGGGGTTTAGTTAAGTATATATTCTAAAACATGTTATATGAAACATATTTCAATTGGTGGAGTAATTATTATGGCGCATGTTCAAAGCTAAAATTTGTTGTCTCCGAGGCTAATAGACCGATTTTCATGAAATTTTATAAACTTTGCGGGTTAGCTCATGGGGAATTTTCATGATTCTTTTTAATTTGCTAGATAGAAAGAGCTGAGCGAGAGCATTCCAAAAAGGTGCTATATGATGGATATCTGACCAGTAATACGAAACAAATTCAAATTGCGCGAAACAAAATTCAATTGGAATAAATTCATTTGCGCGATGACGTCATGGCTCCCACCTACCTAGGTAGAACCTTCAGGTACCTTGCACTACTACGTCACGCGAGATCTTCCTACCCGTTCATTGCTTTATGCTTTACCCGTTATTTATCCCTAAACGGTCTTTTCAGCTAAAAATTGCAAATAGGTGGTTTTTAAGTGCGCTGAATCCAATTCGGAGGTCAAAAGTGTGAAATTGCAATACATGAAAGTTCCCTATTATAGATCAATAGTAGTCTGTGCGTGTGCGCAAATATTAAATTCTTATAACGCCGATTTCTCATGAGCTATTGGTCCGTTTTCGTTTAAACAATCTAGGATTGTGTTCTTTGATGTATGAAACAGATTCGCAGAGAACTCGAACTCTCTCCCAATTTTTAAATTTTGAAGCCATCTAAATAGGTCATTTTTTCTTCGGAAATGCTAAAAGGCTGTTGCCTAGGCGAAATACACAGTGAAAAAATACAGCAAAATAAATATATAGGGGAATTTTCGTTCTGTGTACATTTCCATGGCACTAATGCGGGCAAGGCGAACACGGACGAGCCATTAGAGAGAACATTGCTTCCTCCGCGCTATCTCTCGAGCGGGGCAATGGGGAAATAGGATATCACGAGTAGGTGGTTACATTTAACCCTTTAGTCCTAGGCCTCCGACCGACCTGAGGAAGAAACCATTTCGATTATGGTTGGGCCGTCGTATGAACACGAATCTCACGAACCGCTTGGGATCCGACTCGCCACCTGCGGATCTCTGCTCGATGGACGTGTGTAAACCTTCTACATGCTAATGGGCGAAACGCATTTCCCGGTCCGCGCTCCCGCCTGCATTCATAAGCTTTTCAACAGACGAACGTAAGAAAATGAATAATGAAGTAATTCCAACGTTTCATCCCATATTTTTTTATTCGGCTTAGTAATACATTTTCCTGTTAGCTTTTCTTTTTCCTTTTTCTATCGAGAACTGCACTACGTACGTAACGGAAATTGTATTTTTTTACACCATTCTTGCCAACGTATTAGTGTAAAGCCTCTGAGACCTAATATCCGGCCTCTAAACTCTCGAAAGGCACCTGGAGTGTATTTAGTTGACTGGCAAAGGGGAAGAAAATAAACATAAAAAAAAATTAAATTTAAAAAAATAAATGAAAAAATTCCTTTTGTGAAAAATGTTTATGAGTTGGTTTCTGTTTTTTGTTAGAATGATGGCATCATGTACTTTGATAAACAGTAGTTCAATAAAAACAGCTTTATACTCTTTGTGACACTAAATGATCAAAACATTCAAACATAAAAAAGTTAAAAAAAAAAGAACCTTTGGGCCTCGCAAAGGGGACTCCCCCCCCTTGACCCCTCGTTTAAATTATTGAAAACATGCACATTCTTTAGCCGTACTATTATTACATCACTTTACATTAATACAAAATTATTACATATTATTACTTATCAGGCATTATTAAATGATTCTTTTAGGGAGAAAAACAAGACATTAATAGCCAATATGCTAACAAATCATTATTCATTAGTAACTAGGCGCTATAAATAAGCTTCCTTTGACACTACAGTGGCTTAGGAATCAATCCATTCTGTGATGAATTGAGAGGTTTCTAACAAGTGGCGAATGATTATCGCGGAACGATAACTAAGGAGGTTATACATCCCTAGCAACGGAATGGTTGTACGTAGAAATCAATAGAAAACTCCGCTCTACTTTCGTGTCATATTTTCATAACGTTTTTTAATGAAGTATTCGGAGCGAGAACTCATGACCGATTTCGATATGTTCGATTACGCTGTTACTGATATTACCTAACCGTTGATATCAAGTTAACATTGCAACTCTTTATTTTTTCGTGGAAATAAGCAACGATCTTCACAAACTTTCGGTTTCTTCATTGCAATTGGTTTCCACATCTTCGTAGCAAGCGATTTAGTTCGTATTCTCTAAAATATTTGAGAAGAGGTTTTACAAACCCATGTGTAACTTTTGTAAGATTCATGGGCTTAGTCTTTTAAAATGATATCTCAAAGAGAAATATCGTCTGGAATTACACATTTATTTAAGTATCTTCTGCACACATCTTCTGAGTTATGGGGGTTGTAAGGTGAGCAAAACAATAAGGCTACAAAATATGACAACAATTACAAGACTACAAAAAGCGAATCGGTCTGGCAAGAACGTCAAGATTGTAGAATTGTTACCAATGTATTTATGAACTATGAATATAAAAATGAACGTATATCCCAGTGCGTGTCCGCCTGACTTAACGGTACGTCACCAAAACGGCTAGTTCAATTTTGATGCGGTTTTTTCTAAAATTATGAGCAAGTTTAATTCCAGGTTTGAATGATACCATTGAGTTTTGTGAGGTTTTCGGACGAGCAAACAGCTAGTCAAATTATGATACCACCATAACACGGCAGCTTTTGTTAATAAATTATTGAGACCATTGACATATAGGACTAAAATGCCCGCATGCAGTTTTATAAAACCTCTTACAACTTTTAGATGGAGGCTAGATCTACTTTGTGAGCTTCATGGATTTCAAAAACAGTCCTTGTTAATAAATAACAATGTGGCAAGGTGTACAACTACAAACGAAATTCGAGATACTCGTAGAGACTAACGTTGGGATGAGAAGTTTTAAGTTAACCAGTCTAATCATTTCACAAAAACGCATCTATTTTACAGATATATTGTGATCTTCTTGTTTAAGAAGTCTATCAATAATGTTAATGGCTCCAACCCCCATCATTTCTTCTCCAAGTCACCAAGTGCTACGACCATGCTTAGTTTTCGGGGTCATCTTGATTCTTCATTACACTCGAGGCCTTAGTGGACGAACTATGCTTAAAGCTTGCATCCCCGTGCCCTTGCATTTGAAACCTATGATCTCCTTGCCCCACGTCCACAGTTACTTGTACAACCTGGGGTATTGTTCTCTGGGCAACCAGGTACCAGCAAAACTAGCCTTAAATTTTCAATATTTAGAAAAGAGCTCCTCGCGTCCTTCTTACAATCCCGCTCTCATCTTCTAGTAATGCTATTTTCTGGGAAGAGGGGGTGCTCCTAAATACATCAGAGTAACCATGCACTGCAGGTTACGTTGGTCTTCTGCTAGCTCCTCTCCCACGCTGAGTTTGGGCACTCCTGTAGGATAGGAGGGGTTACTCACTGATTTGCGTTGTAAATCATCTAAAGAAGTTTGGAGCGCAGAACAATAGGTAAAACTACATCCTACAACCACAATGTACCTACTCCTTCAATCAGTGTACTGCCTCGTTGACTAGCCTGGTAGCCTGTCCATTTCAAGACCTACTTCAAGAAATTCCTCATGCACAAATCATTATAGTACGGAAAATCCACATGCAGTTTTGGTGATCTTCTCACTCTATTAAGTTTTGCTACAAGCCTTGGAACATTCAAGAAACTTGAGGTGGTATATTTGAGAATAAGTCACTCATGAACTTAGTGGCGAAGAGTGTATCACCCATGAAATATGAGTTGATATTTTTACAGTCGGTGAAGGAATATCTGAGAAGTACAATACATGAATGTGAATAAAACATGACAGCGTTTCAGGCAACCTCTAATACACGTGTCGTTTCTTTTGTACTGTAAAGAACTTATTTGAAGTATCTACTTGTCTACTAAATGACTGACAAATTTCGAAATAATCATATCCGTTTTATACTAATTTAAAATAAGTATATTCTGATAACAATGTATGTTCATTTAAATAATCGAAAATTGTTTTGAATTTTAGGGAATATGTGACTGTCAGACACTAATGAGTGATACCCATGAGTGTGGAAAAGGTGATATTTTAAAACGGAGCCATCCTGTGAATTTTGACATTGACCTCACTCTCCTACTATGGGTAGTTGTATTTCCATGCCTTTTCAGTTTCACACACTGGTGGCGTCATAGCACTTCTCCCGTCTGGGCGGGACCCCTCTTCCTAGTGTGCAGCAAACTTTTCAAAATCATATAAATGAAACTACTCGTTGTAAGGAAGTGCGGATGGTGTCAAATTTCTTAGAATTGAATCTATTTTTATTTGAAAATATAAAATGAATACGCGGGTAACGCTTATTAGCTGGAAGTGCTTCTTCACATGACTGACTTGCTACAAGATGTTATAGGTAGGTGCCTAAATATTTAGACAGTTGTTGAAGCTCCAGCAGTTGAGTTTCACTGGGCGAGGAACCAGAGAAAGTTTTCGGCGGAGGCGAAGTTAGTGGCCTGGTTGCCCGACTCTCCCCACCATCCAAGGGGGCTATTGACCTGCCGAATCCGAGTCGCCCTTGAACTCCCCCTCCTTCCCACTGCGAATCCCACGTAATCTCCCAATTCTCGTGTAGATGCCGTCTCGATCGTTGACGTGCCCAAGGGGAATCATTTTCTTCACCGGACCTATCTCAACTCCTTGGGCTGTAGTCAGGTCAGGAACGAGTCCACGACCGCGTCGTCACTGACCCGCCGAAACTGAGCTGCTCCCCTCCTTGAATCCACTTTCGTCACCGGGATCTTGTGTGGATTTCAATGGTCCCACTTCCCATACACAACTTCTTTTTGGAGTCACCCGACCTACCTTAACATCTTCTCGTCGTCACTGACCGTCCGCAACTTGGTTCACGTTGGGATACACTAACAGGAGATGCTCTAGATTCCCTAGCGACTAAACCATGAAAGGTCTTGTGAAATTCACCCACACCACTTAACTCATTTTTGTTGATAAGCCTCTGAACCAGAAATAAACAAGACAAGTACTCAGTCATGCAGCATGACTAATAGAGCGAATTTTCAAAGAAAAAAACAAACAATTTTTTCAACATTATAGTATAATTGTCTATCCTACTTAGCTAAATAAAAGTGACTACACCATTGCAAAGCTGAGGTTTCGGAAAAGTTTTCCTCGTGGAGTTCTTTTCCGAGATAGAACGTATTAAGGGCAAAACACAAATGGAAAAAAGTCAAAATCTGAGAAATATTCCAAATTTTCTTTCAAACCACTTTTTTTACGTGCTAAGTTGGCTCAAAAAATATTGGTTTGGCATCAGGTAGACAGGATATTGAGCGTTCTTTTTTCAACGGTGTCTTTATCGTTATGTTTACAGGGATTATAAGAGAGGAGCTGTTTTAATGTCATAAGGTACAAAACACGGAGAAAAAAAAAAAAAAGTTTTAATTTCTCCTTTGATGGGAAAAACAAAAAATCATGGATATGTCTTGTACCTACCTACTGCTTACCAGTAGGTACCTACTACCAGTTGGTACCTACTACTACTCATTGTATACCAACCATGTAGTCGTTACGCAAATTTTTGAATGACCCCCAGCCCAAAAACATATCCATGTTAAAACACTGCATCATTGAAAATGTCTCAGAAATTTCAATGTTTTTTATTGTTTTAAATAAAATAACAATTAGAAAACATAAAATAATTAATTTGAGAGCTTCACATGAAAATTAGTAGTGACAACTCGTACTGATTTCTCCACCCGATCATCATATGATTTATTGACTGATAAACTTACATTACGTTAAATAAATGACTGATTTCATTGATAGTAAACACAATCATTACAACACCTATGTTGTTTATAGGTTACGTGACTTTTTTTTTTGCGTAACAAATTTTCCGTAACAAACAACAGGTGATTGAAATTTCCAGTTGACCCGTCGACTAAGACATTTTCAATGTCAAAAAATGTGGATAACAATAAATTAGGCACTTAAATTCTAATCATTGAGACAAACCATGTCCTGAATAAATCTGAGGGGACAGCCGTGTGACGAGATCGCAAAGAATTTAGAACACGCAGCCGAACTCGAAAATTTGGCCGATAATAGGCATTTAGCACACAAAAATCAATTTTTCTCACTTATTATTACTTTTAGAGATCTGGGAGTGGTCGCTATCGACTCAGCACTGAAAAATACTTCGACTGCGACACCCCACATGCCCTTTTGTCAAAATACCGGGTTTTTAACATTTCTCGGGCCATTAAATTGTAAATCTGAGCCTAAAATTCTGTTCTTCTAGAGTTCTTGAAAACTCAAATTTGGCCGTTTTAGTTGTACAACTTCATAGTTGGAAAATTGAAGTTGCGAGAATTAAAAAAGATCCAATCAAGCAGCAAGATCATCATATTTTAATTGTTTTGAAATTTGAGTACTTTGTGAGCAAAGTAATCGTTTACTAAAAAGTTTATGGAAAATTTGAAGGTACTTAGTCTCAATATGGAGATCTTTAAATATTCAGCTTTACAAATGAATTAAATTGCTTATTTTTCTTAATTTTCTGTAGTATTTATCGATTTTTAACACATGCCCAATCGTCGGATTACTGAAGTTGCCCACTAGTTACTTTTACCTCAGCAACACAGTGTGACTCACACATTGCGTTTTGGGCGTCCCTGGATAGGTTTTCAGTTTTTCTGGTTCTACAATGCCCATGCCGCACTGTGTCAGTCAATTTAGAAATAGGTGGAAGAAGTACTAAATTTCATAGTTATTTGAATATTTATTCATATTTATGTAAATAGTTTCATAAATACAGGAAACAAGATAATAAAAATATTGAAACATCTTTTCACTAATAGACAAGTTGTCTATCTGTACCCGACTCTTTATTGACTAAGGGCGGAATAACACGCTATTATTCGAACCGATTGAACTTCGAACCATCGCTACTTCTCTGTACCAGAAATTGCCCCAACCACGTTGCATTCTTTGAAAAAACCTATCTGCTATGCCCTTCGTTGTAAACTCTCATTGAAATACGTAAAATATTTTACTCACACTGTGCTTCATGGGCACTGTTGGCCAGACCGCTCATGACGCACACATGTAAGTCATGGTCACCCAACGTGTTATTAAAGCATGTTTTAATGACATTTAGGTAATTACTTTTTTCAGCATAATTTTGAGCTTAAAATTTTCATTGATCTAGTTCACAGTTTTCATGAAAAATAGTTTATTTGAAATAAATGTATAAATAGAACAATTTTTGGCCATTGTTTGCAATGTCAGTAATTTTTGGCAAATTTTTAGAAATCTTACTGACTTACTGTGTTTTATAAGTGCTGACCAAAAAACTCATGTTTTCTTTTGGAATGCTTGATTTATTGGCGGAAGAACGGATTTTTTTTATCTCAGCCTTAATGGGCTATATAATCTTGATTATAATTTCATACATAAGTATATATCTACTTGTGATGAACTGAAATGCCGACAACATCAGGTCTCCACTTATTCAACTCGAAAAAATCGACAATCCTAAATGTCTCATAAATATTCAACGTGAGATGAAGTTGTTTTCGCTGGCGAAACACGGCTATGACCCAAAATATCCCTCCGAATTTCTCTTTCAGCATCTTTTCGTAGCGGCAAGGGTGTGATAACGCCGTATGTCGGGCGAGGAGCATTTGCATGTCAAAATCTCGAACGCCTCGAAGCGAAACTTTCTCAGCTCCGTGATGCCTTCAGGTGTAGGACGCAAATGACGTTGAAGCGCAGACGGGGCAAAAAAAACTTAGGTAATCCTTATTCCCATTCTGTCAGTTATTTGTCATGGTCCGATAATCGATTGAATGCTAAAATAACTTGCTACTTCTTGGCTAGGTATTTACTTTCTAGTGTATGACTATCAGTGGCAATGAATTCGTTCATGGGTCTTATTAGAGAGTTTTTGTATTTCTCGTAAACACGAAAACAAGCTGTTAGAGCGAGCACGATGAATGCTAACCTTTTCGCTTTGATTTCTCGTAGCGTTTTCGTAAGCCGGAGAGAAAGAGAACTGTTTGATAGGCTTCAAGAGACTTTATTGTTCTAGCAGTTACTCGATTATTATAACCATGTTGTCAGGTTACCAAGGATGGGTTCGATGTAAAAACACAAAAATATAGTTAGTTGATGATTAGCTTACATAAGTGTTTAGTTATTTCGTAGAATAATAATACATGGTGGCAGCGTAGTGAATTAAAGATTAATTAATTAATAGGTAGTGATAGGCTCTTGGCC
Organism: Adelphocoris suturalis; assembly: GCA_030762985.1. Classification (NCBI taxonomy): domain Eukaryota; kingdom Metazoa; phylum Arthropoda; class Insecta; order Hemiptera; family Miridae; genus Adelphocoris; species Adelphocoris suturalis. The sequence goes on from CM061040.1 coordinate 161,616,232, forward strand.
GTTGTGACCTGTGAGAAGAGTACTGAGGTTTTGCGGCGTCGAGGTACGTATGGTTTAACTTTTTTTTTGTTTTGCTTCTCCGTACCTAATGCCTCTAAGGAAAAAAACAGGTGCCACACCTAGAAAGAAACATAATGAACTCGCGATTCCAACACAGGAGAAAGCCAACGTTCGCATTTCGCTATCAAGTCCCGACACTTTTAGCTTTAATCCCAATGAGTGGCCTCAGTGGAAACGGAGATTTTTGAGGTACCGAACGGGGATTGGGTTGGACGACGTTTCTGAAGAGAGGCAGATCGACGTGATGATTTACCAAATGGGGGGCGACGCTGAAAACATTTTTGAGTCCTTCTCGCCCCCGCCTGAAACGTTTGAAGATACTCTTGCAGAGTTTGACTCATATTTTGTTCCCCATCGCAATTTGATTTATGAGCGGGCTAAATTTTTGAAAAGGAAACAAGGGAGCGATACTGCGGAAAAATTTATCACCGATTTGCACAGTCTAGCCAAGACTTGTGATTGGGGTAACCTGAATGAAGAAATGATACTATTAGTCTTGATTGTAGGAATGAAAAACACTACGATTAGTGATAAGCTGCAGCTAGAAAAAGATTTGACTTTGAAAAAGGCCACAGACACATTGCGTTTACATGAAGAATTAGTTAGGCAAAAAGAAGATTTACAAGAGTCCAACGTTTCAGAAATACGTAGTAAGAGACATATGGCTCATGGAGACAGACAACAGCCAGGCAGAGATGAGAACAATTTCAGAGAAAAATGTTGGAAGAATAAAGATAACAGTCTGGAGAAACCAGGAAAACCTAGGGACAAGAAGTGTGCTAGGTGCGGGGATAAATGGCATAAACACCGTTCAGACTGTCCAGCTTTGACCAACAAATGTTCAAAATGCCGCTGTTGGGGTCATTATCCTGATTTTTGTTTTTTCTCCAGTTAATCAAGATTCAGACACCAGTGAGGAATCCGAAGAGGAGTTGTACGTCAACGTAGTTCGAAGCTGCGGAAAGAAGAACGAAGACAAGTTCGTGGGCTCCATAAGTTCCAATTCTCAAGACGTGTGGGCAGAAACTCTGACTGTGACCCATGGAGAACATTCGCTAGGTTCAATAAAATTCAAGCTAGACACTGCTGCTGACGTGACGCTAGTCCCTTCGAAAATTCTTGAGGGGGTTATTGTACCCAAAAAGTGTAGGAACAATATCTTTAGCGCAAAAAGAGACGAGAAAATTCCAATTTTGGGAAAAATTAAATTAGGACTGCAGCATAGAAAGGTGCAAATTCAGGAAACTGTATACGTTTCTGACGATGTTGATGAGGCACTCCTCAGTAAGGAAGCGTGCCAAAAGCTGAACTTAGTCAAAAGGATTCTTGAATTGTCAAAACCTAAAAAGACTAATTGGGTAAAGAAATATCCTAAATTGTTTGAGGGGCTGGGTCATGTTGGGGAGTATAAAATTGAATTAAAGGACGATGCTCGTCCATATGCAGTTACTGCTCCAAGAGCTGTTCCTCTCCCGTTGAAAGAAAAAGTCACGGCCGAATTGAAAGAAATGGTTAAAAAAGGAGTGATAGCGCCGGTTTCGCATGCTACAGATTGGTGTGCCCCGATGGTGGTGGTGCCAAAAAAGAATGGAACTGTAAGGATTTGTGTGAATTTAATGATGTTAAATAAAAATGTGAAGAGACCATACTATCCAATTCCACGGGTGGAATTATCACTTGCTGAGATGAAAGGAGCAAGTGTTTTTTCAAAATTGGATGCCAACAGTGGATTTTGGCAGTTCAGTTTGGCAAAGGAGTCTCAAGATTTGACAACTTTTATTACCCCTATCGGTCGGTTCAAATGTCTGAAGTTGCCATTTGGTATCACCAGTGCACCCGAATTTTTCCAAAGAAAAATGTCCCAGATCCTAGAAGGTTCTCGGAATTATAAGGTCCACATGGATGATGTTTTAATTTGGGGGAAAGACCAAAAAGAACATGATAGTTGTATCAAAGAGATATTAGAAAAACTTGAATCTGCTGGTATGACTCTGAACCAGGAAAAATCTGAGTTTTCCAAGAGTAGAATAACTTTCTTAGGGCACGTTATTACTCCCGAGGGAATTGAACCGGATCAAACGAAAATTGAGGCGATTTTAAAGATGGATCCACCTAAAAATCCTAGTGAAGTTCACAAATTAATGGGCATGGTCAACTTTTTGGCAAAATTTATTCCTCACAAATCGTCAATTTTAGAACCAATTTCTGGGTTGACCAGCCCTAAGAATCAGTTTGTCTGGGGCCCTACCCAGGAAGAATCATTTCAAAAGATCAAGGAAATACTGGTTTCAGCTCCCTGCCTTCAGCTGTATGACTCATCAAAGCCAGTGAAACTCTCTTGCGATGCGTCTTTGCTGGGTTTAGGTGCTGTTTTATTGCAGGGTGATGGGAACCCAGTATCATACATTTCACGTTGCTTGCAACCCGCAGAAAAAAATTATGCAAATATTGAGCGTGAAGCGCTGGCAATTACTTGGGCTTGCGAGAGAATGGAAAATTTTCTGATCGGAAGGGAGTTCACTATTGAAACTGATCATAAACCTTTACTCCAAATTTTCACCACTAAACCGTTGGATGATCTATCTCCGCGGCTTCAAAGGTTTCGCCTACGTATGATGCGGTATGAATACAAGATGGTATATACTCCAGGGAAGAAGATGTTTATCGCAGATTTGTTGTCGAGAAAACCAGTTTATACAAATCCTGTTCCTGATGAACTTGGAGAGGAGGTTGACGCCTTCATACATCAAGTCAGTCTACCATCTATCAGAACGTCCGATATGAACGTTGTTCAGGTGGCTCAAGCCCAGGAGAACGATCCAGTTTTTCGTCAACTTAAAGCCCTTATCGTTGGAGATGACGACTGGCCAGCAAAGCATTCACTTCCTCAAGAACTCCAACCATATTATTCTGTACGAGACGAGTTCAGCGTCGTGGAGAATATTCTTCTACGCAAAAATAGGATGGTCATTTCTTCTTCTCTGCGCAGGTTAATGCTGAGTAAGTTGCACGAGGGGCACCTCGGCATCACCAAGACTCGTAGACGAGCCCTATATACGATGTGGTGGCCAGGGATATCTAAAGAAATTGAGAACACTGTAAAATCATGCCCAATGTGTATACAAACGTCCTTGAATCATCATGAACCCTTGATGAACTCCGAGTTCCCCAATTATCCTTGGGAATGTGCTTCGATCGACCTTTTCAAGTTTGAGGGAAAGTGGTATCAAGTAATTGCGGATCAATTTTCGCGATACTTTGAGGTTACTGCTGTGGCAAGAATGAGGTCAACGGATATTATAAATGTATGCAAGGCAGTATTCTCCCGCTTCGGGATTCCAAAATTAGTATATACTGATAGTGGAACCCAATTTCAAATTCTTGAATCTTCGGAATTCGCCAAATTTGCAAATAAGTGGGGTTTTACCGTTAAAAGAAGCAGTCCTCACCACCATCAGGCTAATGGATCAGCGGAGTCTGCTGTGAAGATAGCTAAGTCTCTGATGAAAAAAAATCCTAAGGAATTTGAGTTGGCTCTACTCTCTTACAGAAACACACCTCTGGAAACCGGGTTTAGCCCCGCGGAAATGCTTTTTGCCAGGAGACTGAGGGACACATTACCTACGACCGTCGAGGCTCTAAAAGGTCGGATTCAACTGGACCATTTACCAGATCGAGAAAGGAAATATCGCGACAAGTATAAGAAGAATTATGATCGCAGACATGGGGCCAGAAACTTGAGCCTATTAAGCTGTGGTGACGTTGTGTGGATAACCGATATGAAGCGTCATGGGCAAGTTATCAAGGTACTTCCAGAGCCTCGGTCCTATTTGGTGAAAACCCAAATGGGGACTGTTCGGCGAAATCGATTCCACCTTATTCCAGCTCCTTACCTACAGGCCTTGCCCGACCACACCTTCGAGGAACTCCCAGTAGCTGGCACCCCAGCTCAACAGATCTCGAAGTCCGCATCTATGGATTCAATGAAAATTCAAGAGGGAGAAGAGATCTCAGCCATACCTGCAAAAAGACTCCATGAAGAACCTGTTCTTCGAACCAGGATTGGGCGGCCAATTATGAAGCCTTCAAGATATGGGATGAACCTTTAAGAGCTTCAAGGGGAGGATGTTTGATAGGCTTCAAGAGACTTTATTGTTCTAGTAGTTACTCGATTATTATAACCATGTTGTCAGGTTACCAAGGATGGGTCCGATGTAAAAACACAAAAATATAGTGAGTTGATGATTAGCTTACATAAGTGTTTAGTTATTTCGTAGAATAATAATACAAGAACTCTTATAGAGACGTAAACGAGACTCTTGTAGCGAATCACTGCTCAAAACTTAATTGTCAAAGTAGACAATTTCCAAAATATAACATGAAGTGAGAAACAACGACTACTTACCTCTACATCATATATAAAAGATTAGGCCGTGAAGAACATAAATCTTTACAACGTGTAAAATGAACCTTGAAACGAAATCTTGAGAATGAAAAAGCTGAAATCTTCGATAAAACGTCGAAAGCAAGAACAAAATGCCGCTAATGACCCTTCTGGTTGAGGTGCAGGGAAAAAACACGAAAGAAAGACAAATACAAAGCTTAAATCAGCAACAAAAGACGGCACGGGGAAAAGTCAGGCGATTTTGTAGGGTGTGTGTGTGTGTCCGAAACTACTGGACCAAAGTTGATGAAATTTGGATTATAAATCACATTGGGGGTCTAGTTGATCCTAGAAGCGTCTAAACTTAAAATTTGTACTCTCGCGTTACAGTTCGAAACTCATCCTCCGTCGTTCGAATTTCATCATGTTTTAAAAGTTGTAAGGGTCAGCCATTGTCGTGTTTTGAGGTAAACGAGGCAGTTTCCTGGTTATCTCACCTATTTACATATATACTTCAGAGTTCTTCTTTTTATGTTGTGACCTTTTAGTTTTCTTTAAAAAAATTATAATAATAATAATTCATGCGAACGGGTATGAGGTATTAGGTTTACGGGTTTACGAGTAGGCACTATGACGACGTAACTTTCAAACTCAAGACCGTTACAAAAAATAATTATCATGACAAAAACAGCCACGTCCCCGAAACACAAACGAAACCGCGCTTCGTAATTTTGTAAACTTCACGCAATTTAATATTCGGCGAAAGCGTGATCATTCCAACTCGAAAATTACATCTGTTTTTCTATAACTTACCTCGACCACTATGCGCGATTACTGTTTTATGGTTCCAAACTTAAAGTGCAGGTAATTGCATCGTGCATCCGGTGTCTGCCGACGGACTTTCCACGCATTCGATTCTCCCGTTTTTCCCTCCGCTTTTTACCGAAAAAAGGCTTTTGCGATCCTTTTATTGAGCGATAAAAATTAATAGGTCCGAATATCGCATTTTGTAATTGAAAAATGGACCCCCACAGTGGCGGAGCGGGGAGAGGGGTTACGAGTGTGTTTTTGAGTGTATACGATCTTGAGAATCCAGAGATTTAAAGTTTCCCAAGTTCAGAGTCGGGCTTGGAAATGCGATGGGGAAAGAAAAAAGACACGAGTAAAAGTAGTAAAAGCTGTAAGATCAGAAGACTTGAGTGGACCCTAGAATATGATTTCTCGACGAATCACCTGCTGAAAAAGGTCGCTATTGAAAGAGATCTGAACGCGAATTGCCCGTCGTTTTTGCGGGTTTTATTCGTCGAGATTACGTCTCCGATTGTTACGACTGAATCATTCAATGAGTCTTCAAGTTTTATGGGTTTCTTCGAATCCCGAAGTTACCTATTGACCGTTTCATGGGAGGGGGCTGGGAGATTCAAACTATGCTTTTAGCATTGGTGATAGCTAAGACAATTATGGTAGGAGCGAGGTAGGGTATATCAAGAACCTACTATTCATGATAAAGATTCGGAATTTATTTTAGATGTTAGCGAATTTTCTTAGAAAATGAAGCTATTGCAATGGCTCCAAATGTTTTAAAAGTCAAATTTTCCAAAATTTTCTCCATTGAAATCTGTTTTGAGGCATTCTGAAACGAATCCCAGAATTCAACGCTTTTTCATATATGTGTGTGTGTGTGTGTCTGCGCCAAGCGATATCTGAGCTAAAAGGAGTGGCACCTAATAACATCAAGGTCATTGCCGCGACCGTGTCATGGCCCGCTGTGTAGTGCGGGAAAAGCGCCACAGAGTTACTCGAGTTGGGCATCTCGGCAAGAGTACTCCGTGGTATCACCACCCGAGTCCTGAGGGGTTCTTACTTGAACTGGTGGTCATTTTATAGGGGCGCTTCCTTTCATCTCATTCTTCCTCCTCGTCCTGCAACTTCCCTTATCCCTATAGCTGGCGTCGGGTAAACCTGGGTGTCCTTCCCATTTTTTTATTTCATTTGTTTATTTTTCAATTTCCGTCTTTGAGGGGAGGTTTCTATTTAAAAAAAAAAAAAAAAAAAAAAAAAAAAAGTGTGTGTGTGAGTGTCCTTCCAGACGATAACTCTCCTTAGGATTGAGATGAAAATTCCTTCTTGCTTCAAAAAATCAAGCTTCCCAAACGAAAGGACGAGTTCGTTAGCCAGCATTTTTTGAGCACATTAAATCGGTCAAATTTAAAAAAAAAATCCCGAAAACATCACTTAAAAAAGCAAAAAACGGCTATAAATAGTTAAATTTATACTTTTCAGCAGAATATTGCTCAAATAAAGTTTATCACATTCAAAACGAAACATCAAGAAACGAATAAAATTAACTAATCAGCTGAGTGAGATAGATTTTGTCCTGCTCAACCTAGGTAGTTGAAATTTGGTAGGGAGTCTCTCTGGAATATCCAAAAATGAATGAAATTGCAGGCTCCAGTTGATAATTAGCTGAGTGATTTAGACTTTGTCCTGTTCACCGTAGAAAGTTTAAATTTAATATAGTGCCTCTGTGGGATATCTAGAGACAAATGAAATGACGGACTCCGTCCTGATCATCTGAATGAGCCAAATGCTGTCCTGTTCTCCCTAGAAAATCATTCACGATGATATTAGACTTATCTATGTCAGAATATTTTTCAGCGAGTAACATTATTACCCCACAATGGTTTGACCTGACATGGATATGTATTACCGCTTGTTTATAAAATCTAATTGGTTTGATTTTAATTCAAAGAATAGCTATGGGCTGACTCATACATTTACAGGGAAATTACTTGAAGCAATGCGCGATTTAGTAGAAAGGCGAACCCGGAAGGTAATATGTTGAAGTCTTCTTTATGATTTGTTAAAATCAAGAGGTAGTTTGCATACAGCAATAAAATTATTTATTTATTTTAATATTTGAGCCACACATCAACCAGAAGGGCCATTACCGGCAACGAATTGGCATACTTCAAAAAATTATACTGTGGTTTCACTAACTCGACATAAAGCGGAGTAATGCCATTCTATCTATTGGTTTATTGGTCGATGTTTTAGTTTTCATAAAACCTTCTTAACCATTCGATTATTCTATAGAAGGAGGGATATCGTAGAAATGCCCTTCTTAAATTCTCTCTTCAACCCCCTATCGCTCGCTACATTTCTCATTCCCATAACACGGACAGCTCTAGCTATAAACGGCCTAGCTGGCATCCGTTTTTTGTGTTCCGTTCGTAAAGGCGCACTCAGACTTCGGTACACGCAAGGGCCCACACACTCACACGGAGGCCCCACATCGCATAATTCTCTTCTTCAAACGGGGCAGAAAGAATGTCCACTTTCCACCCGCGACGCCGCCAAACGGTTGCTACGTGCAATCACTCCCCTCCCCACTTCCCCACCCGTCATCCCGAAGGACCCCTTTTTCAAAATGCCGCCTCTTAAGAGTTTTTCGCTTTTGAGATCCAGACCCCTCCAAATGCCTGTTCCTAGTTCAGAGACCCAACCGCAAAAAGAGCGGAGGGAATGAAGAAAGGTGAAAAAACTGGAGGAAAGGCTCCAACTCGGGCAGGTTGAAGCCTTTAAACTCAAATTTATATCTGGAAGGACGAGAAGTGGGGAGGATTTCCTCTAGACCCTGCCATTCCTGCGTTGGAACCTACAGATTTATAGCGCCATCGCTTGTTGTGCGGTTGGACGCAAACAAAAGAATTTCATCATGTCTACCTACCATCTCATAAGCCTTCGTTTTTCTCCCAAGTTAAGAACATTGTTTCCACTCCTCATTATCAAACAGTTTTTAAGCGTTTCGAAAAAGCATATACTAAGAATCTCTGAGAAGTACAATTTATATTATTATAACAAGAATACAGCACAACGAATATATTTTATTTAGAAAATTCACAACACTTTGTAATTTCTTTTTAAATTTTCAAACTTCAACCCTGAACCCCTTAAACCTTTTTTTTTTACACTTTTTTTAACTTGAAATAGAGAATCATCTGATTTTTTTTTATTGTTCTGAAGATCGAGTTTTAATTAAATGTGCATGTCACAGTCCTCCTCTTGAAGGCAATCGCATTCCCCATCATGCTAGTGCACCTCGACTTCATCTTCACACGCACCGTCACCGAGGATTATGGGCTTGTACCAAGCCAATTCAGGAGTGTCACACCATTCACTTCCAAAATGAGTTTTGAGAAGATGTTGTACATCGTTCTTCTTTTCGGCAGGCAAACTGCGAGTCAACAAGGGCCGTGCTGTGAACTCTGGAAAATCATCTTCATTCTTTCCCTTTTTGAGCAGTGAACGAAAGACTTCGAATTCGTTTTCGAACCTGCAATGGGAAATGCACTAAACTCTGGTAGAGATTCCTCCTGCTTTCTTGACAAACTTTTTTATTTAGATTTATTCGCTTGGCTTATTCCTCCAATTTTATTATAAACCGCACCCAACTCCTTTATAGGGTACATTGGCCAGTCAATGCCAAACCTTTTTTAGTTCGCTTTAAACGGGAAAGATGGGTGAAAATAAACAAGAGGAGCGTCAACAATTTTAGGTTCAGGAATCACACAATGCCATCACGCGAGCTTAGCTAATAAGCCAGTTGCCGAAGGGCGGAGCTCGCGCTCTCTATGGATAGCTATACTAACCTAGTCTATGAAACATGAGGTACCACACGAGTTATCTATTGGCTCGAGTTTCAATCTATCAATTACTAGTTCTACCAGTAGGTTGCAGTCTTGATGCGGTGGATACGTGCCCTTTTGAAAAAACTGAGTTTCAATTCAATGTGTTAGACTAAGGATATGTTCCTTTTTGATTGACATGATCTGAAAAAATTGAAGGGAATGGATTTGTTACCTTTTGGTTGAAACCCCTCATTTTTCAATTTATCTTTTACGAGCTCACCTCATTTATTTGCTATAAGTGTTGGGATTGTGAGTTTCGTTTACTCTTGGATCTTAATTTATCTCGAAAATGACTTGCTTTTGGATTGCTTAATTTTATTATATAAGCCATTCAGCAGAGAGAGTCCAGGGTGAGTTTCGGAGTCTCAGATATTCCGAGTAGTGAAATGATTCATAGATCAAGCATCTCATTGAGAGCCGTGGACTCGGGCCAAGTTCCAAACACGCTATTGGAGTTCACTCGCAGGTTACTCAAAGATATAAGATATCAAGATATAGGATAAGCAGAATTAAGAACTGCTTTGACTCGCCGCCTCCTGCTTCCCTCTGCATTTCGCCAATTGCATGACCTGCGCCAGGGATGTACGAGTATATGAAGCCAGAATAGTCAGAAAATTTGGAGACATCCCATACCCGACGTCGTGCGATCGCTCATAGAACCAAGGTTACACTGTCAGGACGTTTCCCAACCCTTCCGAAGTAAGTTTGGCGTCTCCAAACGTACGAACTGCCATTAAACAACATTGATAGGCTCTTGGATTGTTTAATTGATATTCGTTTAAGGCCATTACCATTAGTTAAAGGCATTACCACATGTTTCATCTTAACATTTATAAAGTGTGGTCTCGGGTGGCGGCTCCTACTTGGCTCTATATTTTGACTGTCGTGAGCTGCTGCTTGGCCAAACTTCGGGTGGTGGGGGAAACTACAATTTTGCCGGTTCTTCTCATCACCAGTCGCTCAGTCCGGGAAGCCGCTATGATGGGTGGGTGCGGGGCCGGTCGGGGTGGACCCGGTCAGCAGGGTCTGGGGCTTTTCATTCATGTCATCACCCTCCAGACAAACTCACGTCCCTGGAGACTGTACCGAGTTCCTGATTCTAAATCTCAATCTAATTTATAACCTATGATATTAACCGTGGGTAACTATTGTAATATACGATATGGATGAAACGCATGAAAATAAAGAATGTGAAATCTACTTTGCACAGCTTCTGACTACCATCCATATCACCGCATCATATGTGTATAGTAAATAATAAATCCAAAGCTACCAAACATAAGGATCTGATAAGACGATTTAAAGAACTGTAAATATCATCAGCTTCATTATATCCACAATGTTCCCTATACCCAGGATGTCCAATTCGTCCGATCGTCTGAAATATGCTACCGATCAATTTCAAATCTTTAAACAAAAAGAACGATTTTTGATCCTTAGATAACATTTTCTAGATGATCTAGCTTGTAGAAACCCAGGAAACGATAGTCATTACGAAGTTTCATTCCCCAATGACCCATAGTTGGCTAAGGAACTGTTTGCAAATTTTTTCTATCATTTGCACTTAGATATAAACAAAGCGCTAGGAGATGAAGTTGGCAATATTCACTGATAAATTGTATAGCAGTTCCAATAGGTTAATGGTGATGCATTTACGAGGAGTTTAAAAATGTGATAAATAAGTAAAAGTGGCCGTATCACATTCGGAAAACACGCAAATTAGGCTCTTTTGTCAGTAATTTATAGGGGATGAAAATAAAATCAAAGTAAGACCTGAACTCATTTCAGATTCAGTGTGAAAATTTTCTTGAAAATAACTACTTTTTGATGCCGATGGTATATTTGAGGGGAATGGAAGTAACCAGGATTCGTATCTCCGTTAGCTCAGCATTTTCGATGGGAAAGTGGTATTTTATGTTCCCACAATCTTCGAGTAGGTAGGTGCTACAAGGTATATGTTGTATCTCTGATGTTGTAGAGTGGATGAGATCTGTCGGATGTCGCTTTTAACGACATACGTCTTTCAAGCATCGCCCTTCGGATAAGCAGAGGAGGCCCTCCCACTTCCGTCAGTAGAGCGTTGATAGGCGTAGTTGCCCCAGTGGCTACGCGTATGACTGAGTTAAAGGATACGTCATATTTTGAGAGTGTCTTGACATTGGAATGTTCCAGAACAGGAAAAGCGTAGTAAAACATGGGTCTCACGAGACCTCGCCACATCGTCTCCAAATGTTTTGGATGACCGCCATTCTTCATTCTTTCAAGTGCCCATAACATCATAATTGCCCTTTATGCTTTAGGTACCGCTGTATTCAAGAATGTGTCTAGTAAAGTTTAATTTAGTATTCATCAAAACACCAAGGAATAGTTACTGCCTCTTTAAGGAATTTCTGGCTTGAATTGGAAATCCTATCAAAATAGTGGGAACCATTTTCAAGCTACATAGTAGTTACATAACTCTTCGCGATTTTAGATTATAAGATTTACTACAGGTACGTATTACCCAATCACAAATTTCTCCCATCACATAACTCGACGCAATTTATTTCAAGGCCGAGCTCCGGCCTCTTACCGAGTCCGTCCGTGCACCTCCGGAACATAAAAGACGCTCAGTCGGGAAATACGACTCGAAGGAGGCTAACAAGTGAAATGAACCCGCTCCAAGCTTGACGGGGGTCTCTTTTTCCCATTCAAAATCGAAAGTCTTTGTTCACGTTTTCTTCTTCCCTTCTTTCAGAAGACCGCCCTTGAATCCCGTCGTAAAACTACGATTAACGTTATATCTTTTACGACCCCCCCTTCCTTCTCTTCCCACTTTTCATCTAAGACTTCACCCTGGCCCCCAGCCCACGCTCGGAGAATCGCCGATCGACTCTTCATATCTCGGAGACAGCCACTCGCTTGTAGGGGTTTTTCTTCGACACTTCCTCCTTTGACGATTCCATCAGTCTATTCAATCCAGTGATGGGGTCCACTACGACTTTATTCCTTCAAACCTTCGTTTTAATCTTATAACTTGGAACTCTGTTGGGAGAGACAAATTACCAATTATCAAGGTTCACATATATTCAGGTTCACTTTCATCAAAAAATTATTTAAAGGGGTTTAGCCAAATGTATATTGTTCATGAGGAAAAAACCTTGGCGTCTTTAACATACCCGAATCTTTCTGAACCCAGTTTGAAATAACAAAGTTTACCTAACGGAGTTTGGGCAAACTCTCAAACAAAAGTGGGACAATTCAACGGAGAGCCAAACATCGGGACAGAAAAGTCATCACTGCAACCATCACCCTCAGCTGATGTGAAGTCCTCATTCCATTTTGATGAGCAAAACCGAAAATAACAATATTTCACAATCTAAATTAGACTTTTGTTCATCATCCTACACTAAAACGTAGGTATCATACATGATTATGTAATTTAGATTAGCTAAATAAAATACCAAGTCAGGACAGCTTGCAACACGTGATCACAAAACGACCGTTACAGAAGCGATAGGTTCTTCGCCCCAGAGGTCAAGCAGTATATATCCAGCTTGTTATTTCAAACCGATACTGAACTTCCCCGTCCTGATACTTCACGGGACTTAGTGCTCTGGCGTATAATCCTATACACCTCACAGGACCTTGAGCTCCGGGGTGTATTTCCTTGTCATCTCATTGAACCTGGTGCTCCAGGATGATATCCTGAACACCTCACGGGGCCTCGCACTCCAGGGAGCAGGTATCCTTTCTCACTTCACGGGGCTTCGCGCTTTGTAGTGTATATTTTCCTCCTCTCCCATCCACATCATATCTTGAAAGTTTAGGGTACTTACATACCTACTAGAAAAGGAGTCAAAAATTCAGACTCGCAACTGACAAGTGCAAAACACAACATGCACGAAATTGGGAAGTTTAGTATCATTTATACTCAAAACCGTTGGCACTGTATAACGACATGCTATTCATCATCCTACTGTAATGTGCTCTCATCATTATCTTAATCTATTATACACAATTTTTCTGCTGTCCCTTGTGCTTGGCTGCTAAACAGTGTAAGTAGTGTAAGCGATGAAGCTATTTCTACTTCAATCTAATGTTCGTTGTATTGTTTTATTAGAACGAGGATCGTTTCTCATTATGATAACATAAAATGCCACGGATCGCATTATGATTAGTGAGCATATTGAATATTTGCAATCATTGTGGAGAGGTTCCTACTATCAACGAAAATCTACCATAAAAAATTAGTTACGTACCTAGATATACTAGTAGGCACTAGTAGATGGCACTATAATTCAATTTACAATTTATTCTCAATCATTCGCTACATCATCCTTTCTTTCTTGGTACATTGCCCTCGTCTACGGGTCATATACAATGGTTAATACAAACCCCTCCCAAAATCTACGTGGCCATGTTGATATCAGACGGATATCGCGAACGGAGATTAGCGAGGTTAATTAGCTAGATTTTGGAAATTCAAACTCGAGCCGCTTTACAAGAAGTATAAAATCTCGCAGTGCTCTGGAAAAATAAACACTAATCTGCGCTAATTTCCGATCTCTTCGAGTTTAATCTCGTTAAAATAAGTAAAGGAAGAGCGAAAATAGTTGAGAAATAGATTTCTAAATTGTAATGATCGGGGCTATACAAAAATCGATATGGGGACGTGATTGAAGGAGTAATTTTTCCCGCCGCAGAAGTCTGTTCTTTGGGCCTTTATAAAGGTAATTCTTAGGAGAAAAATCTACAGCAAAGAGCTGCCGGGTGCAGGTATTAACCTGGGGAACCAAAATTTTAATTTTCGAAAGGAGGGAAGGGCAGTTCGAATCGCCTCGCACCAACATGCTGAGGAAAATCACGTCGGAAGTGGAGCGCCATACCTGGAGTGGTATAAAGTTAAACATGTCTAGCAGGGTAGAATTACCAATCTCAGTGGACGGAATGTGTAATTTAAAGACCACATGAAGTAGGAATTTCTGCTGGAATCTCTCTAGTTCTTCATTAAAGACATTGTAGAAGGGGTTCCATACGACCGTAGCATATTTAAGTATGGGGAGAACAAGAGATTTACATAGTAGAGTGATCGCTGGAACACTCTAAAGTCTTTGGTGTTACGCATGAGAAAACCTAAGTAACGCAAGGATTTTCTTGTGGTAGTGTCAATATGGTCATCAAAAGTCAATTATTTATCAAACAGGACTCCCGAGTCGGTAATTTCTGACATTCTAGTGAGAAGAAGGCCATTAACTCGGTAACCGAAGTGTATGGGGGGCACTCATGATTAGGTAGAGAGAGATCTTTGAATACTTAATCTCATTCAGGAACAGGTTATTTTCCGAGGACGAACCACAAAGAGAGTAGATACAAGATGACAAACGATAGCAGTCGTCAACTAAGGATATTTCACAAAAAATCTTACAATCATCCGCAAACCGTAAGCACTCCACACCAGAGAAAAGGTCAGTAATGGTGTTGGTACCCAAGAGGTACCACAAGGGCCCGATGTGTGACTTCTGTGGAACACCTGATGAAGCCACGAAAGATTCGAACGTTACCCCTCAAACCCTCACCGTCTGTCGCCTGTCATGTTGCTAATCAGCCAGCTTAGCAGGGAGCCAAATACGCCCAGGGATTCAAGTTTCGCAATTATCAGTGGATGAGACAATTTATCAAAAGCGTTGGCAAAATCAGTGAATATTATATCCACCTGCCGCTCTTTACGGAATCTGCCCAAAGCATTATCCTGAAAAAGGAGGAGGTTGCAGGTTGTAGAACGGCCCATGAAAAAGCCATGCTGCTCGACACATATGTAACAGTAAAACAATGAGAAGATTCTGCAGGCAACAAGACGTTCCAGGATGGACATAGAATGTGGACATAGAACAAATCGGTCTGAAGTGACTAATCATTGATTTGTCGCCGGATTTATGAATCAGCAATCTTCCAAACGGAGAGAACTGAACCAGAAGAAAGAGATTTGTTAAATAATGCGACAATTGGATGAGGTGAGAAATGTTTTTTATGCGTAGGACTTGATAACAATGAGGGGCAATCCATTTGGATCCATTCCCTTCTTGATATCCAGCATCATGGTCGGTGGACAAGGGGGGACAAGGGGCAGGACGCACGACAATTTTTTTAATTTAATTTGTATGGCGTATCGTGGTATTTCTAACTTGACTCCTCCGTAATTTTTCAAAATATTGACCGATTTTGAGTAATCTAGACGGAACATAGTTCAGCAGATTAAAATTGTGTAACAAAGGATGCTCAACACGCACGGTACGTCCAAAAACGTATTGGGCCCGTGGAAAATTTTGGAGCTCACGGCCGACGCAGATAAGATTGCGGATATTTTGACGCTATTTATAATGGAATCAAACATCTTTATCTTATAGGCTCCTCTCTGTCGCCCTCATTACAAGTTCCATTTTCTATCCCGATCACCGAAACCGAGTGAATTTTTTCGGCCAGCCCATTGACCTCGTTTTATAATTGAAATGCCGTCTGCTCTCAACTCATGTATAACAACTTGTACTTATTTTCACCTGCGGAATAGTCTATCTCAAATAATGTTATTATCATTATTGTCATTATTACTTCAGACATTCAAAATTTAAAATGTCAATTTTAAGCATCTCATCCATGCTGAACGTTATATTCCCTGCTAATACGTAAGTAAATACAACGTAAATTACAAACATTTGAATTAGATCCTGTCACAGGTTTCGATGAATGGGTAAGTAAAGCACAAGACACAGATATGGTTTGATTTTGTAACATGACATTTTCTGGCTTTTTAAACTAGATATTTTGTTAGGGAATAGGTGCATGCATTACAAGGACGTTCCTTTAAGCGAAAAATAAATTTACCTCCAAGAAAGTGCAAACAAAGATTCCGATACTGAAGGTAGGTAGATTACAAGCATTCGTATTATTGAATACTAGCGCGAGAACGTGCATAGGAAAACAAATACCTACCCAGAAATGAATAAATAAATAAACTAATTACTAGAAATAAAAATTGAACTAAAATCAGTCCAAATAGCTATGTAGATCTAGATAGCAAAACTGTTCACCTATGATCAACAGGTGTGTAGATAGTAGGCAATCACATTTATCCAGCTTGATACCAGAGGAAGAACCCTCATGTAGATGACATGGTTCTGACGTGATTCACTAGTTGTATTTTAGCGTACTCACGTGGAAGAGGATGCTATTGCGATGGCTCCAAAAATGTTAAAATAAAAACTTTCGAAGGTTTCTTAATTGGAATCCATTTTGAGACATTCTGATACGTATCCTTGTAGATAGATAGTTGTATAACTATCTATCTATATGTATGTTATAAATAGTGAAAAAGAGAATAATTCCATCCTACGTAAGCTACCGCTCAGCGGTTTGCAATAGAGTGAGAAGCTTCAATTAACCACGACATTTTTCTTTGGGATGGGGCGCATGAATGGCATCATGAAATATCTATATCCACCTTTTCTTCCCATCCTACAACAATAAATATCTTTCCCGCAGTATCTTCTTTAACTTATCGTCAAGCAGCTTGGAGATATTCTGACACATTGGCGGTCTGATAGAACGGAAGCTGATCCAGCGGAGGATTGCATCCATGCAAAGTTTGTCCAATAGTTATAGAGGAAAAAGTGGTCGATTTGTCCAGCAACCCTAACTCATACACGTGCAAAAGATCAGCTGAATGTCGTACCCCGATGTGGGTGTGTGTGTGTGTGAGTTGGTTTATAAGAGGTACCCCTTTTACATGGACCAGGCAGAAACACAGCTCAATTTGCGGGATATCGATCCGGAGATATTATATTAACCGCCGTCAAGATCGAATGAAGATCTACCAGTGAGCAGGTATGCAATGGCCCATGGCCGGATATTCAAAGGTTGTTTTGGAATAAAAGTAGGTATTTCAAAAAATGAGACCCAAGGAAAACAAGAGACTGCTTCACCAATCCGAAAAAGCACACAATACTGTTTTGAAAGCATTTGATCCTACAGGACTGAACATTAAGAGATGACACGGATCCAAAGTTACACAATTTCGATTCCCAATATTGCGTTGTAAATAAATCCCCCAAAATCAATTATTTTCTCTCTTAGCAGAGAAAAGGCAGTTAGCCGAAATTACAAAATAGGGTTGTGACGTGAATTTTCTTTTGAAAATTATACATATATATATATATATATATATATGTCATTCCAGACGATTTTAACGACAAAAAATTAAAATTCTGTTCTTGCGCCGAAAAATCAAGCTTTCCAAATTAAATAATAAGTTTGTTTGCCAAAACCTTTTTGAGCACATCAAATTGGAAAATTCCATAACATTTGCGCAAATTAACTTGGAAGGTATTATTTAAACGTTGTTATTTTGTATATTTTTTAAATTTTATTTATGTGTACCTATTTTTTAAAGTTATTTATCGATTTTTTTAGGCAGACATTCAGTCAACAGAAGTTCATAAACAATGAACTAGAATAATTTTAAAAAAATCGTTTTAATGTACAGATTAAAATGTAGTTAAATTTCAAAATATTTGCTGAAAACTCGATAAAAAATGAAGTAGGGACTCTAAAAACCCATAGCCTTGCATGAATTGTTGGATATCATGTAGGACGATTTATTTATTTTTCATTTTTTGCCATAAAATTGGTATTTAACAATTTTTTTGCTCTCAAATGGCTCAAATCGCAAAACACCGTAACAATATACTTGAATTACTTGCACTTTGAATTAATAGCAATTCACAAGTCTAAAAAACAGTGACTTTTTTTGGTTTATTTTATTTTATTTATTTAACAGCTATTTTGTTTTGTAAATGTTTTAGTTTGCATTATTAAGAATTTCCTAAAAATCGTTTTAATAGAGCCCTGTGTGGGAGGTGTTGGGGTGATCTGTCCATCCGCCACTTTCTGGAGGACTGTCCAGCCCTTGTGGACCTCCGAGCCCAGCATCAGCCCCTCAGTGGGTTGACGTTTTATCCGGACCAGACGAGGTCCGATCCCTGTTGTTGTGCCTGAGAGCCGCTAAGCTCTACTACGAACTGTAATATCTGATCTGTGATATATTTATATACATTTAGTCAGTTTTATTTCACTTTGGTGATTGTATATAGTAGCATGTATATAGTTATTAGCCTATTTTACATCTAGTCTTAGTGTATTACTTTATTTTTGGTTTTTTTTTTAAATCCACTTTGGGGCCAATCAGTGGCCATAATTTTTTTCCCCCTCCGAGTTGCCTGTGGAGTCCATGATGGCGCTCCTTTTTAGTCAAGAATGGGAACATGGCTCCCCTTAGAATCGTGCCACTTCAAGTGTCCCTTTACACACCTTGTTCAGTGCCGCTAATGACCCTCTGGTTGAGGTGCGTCTTAAACCTTAAAATAAAAAAAAAAATAAAATAGATCCCTATAAACCTTTTCAAGTGTCTGACCTAGCGAGTTCCCAGACGTCTGGGACGGATTCGGCCGTGATTGCAAATAAACGCGTTGTGAGTGTGTCGAGTATGAATAGTTTGTGGGAGGCGCCAGTGTGTGTGGATATGTGGTTAGTAGTGGTCGTCATTAGCGTGGACGTCAGGTTCGTGAGTGTGAAGAGACGGTCTCCTGCGAACTACTTCCCAGGTCGTAACCTGTCAGATTTGACCCCCCTGGAGTCGAGCCAGGGCGGATGAGCTACCGGCCACCTTCGTGTTCTCCGCCAACGACCTCGAAGTAAATCCTCGTTTTATGCTGACAGAACCTCAAACTTCTAAACGCTGGCCTCACCCAGACCTTCTTCGTAAATTCCCCAACTTCGTTTTAGCTGGGAAACGCAAATCTGGACTACGCAGCCTTGTCAATACGCTCTATTGAAAGTTTTAAAAACTTGTTTTCGTTAGATAATCATTGCAACAAGTGAGCACACACTGATTGCGATCATTCTGATAGAGATGAACTAGTCTGTAAGGATGAACAGACAAAACCGTTCCAGATTTTCTCATAGTTACAGGTATATGGAATTTCGAATAGTACCACAGTTGAAATCCTTTTCAGGAAGTGTTGGATTAATGGGAATATCACCATAGGTGTCACCAGAACAACACCAGAACATAATTTGGTACCGTCGTGATCTCCTGTTACGTTTTTGGGGCTTACTTAATTCCAGAAATTTTGGCTCCAGTCTGATCTAAATACCTTCTCGACCGTTGGAGGCTGAGGCAAGTGTAGTAGCAGGGATATAGATATATAAGGGCAGACTCGACTCAACCATCTACCTTCTTTGCATCTACAATTTTATCATCCTTGCACAAAGCTCCATCCCCTTCAAATTGATTGTTAGAAGTTGCTCCCTTCACTCATGACTAATGAACTCACAGAAAATTGTCTCAGAGGAAAACCAAATAATTCCACCAAAACAGTAGAAATGTTGAACGAAAAATGAATCACGAAAATCGATTAAGAATAGTGTAAATAGCAGCTACAGTTAGGTAATTTCCTCCCTCCATCAGTTCTCTTCACAAATCCGGAAAAATCTAAAAGATTCATAATCTAAAAGATTAAAAGAAAAAATAATAATAAAAAGCGAGATGAGAAAAATGAAGATATGATTTATCAAAATTACCCCACCGATTGTAAATTCTAAAATCCCAACGATTGGAGCATAACTGGACTGAAATCAGAATCGAACCAAAAACTGTCATGGAATCAGACATTAAGAATACTTAAAACAGACGATTTATCAATTTCAACCTCTCCATTCACTCCTTCCAAAACGAAATTCGAAACTTCTGAAATATGTTTCAAAACTAGACTGAAATCGTAATTGAAAATAACTGCAATCACTCAAATCGGATGAAAATTGTTGGGCAGCGCTTTAAAGGATTTGCAATAACGCCCTATCCTCCTCTCCCTACGTCAATTGGGAAATTCATTTTTTTGTTGCAAAACCAGACTAAAATTTGGATCCAAAAAAAAAAAGTATATATGAATGAATAAATAAGAATTTCAAAAGTCGGTGTGAGAGGGGGGGGGGTTCGACAATACATATTTATTTTTTGTTGCACTACCCTGTAAAAACTCCATCCCATCTGCGGACTCTCGATATCCGATATTCGGTGTTTGCTCACTCAGCTAATCAGGATGAAAGGCGTCAATCCATTGTTCTATTGATTTCCCAGAGAGGCTCCCAGTAGTCAAAATATGTACAACCTTCTAGTAGGGTGAACGGGAGATAACTTAGCAATCTCAGCTACTTATCTTCCACTTTTTGGGTCAAATTTCCGTTCCAATCTCGAGTAGCATGTTCGAGCGATTGGGTTACGACTCTATCAAGTTCCATACCAAATAACCTAAACCGCGAAAAAGAGACTGAGAAAACAATGAGGGTTTCCAGAGTTTCGTTACGCGAGATACCTACCGGTCTTACTGACTGATGGTTGGGTCAGATACGTCAGGTCGGATGTGGCGGGTGTCCTAATTGGTTTGATAATATTATAATTATTTTCGCGGTTCCAAGCGCATCTAATTGTTCGTTCCCTGGCGCTGTGAACGGGAGAGAGGGCTGAGAAGGTTCCTAGAGATTATTGACCGTTTAAAGCTGTATGTTTGAGGAAAAAGAGGTTTTTCACCATTTTCCTCATCAAACATCAATTGGTACATTTGTGGAAACCAATTTTAACATCTGTCGTACGGGATTGCAATAAATCATCAGACAATAGATTCTCAATTTAACTACTATAAATAGATCTTTTATAATTGATTAGTTTACTGGAAACTCCTTCCACTCACCAGAAAAATGAAATCACTAACCGGTTACCTGTGCGTTGCACGTAAATTTGATTAACTTCAACAAAGTTAAAAATGCAAAATCTCTTTTTGAATCGCAGAATATTATTTAGAAAGAGTTGTTAACCATAAAATTGGTAGTTAAAAATTTCTTTCCCCTCAATGTCCTTAATTTCCAAAACAATGTAACGTAATATAGTACGATAATTTACGAACATTTGCTTATAAGGTCATGCTGCATGACTGGACCATTTCGATTATTGATATACCTGAGGTGGTGAGAGTTATTAATCTGACTCTAGGGGTACTGCGAAAACTAGGAAAACGAGAAACGTGGGGTAATGATAATGTATTTTGGTTCCCTTGCAATTCTCACTAAGCCAGATTCTACTGTAGGGAAACTCTCCGAAATATGTTACACTGGATGAATGAGAGGGGGATGCTGCTCCCTCAGGGTGTTATCGTTGAATGGATATTATTTGACAAAGAATGAGTCATGCATCGTCTGAATACAACATGAACTGATATTATAAAATGAGCATTACGAATTTGAGAAAGCTTTGCCACTACTTGAAACATTTCGATATCATCGCGTCCAGCTAATAACTGCGAGCCCTGAACAAAAAAAAAGTATTCAAGAACACAGAAAAAAAAAAAAAAAAAAATCTGAAACCATGTTCACTCTCCCTTCTACATCATTGCTATGTGTAGTAAGGTGCCCACTATTTTGAGAAAGGTGGAATTTTGATGACCTCCAATCAAAATTTGGTTTAAAACGTCAAAAAAGTGACCGCTGAATTTTTTCAAATTTTTCGCATAACAAAAACCTACGCCGGTAGCAAGATTTTAGTTTTTGCAATACGCTTTTTTTGCCAATATTGGACTTTTGAATATAACTTTTACAAAATTCTTTGTCAAATTGTGAAACTTCGTACACTTACGTTTTTGGTGTTGCTAAACTCGACAATGCAGTCAAAACAAGTCGACAGCAACAACTTTTGACAGTTTGGAATCTCAAAATCGTCAAAATCATGTCACAAAATGACAATTTTTCAAAATTCATTGTAAAGTTTAAAAAATTTGTATGCCCATTACTTTTTGAAAAAATTGATTTTTTGACAGCAAATTCGAGTTCAGCGACTCAAAAAACATAAAAATACGAATTTTTTTCATTTTACAATGAATTTTGAAAAATTGTCATTTTTTGACATGATTTTGACGACTTTGAGATTACAAGCTGTCAAAAGTTGTTGCTGTCTACAACTTTTGACTGCATGTTCAAGTTCAGCGACCCCAAAAACGTAAGTATACAAAGTTTCACAATTTTACAAAGAAAGTTATATTGAAAAGTCTAATATTGGGGGAAAAAAGCGTATTTCAAAAACCAAAATCGAGCTGCCAGCGTAGGTTTTTGTTATGCAAAAAATCTGAAAAAATTCAGGGGTCATTTTTTTTTTACATTTTAAACCAAATTTCGGGTGGAGGTCATCAAAATTCCACCTTCCTCAAAATAGTGGGCACCCTAGTGTGTAGGATACTTGGTTATCATTGTACTGGTATTTGCACCAAGGACGTCCCTACACAAAAAGGAAAGCTGAGGTATTGCTTCCGAGTCTACCTATTGGTAGCGGAAGCATTGTTTTCACTTTCGGAAGAAAAAAATTCACGGTCTCCAAAATCAAAATTTCCACTCGCGTTTTGCGTTTTAGACCATTCTCAACAACTTTGGTACCGTGTCTGTCGTGTGTCCGTAAATTCTTGTGACAAACTTATTTTCCACATTTTTCATCCGATTTGGATGACATTTTCAGGAAATGTGCGAGTTAGGTTGTAAATGGTCCCGTGCTTATTTCATTGTTCTCAACTAATTGGTTCGTTCTGTGCATGCGCAAACGTAGATTACATTGAGTATCATTTTTTCGTTTCTGCGAAAAAGACCAATTATGACTTGAATTTTTCAAGTCCATTTAAAATGTTCAATGATCTATACCAGGGGTCTCCATCCTTTTTTACTGAAGGGCTACCTACATTATAAAATATTTGAGACTAGGTGGGCCAACAATTGACCAACATTTCCCGAGCCCCCCTCATACATTCACGAAGTTTTGTTTTAATTAAGAGTACTCAGTGGTGGTTATTGAGATATTCTGTGCTTAGCTTTCTAAGTAGCTATATTCCTTTATATATCTTTGTTGTTGGATAACTCAAATCATGATCTTTTAAGATAGTTAAAAATAATGTTGTGGACAAAATATACCAGACCTGAGTAAGACAATTATTAATGATTTTCACTCAGGCCTACTTTCACTAAAAATTTCAATGATTATTTCAAATACCCATACATTTTTTATATAACATTTTGAGTTATTTTTAGTCCTGCCTTAGGTACAGTCGGGGTAAGCTTTCTGCCCTTACACCATCACAGTACAGTCCGTGCAAAACACTGACCATCGCTGAATGGCTGATCGCTGCTGGTTTACAGATTTCTTAACACTTATCGAGAACGGAAAGGAAATAGAGGCGATTACTGTACTTGTAGTTACAGGTAGAAGTGTTTTAACCCGCCAGTTCCTAAATGAAAACTACCATAAAAATTTGAAATTTTCTGATGAATTGTTATTATTGGACATCTAATTGAATGGGGGAAAAAACATACCATTTATATCACGCTCCAAGTACTAGTAGTGGTACTGCACCCTGGAGGGTGCATTAGGCATGGGAACAACAAGAAATAAGATGTTTGGTGAAAACATAATTTTTATTTCATAAACCCTTCAGAATAGTGTATGCAGTATTACATAGGTAAAAATCAGTGTTGAAAAGAATTTTTGAAGCATCTTGGATTCAATTTTAAAGATATTCACTAGATGAAGGTGCAAAGTCCGCTTGTATGTCCTCATGGAACTAATACCTATAATGAATGAGGTGTGGCACTTCACATGCTCGGCACATTTGCCTCGTATTCTTGTGGCATCTTGTGCATCGCCGCTGATTACAGGGAACTAATTCGCGGGAAGGCTTGGGTTGACTTGGGATATGTATGTCCTTCATTTTTGGGATGTTGGAAATGGACCGCACCTTATTGGATGGATTCCCGTTCGATAAATAAATTCAGGAACTGTCTAAGAAAAAACCACTGAAACCAAGGGTGAACAGAAGATATCGGTATATTTTTACAGAAGTTTTACAAACGATAACTCAACTACAATAATAAAAATTTTTCGGAAAAAAACAGGAAGCCCCAAACACGTCCAAATTGCCTGGCTACAACTCACATCATGTGTACAACAAAAGTCGAGTAGATGTTGATGAAGTCAATTCGAACATCCTCCCACCTTGCAATACAACTGGTATTGCAACACGTTACAAATCCCAAAGCTTTGGCTTCTTCACAGTTCGCCCACTCCGATTCGCGATCGGTGGCAGCTCAGGAAAATCCTTTGGAGCAGGGTCTTCTTGAAGAGCCGGATTGTTTGGAACAGGATCATCGCGTGTGGGTGAATTCACATCGAGCTCTGGTCGAACTTCTTGTGGTTCAGGTGGAGAATGAAGATCTTCTTCCGTAGCCATTTCCAGGGGATACAAGCGTTGTAGAGGACGCACGATCTCTCCAGTGGCAGTCTTCAACCTAGCCACTCTCGTATGCCCATCAGATCCGGGTAGTGTCTCAATCACTTTACCTATCGGCCAGTTCACACGTTTCAGATTGTCTGATCCAATCAATACAACATCACCAATATTGATAAATTGGTTTCCCGTCTGAATTTACAGCATGTCTCATTTTCTTTAGACGTGCTCTTCTTTAGCTGCCATGCATTCTGACAAGCAGCATCAAGTCCAAACAGGAAGAGAGGGTACCACCATTTCCGTTCCTTCAGAGAGCATCTAAGAGATTCAACATTCTCATCAAACCGGTCGACTCCTCCCATATATCGATTGTACATCATAAAAACATTAGGGCAATCAACGGAAATCCTCTTCTTCACCTTGTCAACAGCCCCAATCCTATCAACTTTACTAATAGGACTTATCCCATGACAGTTACGTATAGTAAGCCATGGTTACAATATTGTTGTCATTCCATCTCACAATGCAGAGGTCCCTGGTAGTCTGGACGGTGGATCCTGTAGTGTGCATTAGGAACTGGCGGGTTAAGGTAAAATATATTTTCAAATAAAAAAATCTTTTTTCAGTTTGTAATTTTTCCGAGGGCCGGTCAAAATCTGCTCGCGGGCCGTAGGTTGGAGACCCCTGATCTATACATTCATGATTTACTCTTTCGTAAACGAGGAAACTCCACCCAACTTGGCAGTCGTTTTTTAACTCTTTCTTTTAACTTCTTGCTTGAGACAAAATTTCAGATCGATTTTTAACCCACTTCCCGATATCCAATCGATCTGAATTTTTGCACACGAGTTCATGTTGGCGTACATTTTAATCTATCAAATTTTTGCGAAGAAAAAGTTAGTTATACTATAAATTTTAGAAAATTTGAAATTTAATATGGGACACCTTTCAAGTGTTGTGTATTGTAGGGAGGAGGAGTGAGGGAGGAGGAGGATGAGGATGAGGAGGAGGAGGAGGAGGAGGGAGGAGGAGGGAGGAGGATGAGGGAGGAGGAGGAGGAGGGAGGAGGAGGAGGAGGGAGGAGGAGGAGGAGGAGTGAGGGAGGAGGAGGAGGAGGAGAAGGAGGGAGGAGGAGGAGGAGTGTGAGGGAAGAGGAGGATGAGGAGGGGGAGGAGGATAAGGAGGAGGAGGAGGAGGAGGGATGAGTGAGGGAGGAGGAGGAGGAGGGGAGGATGAGGAGGAGGAGGAGGAGGAGGAGGAGGGAGGAGAAGGATACTATTGAACGTCTGCATTAATAAAGTATTAAATGATTTCCCTTGTCAATTTAATTTAAGTTATTATCAATGTGATTTTGAGAAAAATGTGATTTTATTTCAATTTACTGGTGCCATGAAACTACCAAATATTGAAACAACAATAAAATTAACCGAGAACATGAGAAAATGAAAGAGTTACATTAAAAACTTGTTTTTATGGGTTCCTTTTTTTACTTTCCTTACTTATTTGTTATAGTCAATGAAAATTCATGGAGCAATATGAATTTTGAGAAGGTGGGAAAATAGTTACAGTGATTACGATTTAGTAGATCGGCGATAGGAACAAGGATAGAAAATAAAAGGAGGTAAAGAGGATTTAAGTCTCTCCGAGAGTTGAGAAGGGATCGGGGGGGGGGGGGTTAACGGATTGAGGGGAAATGGGGGGGGAGAGGAGAATTAGGGGGGATGGAGGAGAGGGAAGGATTGGGGGGGTGATGAGGGGGGGGGGGGGGTAGGAGAGTGCGGATGAGGACGGGGAATGAGGATGAGAGGTCTCACAAAAAGTGGCCAGTGGACTTTGCAGAAAAGAAGGAAGAAACGGAGGATGAGGCCGGTGTAGATGAATGTGTGAGGGGGGGAGGGGAGGGGGGGTCTCCTTGCCAGACCAAAAGGCCAGTGACCCGATTGAGACGGAGAAGGGGACAAAACCGCCTGCCGACAATCCCAAAGTCCCTTTGCCCCCCCCCCCCCTCCCGCCGTCATCAAAAAGTCAAGTCCTCTCCCCCTCATCATCGCGAGCCGATCGCAGGCTAAGTCCGACAAACTGATCCCCCTCGCGCGCTGTCATCTTTTTCAGTCCCCCGACCTGAGGGTAAAAATACGGGTATCTTACGAGGGACCATCAAAAGGTACATCTCGTGGTCCTTAAAAGACTCCGAACCGGCATGACTACCACTAAATAAAAAGGCGAAAAATTGATCCTATTGGAAAGTAAGGGTCTTTTCTGTTATATCCCAGCATTTACAAACTATTTTCTATAGAATGGGGATTGATCGGATTGATGATCCCCAATAATTTTTACATCTACTGTGGTAATATAGATCAGAATACTGCGTATTGTTTGGTTGTCTGGATGCTCGCAAGCTCGCATCTAGAAAACACATAACATCAAGTAGTCAATCGCTTTGTAAAAATTCAGATTAGTTGGACATTTAGGTCAGAATGATGTGTATAGTTTGGTGGTCTGGGTGCTCGCAAGCTCGCATCTCAAAAATACATAACAACAAGTATTATTTTTCAAGTATATCCACCAGGAAATCAGGTGATGTTTAAGAAGGCTGTTTTTGTGTAATATCTCTTTAATTAATCATTCACGACGTTTCGCAATGATAACAAGTAATCAATATCCGAACTCTCACCACAAAGTCAAAAATTTCAGTACCTGCCAATTCCAAACTAATATTCTTACAGATATTCAGAAAGTCAACAATCTACGTCAAATGATTCTGGTACTGAAATTTTTGACTTTGTGGTGAGAGTTCGGATATTGATTACCTGTTTGCTGTCCTCAGATCCCCTGATGATGTAATGCCCCATCATTGCGAAACGTCAGGAATGCATAATTGAAGAGATATTACACAGAAACAGCCTTCCTAAACATCACCTGATTTCCTGGTGGATATACTTAAAGTTATAATTAAGGCTAAAATGGCAGATAATAATAACATCAAGTAGTCAATCCCTTGGAAAAATTAAGATTAGTTGAACATAAAGGTCAGAATGAATGAATTGTCACTGAATCACCTAAACTGGTTGAGAATAGTGTAAATAAACTGTTAATTTTCCCTTCCATCACTCCTCCTCACAAAAATCCGCCATCCAATACAGTAGTGGGGCCAGTGTTTGTCAAGGACCCAGTGATTTACATCTTACCAAAAAGTTTAAATTATAAGGCATACAATTGTTTTACGGGCTTGATCCTTTTGAATTTTGAGACAAAATACCTTCTCAGTAAAGTATAAAGGCGGGAAAAGGTTTCAGGCGGGTTTTTGTGAAATCTGGAGAAGGTTACCCAACAAAACCTCGTGTTGTCGTTTCTTTGGTGCTGTTTCTTGTGATTTTGCTAACGAGCTAGGTATTTTATATTGCTTCACCATGTCCTTCACATTTTCAAATTTGATTGATTCCATGGTTTTTCTCAATCAGTTCTTTGTGTAGATTGCATTTTTACTATAATTTTATGGAAATAATCAAAGATAAAAAATGAAAATGCAAATGTAAATTACAAGTCACCAAACTGATGCTACCCTCAGTGATTGACAGTGCTGTCAATATGGATCTCTATTCGTCCTAGTCATTTGTTCTTTGTTCTTCATATTTATATAAATACATAGCAACTTACAAGCTGTTAGCTTACCATTAGAAACGTATTGTACCTACGGTATTGAGAAAACATTCTACCTATTTCGTGATGAAACATCTGGTGATACTTCCAACTTTGTCTTTATTAATACTCATAATAATTTTATTTTTAGATTAATAAAACTGAGTTCAAACGCTCAATTTATTTATACAATTTTGATATAAATGTTATGTTGATATACGGAATCATTCATTGCAGAAAAACTGCTGTGTGAATCATAGGGGGTCATAGGGGGGTTTGGGTGTAAAATACTGGGTCAAAAAATTGATTTCGAAAAACCAAATTTATGATGTTTTGTGGCTTGAATTAATGATTTTTCCAAATACTGAGCAGATTGAGGACATCCTGATGCAGCAATAGATGAAAGATTAAGTTTGAACAAACGAAAAAACTAACTTAATTGCTTGTTAAAGCCAAAACTTCTCTTAAGGTGTCAAACACTTGCCCCCTCCCCCACCCTAAATAAAAAGGCAAAAATTGATCATATTGGAAAGTAAGGGTCTTTTCTGTTATACCCCGGCATTTGCAAACTATTTTCTATCGAATGGGGATTGATCGGATTGATGATCCCCAATCATTTTTACGTCCACTGTGGTAAAATAGATCAGAATGCTGTGTATAGTTTGGTGGTCTGGATGCTTGCAAGCTCGCATCTAAAAAATTCATTACATCAAGTACCTAATTAATCGCTTAGTAAAAATTCAGGTTAGTTGGATCAGATTATTCGGAATAGTAGAGAATTAACGGAAATGTGTGGGGATATAAAAGAAAAGGCCAGAAAGTAATTCATGCATTACAGGGAAGTCTCTTTGAATGGATTGTATATAATTTCGGTGAGAATATTGAATAGATCGTGTAACACCCCCCCTTCTCTCCGTCCAATTTCACTACCAAATTATAGAATGAATATGTTGCCCCCACCCCCACCCCCGCAACTTCACGAATCACTGAATCACCTAAAGCGGTTGAGAATAGTGTAAATGAACTGTTAATTTCCCCTTCCATCACTCCTCCTCACAAAAATCCGCCATCACGATGAAGTCCCCAATTTATTGAAGATCTTGACAGAAAGATAAAAACAAAAACTCATGATACATCGGAATTACCGTTTCCACCGACAGTAAATTGGAAGCTTCAAAGATGAGAAGCAAAATTGAAAAACTAGATTAATATCCGGATCAAACAAAACAGCAGTCACGGAAATCAGATAAGAATAGTGAAGACTTCTCCCTTTTTGATTACTTTACTGTCTCTATTCACCCCCTTACATCATGAAATGTGAAACGCCTGCCATATGTTCCAAAACTGTACCAAATTTTTAATTTAGAAAAAAAAAATTGCAACAATCTAACGAGAATCGTGAAAACATTACGATTAGTCAGTATTACTCCCGCCTATCCAAATCCATTATGAAATCTCTATCATCTATTGACTTATGTTCCAAAACTAGAACAAATTATTCATCTATGGAACAAAAAGAATCACGAAAATCGGTGGACAATTATAGCTTGGGTAGCGATTGAACTAATCGGTTTGTCCCCGGATTAGGTACCTTCTGGAATCACCCCCTCCAAACCTCGCAACAAACCTCAAATCCGATGTTCCATGGGAGACCAAAATTGTAATCGAACCAAAGAAGATTCACGAAAATCGATTGAGAATAATTAATTGTAGACTGGGTAGCACAGTTTTTTCGGCTTCACCCCTCCATTTCTATTTTACCCAATTATAGGTTGTTTCGCAACGAGACTGAAATTGAGATCGAACAAAGAATGAATTTTGGAAATCGTTTGATAATTGTGGTCAGAGATCTACCAAATTTGTGACACTTTTTGAAATTGAATATGTCTTAGTCGACGGGTCTACCGGAAATTTTGTTACTGAAATTTTGTTACGCAAAGAAAAAAATGTCACGCAACCTATAAACAAGTTAGGTGTTGTTAAGATTGTTTTCGCAACATGCAGTCAATAAATCATATGATGTTCGGTTGGAGAAATCAGTACGAGTTGTCACTACCAAGTTTCATGTGAAGCACTGTTCGGGCAAAATGACAGAAAGTGTTATTGCTATCAAGATCTTAGAGAATGAGGAAGCTGTTGATTATAAAAATCGGAGGAATTCATTTTGTAAAATCTAAAAAGACTTGTTATACGCCAAGTAACGTTAGAATTTTTCAATAGTTTCAAAGAAACCATTAAGTATTTTATTCTAATGAAAGAAACAGTGACTGAACAATTAGTAGCTTCACAACTGAATTCATATTCGTTGACAACTGTGAATTCATATTCGTGGAAGAATTGGGCATCGTCGAGACTGGCTTATAGCAAATTCAGTAATTGTGTGTCAATAGTTATTTTATGTTTTTTCATTGTTATTCTGTTTAAAACAGTAAAAAACATAGAAATTACTGAGACATTTTCAATGCTCATAGCTCTTCTCTCATGAGAGGGAAAGTACGAGCGGCCTGTCGCGTTTTTAGTGCTTGTTTTTCTTCTTTTTTTTTTCCATGAAAACTCCCCGCAAAGGTTGAAGGGCCGCACCTCCAATTCCAAAATGGAAAACTTTAAGTGGTATGTAGGTACTTATCTTAGCCTGCCAGGTCTGCTCCATATCCACATTCCCACCAACGAGCTAGACATCCAGGGTGTGGTTCGTGGTACCATCTTGTTCGATGGCAAAGATATCTAGCTCCTTATCTATATCAATCACCATGTAATAGTCTCTCTTCCTCTCCTCATCACAACTACTAGAGCACAGGGCTCCTATAATTTGCTTGGCAACCACATCTTGACGTAAGATGGAGCTTCCATGGGGCACTGCTGGCCCTCATGACTGGCAATGGGTTCCAACTGTTCTATGACGAGAGGGAGGGGGGGGGGGGATGATGATAGTCCTCCGAAGTCTATTCCTCTCATTGGGAACAATTTGGAGACTCAGAACACTGTCCGAGTTCTTTATTAGCTACCGATTCATGAAGTGGAGCACCAAACTCAGCAGATGAGTTGGTATGACAACATCACCCCGAGAGATGGGGTTCTGGCAGATAGAGAGACAATACCAAACTTATATGCCTTAACCTGTGTGCGGATGTAGGCACTTGGGACACCAGGGGATAATCCTAGCCAAGAATACACATCAGTGCAAACTTCACAATCTAACTCAAGCAACCTCCCCACATTAAACCTGTCCAAGTCCAACCCGTAGGTCACCATTGTCAGTAATATATATCAGCTCAGCTGCGCCTCTCCACTCGTAAGTGGTCTGCCTTACGACGACTCCAATTGGTTATGTCCAGAGCTACAAGATGAAGCTGCCATTTTTCAAGATGGCAGTTTGAAGAACTATTTGGTTATCTATTATACCTCTTGCTGTCAGAAAAACTTTCAAGACGTCACCTTTGGAAGACACCAACCCATTGGAAGTAATATGTCAGAATTTTATGAAAGTGATTTGAGGTCATTGATAAAATAAAAAATGGACGATAGTCCCCACGCCCATTTCCACCTTTGTTCGAGATTCAAATTGTCCGGGCACAGAAAAACACATTAGGGAGACTTCCAAACAGAAACCAGATATGATGATGAGCAGCCTAACCGTATTATGGGTGCAGGAAAATTGTTGTGTGAGAATCGTGCCCAAGTTGAGCTCGGCAGCTGTGTTCCGTGGGATCACCACTCGTGTCTTTTGGGATTTTTTTCCCTTACGTGGTGTATGAATATAAATATGATATATAGATAATACAACATTTATTTATTAATTTTATAAACATAAAATGCATACAATTATGATATAAAGATGAAGTCAGGAGAAACAGGTTTTTAAAAAAGTGTTGTATCAGTAATCGGACCTTTTTAATTTTAATTTTAGGGTGGAACACGATTTTACCGGGACCTAAAAGTTAAAAATGTCACAGAACATTATCACGGAAAAAAAGCGGCGGATCTAATTTCTTTGCAGTTCAACTTAACCTATGAAGCTAAAATTTTAAATGGAGAACCCTTGAGACGTCTAGAAACGGATCATGAAGTCCAGAGACCCCCCCCCCCCCCTCCACAAGACCATTGAAGTTGACATTTGAAATGGAGGCCTCCTGGAACATCATGAAATGAATTATAAAGTCTAAGACCCCCAACATCAACTGAGTGAGATCCGGAGTGAATTTCCTTGATATTCAACCAATAAAGCTAAAATTGGAAATGGAGAGCCTTTGAGACGTCTAGAAACGAATCATGAAATCTAAGAGTCTCCCAGATCAGCTGAGTGATCAGCTGTTCCGGACCTGCTCAATATATGGTGCTGAAATTTGAAATGGAGCGTTGCTCCACGTTCCTCCATTGCTTAGCCTTTGGCTCAAGGTGAATGCAAAAGGGGGTCGGGGTCTCCCCCGCGGGGTCGAGGGTTGGAACCCCTTTCGAGGCGCGCAGCATCGAGTTTTTTGTTGTTGTTTCCTATTAACATGTTCTATATTGTATACCAAATAATTCTAGAAGACGTTGTTTTTATTTTATGGTTTCATTTTATTTCTTAGAACGTCTTCAAGATAGAAAGATACGTACTGCGGTCAGCTCTGATAGAGGAAATAATAAACTAACATGTTTTCTGGTAGGTAAGCATTTAGTAGTGTTTGGATCAAGTTGAGGAGTGACGGGTGGTTTGGAGGAGCTATAGGAGAATGTATTCCTCTTAAGAATAATATATTAACATAATTTGCATTCGAAATTATTCATTAACTAGCCGCTCCGGCTCGCTACGCTCGCCTCCACGTCCAGCCGGGGGGGCAAGCCCCCCGGACCCCCCCTTAAATTGCTCGCTTCGCTCGCAAAATGTGGCATGTAGGGAATTTTGCTCGCTTCGCTCGCAAAGTGTGGCGTGTAGGGAATGTTGCTCGCTTTGCTCGCAAATGGTAGATCCCTAAGGGTAGGTTTAACGTGTGTAGGGGATGTTGCTCGCTTCGCTCGCAAACGGTAGATCTCTAAGGGTAGGTTTAACTTCTGTAGGGGATGCTGCTCGCTTCGCTCGCTTGAGGAAGTTATACTGTTCACCCAACTTGGCAGACGTTTTTTTCAGTTGGGAATTCTTACAAACAAATTAAATCTTATAAAACTACGTGGAACCACGAAAAGTTTAGTGTGGTATGTAGGGAATGTTGCTCGCTTCGCTCGCAAAGTGTGGCTGTATACATGCGATGTATTACAATTGAAACATGTAGGGGATGTTGCTCGCTTCGCTCGCAAATGGTAGATCCCTAAGGGTAGGTTTTACTTCTGTAGGAGATGCTGCTCGCTTCGCTCGCTTGAAGAAGTTATAGTGCCCACCCAACTTGGCAGACGTTTTTTTCTGTTGGAAATTCTTACAAACAAATTAATTCTTATAAAACTACGTGGAACCACGAAAAGTTTATTAGGGAATGTTGTACTGCCCACCCAACTTGGCAGACGTTTTTTTCAGTTGGGAATTCTTACAAACAAATTAAATCTTATAAAACTACGTGGAACCACGAAAAGTTTATTCGGGGATGTTGCTCGCTTCGCTCGCAAGGTATACCTGTATATGTGTAGGACAAAGTCCGTATTTATTATTTGAAATGGCTCTCGCTTCGCTCGCAAGGTAGGTACCTATGTAGGCATACCTGCTCGCCTCGCAATGTTGTGACATCGAACCCTTCACGTCAATTCTTGAGCCTTCTCTCGTCCACGGCAGAATCATTTTAATCGCTTTGCTCGCTTCTGCTCGCAATTTGACCGCGTTCTCGTCACTTTTTTCGATATCCGATTTCGGATTCAGATTCGGCGGACCCAAAGCTGTATTTCGCCCGCGAAAACCGTTCCGAAAAACGTACCTTTATGGGGTATATTTTAATCGGAAAAAACCAAGTTTTTCGGCGGACTTTTCGAGAAAACGGGTCCGTACTCTCGCATTTTTTTAAACGCATTTCCCGATACTTTTTTCGCGATCCGATCGCGCCGTCGTCTTCCTCGTTCAAAAACCTACGAAACCCGTATTTTTTCGGAATTGTCAACGGCCGTTTAGAGGGGTAGGGGAAGCGGGGAAGTCCAAAAAGCGCACATTAATTCTTACTTCGACCCCCCTCCCGCCCTACGGCCCATGGTTCGGGTGGGATTAGAAAATTTTAAATTCGCTTATACACCCTATCGGAAAATCCCAAGAAGATCCCCCCACTCGTAGATCCGGCCCACTCAGCCGTTTGGCCGTGCATAGCGCGGACAAACAGACAAACGGACGGAGTTTCATTCTTATTAATAATAGAGATTTATTTTGACAAGACGGGACTAGCCCGATTACTTAGAATAAGGCACAAAACCAATCATGCAGTAGTGATGTACATAATTGAAGAGTACAAGAAACTCGGCGCTGCGCCTTGGCTCCCCTGGGGAGACCCCAGACCCTCTTTTGCTTTCACCTAGGGCCTTGGCTGAACATTGGAGGAACGAGCAACACGCTCCATTTCAAATTTTAGCTTCATAGGTTGAATGGCAAAGAAATTAGCTCCGGATGTTACTCAGCTAACCTGGGGGGGCTCTAAATTTTATGATTCGTTTTTAGAGGTACTGAAGGGCCATAATTTCTAATTTCAACTTCATATTTTGAATTGTAAGTAAATTAGCTCTGGAGCTCACCCAGCTGATCTAAAGAGCTTCAGACTTTACGATCCGTTTTTAGATGTCCCAGGTGTTCTCCATTTCAAATTTCAGCTTCATAAGGTTGAATAGCAGAGGAATTAGATCCGCCGCTACTTTGGTCTCGTTTTTTCGTGACAATACTTTGTAATATTTCTCACTTTCAGGTTCCGGTAAAAGCGTCTTCCACGCTAAAATAAGTAGCTAATAAAAAAAATGAATAAATAAAAAATTAAAAAATGAATAAATTAAAAAAATTGAGAGATACATACAAATTGTAGCGAAGAAAAGTAGTTAGGAAACAGAAGCATTAGACGGTCAATTTATATGGCCGCTGGTTGTGTAGCCCAGAGTTAACGGACTTGAAAGTTTGTAAAGATTGATGGAATATGTTGACGTTTGGTGAATTATGGGGAAAAAAATTAATTTCTCTTGCTAGAAGCGTCACTGTACGGTTCATAATGGACGGGGCGAATGGTACAGCTATTAGAAAGTGTGGTCGACTAGAGTATAAAATGATAGAAAAAAGAAAGAAATCAATTCCTATTTGGTAGAAGTATTAAAGTATTATTTTAAACATGAACTTTCAGATAAATTCCCTTTACAAGGTATTACGCGTTTGAATTCATGTATTACGATACCAATCTCATCCCTAAATGTGATTTTTTCAAGCGACAACTTTCTTTTTTAGGCCCTGATTGTTTGTTTCACATTAAGCTAATTTACAATTTTATTCAATTTAAAAATAGTATTAACATATTTCTCAGGAATCTCTATCAAAACGATAATTTTTATATCCTTTTTTAGCTTTATTTAGAAATTTTGTCATCATCTATAGAATTTTCGTTTTGTTTCTTTGACAGTATGTTTTACTTGAAATTTATTTTGTTAGGTAGAATATAGTACGTACTTGTGCCATTTAAGATCTTATTCCCTTATCTTTAATTAAGTCATGAAATGGTGCATATTTATGTAATGATTGCAAGTCATATTTTCTGTTTTTGTTTTAGGACTCCTGATCTCCAGACAATTTTTATAGATTTTGGAGATCAGTAACTGCCAAACTTTAACTAAGATGTGTTATTTTTGTATCCATGAATCGAAGTATCAAATACTTCCTTATCTTGTTTTGTGTATATATATGTACTCACATTCTTTTTAGCGAATTTTTGAAGAAAATTAAGCTATTGCTCTCGCCTCAAAATTTGTAGAATGTGAATTTTTGAAAAGATTTTATGCAGAAATCCGTTTCAGGCTATTCTGAATCATATTCTGAAGTTTAACGCATTTTTTTATGTATGTATGTATGTATGTGTCATTCCAGACGATAACTGTCCGTAGAATTGTGCTAGAAACTTCAAACAAATTTTAAAATGTTAAGGACACAAAACGAAAGTTCAAGTTCGTTGGCCAGCATGATCGGATTACATCTTCGGGTTGAAATTTTCAAAAATGTAGTCAAAAATTTCAAAATAGCCTGTTTTTTGCGATTTGTTGTGCGAAATAATTTTTTCAGCATACTAACATGTGGTATATTCGGAATCAGCGTAAAATTTCCTATAAGAATATGTATCAAGTTTTCAACAATTTCAAAGTTGAAAAATCAGTCGAAAATCGAAATAATGCCGTTTGCTAGTTGTAAAAATCGGTAATGTTTGCATGAAACATTGTCCAAATCTATGAATATTTACCTACATTTGTCTTTA
This sequence comes from Adelphocoris suturalis, assembly GCA_030762985.1. Taxonomy (NCBI): domain Eukaryota; kingdom Metazoa; phylum Arthropoda; class Insecta; order Hemiptera; family Miridae; genus Adelphocoris; species Adelphocoris suturalis. Next base: position 161,652,734 of record CM061040.1, read on the forward strand.
TATCTACAAGATTAGTTTAATAATAATAAAGTATGAGTACCTCCTAATTATTTTTAATAATTTGACTCCATGTTTGTCTATCAAAATCATAAACTAAAATTTCTCTACACGATCAATAGCGACTGAAATGTCAAGATTTCTTCAAAAATTCGCTCATGGGGTCATGCTGCATGACTGGACTTTTTCAATAAATTTAAAAAAATCAGCACATTCTGGCTTCTTTGAATAGAACTGACCTCACTCAACTGATTTCGATCAATCGGAGGGCAGTGCGTCACATGAGAACGAAAAATGCTTGGGGGGGACCGGAGGACCGGCAGAGTTGTCGCCCTTCCTGAAGAGCAGGAGCCGAGGCCTATTGTTTCAAAACCCCCCCAGAGGAACTTCACCCCCTCGCCCTTCCCCGCCATTGTCCCGAACAATTCCTCCTCCGGCTCTGGCCACCGACGTGCAGTTCCCTGACCTCAGACATTCGGTGCAGAACCACTTTTTACGCCCGTTTCGTACGGGAGTAACCTACGAGGTACCCGAGCCCCGAGCGCGACCTACCCAAAGAAGGGAGCCCGGGCGAGCGGGGTGGACCGGTTCCCTTCGGGGGAGATTTACGGTGGGAAGTCCGAGGACTGGCAAGCGGGGGACCGGGGGGTCGCTTGGCAAACCGCTCAACTCATCTGGCGAAAATCCACGATGGAATTGAATCGTATTGATTCCAATCCGCCTATACCGTGCAGACGCCACCGCACAGGCTTCGCTAATCTATCTATATCTATAAAAATCGAATTATGTATGTTTGTTTTTGTTTTGTATGTCCTTTATGCTCTTCCTGAATTATGAACCGAGTTTGTATCTGGTTTTTACAGCACGCCCTTTGAACACAGGAGAGAAAGATAGGCTATATAGAACTTTCCCAACTCACCCCTTTCAGCCTTAAAATCACTATTTTATTTTTATTTCTTTTAAAGCTTATATTGCACCAAGTAATCTCATTAACAATATAAATCTGACTTTTAATACTTCAATACACTATTCAGGACCTAAGATGCATAACTTTGTCCCTAGTCTCTGGAACATATCACATTCACTTCCAAAACAAGCTCATGCGGTTTCAAACGCTTAAGGCGTCGGGTTAGATCTTGCACATCCAGGAGTTTTACAGCTTCCTCATTCACATGATCGTTTAGTCTGGCAAGATGAGCCGTGCTTTTGACATGTTCCTTCCACCTGAGCTTGGCGTCAAGCGTCATTTCCAGTTATTTGGCTTCATTCACGTAGGGAATTGCCACGTTGTTGAGGAAAGTAGAGATGTAGGTAACACTGGTTTTACACGGTTGGTAAAATCAACGTGCACCTACTTGGCCTCATTCAATTTGATCCTTCATTTCGTTGTCCAAAGACTGATTTTGGAGATGGACTTATTGAGTTTTGATATTGATTCATTATTGCTGTCACCAACTGCCAGGGCAGCAGTTGATGTTGCTGTGGTGTTATGCTCAACTTCCGGTAAGTAGCTGGTGTACTGAAGGTACAGAAGTGGGCCCAATACACTTCCTTGCGGCACACCAGCATCCTATTGATTCCAATCCGCCTATACCGAGCAGACGCCACCGCACAGGCTTCCCTAATCTATCTATATCTATAAAAATCAAATTATATATATATATATATATATATATATATATATATACATACCTCTATATATATATATATATATATATATATTTGTATGTCCTTTATGCGCGTCCTGAATGATGAACCGAGTTTGTTTCTGTTTTTCACAGCATGCCCATTGGACACCAGAGAGAAAGATTGGCTATATAGAACTTTCGCAACTCACCCCTTTCAGCCTTAAAATCGCTATTTTATTGAGAATACCGCGTTTGCTTCTTGCCTCATTCAAAATTATTCACTACTAAAATAACTGATTCGCTTCGAAAATTTCATCACTTCTTTTAAATAAACCAATAAGATAGCATAGTGGGTTTTAGGCGTAAAGGACTTTCGATAAAAACATTAACAATACTAATACGATTTTGATGGCTTGAGCCGAGCATTTTCTATTCGTAAAGATAGATAATCAAAGATCGATATTAAAAACGTCTTATTAACTGCAGGAATCTTTTTCGGGAAGAGTTTTCACGTAGCTAAGGTTATTGAGGTTTATGGAACTCGGAGGCTTTTACCAGTACTAATCGCTAAAAGAAAAAAAGAGACCGATTTTTGAAAAAAGAGCTAAATATTATCTCCTGTTCACCTTAGGGGGGTTGAAATTTGATAGGGTAACTCTAAGGGACATCAAAATATGAATCAAATTATGGGCTCCTCCCTGATCAGCTGAGTGAGCTGAATTCTCTCTTTTTCACCCAAGGAATATGAAATTTGACCGGGAGCCTCTCTAGGACATTATGAAACAAAAAATGCAATGCAGGTTCTAACGAGATCAGCTGACTTTGCTAAATACTCATTCATTCATCCTGGGAATTTTAAATTTGATAGGGAGCCTCTTTTGGACATCGAGAAACTAATAAAATCATGGTCTTTTCCCACGAACCATCCCCTACAGCGTTCACGTATCTTTCAACGTCTCCGATAAGTTGGAGTATACATCAACAGAAACTAATTCAAATACGTCTCCTATGAGTGACATACTAGCGTCTGTTAAAAGGGATTTGGAAGAAGGTGAAAAGTAAGAGGAACAGCTTAGGATTGAGAGTTATCATTGACATAATGAACTGCACCATTAAATATCGTTATTATGGTCCCTTAGCTACCCGTATTCATCCCTTATGGGTGCTACTTTATTATTTATTTTCTTTGGATTGCCTCAATCTTGTTTCGATATTTTTGGAACATTAGGGCTTCTGCCCAATTCTTAGCTTCATGCACCATAATGGCATCAGCTGTCCGCTGGCCGGTTTGGCCGGAGAAGGGCCTCCTACGTTTGCCATGAGTCTGCTCAGATTTCTTTGCAAGTTTGAGCCCAAAAACTAAGCTTGGAATCAAGCATTACTCCCAGGTATCTTATTGCATTGGACGTCTCAATCATCTGCCCGTCCACATTCAATGGGATAGCTCTCTCTATCCGTCTGGACAATCTCCGTCTCCTGTATAGCCAGAGACAGGGACCCTGACTCCTGACTCCATCCACTCTATCACACGACGCATCATCTGGTTCAGTTTCCATTGGAGTTGTTCTACTGTGCGAGCAACAATTACTACAGCCAGATCATGTGTGTATCCTACCAGGAAGACACAACAGGGCATCTCGATATGCTGGATCCCATCATAATTGATGTTGCAAAGGTCTGCGCCTAGGACTGACCCCTGCACTTCTGCTGAGGTGACTCTTTTCCTTTTCAGCCCTTCTTGCGTTGCGAACAACAGCCACCGCTTTCTCAATTAGTCCTGGAGAACGCGGTACAGATATACAGGTACACGAAAGTTCCTCAGGCCTTCGACGATATCCTTCCATCTGGCCAAGTTGATCGCATTTCTTACATCCAGGGTTACCACCATGCACATCTCCCTAGACCGTTGGTTCCCTGTTTGCGGTGATCGTGCAGCTGCAACTACTTCACTGACTGCATCCACAGTCGACCGTCCTACAGTGAAGCCGTATTGCCTTGGCGACAGCCCTCCAGCCTCTGCCACTGCATCTAGGGTTCTGCATTTCAGCATCTTCTCATAAAGCTTTCTAGATGTATCCAGCATACATAGTGGCCTATGGGCAGATGCTGTACTGGGGTCGCCCTTTCCTTATTACTTTTACACTCTTCATTCGATTCCGATCAAGTGTCCAGGGAATGTGCGGGTTGGGTTTGGATAAGTGTGGCGTCCTATCAGTTTCACCAATCAAACATTAATAATTTCCGCTGCACATGCGCAGATGTAAAATCCATCAATTATCCATTTAAAATCCATATTCTCATGGCCTACTTTTCCGATCTTGCTCTAATTCGGAGGTTGTGGGAAATTACAACTCGATTGCCCCATGTGAGTTTCATCATGGTTGTACCATTAGTAGTATCTAAGCACGCAATAACCTCAGAACTATGAAACAAGCATGACCTCTAAAGTTTTCATCCGATGTCAGTGAAAGTCACCTGTAATGGAACCTTTATTATTATTTAAAACATTTCAATAACCTATACTTTCGTATCACAGATACGAGTGACAAAATAAATAATTATTAATCTATCAGTTTACACCATAATTATATTTGTACTGTTCATTAAGTTTTACTAAAGTAGTTATACCTAATGTGTATGATCCACTAAGAATATACGTTGTCTAGGAGAGTTCCAAGTAATGTTCAAGGCAATTATGGTATTAGATTACCGTGCCATTTTCCAACTACAGTTCTTCGGAGGGATGATGACGAAGCCTATCAATTATTTATAGATCAAGTAGCATAATTGTCACTTACCTTCTAATATAGCGCAAACTGCAGTAACGATTGATCACATCTCCCGGTGGAAAACACTTTCCTTCAGAATGAAGAAGGGAGGTACTCTAACTTAATACATTGACTACCGTTAATCATTTACCTAGAAGTAGATTGCTTCCCGACACCAATGCCGTGGCATTAACTCAGAATTGGTGACTCAATTGGACACGTCATTAAAACTGCATCACTTAAGAATTGACGAAATGACCAACCCTGAAATTGGATATGAAAACCGTCCTAGGAGCTGTTATTAGGCCCTATGTCATTCTCAAGAACGTTTGCATCAGTCATACATCATATCCGCAGTGCATTCCGTATGTGCTGTTCTAATTTTGAAAGTCAATTCCTTTTACCGACCCTGCAGAGCATTTTGGCCACAGTAATTGGACTAACTCGACTCACTCTATGCCGGCTCCATGAATTAGCAACAACTCTGTCATTATGCAGTTTTGAAAAATTCAGTTTTTTTTCTCCCTTTTACCGGTTTCTCGCTCTTCAACAATTCAGAATGCAAAAAAGCCGAGTGCGAGGTGGTCTCATGGGGGAGGGAAGGGGACCAAATGATTGGGCCGCGGGATTCGAGGGGTCTCTTTTTCATTAATTAGAGGGGTCTGCAAAGGGTCTAAGAAAGAGATCATTTTCCGGCTCGATTCTGATGTATAATGCAGGGGTGGCCATGGCCTGTCCCATTGAAATCGGCCGGTTATTAAAAACGATGGGTCCGTTAACCGTATGTTACTGGATCCCGAGCGTCCTCTCGTATTCCCTTCATTATTTTGAACAGTTAATTATAATAAATTGCGCGTCTGTTTCGAGCTGTTCAATAATTGTTTTCGCTGCAATATAGTATGAAGTAAAACTGACGCGAAGTTCAGCAATATATTTATCCTCTTCATCCAGAACTATCAGTTTTGTCCACTCCTGACTGGAGAAATAGAGTTGTGACCATCAGTGAGATACTGATACATCAAGAATGACGATACATATGATTGACGAAGTTGTTCACTCTCCAAACCCCACTCCTAAAACGTGACACGAAATTCTCTATCAAAATCATGTCACAAAAATAATTCTGAAATTACGCCACATTTGAAACCAAATTATTCTGACTTACATCCAGTTTATGATCATCAGAACTGGAGAAACAAAGTTAAAATAAAACGAAAAACGCTGCAAATTATTACACAAATGTTTATTATTTATTTATTTGACAGCAATTTAATTGAGCGGAGTTTATAATTCGTTATCTAAAAATATCTGCTGAGGCATAGACGCCTACCGAGGAGTAATTAAATTTAAAAAACCTTAATTTTACGAGTCTTTTGAATTTAACACAAGCTGACGCACCAACTGAAAATTAATTATATAAAACTAGAGCCTGTTAGGGCTTGGAAAGCCCTAATCTAGTCCGTATAACAGTAGTACCTAACAGGAACTCAGCGCATTATTGTAACGATATAATCGGTCCGCGAAGTTCTTCACAATTTCAAAGATCGTACAGAAATAACTCTCCTAGATGTTAGTAACTACACTACGTTTCTTACTTACCGTGGCAACTGTTGTTACTGCCACAGCCTAATAAACAGAGAGTCTCCCTATCAAATTTCAACTTCCTACAGTGAACAGGAAAGAATTTAGCTCACTCAGCTGATCAGAAAAGACCCCATCACTTCACTCGTCTCTTAATGTCACAGAGAGTCTACCTATCAAATTTCAACTTCCTACAGTGAACAGGAAAGAATTTAGCTCACTCAGCTGATCAGAAAAGACCCCATCACTTCACTCGTCTCTTAATGTCCCAGAGAGTCTCCCTATCAAATTTCAACTTCCTACAGTGAACAGGAAAAAACTTAGCTCACTCAGCTGATCAGAAAAGACCCCATCACTACGTTTCATACTTACCGACACTTTTACAACGGCCGTGCTGATTCGGAATTATATATAAAGACCGTTCGGAATTATAATAAAGTCCGCTAAGTTCTTCAGTTTCAATTTCTTCGTTCAGAAATAACTCTCCTAGATGTTTTACGTTCTTACCGTGAATTATTGATGGCAACTGTTGTTACCGCCACAGCCTAATAAACAACTCTCGTTGATAAGGACCGCCAAGAACACGATAAAGGCGGGTATAGAGACGAACGTCGACACTTTTGCCACAAACTTGGGGCCGTGCTGATTCGAATGTCTAACACTGAAATCGGACAGCGAAGTTCTTCACAATTTCAAAGACCGTTTGGAATTATTTATAAAGATAAATCACCTAGCTACGCTTTACAGCTCCATTTATAAGCGGCAAAAGTTTTAATAATCTGAATTCCTTTGGAATTATATCAGCTGATACGATCGTCATAGTTTATTGGGTCATTTTTACTATGTTTTACCTGTCGCGATTCATCCCATGTTGATTTTTTCCCTGTTAAGGTTCCAGCCCTTAGGGAGGAGAGCAATAATTGCAACCGTCTCTTAGTGTCGTAGTGAGTCTCCTTATCAAATCTTACCTTCTTAGGTTAAAAAGGAGACAATTCAGCTCACTCACCAGAGTAAGAACGAGCCAATCTTTTCAATCGATTCCCAGGGAGTCTTCTTATCAAATCTCAACTTCCTATGATGAACAAGAGAGATTCGTTCTTTACATTCTAACATTAATCGAAGATGAAATTAAGTACAAAACTTACTGACCACAATAATTCATTCATAATAATTATTGAATAATAATCGGCAAAAATTTGGTGGTTTCTTATTTGCTTGATAACTTGATGGACACGGTTGTGGAAATAACGTCAGACCTGGTTTTTTTAGTAGTCGATCCACGAAGAAGATGTAGCTCCTACTCTACTCTGTGGTAGCTTCACGCTTATTTTGTCGCTTACGGACACCAATGAGGATGCTAACGGCGCTATCTACCAGACGGAATTGATCTAAGGGATAATTTTATCCGACACGTAATTCGGTATTGATAAACGACTCACATTCATTATTTAGAATGTAGCGCTACACTCGGTGTAGCTATCCTGCAGTTAATGTAGATAATTGATTAAACCGGCCCTAAGCGACGTTTAGTTTTTGCAGTACGAATCCCACAGTGTGCTGGGAAGAAGTTTCCCCTTCTGGCCCCTGACCACACCCAACTCCTTCCAAGTTGAGGCGGGGGTTTCGGTCGAGGGTTCGGCGGCCTTTTGTTTTGAGGAGGGCGCCTAAAAAAAGGAGAGCGACGCGAGCGGAGCCTCCACCCGGCCCAGCGGAAACCGAAACCCCCGTGGAATATCAACTAAGGTGGTATACAAGTTCTGCTTGAAACTTGGGGGTCCCCAATGGTCAACAACTGAATTCATTCCAGGTATGAACACTTCGGAAGAACTACAAGAATGATATGACAATTGCCCTTATAAACGTATCATGTTTCGCAACCCATGAGCATACCATTTTGGAACTAATAAATTTCAACCGGTGCAATATATGTATTGCTAATATACAGGGTGTATCAACTTAAGTAGGCAAGACTCCAGGGATCAATTCTACAAGTAATTTGCAACAAAAAGTGTCTCGTAAAGTGTTATTTTTTAGAGGCTTCGTTTTCGAGTTATTGACGATCTAAAATTTTTTTCGTGTTTTCGACCTTATCTCCTAAAAATCGAGGGTCAAAGGGCACTTTCGCCCTTATTCGTTAGTCGTAGAGGTCTGCAAGTGTCACCATTCGATTCAGCGTGAAAAATTACGTAGAATTCGACATTTAAATCATAAAGTTGTGGGAGATCGTTTTTTCCTGAAATCCATCGATTTTCGTTTAAAATACCACGTTTTTTCGCATTCAAAAACCGTATTTTTATCCTTGTTGTTACTTTGATCAATTTTTTGGGTACCTATACCATTAAAAAGCTGATAAGATTTTGAAGTTTTTACTGTACTTGCAAACGAATGTTCATTTTTTTTATGGAGGGAGGAATCAGATTGAAAAACCCAAATTTTTATAATTTTACAAAGTTTGTACTTTGACCTATTTTTTCGGTATCTTAACTCCTTTGAATAATTATGATTTGGCATCAAAAAGATGGGAAATTTAACGTTTTCCAACGGTATCCTCAGGTTTGAGAAAACTCAAAGAATGATGGGGTCAGAGCTATTTTTAGGAGATAAGGTCGAAAACACGAAAAAAATCTTAGATCGTCAATAACTCGAAAACGAAGCCTCTAAAAAATAACACTTTGGGAGACACTTTTTGTTGCAAATTACTTGTAAAATTGATCCCTGAAGTCTTGCCTACTTAAGTTGAGACACCCTGTATTGTAGGAGTGAAACAACGAGTCTCTCTCAAATACGTGTTGACCCATCATTGACGATTGCTTCTGAGTCCACATAAAGGTAGTAGAAACATTGTTTTTACTTTCGGTAGGTCTCCAAAATCAAAATTTATGCACGCATTGTACGTTTTAGACCATTCTAAACAACTTTGGTTCCGTGTCTGTCTGTCTGACTGTCTGGGTGTGTTGTGTGTGTCCGCAAATCCTTCAAACAAGTTTATTTTCCACAGTTTTCATCCGATAAGAATGAGATTCTCAGGGGACGTGCGGGCTAGAGGGAAGACGGTCTATCAGTTTCATCGTTCTTGACTCAGAAGCTCACTCTGCGCATGCGCAAACGTAAATTCTACCATGCATCAGTTTCTCACGCCCTAGTGGTCCGATCTCGCTCAATTTTGGGTCATAGTTGAGGGATGACGCTTTGATCATCCCATATATATTTCACCATTATTGAATCATTAATAGCTAGTGCGTATGCGCCTATGTGACATCCTTGTAACGACCTTAATTTCCACTGTTTTCATCCGATTTCGATGAAATTGTCAAAGAATGCCGGGGTAAGGTTGTAGATGGTCCCCTATTAGTTACATTGTTGCCAAATTAATACTTCATTCTGCTCGTGCGTAAACGTAGATTCCATTATGCACCATTTTTTCACACTCTAGTCGTTCAATTTCGCTTACATTTGGATGATAATTGGAAGAAGATGACTTGGTTGCCTCATGTCAATTTCAACACGATCGTATCTTTAATAGCTACTGCGCATGCGCCAATGTGAAATACTTGTAATGACCCTAATTTTCACAGTTTTCATCCGATTTTGATGAAATTGTCAGAGAATGCGTGGTTTAGGTTTTAGTTGGTACTGTACCTATTTCATTGTTTTCAACTCATCAGTTCATTCTGCGCTTGCACAAACTAAATTACATTGAATATAATTTTTTCGTTTCTTAAAAGACCAATTTGACATTTCATGCTACTTCTTCATATTTTTTTTTGCTATAGAATTGTTCAGGATTATTTAAAAATTTTGTATGATCTATACATTCAGCTATGTGCCAAACCCAACTTGGCAGACGTATTTTGGTATTAAGTCTTGGGATAAAGTCTGCCAAGTTGGGTGGGCAGTATAGATTCCTCACACATTGTAACATGGACGAATAGAATTAGTTAAAGAACAAAGGAGGAATCGACATGATTAGTAAGTCAACGTTACAAGAAATTAACGTTTGCACATGCGCAAATACTACTATTACTCAAACAGCAATGAAATTTATACAGGAACGTGTAGGAGATAAACCGCACGATCCTAGAATATTTCACAAACATCGGTCCATTAGTCTCGGAGTTTTGTCTGTGTCGAGCAATTTTAGTTATGCGCATATATAGTTATAACTCCACCAATCGCGTTATAATTTATAGAACATTTTTTTAAATAAATACCCAATCACCAACCGAGTTTGAAAGAAATCCGATCACCAGCGATTTTGCGGGTTTGCTCCTAGACGGCCCCCTATAATTTCCAATGCCATTGAATCAACAGTGGCCTGCACGCACGCGCAAACATGAATTTCTCATAACGTCGATTTCTAATCATCTGTTGATCGGATTTCGTTCAAACGTCGTCAACAAAGTCGTCCTTTGTTCTTCAACTGATTCTATTCGTCCATGTTAATATGAGAATCAAGCTCTTGGATACAAGGTATAGTTTTCGAGTGAGATTTCCGGTATCCATAATGTCGGTCAAGTGTACATTTGGAATGATACATAGAAGGCTCATTGTCTGTTCTCATGCGGATGCTGCATATCGGGCCAAATGAAAAGAGGCTGCTGTATACAGCAGTTAAATATAGGATGTATATTCACCGGAAGCCCGTCGATGCTACAAGAACAGCCAGGTTTATATACATGAAAAAGTTTTAAACTCTAGGATTCGTCTCAGAACGTCTCAAAACGGACTTCAATGGAGACACTTCAAAAATATTGATTTTAACATTTTTTGACCCATTGCAATAGCTTTATTTTATACGAAATATTATCTAATTTAATTAATTTCTCCTCGGTAGGCATATACGCCTATGCTGTTAAATTTAACTAATGTCTAATTGAGTTCGTTTAATGATTATAGACAATTGTTCGGCGTAAAAAGGTTATCTAGTACAGAAAAAATAAACCTTTACGTAATAATTTGCTGCGTATCATGAATGGTTCAAACTAAATCACTCATGACGAAGTTGTGGAAACCCAATTCATAACGGAAGTTAGTGAAAAATATTAAAAACGCTTGCATACGAGTCTGCAACACATCGGGAAATTTTATGTCTTTAGTTGCAGACTCGTACGCAAGCTCTAAGAGCCACTCAGCTGATCCGGACCCTGGGCATCGTCAAGTAAATGTCCTAAAGAGGCTACATACGAAATTACACCTTCCTAGAGTGTAAAGCATAGAAATTAGATTTAAGAGCCGCTCATCTGATCCGGACCCTGGGCATCGTCAAGTAAATGTCCTAAAGAGGCTACACACGAAATTACAGCTTCCTACAGTGTAAAGTATAGAAATTACCAATTAAAATTATTTAACCACCGCTTCACAAATCAAACCGTTCTCGCAATATTCGGATCACCTGCTATGAATCACATCATATGGTCAACGAATTTTGTGGGATGAAAAACGACGAAGTACGATTTCCCTAGCAACGACTCGGTTGTAAGCGGAAATCATCAGAATATTTGGTAACAAATTTGGTAACGGTTTTCGAGTTATGTGCCAGAGCAAAGACATAAAATGTCAAAAACGTTGTCTATTTCCACGAAAAATAAAGAGTTACAATCGATTTCGACGGTTAGGCCATCATCAGTAACAAACAATAACGGACCACGGTTGAAACGACGAAATTGATTTAACATCGTAACTCTTTATTTTTCGTGGAAATAGACAACGTTTTTTCACTAACTTCCGTTATGAATGGTTCTGTCAATATTTAGAGAACGCGTAGGTATACGAATGAATCTCACAATCTATCTCCCGTATAAGAGCATTAAACGAATACAGAACGCATTGTTATTTTTTTCTATGTTGAAGCCGTTTTTGAAGTTATCAGAGGATGTCCCAGATGAAAATTGCTTCCTTTGCGAAATTGTTGAGGCAAATTATGAAATATACACCGCTTCTCTGTGTATTCTGCAATTATTTCGCTTTACCTTCCGAGGTTTCACGAAACCTTCAAGGAAAAAAAAAAGTGATGTTATCAACCGACGAAAAAGAGAGAAGAAAAAAGTCATTTATAAATTAAGGCAAAAGGGGTATCCACCTAATGGAAGAGTTGGGTCTACGGTACGAAAAATGTTTTAGTCGGCGAAAAAACGGTTAAAAAAGGGAAAAAACCTCCACTTCCCATTCCCACAAAGGTGGAAAAGAAGAATTAAGGATCGCTTCGTCCGTCCCCATGAATTATGCATAGCTGGCGAAGTGGGTACGCACATACATACGGGCAAGAGTCGGTGCGCCGGTGCATCGCGATTTGCCGAGCACTCTCTCCGTTGGGTTGGTAAGCGATAGCGATTTCCCCTGTAATACTTGAGATTAGGGCGTAAGTAGTAAGGAAAAACGGCGGAGCTATGGGAATGGTGAAGGTATGGGTGAATGAATTAGTAAAATGAGAAGTGGAGTGGGTAACCTACAGGCTATCAGTAGATATAAAGCCCTTTTATCGGTTACGTTGTCGAATATCTCCATTAGAGAGTTGCGTTTCCGTACTCTAAATCTTGGGGTTGTATCTCACAACATCTTGCGTATCTACTGGGAACAATAAATAAATGGGAAGAAATTGAAAAAAACAATTTGCTTTTAAGGTCTTCAAGAATATTGCTTTATTAAATATTCACTACCTCCCTCCCCATTCCTATAAGCTCACAAACGAATATTTTATGCGTTTTATATATACTCCCCCAAAAGGTAATAACGCAAAATTAAAATGATTAGGCTGAAAAAAAAGCAAAAAAAACTTCGGGCCTCGCAAGGGGCTCCGCCCCTTGACCCCGCCAGGGGGGCTTCGCCCCCCTGGACCCCCCCGGATGTTATTACTTTGAGCCTGACTGCTAAAATGTAAAAAACATGGAATCATGTTTTAGCTCCTCGCTCTCACTTTATTATAGAAATGATCACGACGATTGAGCTCTTGTGAGATGATGATCTCCTAATAGAAACTCGCGAGTAAACATTCACTTTATTATAGAAATGATCACGACGATTGAGATCTTGTGAGATGATGATCTCCTAATAGAAACTCGCGAGTAAACATTCACTTTATTATAGAAAGAGGCTACATAAGAAATTACAGTTTAGAAAAGTGTAAAGTAAAGTGTGAAGTAAAGAAATTACCTATTAAAATGATTTAACCACCGCTTCACAAATCAAACCGTTCTCGCAATATTCGGATCGCCTGCTATGAATCACATAAACGAAACACCAGCTCAATGAAATCATCAGAAATTAACAAGCGGTTGCAATCATGTTCACAATATCAATAATTGAGAATGATCACCTGTGTGTAAACAATTATTCATATAACCATGCTCATAACTCAGCTTGTTGGCCACGCACTTCGCAGTAGTTAATATAGTATGGTTGGATAAATCGAGAGCTTTCAAACGAATGGTCAACGAATTTTGTGGGATGAAAAACGACGAAGTATCATATCCCTAGCAACCCCTGTGTGTAAACAATTATTCATATAACCATTCTCATAACTCAGCTTGTTGGCCACGCACTTCGCAATAGTTAATATAGTATGGTTGGATAAATCGAGAGCTTTCGAACGAATGGTCAACGAATTTTGTGGGATGAAAAACGACGAAGTATCATATCCCTAGCAACGACTCGGTTGTAAGCGGAAATCATCACAATTATTGGCGCTACTTTCATCTCACTTTATAGTCTCACTTTTCGGCGGGGGATCCATCGCTAAAACATGATTCCATGTTAAAACCTAATAGTACGAAAGTGGTAACATGCATATTATGTTTCACTGAATTTGAAAGCATCCCACGATTCTAGAATACGTGGGAGAGAATCCTTTCCCTAGGGACGAAATTTGACTTTTGATTTATTCCTCCTCTGTAAATTGTAGTGGGGATACCTGTTACGAAATATGGCAAATTAATTATCCTCGGCAATTATTTGCTACTTTTTTTTCAAACGGGTTGATAAGAAACATTTTTAAAACATGAAAAATTGGATACAATAACACTTCTTTCCTGTCCCTTGGAACGTACCCCCTATGCACCTCGAGACAGGAGGCCCTGTACCAGGGGACAGTTCAAAATTATCTCTAGTTAGAGATTTCATCAATTGGTGAAAGGAAATAGCATTTTTTACTCATTATAAACTTTATTATCCTAAATTAGGTGGCAAATCCTGCGAAATTGTCCCTGCCGGAGTGAGGGGAGGGAAGATGAAACAACTTCAGTCCTTTCTTCCCCTGTGAGGAAACGTCAGTTTAATGGTATTTGGAAGAAAAAAAAAGGTGGAGCAAATTACAATTTAAAAAAATAGAGCACTCAGTAATTTGCTTCAGCTCTTTTTTTCCTAATTACTTTGATTGATGCTTTTGTTGAAGAATATTGTTTTATTTTCCAAGTTTAATATTGTTCTTCTAGAGCCCCCTTCTGGTTATTGTTTTCCAAGGAACATTGTTATTCAGTTTCCTAGTGATATTTTGACGCTGTGAGGTTGCAGCACTGTTGCCTCTCTCCTCACTAAAGTTTTGATGGAGGATTTTTTTTATTTATTTAAATTCTCTATTGTTGATGATGTTCAAGGGTGCTCAGAGCTTTCTGGGTTTTGTGGCTGAAGAAGGTCTGTGACCACTGACCGAAACCGGTACCATTAAACTGACGTTCCGTCACAGGGGAAGAAAGGACTGAAGTTTTTTCATCTTCCCTCCCCTCGCCCCTGCATGGACAATTTCGCAGGATTTGCCACCTAATTTAGGATAATTCATTTCTTGACCTGCGTTGTTAGGTATATATTAAGTAGACTCTATTATCTTGCTGGCGTTCCAGTTATGCGTATAAGGTAATATAATAATTAGATGTTACTTGTCCTAGGTCCAGCCAACTGGCCTTATACCAAATATGTTATTAAGGTTAATAATAACAATTAAAGGAGCATTTTCCTCTTGGGTAGCCTTCGATCTAGTGGTGGAGGTGGGTCCAGAGTGATATCAGCGTTGAAGGAATGGTCATTCAGTGACATTCTATCTTCTAGACTAGACGAGCATCGAATTAATTCTTGAATGGTTGGTAAACTGATAGTAGATGGAAACTGATAAACGGAGGGTAGAGATGTGAACATAGCATATCCAAATAAGAAAATAGTACCTATATCCAAAAATTAAGCGAAATTTCGCAACTGTTTTCATCAGCTTTGAGGAAGACAGAAACTCTCCGATTCGAAAATGAAACTATGTGGTACTTTAACTAGTTGACGGGTTGTCGTTTTGACGCCCGAGGCAAATGAGATGAAAAGTGTGTGAAAACAATAACCAATACGTGGAATTTAACCATTAGGTAAATTAGCAATAATGTAATCAAATAATGGATCTTTCAGTTTCAGCTTTGCTTAATTCAAACGGAGGCAAATACGTCAACTAGAATAATGGCATAATGGTCAGCGGAGGAGAACGGAAGACGAAAGAACTGAAGAAAGAGAGTTAATAAAAGAAAAAATGAATTAAAAAAGACTCCCCCTGAAAAAAGCTTCCTGCCTGACCGGGTATTTTGAAAAAGGCACTGTGATTACGGCTAAAGCAGTTGGCAGGTTCATTGAAGATCACAACAAGCTTCGTGCGTGGTGGTAATTACGAGTTCGTGCAAAAGTGGTTTCATATTAACGTGAAGGAATGGACGGCGGTGGAGGGAGAAGGTCCAGATGGTCAAGCAACCAAGTTAGAATAAATGAGAAGGGCGTTGAAGGTTATGAAATTATGAATTATGAAAGTTCTTTCTATGAGGAGATAACGTCATTGATAACAGATAAGATTTGAGAACTTATGTTACAATTTTTCATTTGCTACCCTCCATATTTCACCTTTTTGGAAACCACTGGTCCGAGATTTTTCAGCTGATGGAATGAAACAAAAAACCCTTAAATTGTTTTGAACGATCTTATAACATGATACTACAGGGTGCGGCAGCATAACTTCCTTTTTTTAAACTTATTAAAACGCATTGTATGAATCAGAAAAATTTTATTCGTTTTTTATAATATAGGCACATACATAAAGTTTTGTTTTACCTAGTTTTGAAGATCAAATCAGGTAGGTGACGTCCCCCATTCTCCATACACTGAGTAAACCGATTTCTGGCGTTTGTCATGACTCCAGCCAGTATAGCAGGCGTTATGTTGGCAATTTCTTCCTGGATGTTGTTCTTCAAATCTTGTAGGGTCCTTGGACGGTTCACATAAACACGAGATTTCAAAAAACCTCATAGAAAAAGTTGGACTTAGGGGACATTTGGTTCCAACAAGACGGTGCAACGGCACACACTTCAAGAGCATCGATGGCTGTTTTGAGGGAACACTTCCCAGAGCGCCTTATCTCAATTAGGGGCGATTTGGAGTCGCCGGCCCGCTCTCCCGATTTGACCCCTTGTGACTTTTTTCTATGGGGTTTTTTGAAATCTCGTGTTTATGTGAACCGTCCAAGGACCCTACAAGATTTGAAGAACAACATCCAGGAAGAAATTGCCAACATAACGCCTGCTATACTGGCTGGAGTCATGACAAACGCCAGAAATCTGTTTACTCAGGGGACGTCACCTACCTGATTTGATCTTCAAAACTGGGTAAAACAAAACTTTATGTATGTGCCTATATTATAAAAAACTAATAAAAATTTTCTGATTCATACAATGCGTTTTATTAAGTTTAAAAAAAAGGAAGTTATGCTGCCGCACCCTGTATAAGCTCATTACCTAATATAATCAGGCTTGTTGAATGAAATCAACTTCTTCCTTACAGGAATAAGCTTTAAATTATTCATGGATCCGATTCGAACCAGAAAAAAGTAAACTAGGTTGCTCCAAGTTCAATACCGAGGGAGCGAAGAAATTTCAAAATTCCAAGTTGGGTTTGGCACATAGCTTCCTCTTTTACCTATCATGAATGTATAGTTCATTGAAAAATTCCAAAGCGGAAAAGAGTAAATCAAGAAGTTTGCGAAATTTCATAATTGGTCAATTAAGAAACAAAAAATGATACTCAATGTAATTTACGTTTGTGCACGCGCAGAATGAAATGATGAGTTGAAAACAATGAAATACGAGTAGGTACGGGACCATCTACAACCTAAACCGCGCCTTCGCTGACGATTACATCAAAATCGGATGAAAACTGTGAAAATTAAGGTCATTACAAATATTTCACATTGGCGCATACACAGTAGCTATTAATGATACTAACTAATAGTAATTAATTGGTCATCTTTTCCAACTACCATACAAATTTTAGCGAAATCAAACGACTAGATTGTGAAAAAATGGAGTGTGATGGAATTTACGTTCGCGCATGTGCAGATATTGATTTGGAAACAAGGAAACTGACAGGGTAACCCCTAGCCCGCATCTTCCCTGAAAATTTCATCCAGATAGGAAAACTGTGAAAAATAAGCTTGTTACAAGGGTTTCATATTGGCGCAGTAGCCATTATTAGTACAACTGAATTGGATTGTACAATTGAACTGTGCAATTAGTACAATTGATGTGGAATGATCTGGTCATCATCTTCTAACTATCTTCCAAGTTTAAGCTAGATCGGACGACTAGAGCGTGAGAAAATGATGCTTGGTAGAATTTACGTTTGAGTATGCGCAGAGTGCAGTATTGAATCAAAACCGATGAAATCGTCCACCCCTAACCCGCAGATTCCCTGAAAATTTCATGCAAATTGGATGAAAACTGTGGAAAATATGCTTGTTACAAGGATTTGCGGACACACGACAGACACACACACACACACACACACACACACACACACACACACACAGACACGGAACCAAAGTTTTTCAGAATGGTCTAAAACGTAAAATGCGAGTGGAAATTTTGATTTTGGTAACCAATGTTTTTTCCCTCGAAAGTGAAAACGATGCTTCCGCTACCTTTAGGTAGACTTGGAAGCAATTATCAATGATGGGTCAAAATGGATTTGCGAGAGACTCGTTGATTCACTCCTACGATTTATATCTATCAATAATATATTGCGTTTTTTGACACTCTTTCGCAATTTAAACGAATATAGTTTGAAATTTTTGAAAACTAAGATTTTTCTGTTGGTCAAGAGATCTAGGGTTTGAATTTGAGTACCTATACGTTAGGGTTCTGTTGAGCCGAAATGGGCGATCTTTTTTATCATCATCATTCTCGCTGTGCTGTTTTATTATATTATAGAATTATTGGGCCATAACAGAATAGGTTTTTCGTGCGTACATCCTTTCAAACTCAACTAATTAAGTTGAAACTCAACCAAATGAAAGGGCATGATTCACTGAGTGTTCTTAGACCAAAACGAACAACGTATCTCAATTAGTAACTGGGATATCAAAGAACAAAGCTATAACAATTTGAGTTACCTGATTTTCAATGCTTGATGACAAATCTATGCATTAATACCTTTCATTGAAAAAAAAAAAAAAAAAATGAAGGAAATCGGCGGGATAGAACGGCTTTACTAACTGCCATTAGATTTCGTAATTTTTTTAAATATATAAGATGGATCATCATCATCAAGAGATCATGCATGAAGAACCTCTCGAACTGAGTTTCCTCACTTATGCAGTATTATCGTTGAAGTGTTTGACTAGGTCTAGGTGAAGGTGAAATCTATCGTGCGAGTCGTGTGCAGTAAACATGAAAAAAGAGCCGATGAAAGGTCGCCTTCCTCGAACAATATGGAACGTCGAGAGCGATGCTGGTAACCACAGGCGATGGCTTCGTGAAGACGAGAATCGAAGGCTAAACCGGAGATAAAATGTCAAAATACCAACCAGCTGTACTTCTGTTGCTCCACTGTAGATGATAACATGACGGGTAATTTACTGCATGGGAAGCGGAGGTCACCACTTTGCTGGTGTTCTTAACAAGTGTACTTACTCAGTCCCAAAAAATGTAGTATATTATTTATCTACTATTTAACTCAGTTAGTTCTTTATTTAGATTTTAGATGATCGTGATTCATATTGTGGAATAAAATTGTATACTTCTGACGTATCCAATACAAATCGCTAAATGGTGGACGGAATTACTTACTGCATCTTTATTTCTTTAGGTTGGTTTATGATTAACGTGACTTCCATTCCGGAGAGGAAATTCACAGTAAACAGTGGTGGACAACAAACAATGGTCATTACGGTTATGTACCAACATTCAGCTAGTAGGTACGTACAAAACCGCGAACTAACGTCAACTAGCAATGGAAATGAGCTCTCTAATGGTACACAATATGTCCCACTGTGCCCGCCCCTACCGAGCAGAATTGTAACTACGTCCCACCATAGCCTTTTCACACGAATAGGTTCCGTTGAATGAATTGGCGCCTGAATTATTAATCTATGTCCTCTGCTAAAATATAGATAACTTGGAAAAATAGATTAGAATTATTCGTGTAGTTTGGTGGTCTTGATGCTCGCAAGCTCCTATCTCAAAAATGCATAACATCAAGTAATCCCTTAGTAAAATACAGATTAGTTAGACGAATGGATAAAAATGACGTTTTAAAGTATGATTTAAAATATTTATAATAAGTAATGACGTTTAAGAATATGTTTGGGAGGTTGAATTCGTATGCAAAAAAAATTAGTTTCATGCTTGGGATCTAACTCGGGGCTTCAGTCTATAGGTCTGATACGCTATCCACTACACCACGGTGGACTTCTGCAACCAATGAATAATCACAGAAATTAGCTTCCCATAAGGGACCTTATTTTCATGGCTACTCTCTAATGAGTAGCGAAGTTCTTTGATTATTAAATTGTTGCTATAGTTCTCCATGGTGTAGTGGATAGCGTTACCAACTACTAATCCAGGGGATCCAAGTTTGATCATAGGCTCGAGGCAAATTTTTTTTTTTTTTTTTTTTTTTTGTCATTCGAATTTAACCTTCAAAACATATTTCTAAACGTCATTATTTTAAATGTTTTAATTCATACTTTAAAAATAATTTTCTATCCGTTTAACTAATCTGTATTTTACTAAGGGATTGACTACTTGATGTTATGTATTTTTGAGATGCGAGCTTGTGAGCATCCAGATCACCAAACTACACAAATCATCCTGATCTATTTGTCCAACTAATCTATATTTTAGCAGCGGACAAAGATTAATAAAAATTGAGGCGCCTATTCATTAAACGGAACTGGGGTTCGTTGCACCAGTTTCCGTTTGGGACTTTCCTCTATTCGCATAGTTACCTATTCGTGCGAAAAGACTATGGGGGAACGTAGTTACAATTCAGCTAGGTAGGGGCGCGCACAGCGGGACATGTTGTGTACCCAACGTCAAGTCCCATCACTCCCTCATGTTTGTGGTGGTTATATTTACGTTAACTACGTTGATAAAACATTAATTCATAGCTCTACTTCGCAATATCCCTCCAGCGAACCAAACTGGTGTAATACCTATTTTTATATCGATTTATAAATTTCAAAGGTATAGAGGATTTCCATACCACGGGACAATTAAACCCCTGCGGTACCGGTATATGGGTATATGTTTAGTAAAAACAAATACTCCCTAATGACGAAGGAATAATATTTGCTGATGGTTAGAGCAACATAGTACTGTAAGGTTATTGATAGCCAGATTAATTGGATCAATGTGATATAGTGTGTCCTTTCAATAATCAGAGCTCCTAAGTTTTGGTGAACGTTTTTGATTGGAATTCGGGCTCCAATGAAGGTCAATCTATCTGTCAATCGTCCATGCCGAAGAGTGAAAAACATAAAATATTGATTTTTGCGGTTGAATAGATGTGCGCCAATCGTCGCACCAATTGATGATTCTATCAAGTTGTGATTGTAATATATATCTCTCATTACTGGTTGTTTCGCCTTGGTTCAGAACTGCCTTGTCATCGGCAAAGTCAGCCGTAACAATTTCATCAGTAGATGGTGCCTCATGTGCATAAATCAGGTACAGGAATGGCCCCCAGACGCTTCCTCGAGGAACTCCAGCATGAATGGTCTTTGATTCGGATAAAGCGGAACCGCATTTTACGCAGTAGGTACGAAAGGAAAGATTGGTCTGGACAACAACGTGAAGCGTATCAGGTAAAGAGAATAATATTTGTTTTAAGAGAATAATCTTGTAAGGAACATAATATTTCAGCTCCATTAATGAAGATATGTGTATCAACCAAGGCATTTAGCATCAAGTAGGGCATCCCGGTAAAGCCAAAGAGACAGTTAGTTTTTTAAATATTAAATTTTTACTTTTTCCAAAGCAAAGATTCAGAAAAAGTGGCTTAGGATTCAAGGTGAAGGTGACTAGAAAAAATTCGATATATATACAAAGGAGTATTTGATGGACAGAATGGATTGTCCCAGTATTACATTCCAAATTGTATGGCGTTCAAGAGGTCAGATTCTATGACCATAATGACCAATTAGTTGACGAGGCGAAAAAGAAATTCTAAAGTCTGAAAAAAAAAACAATTGTCGGGAGCGCAACCTATTCAAACACTACACTAGTCGCAAGAAGTTCGAATCCTTGATCGTCACTGGATCAATCCGAAAATGTACCTACCCCTACCCCATCACTAATTCAATAAGATCGAAAGTATGTCTTTCGAATAAAAACACACATTCCAATCCATAAGCCAAGCTGATTCCTAACCATCCATCAGATTTACTAGTTGAAAGAGAAGTTGTATTCACGGTGATACCTGATTAGAGATGCTATCCTATAACGAAGCAGGTGGGTACTTTGCAAAAGAAGAATCATCTTCGAGATGATTCTGGCATCCACCCGCCGACCCGCATGCTGTTGAGAGCATTCGGAACAAAAATAACTGCACAGAAAAAAAAAAAAAAAATCCTTCAGTCGATACTCTGAGGTTTCTCTGACCCCTGAAGGGGCCCGTGGAAGACCAGTTCGGAAGAATCGCCAGAATTGGACACCTGTCCCTCCCCTCCACCCCTTGTGCCGTATCCACAAACTCTGCGTTCTGGAGTTCCACCATCTCCTCTCTCTATAACTTCCCCGACATCGAGAAGCCATTGCAAGAATATCTTAACCATGTTAGGCTCCTAGAAACCTCCACTTCGCGGCCCTTTCAACGACCACGGTAGCTTTTTTTTTCACGAGGCGCGAGTTTTTCTTTCTAGGACTAACGCTAGCGGTAGCGGTTCCCTTTCAAAGCATCCATTAATCGCGGGGCAGACCGTTTAAACTCAATCGGTCTTGTCTGTGAAAATGCGAAAGCTTGTACCTCGTTTGAGGGACCTCATTTGAAGATGAGTCCTCTTCATAGAAGGAATCACAGTGCGCCTTCCCCTTTTAAATTGGACCCTCGTTGAATAACGCAGCACACGGCCAATCAAGTATACTCTGTTATTTGCTTTTATTCAGTGAATAAATTGTCTAATGAAAATAAATTATTCAACGGAATAAATCTTGCGTGGGGAACTCCTCTAAAAACTGCTGCAATACCAATCAAATATGCCTCTTCCGAATATCAATGGAGGTAGGAGTACGCTCTAACCCATTCTACAACGCCGCTAATGACCTTTACTCTGTTTCTTCAAAAAACGTGCTGTAGAAATTATTATAATATTTTCGGTGATTTAGAACATCATCAGCAACAACTGTAAGTTATTAGAGCAACGTAAGTTATTAGGCTTTCAATCTGGTGTGGGGAAGAATTGTACCTTTCTGCCATTCCTTTCCCTCCAAAAGTAATAGATAACTAAGAAGATTTGTACATTCGTATCATTTATTTATTTTTATTATTTATTTATTTTATTCCGATTGTTCTATTATCATTTTTATTAGAATGTATATTCAGAAACAGGGTGATATCAACAATATATAAAATACCTACCATACTTGATAGATAGTTTAAAAAATGGTTTTAGGATTATTTTCGGCCATCTTGGAAATTTGAAATGTTTCACTGACTAAACTAACCACTTAAACCCCGGAATTTAGGAAATTTAATGTTGAAATCGAAAAGAACACGTGTTAGAACTGAATATAATATATTTGATATAACCTGAACATGAATAAAGAAACCTCAAGTGTTGTTGTTGTTGTTGCTGTTTCATTTTGATATTACAGACACGACAATCCTCCAAGGGCATTTTGAAACTACAGGCAACTATTAAATACAACAGCAGTCCAGGCATCATTAGCATTTAACGTTTCATAATTCATCATTGAAAAATAACAGTTCATGCATCCATTTTCTTTCCTAACAACAGAGGATACTTAATTAGGAGATAATTACCATCGAGCATACTCCGCCTGTATCTAGCTCCATGGAAATGGGCTTTTGATTGATTAGGAACGAAATCTGAGGTGGAGGTGGTCGCTTTATCGCTGATCGCTTTAGGGCATTCTGTAATGTGACTCACTAACAGCATTTTGTTGTGCGGCCTTGGATTCCGTCGAGTTCTGTTTTGGATTTTGAACTGGTGACTTTTAATCGGAGTGAGCCTTGCAGGAATTCGGTGAATGGCCCTTCCGGGAGCATTTTTCACACTTAGTATTGCGAAATGGACCGAATTTTCGCCAGTGGCACTGCCCGCATCCAAAACACTCAGACGGTTCTGCCTTCGATTGACGTTGACTACTGGATGAACCACGGTTTCTCGATCTTGATCCTCGCTGGCGGGAATGTGATCTGTTCCGTTCTTTGTGTTGGCTCGCGTGCGCGAATTAGTGAAATTTGTCGGGGCTCTGGATTTTCATTTCCGTCGACGCTGTTTTGGTAGCCTCGAGATTTTCTGCGATCTCAACTGCGTCCTTGAACCTATCAGGTTTCTTCATTATCACAGTGTCGCGAATTGCATCATCCCTAACTCCGTGTATGAATTGGACAATTAGAGAATAGTCCAGGAACTCTCCGAATTCGCAGTCTCGAGCAGCAGCTTCCAGCTTCCGCGAAAATGCGCTGATATTTTCGTTTTATTCCTGCGTGACCTTACGAAATTTTATAGCTTCGCTGAATTTATTCGTTTTACTTTCGTAGTAGTTAATCAGCGTTGTCGTAATTTCGTCCCAGGATTTATTTTCGGGTTTGTCTGGGTAAATACAGTCTCGCAGAGTATTTGAAAGCTCGGACCCCATGTGAACACGTAGGTACTGAGCGTGTTCTGTTGTCACGATTCCGCATAATTTAAGTCGTAACTGGAAACGATCGAAATAAGACATGATTGTTTCCTCACCTTCCGGTTTGAATTCTTCGAAGGTGAAATAATTCGTTGTGCCCGTACTTTTCGACTTAAGAGCAGCGGCTTATTTCTGTGCGAGGGAAGTAACAATCGCCGTAAGTTGAGCGAGTTGTTTGGACAGTTCCAAGGTTCCCCAAACTGCCGCTAGAGGGGGTTGTAGTTGTCTCCTCTCTTGTTCCCATGCCAGAAAAGTGACATGTTACAGGTTGGTGAGGTGTCACACACTAGAGTGGGAGGGTAGAGTAAACACACAGCCAACTAATCTACACACAAGTGTGGAGGAAAGCTCCTTTTATACATAATCAGGCAAATATGAATAAAATGTGATAGGAAGGTGTTGTGATGGGCTATAAAAGCTTTAATCCACAACTCTCGCAACCACAACCACATTGTAACAACCAGCTACGATGTACTATCTGCTTCTGCTGCGAGTTTTCCTCCTTCCACCATCACCGGTGGGTAATGAAATTCACTGCATACCTCTGCCTTCCAGCCCTTTAAAATCTAGTTTCAATCGAGCGGTGATCCCCCAGCTCTCATCTCAGTTGGTTCAGGTTCTGACGATGCACAAGTACTAAGAAGATATCTATCCTTCAAATTTTCATTTCGGCTCTGCGGGTGGTATATTATATATATAATATTAATTATAGTACATATAGGACTGAATTTATCATTGACAACCAAAAAATTATAACGGTTACTTAGAAAGTTTTCGAGATTTCGATTTTTTAATGTTTAGCCCTTTAATACAACCCTTTAGGGTTGATGAAAATTGATGCCGAGCATCTAGGACTATCTAGCCCCAAATGTGATTTTTAACACAAGTTTCATACAGTTTGGTCTATATTAAACTTGTGTTAAAAAAGAGAAAAGCCGCAAACGGCGGACGGACGGATTTTTTTTTATTAGATTTTTGGATTTTACGCATCTTGAAACATAAACAAAAAAATTACTTAGTCAGAGGTTGTTAAAACATTTTTTTGTGGTTGATTACAAAGGTTTATTATAGAAAATAATAAACCAAAATCATATATTACGGATGAGTCGATTCCCTATACCGATTCTAAATACCACCGATTCTTAGTCATTGGTATCGGTATCGAGAATCGATCGACTAAAGCCGATACCGATACCGCCCGGTGATGGATTACACTACGGTACTATTGCTAAGATGGTTGTACCGTGCTACGGTTGTGTGAAGTTAGCAGTTGCGAAATATGAATTGTCCAAAACACAACTTACAATTATAACTTTGTTTATAAGTAGGCTTGTGTTATTTTGTTTGTGACAACAGAAGCATTAGACAAAGCTATGTTTTCCAAGTATAAGAGCCTAGAGCCAGTCTTGTTTGGAAATACCTTACAGTTACCGACAAAAACTAAAAAACCAAGTCAGTTTGCTTAACTTGTTTTATTCATAAAGAAATCAATCCCAGGCAATAAAAGCCACGACAAAAAACAGAACAAAACAAGAAACAAACAAATAGATAACAAAATAATGAAACGAAACAAAAAAATAAACAAAAAACAGATAACAAAAAACAAAGTAATAGCAGATAACAAAATAGATAACAAAAAAATATCAAATTTTGTATTTGCACAAATCAAATTAACTAAAGCCTTGAATGAAAATATAAATCTGAAATTTAGAATTTGTAATAAGAATTAATTTGAATTTGAGAGAATAAAAATTTGAATATATTACTAGTTCAAGAGGAATTTTTGTTTTTCACCTACAGGTAAGTTAGGTACTATGCGCCGATGGTACCGTTATCGAGAATCGTGAATCGATTTTTTAGGTATCGGTATCGGTATCGGGAATCGATAAATTTTGGTATCGACTCATCTCTATCTTGTATCGTCGAGATTGTGTCAGTGACATCGGCCTCAATTATACTAAATCTTAAAAGGAGGTATTTAAGAATTGAAATATTGAAAAATCAAGACCTCGAAAACTTCCAAAGAACAGTAATGTTTATTCGGGTGTCATTCATAGATATCATCCAGAAGAATCGAATGAAACCACCCGGATCTATTCTTTCAACCGTTCACTCTTCCAAGTAGCGACATTTTAAAATTTCCAGGAGACGAGATCTCATTATTGGTTTGAGCCAAGCTGGATGATATCATGCATTTTATGGCTTGGATTCTTTTATATGCGGAGCGTCATTTTGAGGAGGATATACTTAATTACTACAAACAAATTCAGTGACTTTGAAGGTTTCAACGTTGAAATATGAATCATGTTTTCTGACAGAAAAGGTCCGATTGCATCAACTCATGTTGAATAGATGAGTGGAAAGTAGTTCGACACCTTGCATACGACGTATATTTTCGCCCTGAACCCAAAGAGTGTGGGAGGCTCAGTGGCTTACCCTCATAAAGACTGGCTGTGGTGGGGCGAAATGAAACCCACTTGAATCAATTAGGTCCTTCAATTAGTGGGATTCTAATTGAAACAGAGGGGCCCTCGGGAACTTTGTTGACAGTGGGCAATGAATGATGATTGTCCCAGCCGGCGATGCAAGACGCACTGCTAGACTTTGTTTTGGTACTTTTAATATACTTAATTGTATTTGTTTTATCCACGGGTGAGTTATCTGTGAATAATCTACCCAACACGACGAATGATATTATGTAAACATCACATCTAGCATATCAATGCAAATAATTCCACCTTTTCTGTTCACATTGTTTCGTTTTAGACACCATCTGAACAGAACCGATGTTAACTTCCATAAGAAATTATTAGTCATTGTTTGCTACTGATGATGACCTAATGGAACCCTCTCTACTAACGGGACAAACTGGAACTGATCAAATTTTCATTTTCCAATTGGTCGAATTTCAAAAAATGTGTTGAAAAAATCACTAAAAATGGATGAAAACGGTAAAACATCATTAAATTTATATTTTTTGCAGAATATTTCTCAAATAAAGTTTATTAACTATAATTTGGAACATTGAAAAATTCATGTACACACAAAACTATGCTGAAAATTCTAATTAATTTCATTGAAATTTGCTTAAAAAATCTATAAAACTACAAAAAAAGATTTAAAAAAAAGCAAAATCTCTTTTTGAATAGCAGACTATTACTTAGAATAATTTGATAAATTAATATTCAACTATTTCATTCCACTCAAAAATCTCAAAATTCAAAAGAATTTAACATTAAGTATTAGAACATGATAATTCGCTCATACGATCGTGCTGCATGACTGGTTTCTATCAGTTTGTTATTTTAAAGGTACATTCAGAAAATGGGGTTTAAAATCTGGGGTTACAAATCTGGGGTTAAAAAATGGGGTTACAAAATTCTTCTCCGTTTGACCCTGCATAGAGGCAGGTGTATAAATAAAGTCATTTGTTGATTTCAACGTTTACAGCTATCTTTTATTATACATAATTCCATAATTAACTAAATAATAAATCTATAAAACTGCGAAAACCATGAAAATCCAAAATCTCTTTTTGAATAGCAGACTATTATTTAGAATAATTTGATTGCCATAAATTAATATTCAACAATTTATTTGCACTCAAAACGCTCAATTTCAAAAGAATTCATCATTAAGTATTGGAACGTGATAATTTAAGAAAATTCGCTCATACGATCATGCTGCATGACTGGTTTCTATTAGTTTGTTATTTTAAAGGTACGTAAAATTTATAAAGACATTCTGAAAATGGGGTTTAAAATCTCGTGTAGGTAGGTAAATTGTGAGGAAAATCCAGTGTATCGGATAACAAATTATTATTGTCTGTACCACGCTGCTGTTATGCTACAAAATTCTTCTCCGTTTGACCCTACATAGAGGCAGGTGTATAAATAAAGTCATTTGTTGATTTCAACGTGCACAGCTATCTTTTATTATACATAATTTCCATAATTAATTAAATAATAAATCTATAAAACTGCGAAAAAGATGAAAATCCAAAATCTATTTTTGAATAGCAGACTATTATTTAGAACACTTTGTTTGCCATAAATTAATATTTAACAATTTCTTTGTTCTCAAAAAGCTCAAATTTCAAAAGAATTTAATATTAAGTATTACAATGTTATAATTTACGAAAATTCGCTCATACGATCATGCTGCATGACTGGTTTCAATTAGTTTGTTATTTTAAAGGTACGTAAAATTTATAAAAACATTCTGAAAATGGGGTTTAAAATCTCGTGCATGTAGGTAAATTGAGGGGAAAATCCAGTGTAAGTATCGGATAACAAATTATTATTGTCTGTAACACGCTGCTGTTGTTACAAAATTCTTCTCCGTTTGACCTACATAGAGGCAGGTATAAAAATAATGTCATTAGTTGATTTCAACGTGTACAGCTATCTTTCATTATACATAATTCCATAATTAATTAAATAATAAATCTATAAAACTGCGAAAACAATGAAAATCCAAAATCTCTTTTTGAAAAGCAGACTATTACTTAGAATAATTTGATTGCCATAAATTAATATTCAACTATTTCTTTCCACTTAAAAAGCTCAAATTTTATTAATGTTAAGTATTTAACATTAAGTATTAGAATGTGATAATATACGAAAATTCGCTCATACGGTCATGCTGCATGACTGGTTTCTATTAGTTTGTTATTTTAAAGGTACGTAAAATTTTTAAGACATTATGAAAATGGGGTTTAAAATCTCGTGTAGGTAGGTAAATTGAGGGGAAAATCCAGTGTATCGGATAAAAAATTATTATTGTCTGTACCAGGCTGCTGTTATGTTCTAAAATTCTTCTCCGTTTGACCCTACATAGAGGCAGGTGTACCTATAAATAAAGTCATTAGTTAATTTCAACGTGTACAGCTATCTTTTATTATACATAATTTCCATAATTAATTAAATAATAAATCTATAAAACTGCGAAAACGATGAAAATCCAAAATCTATTTTTGAATAGCAGACTATTATTTAGAACACTTTGTTTGCCATAAATTAATATTTAACAATTTCTTCAAAAAGCTCAAATTTCAAAAGAATTTAATATTAAGTATTACAATGTTTAAATTTACGAAAATTCGCTCATACGATCGTGCTGCATGACTGGTTTCTATCAGTTTGTTAATTTAAAGGTACGTAACATTTGTTAAGACATTCTGAAAATGGGGTTTAAAATCTCGTGTAGGTAAATTGTGGAGAAAATCCAGCGTATCGGATAACAAATTATTATTGTCTATACGAGGCTGCTGTTATGTTACAACATTCTTCTGCGTTTGACCCTAGATAGAGGCAGGTGTATATATAAAGTCATTAGTTAATTTCAACGTGTACAGCTATTGAAAGGTCCACATGTTCTTTCCTGTTCCCGCCTTTGGTCGACGAGTTTAAATGGAATCGGTCGAGTGGAGTCCGCTCGCTCCCTTTTGATGCAGATGACGTTTCGTTGGGGTTCAGTGCAACAGCTTCGCGGGGTCAACGACCTCGAGCTGGGAATCAATGTGCATTATGAAAAGGTCCCGGACCCCCCTTTCGCATCAGCTCCTGATAAACTTCTCCATTTTTTTTCCAAACCCTCCCCGACATCGGTATCGCGTATCGCTCGGAGAAGAGCCATAAACAGGACGTGGATGACCGGTGCCGCCGGAGTTGTTGCGCAGGTCATGATCTGGTGACTTGTCAGCGGATCAGCTCTATAAATACGCCAGTAACCCTTCAATAATGTTTTATCGAGCGATTTTAGACACAACTTCATTAAGGGCCACTCTGACCAACAACTTATGAAACGGAGTTTGGCCGAACTCCATTAAAAATAATCTCGAGGATCAAAACTTGGTGTCGGGATCGCATTGTTATGAGGAGCTAATGTTGAATATTAGCCAACTATCTGGAGAGATACCTACTATTAACGAATACCTACCACAAAAATATCAGATATGTACCTACACAGTTATTGCACTAGTTTTTAAACATTCATGATTTATTTAAAATGCTTACTAGCATGAATTTATTTTTATCACTTACTGATTTACTAGGAACCTACTGGTTTGGGGTCGGTTTCTACATATTTTTTTCACGCTGAATCGAACAGTAATGCTTGCAGATCCTTCGAATTCCGTTATAACAGAATATCACATATTTGTAGATTATTTGGTAACTATGTTCAATCGTACGTGTTTTTGGGGATGAAACTAGTTCATTAATGTGTAAATTTTCGTAAATAGAAATAGCAACTGCTCACAAAAGCTATGCGGCCCTCTTGATATCACTGCTAACGGAGATTAGTAATTGTAACTCGCCGGATTTGTGGGGTTTATACTCGTAGGAGTTTAAACTCGTAAAGTACTCTGGTGAAAGACAATGAGCTAGAATCACCGAAAATTTCCAATCTTCTCGAGCTTAAACTCGTTTATGTTTTCGGTGAAAGTGGCCCTAAGAAGGGCGAAGTGGAGGTTAACAAAATACCAGGTTCTCAAGAACTCATTAAAAACCAGAATCAGCAGGATTATTGTGTTTTCCGCAATTGCTTTCGGTTTTTGATCATGTTTATTCTTAAATAGTGGTAGGATTGTTTAAAGATCGTGAACGGCTCCAATCCACGTTGGTGACATTAGGTCAGTACCGTTGGTGAACAGGCTTTTCTTTGTGGTAGTACTTACGACAGTTCACTATAGGTTCTGACGGTTCTCGAACTCATTATAACTTGGACGGGAAATTTCGGAGCGTTCCGGAACTTGTGGAACCGCGTTCTGCACTGCGAACAATTTCAGAACTTGGAAGTGGAATAACCTGTGTTTCTGTTTGTAACCTCACTCAACTCGTGTTACCTTCTGGTGCTCCTTTTCAGAATATTTTTAGTGCCCGTGAATATATTACTTATTATACCCGTGAATGTTACTTAAGTATTACCCCACGACAATAGAATAAAAATTCCACGATGACTGAGGAGTATACTCGAAAAAAATTTAGTTTCGTGGATATAGATAAGATTTAGCTATAACTTTAATCTCGTCCTCATCGTCTACAAACCATGAAACACCATCGTCGAAACTACCGATTTCCGAACTTGACGAGCTAGTTGACATTTCGGTCATAGAATAGGTACTTATACAATGGAATAGGTACTATACTATAGATAGTATAGGTACTTATACATAGAATAGGTACTAACGTATAGAGACTAAAGTATGATTAAGCATGATTTCGATGAAGAAGAAGAGAGTTGTTTACTCCACGAGATCCGAAAAATTGTGAAATGCGCATGCGTTAACTACGTCCTTGCGTTCGAGTTCTGACAGTTCCGGAAAAAAAGGAAAAAAAAAGGGGACTGTCAGAACCGTTCGGAACTGGGTTCGCAAAACACTGCGAACGCCGAACTCGGCGTTCTTGGCGTTCCGTAACTGGGCGTTGTGGCACTGCGAACGACAAAACTCGACTGCGCTTGCCAGAACCGTTCCGAACTGGCAGAACACACACTGAGAATGAAGCTCATGTATTCGACAGAGTAGTAGTCAACAGTAGGTACTTAGTTTGTTATGCCTCCGACAGAGTAGTTGATAATAGTTTATTCAATGTGTGTAGATTAATTCAATAACCAAGCACTACATCTTGTATGTGGAGGAATGCTCCTGCGCTATGCTTCTTGTACAGCCTATGACTACTGCATCGGTGGGCAGCTTCAACGCAGGAGATCCGAGATTACGAATTATGAGGTTTATTTCATGACCGCATGAACTTAAATGATTTAAACTGTCATTTCAAGGGCTTTGAAGGTGGTTGAAGTTTGGAAAACTTTCCTCTATAACAATTTTTTAAATAATATGTATTTTGTTACGCATAAATTTGTAGTAGGTATCCTCCGGATAAGTTTAGAGATCTTTTGAGCAATTGTTTTCTAAATTGATCATGCCCTGTTCCGTTCAAATGAGCTATTTTTATGAGCTTCATTTTTCAGTAGAAAATCCTGAACTCAACAATTTAGTGGTATAGAAACAATATTCCGGCTAAAGTTTTGAAACGGCGGGGAGCAAAATACTGAAATACATTTTTTGCAACTCCCCAAAAACATAGGTCTTGACAGTTTTGACGGTTTGATGATGATTTCCTTACATCGAAAGCAACCCCCAGTACTCGACTTACGAGTGACAGTAGTAAATGATAATTTTACTTTTATTACTAGCAGAAATAACCCTTTATATTTAGTAACACAAATTTAACACAACTCGCAGTAGATATGAATTATTCAACTATTCGTAGCTACGGAGTGATAATGTATTATCAGATCTTAAATGCATTTGAGAAGAGATTCGGTAAACTGTATTCTCCTCAGTATGTCTTCTCTGTGTGTATAAATTTTCACTGCCGTCGTCTTAGTGTTTGGTGATGTGCTCGTAGGTAGGTAGTACTTACCTCATGCGTTCGGATTAATCGTTTCAAGTGACGAACCTATCTTATCTTCCAAGGAGAAAACCGACTGCCTGGGTAATTGGGAAATGCAGTTTCCTACCTTCCTCACTCACTGTAACGTGTAGAACGTCTAACTATGATCATATGATGACATTCATTAAAAATGCCGCTATTATCCAACTTATGAATGGAAATAAGAAAGTTTTATGCAATCATGCTAACACTTGTAGGGGACCTTCTTAAACGCCGACTCTCACAATTCCTTCAAATGTTGTCTAGATTGAACGAGCATTTTCGTAATTATTGCTCTGGCAGTTTATTTTTATGTTAGCACAAGCTTAGTAGCAATGGACCTTTATCAATCGCGACGTTATTCATAAGCAATTACAAAGTACAAATAATAATGGCCAAAAAAAATATTACGGTACTAAATAGAAAATAAAAATCATAATAATGATAATAATTAGCAGTAGCGATTATTGATATAATCATGTTGACATTGATATGGGATGATCAAATCGTCATCCCTCAACTATCATTTTGATGATAGTCGTTCGATCTCGCTCAAATTTTGGTTTGAGCGAGATCGAACGACTAGGGAGTGAGAGAATGACACTTGGTAGAATTTATGTTTGTGCATGCGCAGATTGAGCTATTGAGTCAAGAACGATGGAACTGATTGGAGAGCGTCTACCCCCTAGCCTGCACATTTCCTGAAAAGTTCATCCAAGCCGGATTAAAACTGTAGAAAATTAGCTTGTTATAAGGATTTGCAGACACACGACAGACAGACACACACACACACACACACACTCACACATCGACCCAAAGTTGTTCAGAATGGTCTAAACCGTAAAATACGTGTGGAAATTTTGATTTCGGAGACTGCAATTTAGGAGAGTGCGAGTGAACACACATACACTCAGGCTTTGTCTATGAATTCCGCCCTAAAAACCCAAAGCCTTGTATAAATTGTTAGATATCATGTAGAACGATTTTTTTGCCATAAAATTGAAAAAAAAAAAAAAAAAAAAATTGCTCTCAAAGGGCTCAAATTGCAAAACACCGTAACAATATATTTGAATTACATGCACGTTTAGGAGTTTAAACTCGTAAAGTGCTCTGGTGAAAAAAAAAGAGCTAGAATCACCGAAAATTGCCAATCTTTTCGAGCTTAAACTCGTTTATGTTGTTTGTGAAAGTGGCCCTAAGAATGGAGAAATAGAGGTTAACAAAATACCAGGTACGGACCGAAACATTTTGTCAAGAACTCACTAAAAACCAGAATCACCAGAGTAGATGTATTATCAGATCTTTAATGCATTTGAGAAGAGATTCGGTTATGAAAAGAGATACTGTAACTGTATTATTCTCCTCAGTATGTCTTCTCTGTGTGTATACATTTTCACTACCGTCGTCTTAGTGTTTGGTGTGCTCGTAGGTAGGTAGTACTTACTTCATGCGTTCGGATTAATCGTTTCGAGCGACGAACCTATCTTATCTTCCAAGGAGAAAACCGACTGCCAGGGTAATTGTGAAATGCAGTTTCCTAGCTTCCTCACTCACTGTAACGTGTAAAACGTCTAACTATGATCATCTGATGACATTCATTAAAAATGCCACTATTAACCAACTTATGAATGGAAACAAGAAAGTTTTATGCAATCATGCTAACACTTGTAGGGGACCTTTTGAACGCCGACTCTCACAATTCCTTCAAATATCAAGATTGACAGAGCATTTTCGTAATTATGCTTTTGGCAGTTTATTTTATGCTGGCACAAGCTTAGTAGCAATGGACCTTTATTAATCGCAATGTTATTCATAAGCAATTACAAAGTACAAATAATAACGACCAAACAAAATATCACGGTTATACTGATATAATCATGTTGAAATTGATATGGGATGATCATATCTTGATATGGCGAGATCGGACAATGGGACGACTAGGGCGTGGAAAAATGGAGCATAATGGAATTTACGTTTGCGCATGCGCAGAGTGGAGTATTAATTTCGCAACAATGAAACTGATAGGGGACCGTCTACACTCTAGCCCGCACATTCCCTAAAAATTTCATCCAGATCGGATGAAAACTGTGGAAAATAAGCTTGTTACAAGGATTTGCGGACGTCACACGACAGACAAACAGACACACACACAAACACACACACACACACACACACACACACACACACACACAAACACGGAACCAAAGTTGTTCAGAATGGTCTAAAACATTTGATTTTGGAGACCAAAAATGTTTTTCTCCCGAATGTGAAAAAATGCTTCCGCTACCTTTAGGTAGACTCGGAAGCAAAAAACGTATTTACGTGAGTAATGTATGACTTCTGAAATCTCACCATTGGCGGTAAGGTTGTTGTTTGTCAATATCATAAATATTCCTTAGTTTTTAAAGCTTAGTAGAAATCGGGCTACGTATTTGCAACACACCATTCAATTACCTATTGTTTTCTCTTATCTCTACTTGGAATTCGGAACATGAATATTGCATCCAAATTAAATAGTGATGATTTTAGTTACAATTGGGTTCCAAATGCGCAGTAACACTGGTAGGGGTCATTTCCACGCAATGCGACTCCCATCCTAAGAAGACAGGGAATGCTTGGGACCAGTGTCAACTACCTGTAACCCAAGTCGTGGCCAAGTATCAAATAGAACTAGTTGGTGCCTTAAGATCCTCCAACATCTTCTCTCGCTCTCTGTTTTTTTCTTTCCTCCTCAAACCGAACAAAAAGGAAAACGTCGGCCTCTATAAATCACGTTTCCCGTTTCACGTCGTCATCAGAAATTCCACTTCTATAAGGAGGAGGCGCCCTGAGGAAAGAAACCGGGGGAGACGCGAAGTTGTCTCTCGACAGTGGAAGATTAAAAGACCGTTTTATCTGCCGCTGTTGTGGCTTCTTCCTGATAAACTGTTCTGTAACCCCCCGTCCTGTGAAACCTACCTACCTCCTAGAATCCTTTCCGACCCTCATGCAAGGACCGGGCGTTCGCGAGAATTGACGAGTGATAAGACACGTCTACCCAGAATTCGCCACCGATTTTTTGTTCAGAGATTTTTTGTTCTTCCCGTAATTTTCTACCCGTGTACGCAAAAAGACTGAAATACCAACTGCGCATGTGCGAATTCACGCGTCAACGCGTAGAAATATGAGTGTATGGGAAAAAGGCCCACCTACACGTAGGTGGGAAAAATACTTTCGTTGAAATCCGATCTTACGTGCAGTCGTCATAACCTGACGCAAAGGTGACAACAGTTTTAAGAATAGGTTTGGTGTTCGTTCTCCCTCTGACTGTCGTCTAATAACGTTTCCCTTCCACAATTACCCACCTAGTCGAAAAAAGTAAGAACCTGTGATAAAAATAATTGTATCATTAAATCAAATTCCGTTGATTATGTGGACAAAGTGCCTACTTCGTCCGACAGCCAGATATCCTGTTTACTTACTTGGGAGTAAATGCAGTCGTTGAAACTTTTCCGATTTTAAAGTAGATACATATTCTTCGTAAATTCGCAAGTACTATTCGTACTAAAAAGTTGAATCTACCAACATAAAGATTCAGACAACGAGCAGGTTTGTGATTAAATAATAAGTTTGTATACAAAAGTTGTTGTCAGTTCAATAACAAATTCAGTAGGTTGGTTGTAGAATTTGTGCTAGGTACCATCTCAGATCCTGGAAATTACCATTTGATAAAGCAGGGAAGGCACTCAAAACGAACTATTCCACGAGATCTAATTACGTAAACTTGACTAGATGAAAAAAATCGCGGCGCTCCCGGACGGTCACCCATCCAGGTACTAACCAAGCTCGATGTTGCTTAACTTCGGTGATCTGACGAGAACCGATGTTTTCAACGAAATATGCGTTGGCAAATGCTATTTTTTCTTTGGTCGAACCTAGTTATTCGATGCCTGTAAAGATAGCTGATAATGCAGAGTATAAAACTTTTTCAACTCAATCTTAAATTCAAGAGAATCGTTGACTTTAGCGTGACGATAGCGTTTGGTTAGTCGTGTACATACGTGTAAAAAAAACGTGTTGAAATCTGCAGTTGCTTGACGCTAGACGCTGCTCTACACGTTAACGGAGGAAAATCGTACGGAAAGAACAGAAACTCTCTAATATCACGTCAGCGGAACATTTCCATAAAACCATCACTAGAGAGTTCCTAAAATCAGCATACGAAAGTAGCAAAACTGTACTTTCCGGATCTTCCAGCAGTGTATCTGAAGTCCATAGATCTAGGCATATTACTTGAGTGTAAACATATTTGAACACACATTAATACATAACTAGGTATAACATGTCACACATATAACATAACATAAATACCATGTTTTAAATGTGTTAATTTACGTGGGGTATGAGGGCAGCATTAAAACTGGCAGTTCCTCATTGTTTTTATTGAAGCTAATCTTCTCTAATTCCAATAAGTTTTTGACATTTTCATGTCTTGATTTGGCAAATAAACTGAAAAATCGTCACGAAAACTTGCTCACGCGATACCAATAAATAAAATATGTAGACTCACTGTGTTGCGTAGAGAACAATCAACTGTCTTCTTTATGTCTTTGCTATGGCACATAAACTAAAAAAAGTCACGGAAAATTGCTCACGAAAATATTTTGATGATTTCCGCTTACAACCGAGTCGTTGCTAGGGAAATGGTACTTCGTCGTTTTTCATCCCACAAAATTCATTGACCATTCGTTCGAAAGCTCTCAATTTATCCAACCATACTATGTTAACTTCTGCAAAGTGCGTGGCCAACAAGCTGAATTATGAGCAGGTTATTTGTATAATTGTTTACACTCAGGTGGTCATTCTCAATAATTGATATTGTGAACATGATTGCCACCGCTTGTTAATTTCTGATGATTTCATTGAGCTGGTTTTCGATGATTTGATTCATAGCAGGTGATCCAAATATTGCGAGAACGGTTTGATTTGTGAAGCGGTGGATAAATCATTTTAATAGGTAATTTCTATACTTATTACTTTTTCTATACTTATTATTTTTATTATTTACTGAGTTAGTTAATGAGCTACTGATCGGAAAATCAAGCATAGAATAATATGATAATTCTATATGGTTTTTGCAAAGGAATGCAAGCACTGAAGAGGAACCTCCTTCAATGAAGAATAAAAATACCCTGACTGAACCGCTGGAACGCTGTCGGCAATCCTATTCATAACCTTCCTTCCTCAATCTCTCGTCCACATCCTCAATCGCACATTTGATACGTCGCCAATTTTTCTGGATCCCTCCGCAATTTTCCTTTTCTCACCTTCAGATGCCATTTTATGACTATGGCCCATATTCTCGTGACGTCACGCCTGGAGTAGGTTCGCGTTTCAGCCAATGTCGGCCATGATACCGCCCTACGTCAATGAATCGCTACTCAACCAACCTATTTCTCACAAGAAGTTTGCCGTCTCACGTCAACATAATTCGTGGTTATAAGGCCATTTTTCAACAGTTTTGTTTTGAAAAAGTATAGTATTGTAGCAATACAAAGTTTTAATTTGACTAAATATTATAATAATCATGCCTGCCAGCGCAATAATTGATTGTAGATTGCTGTCAACAATACCAATCTAACGTGAACTTGTTTTTATTTGGACTAGGAGCCTACAAACTATAGTAGTTAATCAGTGTCAGAAAACTAAAGAACTTCATTCGTTTAGGCTTTGAGAATAATTAACCTGAAAAATAGTAAAGAAAAGATGATTGAAAATTCCTCAGGTGTCTGTACTGCTGTGTAGGTACCTAGCCATTGCTCAGGTAGCTTCATCAGCGTTTTATTATAAGTTCGTAGTACTATGCTTAACTGAGGAAGCTTTACTTGCTATATTGAATGAATAAAAGGAGAGATTTGTCAAAATAAACAAGGCAGGAAAGGCCAGGCTTGGGTTGCTACATCAAGAAACGAAACTACTTAGGTGTACGTACGTCCTACCAGATTTGCTGTTGGTTTAAAGTGCCTAAACAAAGTAGGTGGGTCGTTGCTTTGCCGACGAATACAACCGCTGATTAGCAAGTTTGTCAAATATCGAATCAGGGAATATGCAACATGAATTAAAAACCAGCTGCAAGGAAAAAACCTTGAAATGCATTCCTCTGAAGGTAAGATTTCATAAAGACGGCAATGGCAGTGCAGTTATTGCGCGAGTTTTGCAGTTACGCAAATTGTATGGACAAAAAAGGTAATTAGGTAGGTACCTACTTTCGTTTTGATCAATGAAGTACCTACATGAACAAGTAATAATATACGGAAAGTACGTAGGTATACCTTACCTCTAGTTGGGTACTTACCTTTCCACATGTGATACAACTTACTATTCCCGCCTAACAGAGCTCTCATAATGCATCCTTTCACAAGACCGCTTTCACAGTACTCTAAAGATTTTTAGTTTCAATTGATTCAAAGAAGAGTTCTAAAACTAGATAGGTAATCCACAACATCTTTGCGGCTGATTGGATCATCTAGATCACTTGTATGTCAACTCCCCAACACACATTTCATATGGATCTCTACCCCACAGATTAAATCTTGCGTTCGTAGCGTTTGAGGTCAACACCTGATAATAACTTGATGTAATTTGCATACAATTTATCACCTTGCGTATTACAAATAATGAAAATATTGACTCGGAACTAGGTGAGACTATGTTACGCTGTTGTCCAGGTTCGTTCACAAATGGCGCATTTTCGCATATGTTTACTCGTCACCATGACAACAAGGTGAAATAACTTGATTTCGCCTTGCCTCGATGTAAGGATGCGCTAGTGTCCTAATCTCGAGAATATCACCCATACTTGAAAGTTCACCCACGTAATGGATGGAGCAGGCCACTAATTGTGAGGTGAGATCCTAGCCACAACCCTAAATGAAGCAGTTTGATGGCCAGAAAACCAAAGGAATATGAGCGTTTGATACCTACTTGAATTTCGATGCTGACGCACCTATTAGTTCAGTGAACGGGATTTAACGAAGTCGTTGCTGCCTGGTGAATGAATAAGATGGCATTTGTAAAGCGTTTTTACGTCACGGTCGCTGAAGGATTTGAAGGCAGACGGTACTTCAACCTCGAAACCGGACGTAACGGGAAACTCAGTGCAATGAAATCTACTACAAATCTAATCTAACCACACTCTATTGGTCTACTAATCCCAGTCAATGATTTTATTACGTACCTGGTGCATTGCACTGAGTTTCCCGTTGTCTCCGGTTTTGAGATTGAAGAACTAGCTACATTCAAATCCTTCTGCTATTTTATAAGCTGGGTATAAGTATATACTTTCCGACTGACACGAAAACGCTTTACAAATATTTGGTTAATGTAAGCATCAAAGACGTCCAGAAATCCCGTATTTTTATAGATATCCCTCTCCTTCAGAAGTAGCTCCTCGTCCTCGAAGCTACTTCCAAAATCCCTCTCTTCCCATCTCCCAAAGAATCGCCAGCAATTCGTCATTTAAAGAATCTAGTTCTATCACTTTAATTCGGAAAAAGGTAGAATACGTACCAGCCTTTTAAATATAAATACTAAATTATAAATAGAACTAGAGAAGAAGCTATAAGAAATTACGGGAAATAGTGATTAGACTGAGAAGGCGTCTTTTAAAATGTAGTAAAGAAGCACTTGTTGACGGGGGAGAAGTTAGCAAGGAAATGAAAGGAGGGAAGGTAACACGTCTCATCCAGGTTATCTTTTTCGTGGTCAGTTCACAACCCTGCCTTTGTTTCGGAGTAAGAAGTTCAACACCCAGCACATGAAAGCTTTATAAAAAAAGGCCTTCTGTCCTTAAATTGATTTAAAAAAAATTAAACTCCAATGTTTCTCCCCAGGAAGTAAGTATGGCTTCTTCAGGAAGAACAATATTCAAAAGTGTAAAATATCTACTTACTTATAGTTTCCTCTTTTTTTTTTTTAGTTAAAAATCTATTTTAAAGTTATGAGTTTTTTGAAAATCAAATTTTCAAAGAATACCCATTATAAGTAACGACAAAGTCTACAGAGTACAAGAACTCAACCACGCTGGAATTTCACTCTAGCTGCGCAGAGCGACTGCGCCGTACTGGTACATGGACTCATGCCCGCTGGAACAAACCTTGTGTATGGGGTTTCTTCTTGTCTTGTCAAGAAATGTAGTAAGAAATCAGTTTGATCTATAAATTTGAAAGGTCTTGCTTACCTGATGATTGCATATCGCCGTCCAATTATTTATTGGCAGGTAGAGACATATTGGGTTGTGTATGGGGTTTCTTCTTGTCTTGTCAAGAAATCAGTTTGAATCTATAAATTTGAAAGGTGTTGCTTACCTGATGATTGCATATCGCCGTCCAATTATTTATTGGCAGGTAGAGACATATTGGGAGTGTTTTTTTTTTTGTTTTTTTTTGCAGGTGATTACCTATTGGGACTTAGCTTATTGGTAGCCCCCTTATTGTGATTCAGTTCATTGGTAGTGAATCACATTGATCTGTCTGGAAGGTCAACTACAATTAGGAGAAAAAGATCGCAGAGATCGCCCAGAGACCTAAGCCTGCTAAAACTTCAGAAAGACTTAATTCCTACCGATACTACCCAATTGTAGGATAAATCTTGGAGAAGCTAAGGCGAATTGGAGAAGAACAGAAAGAAATCAATATTGTGTGGACAAGGGGGCATGAGGGCATCCATGGTAACGACAAGGCAGGTGCACTTGCAAGAAAAATGGCAGTACATGGAGTGTTATTGCAAAAACTTGTTTTATTGGGGATTATTTACGTTTTGGGGAATGGTCATTGGGAGGCATCTCTTATCTGAAGAGGATCGGTAGGGGGGGGGGGGGGTGTTACTTATTGAGAACTAATCCCCTATTGGGTACGGGAATTCAGGCATATCTTGTCTTTTGTTCTCACCAAAATCATATACTGCAACCTATGCCTAGGGACGTCCTAGAAATTTGATTTTCAAAAAACTCATAACTTTAGAATTGATTCTGGTTCTTGTACTCTGTAGACTTTGTCGTTACTTATAATGGGTATTCTTTGAAAATTTGATTTTCAAAAAACTCATAACTTTAAAATAGATTTTTTACAACAAAAAGAGAGGGAACTACCTATAAGTAAGTAGATATTTTACACTTTTGAATATTGTTCTTCCTGAAGAAGCCATACTTACTTTCTGGGGAGAAACATTGGAGTTTAATTTTTTTTAAACCAATTCAAGGACAGAAGGCCTTTTTTTATAAAGCTTTCATGTGCTGGGTCATGAACTTCTTACTCCGAAACGAAGGCAGGGTTGTGAACTGACCACGAAAAAGATAACCTGGATGAGACGTGTTACCTTCCCTCCTTTCATTTCCTTGCTAACTTCTCCCCCGTCAACAAGTGCTTCTTTACTACATTTTAAAAGACGCCTTCTCAGTCTAATCACTATTTCCCGTAATTTCTTATAGCTTCTTCTCTAGTTCTATTTATAATTTAGTGTTTATATTTAAAAGGCTGGTACTCTGCCTTCTACCGAAGTAAAGTGATAGATCTCGATTCTTTAATAGACGAATCGCTGGCGATTTTTCGGGAGATGGAAAGAGAGGGATTTTTTAAGTAGGTAGCGTCAAGGACGAGGAGCTACTTCTAAAGGAGCTACTTCTAAAAAAACGGGATTTCTAGAAGTCGTTGATGCCTACAACAACCAAACATCTGTTAAGCGTTTTCGTGTCAGTCGGAAAGTACATACCTAGCTGACAAAATAGCAGAAGGATTTGAATGTAGCTAGTACTTCAATCTCAAAACCGGAGACAACGGGAAACTCAGTGCAATGCACCAGGTACGTAATAAAATCATTGACTGGGATTTGTAGACCAATAGAGTGTGGTTAGATTAGATTTGTAGTAGATTTCATTGCACTGAGTTTCCCGTTACGTCCGGTTTCGAGGTTGAAGTACCGTCTGCCTTCAAATCCTTCAGCGATCGTGACGTAAAAACGCTTTAAAAATGCCAAGTATTCATTCACCGTAGGCAGCAACGTCTTCTTCAAATCCCGTTCATTGAACTAATAGGTGCGTCAATTGAACTAATCAAACGCTCATATTCCTTTGGTTTTCTGGTCATCAAACCGCTTCATTTAGGGTTGTGGCTAGGATCTCACCTCACAATTAGTGGCCTGCTCCATCCATTACGTGAGTGAACTTTCAAGTATAGTCATAAAATGGCATCTGGAGGTGGGAAAAGGAGAATTGCGGAGGGATTCAGAAAAAATGGCAACGTATCAAATGTGCGATTGAGGATGTGGACGAGAGATTGAGGAAGGAAGGTTTTTATATTTCGTGAGTTTTTATATTTG
Source organism: Adelphocoris suturalis (assembly GCA_030762985.1). Taxonomy (NCBI): domain Eukaryota; kingdom Metazoa; phylum Arthropoda; class Insecta; order Hemiptera; family Miridae; genus Adelphocoris; species Adelphocoris suturalis. Next base: position 161,695,651 of record CM061040.1, read on the forward strand.
TCTTGCTATATATTTTTTGTGAGGAATAAAAATTTCTTTGGCGTCGGATCAACAATGGTAAGTACGCTTATACGTGAACAGTAGAGAATTCAGCTCAATCGGCTTATCATGAAAGAACGCATCATTTCAATCGTCTCCTAATGGGACCTTTTTCGTTACTTCATTCCCATTCATTAATTCTGACCTGTATGTCTAACTAATCTGAATTTCTACTAAGGGATTGATGTAATGGATTTTCTAGATTCGAGCTTGCGAGCATCCAGACCACCAAACTATACACAGCATTTTGATCTATTTTACCACAGTGGACGTAAAAACGATTGGAACAGTTTTTAGAACAATAGAACATGATATCAAGTGGTAGTGAACTAGCAGAAAAAGGGGTGGTTGTGAATTAACGGAAAAGGTCTTCTTAATGACCCAGTGAGTCTCCCTATCAAATTTCTACTACCTAGGGTTAACAGGAGAGAATTTCGCTCACTCAGCTGATTAGGAAAGAGCCTATCATTTCATTCGTCCCTTGATGTCTCAGATAGGCTCCCTGTCAAATTCCAACACCCTACATTGAAAATGAGAGAATTTATCTCACTAAATTTACCTATACCGTCTATAGGTAATTATTTGAAAGTCTCTCCTCCACATGTTACTAGTTACTACCATGACTTCGTTTGCTCGCCTCGCGGTCCTGTGTAAAATGTGGTCCTGCGGTCCTGCAAAAGTTCAAATCACGGTCCATCCTGAAGACAAGTAACTTCAGACAAGAGAGACCGGAATTCCAGTACCCAATAGGGGATTAGTTGTCAATAAACTACTCTCAATAAGTAATACCTCCTGATTGACCCTCCAGATAAGAGATGCCTTCCAATGACCATTTCCCAAAACGTAATTAATCCCCAATAAAACAAGTTTTTGTAACAACACTCCCCCCTACTGCCATTTTTCTTGAGTGAGCACTTGCCTTTTCGTTACCAAGGATGCCCTCATGCCTCCTTGTCCACACAATAGAGATTTTTTTCTGTGATTCTCCAGTTCGCCTTAGCTTCTCCAAGATTTATCCTACAATTAGGTAGTATCGGCATAGGACGGAAGGACTTTCTGAAGTTTTAGCAGGTGCAGGTCTCTGGTATCTTTTTATCCTAATTATAGTTGGCACATCCAGCCAAACCAATGTGATCCACTACCAATAAACTAAATCACAATACGGGAACCACCAATAAGCTATCTCTCAATAAGTAATCACCTACAAATAAAACATACCCAATAACGGATACCTCCAGATAGACCTATAAAGGATATCCTCCTGAATAAGGTGATTCCAAATATTTCTCTACCTGCCAATAAATAATTGGATGGCGTTATGCATTCATCAAATGTATGAATTCAAACTCATTTCTTACTACATTTCTGGACACAATACAAAAATAAATCTCAAACACAATACTTACCTACTTAGTTCTGGTACAAGTACATAATGTATAAATAAAACTCAACAACTTATTTCTGTTCTAGAACCAAAAATTTCAACCATGTATCATGTTTTCTCCTCGATATTGATTCGAAATTCTATGAAAACATCAGAAATTAACAAGCGGTTGCAATCATGTTCACAATATCAATTATTGAGAATGATCACCTGTGTGTAAACAATTATTTATATAACCATGCTCATAACTCAGTTTGTTGGACACGCACTTCGCCGTAGTTAACATAATATTGTTGGATAAATCGAGAGCTTTCGAACGAATGGTCAACGAAATTTGTGGGATGAAAAACGACGAAGTACCATTTCCCTAGCAATGACTCGGTTGTAGGCGGAAATCACTGTAATTAATTTCGTGCGCGGAAAAAAATTGACTCGCAAAATTCGCTAGGACCCCAGGGCTAAAACATGATACATGTTAATAAATGGATTTGATAAAAAAGAAAGTTTTTTTAAATTCATTTATTGGTTATATACAATTAGTATCTACATGTACCAGAACTAAGTATAGAATGTGTATCTTGGTGTATAGTTGAGATGGGGATGCTGAATTGGTATATCTTGAAATGTTGTCTGCATGGTTCGGGAAAGTTTTTGAGTTTCTAGGTACATACTACTGGAAGTCTTTTTTTGTCCAATTCTGCTGAAATTTTGGTAAGTACTTAGTGAATTTATTGTTTTGGATTCTAGTCATAATGCCTACATATTGGTAAGTAATGCACGTATTGCCTAGGGTCGTCCCTAGGTTTGGGTTGTTGTATGATTTTGGTGAATACATCAAATATATTCGTAGTTTTACGGCATATATCCCCTGTACACCCTAACCCCCTTCCAAAATTACTTATGCAATGAATGACTGAGAATGGTTTCTCATAGTAATTAATTCATGGAGTAGAATTGTAGAATAATCGAACAGAAGATTCCAATAGAGAGTTTATATTCTTCCCGTAATTTTCTACCCGTGTACGCAAAAATACTGAAATACCAACTGCGCATGCGCAAATTTACGCGTCAACGCGTGGAACTACGCGTGTACGGAAAAGACGCCTAATCTACACGTAGGCGGGAAAAATGCTTCCGTCCCGTCCTACGCGTAGTCATCATAACCTGACACAAAGGTGACCACAGTTTTAAGAGTATTGGTTCTCCCTCTGACTGCCGTCATAGAATAACTTTTGCCATGTAAAGTTTAACCTATGGTAAATATAATTGTACTATTAAATCAAAATCCGTTGATTACGTGAACAGAGTACCTACATCGTCCAACAGCCAGATATCCTATTCACCTACGTGGGAGCGAATGCAGATGTCGATAATTTGCCGATTTTGAAGTAGGTAGGTCCTACCTGTTCTTTGTATGATCATTTCGTACAAAAATCCTGTATCTGCCAACATGGAGATTCAGACAACGAGCAGGTTTGTGTTTGAATAATACGATTTTTTATAAAAGCTGTTGCCAATTCAATAAAAAATTGAGTAGTTTGGTTGTAGAATTTGTGCCAGGTACCCACTCAGATCATGGAAACGACGATTTGATAAAGCAGGGATGTCCTAAAATACTAAAAAATAAATTCCCTGGAGAGTCGCAATTTGTAATATATACTTATACCTGAATACTAATAAAATGATCCTATATGACGCCATGGAGTTATTAACTATCGAACATTACAACTTATGGTGTAGGAATGGCTAAGGAGGGACAATAGTAGGTTCCGACTTTTTTTTCTTTTTTTTACAGGCTTACATTTGGTTTTGAAGTTTAAAAATGACACATACGAGTTGCCTACGACTAGACCAATCAAATTTGAAAAAAATTAGGTCCTACGTACATAGGGATTTGGAGAAAATGTGTCTGGACATGTAATTATACCTTTTCACGATATAGACCCAAATACCTACGGAATTGTATTGTATAATCCCACAGTGTAATGCGAAGTAAAATTTTCGGTGATTTTCGTGTTTTTTCGGTGATTTTCTAATTTGGCATTGCGAATATTCATAAATGAACACCACTACGTGGTTTAGCTTGCGAAAACACCCCGAAATCATGTAGGTATGTTTATCTGGCAATTGAATTTCCTCAAAAACGCGATATTTTGCTATTTGCATGTTGTGGGGCTCCGAGATAAAGAGTGCAGCCCGAAAACAATGGCCTTACCGATTTGCTATTCTTTTATTGCCGATAAGGGCAGTCGTGACCACGTCGTGTCGGACACAAGTTGTCCTCGGTGTTTTTGGTTTGTTTGTGTGTTTCTTTATTTTAATTATTTAATAATAATATAATGTTCATTTTTGACGAGAATTGACGAGATTGATGATGAGGGGAACGAATTGTAGAGCAAAAAGGGGTGACGCAAGGTATCAGCAAGGGGAAAGTCCTGCCAACCACCGTATTCCTTATCCTTAGGTCCTTCGCCCCCCTAGATGTCCTAGCGGTGGACTTTGTTGCTTCGGAGCCCCATTGCGCCCAGTTGATGTACAAAATTCTAATAAAATTTGTGGGTTACGCTGTAGATTGTTCTCATTTTTCTCAAATCATTACTACATTCTGCCAATGCACTAACGTAAATTACTTCAAGCATCATTTTCCTTTTTTTTTTTTTTTTTTTTTTTTTTTTTTTCATTTTTTTTTTTTATTCTTTTATTTAACCTCTACACTGTGAAGCGTAAAATTGTGGGGTTTTGGAACTGTACAAGTGTGAACCCTTCTCAAAAGCAAGATGCGCCATGTTCTGATCAAATATTACATACGGGGTTTAATAATTATTGACCAATGATGTGCTTAGAAGGGCTATCTAACACATAAATAATAGACCATTGTGTAATAATTTGCATCGCGACAAGGGGTCTGCTCATGGTTTCTTTGTTTGTTTCAATTGACATTTTTGCGATCGCAAAAACAGAGAGAACGCCCCAAATTACAATCTTCGTCCTTGAACAGTTGAACATGTTTGGTTCAATCGTTGGAACCATTTCGCCTTGTTTGTTCAGCCTAATTTCACTTTTATCTAACAAGGGCTTTGACCTCTTACGACGCTATACGCCAATCTAATCTCCTAAATCTTGTTTTTGTCTCTTTTTGGCGGCCCCCTCTCACGTTCTCCCAGACCTTCCTCAACCGAATTCTGATAGATGGCCCACGGCCTCCATTGAAATTGAAAATTACGTGTTTGATAAATACAGTTGCCATTACAAACAGTTCTCTGTATAACATTCATAAATACTGATGTGCAAAATTAAGGGAACAATGAAGAAAAATTCCATTTTCGGATTCGTGGTCGACGGATCGTAAAATACCTGTCCACTGAGACGAATTCTCACTTTTCGGTATATAGACATTTAAAATATTTAAATAAAACTCGGCACTCCGTGCCTCGCCTCGTGTGTGTGTGTGGTGAATGGAGGAGGTAATAGTAATGAATCGTGAAGTTTACACAATTCTCATCTGGTTTCCATTACGGGTTTTTATTACTCGTATTTGTTCGGCTCAGATTTAGTCCAGTTGTGCAACCTTAGAAGTTTCAAATTACTGTTGATGCCGGTGGAGGGGGGGGGGGGAGGGAAATTTCGACAAATCCTGATATTTTTTCCTATTATTTTAACTCTCACCAGAATTATATAGATCCATTCAAAAGAATATCCCTGTAATGCATGCAGTACCGATACCAATGTTTTATTGGCATACTGAGGGTTCAGCTTTGCTCGGGGCGTGAAAGTTGGTTGCTAGGAGTACAATTCTCATAAAAAACATTTTAAAACGTACCTACTGTTCTCAGACGATCAAAGTTCTAGAGGTCGGACTAAAAATGAGATATACCATTTTTAGCTTTAAAAATTTTCCACACCATCCTAGTCAATGGATGGTGTGGATAATTTTTAAAGCAAAAAATGGTGTTTCTCATCCTCTTTCTTTTAATGTTTTTTCAGACAGTTGAAGTTGCACCCCCAGCTCAGGTCAACCCTCCAAACCCTAATAAAAAACATAAAACACAGTGATCCCTTAATTGTTGACACAATTTTTCGAAAATCGCTTACTTCTATTTATATATGCATTTTGGGCTGTACAACCTTAAATAATGAATCATTTTTGAAGAGTTTAAAAAAAAATATTTAACATGAACTCAGCTATTTAATGACCTACACAATTTTGGAAAACCCTTGAAGGAGACCAATTGGACGTCCATTTGTTTGAGAACGCTAAAATAGGTTTCATTATTAATGAGCTCTCTCTCTCTCTCTCTCTCTCTTTCTCCCTCTCTCTCTCTCTCCCTCTCTCTCTCTCTCTCTCTCTCCCTCCAAGAGTAATTCTGAGAAGTCGTGGCATTATCATTTTTTATCTTGTTTTAACTCACACCAAAATTATATACGATCCATTCATTGGGACGTCCCAGTAATTCCTGCGCTACTTACCAATACGTTTGGCCTTAAAGTTGGTAGTGATCAATTTCTTTGAACTCAGTTCAAATTTAATCATGATGCACGACTAGAGCAAAATAAGGAAGGAAGGAAGTACAAAGTTTTATCATTGCAAATAAAAAAGCAAAATTTGTGAAACGCAAAAACTGAGAATGTTCGAAGTTTGAATGTATATTTGGTGCTCATTTTCACCGCACATTTAGAAGGTTTCGACCACTTACTGAACTATTGCTGTTTGGATAAAATCCCGCGTCTCTTCGATTTATTACATTGTTAGTCCACCCAGCTGCCAGTTCACACACCCTGTTACCAGTTCTCGAAGACCAGGAGCGCTGACCTACCTCACCACACACCCGTCCCGCATTCGTATACAATTTAGCCTTCCTTTTTTCCCGTCCTTTTTTAGCCCACTTGCGCCCGAATGCAATATGCAAAAACCTGCATGCAGACTTGACTAACAGACCACGAAATGAGAAGGGTTTTTAACATAAAAAGTGCATTTAATCAATAGCGAACGTTGCAACTCACTTTACCAATTGCATTTTGCGATGCCATCTGCTACACCCGCTGCACCGGTCCTCTAATACGGAACATAATTTAAATAACTGAGAAAAAAACCAACTTACTGCCATTCTCGGCAACCGATATGCCGTTTTAGGTCGACGAAACTCGGTAAAAAACGCAAGATCGTCTAAGTCGATACGGATATGTCAAAAGATGACGAGTGACCTTACATCAAACGAGGTTTTTGTGGTGAAAAATAACGATATTTGCTCGTATCAGCGATAATAAAATTATTCATTATATATAATATGTATTAATTATAACATGATGAAGGGAGTCCGTTCTTCCGAAGTACTCGTACGAGAAGTGGTTTGTGACCTTGAACATGGGGGATCACGTACGATATAAGAAAGTTAAGGTCATTTATTTAAATACGTCTGTCAAGTTAGACCTGTATAAATATACGCATATATCAGTGTAAGTAAGCTTTTGCGGAAGCACTGGGAACCCAAAGAAATACCGTTTTATCATTAAAAGATGTGATTCATACATACATAAATAAAGTGTTTGATACTTATCTAAATAATAAAAAAGCGTCTGCCAAGTTTCGTCATATTAAACATATTTCATCTTATATAATCATGAATGTGTTTATAAATTTATATTCCGCAAATACAGTTCATAAATATAAAAAGTCTTATTTTATCAACAATAATCCCTGAGCACGAGAAATCTTTTTTGAAATTTATTATTAATTCCGCACCTGTATGTGTTAATAATTTTTTTAGGTTGATGGGTGTAGGACTGTAGGGGGTACATGGCCATTCTCGTATCTGCTTGGGGGGTACCTACATGGAAAAAAAGCCAACAATTCCAACTTCGAGTCATTTGAGGGTCACCTTAAAGCTGGCCGATTGGGCTGAAATTTCGTACAGATAATTTATTTGATAGATAAAAAGGAATTAGGGGGTGGGAACATAGCATTTTCAACTTTTATAGAATACCTTACCTATTGCTAAGGGCCACCCTAATGAACATATACCTATATCCCAAAATTCTGCGTGTTTATTGTTCTAATCTACATTAGTAGTCCACTGTTTCTATATAACTTTATTTTCAATAATGAAACATTCATCATCATTTAGTAAAATCTCATGGTAGGTATTTGATTTCTATAAGATATATATACAATTTAGTACTCATCGAAATTGCATACCTGCCATCTAATGTCCTAATGTAGGCAGTGATCTATCTACTAGTGTACTAAGTTGTTCAAATCGCTTTGACATTGGACACACACACTCACGTTAATAAACACTTAAACTTTATGGCAAACTCAAATGGGATGAAGCAAACGGAAACTTGTAAATTTCAACCGCTTGCACGGAAAAAACTCATGCATAGATATGTCTTTCGTAGGACCGATTATGCTACTTAACTTGTAGGAAAGATAAGAAACAGTAGATGAAATCACTTAAATTCAAAATTCAAATTTTTTGTTGTTGTTTCGTTAATTGCTAAGAAATTAGTGGTGTAAATGAACCTCTCAGATCTTCTGCGGCTGTATTGTACTTTTGGTGTTTCTCCCAGGAGGCGTGTTCAGCTACATCGTGCCAGGTTTGGGCAAAGTAAGAGGGTGCGTTGGGATTGATTATGCAATTGTAACTAAGTTTAATTATAATTCAAAATTTTTTATTTTTTATCATATTAAATAACCTTGCTCATAACTCAGCTTGTTGGCCACGCACTTCGCAGTAGTTAACTTAATATGCTTGGATAAATCGAGAGCTTTCGAACGAATGGTCAACGAATTTTGTGGGATGAAAAACGACGAAGTACCATTTCCCTAGCAACGACTCGGTTGTAAGCGGAAATCATCAAAAAACGCTTGCATACGAGTCTGCAACGCATTGGGACATTTTCATGTGTTTACCTATTGCTTTTTACCTCACTGTAGGATTTTATAAACTACCCTCCGTTGTTGTCAGAATGTGAAACGAATCATTAACATAATAACTATCTATAGCTATTTGTTGTATTTTTCAAACCTCACAATGCGTTGCTGTTGTCTACTCTACTTAGCTTTTATCTCATTTACATTTGTAAACAAAATATGAGAACAGTTATGCCCATAGCTCCGCTATTCGTATAGTCAATATGTTATGGAGAACATGAAAATGTTCGTTAAATCGAGAGCTTTCCAACGAGTGGTGAACGATTTTTGTGGGTTAAAAAGTGTAGAAAATGAACAAACCTAACAACGGGGTCGTTGTCAGCGGAAATCATTATAAAGGCACTGTAACACAATTTCGTTACGTGACAGTTTTTTGTGCAATGTGCCAGGGCAAAGACATGAAAATGTCAATAGTGACTTCCTCATTTTCTGGATAGAGTAGCGTGATTAGTAACATGATGAAAGTAGGTAACGTTATTATGACTACTAACAGGCAGTTTGTTAGAGGCGGAAATTCGTGACAATAGGAAAAGCCTTGACGGGTAGCTATTTGGGTGTTCCGAGTGAAGCATGGGTTGCATTATTGATAGGTGGTGGACGGGAATTTTGATATTATTATTTATTTTGAGAAGAGCTAGTCTAAATATCAATGCACACATGGATTAATTTTTTTCAAATAATGGCAGCACAACATTGATTCCGGCACAGTACAACCGATTAAACCGCATTAAATATTACGTTCAACTCTGCATCGATAACATTAGACTTACAATGGAAACTATTAAGCGATACATTAGCATAAAATCATCTCCCTGCTCTCATAAGTTCAAATATACACAAACACACTCCTGATTTACTGATTCTTTATTCCATCAAGGTGGTGGGATATTCAAAGAGCATTTTAGAATAAATTCCAGAACATTTTATAACAACAAGAACGAATTTCAGAAAATGAAAACCTGTCATGAAGATTTCACAGCATTAATCACACATGCTTGGAACTGTTCCACGCATATAAAAAATCCGAATGAAAAAATTTAAAAATTATAACTCGTGGTGGTATTAAAAGTGTCTACAAAAATGAACAATAAATGAAAAACAGCTTACTACAACGAATACAATAATCTCTCATCTCTTCAAAATTTCAGGAGGCCAAACGGAACTCGTGGATTCATTTTTACGGAACCCTGAATAGAAGTGCGCCTTCTGGAATTGTATCCGGAATCTGGAATTGTATCCGAGAATTGGAAAATTCTAGAACTACCGAATAGTAAAACTCGAAATTGGGTTGATGAATTTTGGAAAAATTCTCGTCAGTTACAGTTAAAAAATAAAGTTCATTTCTGTAAAGCTTGGAATTATCCCTTCAAATTGTAGAAACCGATAATTCTTATCCTCCTTTCACTTCATCTGATTATCTATAATCCCCCTTCACTTCGCTTGCACTTAATTGGTTGCACCTCCTGCCCCCTTTCCTCTTTCTTGACCAATGGGATTCAATCTCCCATCACATGTGACTATAAAAGCTGCGTCTTGTTTTCTTAGATGTTCCTCATGCTATTGATGATGTTCTAATACAACGACCTTGAGTCATGTTCAGGAGAAAATACCTAAATAGTATATTCACGATGTGACAAAGCGGTTGGCGTTGTAGAATTGTACAGTATTAATTATGATGTATTTATTAACGTACCATGATATCATGGTGTGGGCGGTATTAGTTTACACAAGTTACCTTACCATAGATAAAGCAGGAACGGTAGGAGGGATAAATTAAATAATAATGGTAGAACGGGAGTAAAAAATTTAAATATCCTTAAAAATCAATCAGAATTATATGAAAGAATCACCAAAAGTACTCTATTGCGAGTAACTACTCAATGAAAATTACGTAATAATGTCGAAAATCAAAATGCAATGTACCATCCCTAGCGAGAATTGGTGATGGTTCTATCAGAGCAGGTTACCTCCTTACCAGGTTATAAATTATTAATGATAAAATTATTTGTGAAACAATAAACGTAAACCTTGGAATATTTACCTCCAAAATCATGGAAAAAGAAATTCTAGACAAACTCTCAAAAACGCAGGAACGCAATATATTTCAACCTACACAGATTGGCTACTAAGACTGTATACTAAAACTTAACAATCTAGAAACTTGAAACTCGAGAATTTGAACAACTTTTTTGACACGCCAGTAGATCTGAATAACAAAAACGTCAATTGTGTCTTATAGATAAGGATAGTTGTTACTTTTCTAAGATTCGACGTCGAAAATTGGCTTTCGTAGAATTCAGCCCTAGGTAAATCGAATATTCGTAAAGACAACGAGCAATGGTATCTGGTATCTGTCGAAACGCAAGTTTTGACGAGTCAAGTGAGACAGCTTATCGAGATTAGCTTTCATGCCATAACTAACTTTTTCAAAATTAATTTTACATTGAAACTAATTCTTTTTGTATCTAAATAATTATTTTGTTTCATTTGTATAAGGTGACTCTTGATGTAACATTATCATGTTTTCGAAATTTTACTCGATATAATTCATGAAATATAAACACAACGTTGAAAACTAGACATCGAAACTTGAGAAATTTAAGGCATAAAGGGATTAAAACTATTATCGTTAAATCTTGTTAGTTTTTAACAAAAATAATTTATTGGACCGAAGCTCGATGTTGGTTATGGATTGTTGCCTTGTACTTAGTAGGTTGGGTTGGATGAGGGTAGAGAAATTTACAGGCTTCTCTGATAATGTGGTTTAATGCATATGCTGAGCGCTTTCGCCAAATATATGGCCTCTTGAGAACTGCAATTATTGACATTTTATGTCTTTGATTTGACACATTAAAATAAAAAACTGTCACGAAAAAATGTCCTCAACCGAGTCGTGCTAGGGAAAAGGTACTTCGTCGATTTTCATCCCACAAAATTCGTAGACCATTCGTTCGAAAGCTCTCGATTTATCCAACCATACTATATTAACTACTGCGAAGTGCGTGGCCAACAAGCTGAGTTATGAGCATGGCTATATGAATAATAATTATTCATTGTTTACTCACAGGTGATCATTCTCAATTATTGATATTGTGAACATGATTGCAACCGCTTGTTAATTTCTGATGATTTCATTGAGCTGGTCGCTGGTGTTTCTATGATTTGATTCATAGCAGGTGATCCGAATATTGCGAGAACGGTTTGATTTGAGAAGCGATGGTTAAATCATTTTAATAGGTAATTTCTATACTTTACACTTTACACTCTAGGAAGCTGTAATTGCCTCATTAGGACATTTACTTGACAATGCCCAGGGTCCGGATCAGCTGAGTGGCTCTAAGAGCTTACATACGAGTCTGCAACACATACGAGTCTGCAACTAAAGAAATAAAATGTTCCAATGTGTTGCAGACTCGTATGCAAGCGTTTCTGATGATTTTAAGCGAAGTTATGAAGTTTCTTTCGATTTTCACGTACAACCAAGGCGTTGCTGGGGAAATGAAACTTCGTTATTTACACATTTACTCTAAGCTAATCTAATAGGTACTTGTTAATAATTAGGTTCTATTGTACATATTCACCTTGTTATTTGATTGATGATCTGTGTAATGTTTAAGTAAAAGTTGGGATGCCTCCTTGAACATCTTAGTCATGACCTGTTCAGTAGTAGTATTATTTAGTTATATGGATTATGGGATAATTTTTATTTGTTAGGTTATTGAATATAGTATTGTTACCAGTTATGTTTGGTGATGTTACTAGGGTCAATTTTGTGCTAAAATCGAGGGAAATGCAATTTTTAGCACAAGATGGACCCTTGTAACATCACTAAACGTGAATGTTAAGAATACTATATTCAATAACCTAACAAATAACAATTATCCCATAATGCAGATAACTAAACAATTCTACTGCTCAACAGGTCATGAATAAGATGTTCAAGGAGGCATCCCAACTTTTACTTGAACATTATACAGATAATCAATCAAATAATAAGGTAAATATGGACAATAAAAAGTCCAGTCATGCAGCATGACCCCATGAGCGAATGTTTGAAGAAATCTTCGACATTTAGAGCGGAGCGAGGCCTTGGGTCTGCGTGCTAGTAAGTACATAAATAGAACTTCTTCATAATTTCATGGCTGATATTTTCTAAGCCACAGTCAGTATTAAAGCTGCATCAAGTCCTAAAACAGTGAGAGTGAAACATTAAAGAGAGCGACCGAGAAAATCGGAGGACGGAATATTTCACAGAGTAAACTCATCAGTTGTGATTACTTTTTTTTTTTTTTTTTTTTTTTTTTTTTTTTTTTTTTTTTTTTTTTTTTTTTTTTTTTTTTTAACAAGCACCTACTACCTACGTTTTAAACAGCATGGTTCTAGGATTGGGTATACAGGGATACTTCCATAAGAGTAGTTCAATCTGAATTTGGACAATGTTTCATGCAAATATTACCGATTTTTACAACTAGCGAACGGCATTATTTCGATTTTTGACTGATTTTTCAACTTTAAAATTTTTGAAAACTTGATACATATTCTTATAGGAAATTTTACGCTGATTCCGAATATACCACATGTTAGTATGCTGAAAAAATTATTTCGCACAACAAATCGCAAAAAACAGGCTATTTTGAAAATTTTGATTACATTTTTGAAAATTTCAACCCGAAGATGTAATCCGATCATGCTGGCCAACGAACTTGAACTTTCGTTTTGTGTCCTTAACATTTTAAAATTTGTTTGAAGTTTCTAGCACAATTCTACGGACAGTTATCGTCTGGAATGACACATACATACATATATACATACATACATACATGTATACATACATAAAAAAATGCTTCAAACTTCAGAATATGATTCAGAATAGCCTGAAACGGATTTCTGCATAAAATTTTTTCAAAAATTCACATTCTACAAATTTTGAGGGGAGAGCAATAGATTAATTTTCTTCAAAAATTCGCTAAAACCAAATTATTAACATGCACCTACCTATTAGATTAGCTAAGACTAAATGTGTAAAAAAATAATTGCAGCTCTGAACAGGCCATATATTTGGCGAAAGCGCTCAGCATATATGCATTGAACCACATTATCAGAGAAGCCTGTAAATTCTCTACCCTCAACCAACCCAACCTACTAAGAACAAGGCAACAATCCATAACCAATAGGAAGATTTTTACTCGATAGAATTCATGAAATAGAAATACAACGTTGAAAATTAGACATAGAAACTTTAGAAATTTAACGCACAAAGGGATTAAGAACATTATCGTTAAATAATTGACTGGATTGGAGGTTGATGTGGTACTTGATATTGTTAAATAAGTAACAATTATTAAGTGCATGTTCATCTTAAGCAGATAAGCCGCTCAACTTACCGATCAAGTTGGGTGTTCCGATGACGTCATGAGGTTGATGAACCAGGTCACCCCGAAAACACTTTTCACTTTCGCCCTGAAAATGCCGGTAACCCGAAATGAGTTTGAAAGCGGAGGCTCCGAGCCGCCTCTACGAACAAACCCGATCGGAGAGGGTCATCCTGGGAGGGGAGGCGACCCCCGGGGGGGAGGAGAAACGATCGGAAATATATCGGCGATGTGGAAATAACGCAACGGAAATAACGGTAATCGTGGAAATATGTAGCGGAAATAGTGATTTCCTAGTGTAGGTTGTATTTAAGGGGAGGGGACGTGGGGAAAATCGTGGACAGAAGGGCCAAGGATTGCGACGGATGTGGGCAAGGTTAAGGTAGGTTAGTGCCGAATAATGCGACCTTGGTCGGGGCCATTGGCATCGAAACCGCGAGCGACGTCGGAATTGGGCGAGAAGGGGCGACGTGATCCGACGGGCTCGATATTTTCGGCGTCCCCTCGCTCCCCTCCTCCGTTCCACTCCACCCCGTCCGTACTATTCTTCTTTTTTTTCCTGCGAGGGGGATATAGGAGAAAGTGTGAGAGAGAGCGAAAGGGAGAATGAATGGGGGGAATGAAGGCGAACGGAGGGAGTGAGGTAGAATAAAAATGAGAGGCGGAGCGGAGGGGGGAGGTTACGCCGCGAATTCGGCAGTCAAGTAGCGATAACAGGCCGGATGGACGAGGAGGGGAGGGGAGGGGGGGGGCAACGAACTCGGGGGATCGCTAACCCCGACCTGCCTCAACACTTTGGCAGTTGGCCCTCCTATTTATTCAAGGCAAAACTTTCGTAAGCTTTGGAGATGCTGATATCGATAAAACTTCGATTAACAAGCTTTGGAAACGTCAAGACCCGCACAATATCTACAAATAAAAATACCAACCAAACATTTTAGCAGAAATTTTCATGTACTCTTGTCCCAAAAACGAGGTTAATGCCAAGATTAACCCAAAAAAACAATAAAAAATAATGGTATAAAAATTAAAAAAATTGTTTTTAGCAACTGACATAAGAATGACTTTTGTTTGTTAATTTAGGATGAAATGTACATTTGACAGCAATTGAAAAAAATTCGTTTCCTAAATTCTATCCTGTTAAATTTAGGAAGCTGAAATTTGATAGGGAGACTCTCTGGGTCATTACGGGACGATGGAAACGATGAGTTGGCCCTTCTATTAATTCTCGCAGAACATTCGTAAGCATTGGAGACACTGATATCGATAAAACTCCGATTAACAAGCTTTGGAAACGTCAAGACCCGCACAATATCTACAAATAAAAATACCAACCAAACATTTTAGCAGAAATTTACACTTGTCCCAAAAAAAGAGGTGAATGCCAAGATTAACCCACCAAAAACAATAAAAAATTATGAAATTAAAAAAAAAAAAAATTGTTTTTAGCAACTGACATAGGAAATGAATTTTGTTCGTGAATGTAAGATGAAAATAATGTACATTTGACCGCAATTGGAAAAAATTCGTTTGCTAAATTCTATCCTGTTAAATCTAGGAAGCTGAAATTTGATAGGGAGACTCTCTGGGTCAATACGAGACGATTGAAATTATGGGCTCTTTTCAAATCAGCTGAGTGAGCTAAATTCTATCATGTTAACCCTAGGAAGTTAAAATTTGGTAGGGAAGTTAAAAGACGATTGAAATTATGGGCTCTTTCATGACCAGCTGAGTGAGCTAAATTCTCACCTGTTCACCTGAGGAAGTTGAAACGATGATTTGGCCCTCCTATTTATTCTCGCAAAACTTTTGTAAGCATTGGAGATGCTGATATCGATAAAACTTCGATTAACAAGCTTTGGAAACGTCAAGACCCGCACAATATCTACAAATAAAAATACCAACCAAACATTTTATCAGAAATGTTCGTGTACACCTGTCCCGAAAACGAGGAGAATGCCAAGATTAACCCACCCAAAAAAATATTAAAAAATGGTTTTTAGTAACTGACATAGGAAATGACTGTACATTTGTACATTGAGATGAAATGTACATTTGACCGCAATTGGAAAAATTTTTGTTTTTCTGCCTCTGCAAAACTGATAATAACGATTTTCTGTTGCAACAAATAAATAAAATCATGTATCATGTTTTCTCTCGCCGTAATGTTTCAAAATACCAAATTACAGCTTTCTCCGTCTGTTAGGAGAGAATTGAGCTCCCGAACTCACTCAGCTGATAATGTTAATAAATTCCTAAACATGAAACCTCATCTGGCTAATAAGCAGGGCCGCCACATGGGGGAGGGGGGGGGGGGGGGAAGTGGGTACTGTTGCCCCGGGCCCGGTCCGGTCCTGTATTTAGTAAATAAAGTATTTTAGAATTTTTATGCCTACATAAAACAGAGTGTATTACACTTAACGGGCCCTGGTCAGATTACATTTGATTTACTACACCAGACTGTATCTCTTAAACAGTTGCGATGATTGCGATGGCCCAAAATATTACTCTTTACCCTTTACCGTCTTTACCAGTAGGCACTCGACTGAAGACTTGGGAGAGAGCATCCATGGGCAGAGAAAGGTTGAATTCCCTTGCCATTCTCAGCATTAAGCACAAGTTAGCATCCAAACTTGACTTTTCTAAGGTTATTAAAGAATTTTCACTTAAAAAGGCACGAAAGTTTTAAGTGTTTTGTCTTGTATTTTTCAAATGCAAATACACTTTTCCTCACTTCACTTAATTAGTTTTAAAATGTTTCATTTTATAAAACATGAAATTATAGCTTATTACAGTTTTCTATATTTAAAAAGTTTTCCACAATTATAATTACAATTACAGAATGCTATTATAACTCAACAAAACAAATTTCTCATTTTACTAACTCATATTTTTGATAGTTGTTCACTAAATAATTCTTGTATCTTTTGTTGTTATAAATCTAATTCTTTACTGCATAGCTTCATTACAAGTAGATAAACTGTAATAAAACAATTATATTTTTGTAGATTTTTATTTTTTTCCCAAAATTAATAAATACCAATTAAGGAATGAGTAAATTGGAACTTCTCTGAATACGCCCTCTATTCACAAACAATTGTATTTAAAGTAGTTGAAATAAAAATCCTGTGACAGATTGGATATAGAATTTTTGTTTCAAGGTAATTGATGGCATTTTTATTGTTTTGTAATTGGTTGGTAATTACTAGAGAATGAATACTTGAATTTCCAATTCTTAAGTTACACTTTACTTTTGATTAAATGTTGATTAAAACGTAGTGAAGTAGTAAGAGTTCAGCCCCTCAAGTGTTCTTATTCAAACACTGAACCTTGGTAGGAAGTATAATTTTTCGTTTGGTTAGAGAAGGTTTAATAGTTTTTTTTTAACAATTATTATAGCCATCTCTAGTAAAAGTGGAGTGACAAAAAGGTGGGGGGGGGAGGCCCGTGGCCAGAATCTGGTCCCGGGCCCGACTTGGAGATGTGGCGGCCCTGCTAATAAGTTAAGTTTAGCAAAGACGGGCCTAAATACAGTGTTGTCAAAATTTGTTGAAAATAACCGAATTCCAATGTCAGCTAAGTTTAAGTTTAAGATTTTCAACTCAGTAAGCAGAACCGTGTTATGCTATGGAAGTCAGTTTTGGGGGTGTGAATGTTATGACTTGGTTGACAAATTACAAACGTTTTTCACTAAGAAGCTATTGTCGTTACCTATGAATAGGCCAGATTATATGATTTATTCAGAGTACGGGGTTGAACAACTGTACTTGCATACATTTTTCTCATAACTGCGGAATGTTCATATTAAAAATTAAACTAAATGCTTGCATACGAGTCTGCAACACATTGGGACATTTTCATGTGTGTTTTCTTATTGTATTTATTACTAAGCAGATCTCAACCGTGCATTGCACGGCGGGGGGAACAAATGGTTGAGAACCACTGTTCTATACTGCCGTACTAAACCAAAACGCCGTATCTGATGATTTTTACCAAATCAAGTTTTCTGTTCTCCCAGGTTTAGATGAGTGATTTCTATCGATTTTCAGACTCTCCTGGATTCTAGAGCCACTCAACTGATCTGGGATCGGTCAGTTGTGTTCAGAAGTCCCTCAAGGGCCCACATACCAAATCTCAAAATCGTGGGATCATTAGGGAAAAAACTGGACGAATGGTTAACGTCATTTCTGATGGTCATAATCATCGTTGTGGCCACTTGGGACAATTTTCGTTAGCAATTTCTGTGACGATTTTTTTGTTATGTGCCATATGAAAGACATGAAAATGTCAAAAAAAAAAAAGTATTTGGATCGTGTCCATTTTGGTATGGATAATTCTCAATTCGTCTCGGATATGCTCTATAAATAAATAAATAAATATACCTATATATTAATTGCTATGCAATTCTTAGGCCGACCCCCAATAATTTTTATGTAACGTCCGTGACGAAATTAACGATGATTTTCACGTACAACCGAGTAGTTGAGTAGTTGCTATAGATTGTGTCACAATTTCAGTGTTTTTCACGTACAACCCAGCCGTTGTTAGGGGAATGAAACTTCCGCAGTTTTCATCGCACAAAAATCGTTCGCCGCTCGTTGCAAAGCGCTTGATTTATGTGATAAATGTTCACATTTCAAGCTACCAATTTCCCTCTCCTTACGTACCTGGCTACATTCCAAAACTAAGTTGATTCGGGCTAAAAATGGCACAGCAAATTATCCTCGTTTTATACAAAGTACAAAAGACAAAAGATCCGGCGAGGCACGAAGCGCCGAGTATAGATTAGGGGGGTCCAGGGTGGCGAAGCCCCCCGGCGAGGCGCGAAGCCCTATATATATATATATATATATATATATATATATATATATATATATATTGGTAGGTTGTTTTCGACTGTATTATATAAAATAATTTGCATTTTGGCCTCCTTGAAGCTCAGTTCAGTCAGCAGATTATGTTTTCATCAGGCCATATTATATTCGATTTATTTACAAATCTTCATCATGGCTATACATCAATGAATATAATATGGAGTTAGTCATACCTTCAACTCAGTAGGATATACTCAGAAATCTACAGTAACCCCAATGTTGCCACATTAGCACTCCGTATCAATTTTCGAAACGCTCAAGCCGTGTAAGTACGTAACGCCTCAATTGACGGAGGAACCCCCACAGGCTGGATAGTGGTCGGCTTCACGATCTCACCTAAGCTCCGCGAAACGCTCGGGATCTTTATTCAACATCTCACCGAAGGTACCTACTACCACCATTTCGATATAATTTGCAATTCTAATTGCGGCCGAGGCGGCGAAGAGCCTCCCATGCTTTTGAGCGGGTTAAAATTTATTAAGCAATAGGGCCCCTTTAACATCTTCCCTATCGTGCCGTCGGGCGCGTTTCGACCGACGACATATACCACGCATATTACGTGCGGCCACGTAGTAATTATGTACATTGTAATTGAGGGCGACATTTTCACTGAGGGCGACTTGAGGGCGTCATGGTCAGGGGAGTGATGTTGTAGTCATAAAATCTCGGGCAGTTGGTTTTGAAAGCACCCATCACACAAATTAGGAACGAAATAAAGTTGAACATAAAGGTAAATTCTACCTATTCGCTTCTCTTTGTTGCAAAATCCATATTTATTATAAACTATGTTGTTTGAACCCTGGCACCCAATAACAAGCTTCATGAAAAAGGCCTTCTGTCCTTAAATTGGTTTTTTAATTAAACTTAATTAAACTCCAACGTTTCTCCCCAAGAACTGGGGCTTCTTCAGGGAGATTAATATTCAAAAATGTAAAATATCTACTCACTTATAGTTTTCTTTTTGTTGTTTATAATAATCGATTTTAAAGTTGTGAGTTTTTTTAAATCAAATTTAAAATTGTTTACTTCCTTGTTTAGTTCCTGGTGAGAAACGTTGGAGTTTAGATTTTTTTAAACCAATTTAAGGACAGAAGGCCTTTTTTATAAAGCTTGTTATAATCTGAACTGTCCGAATAAAGAAACGTCATACCCTGGCACTCAATGTCCTGACTCATATTTAAACCCTCAATAATATTTCTAAACTCGGTGTTAGTAATCATGCCATATGGCACAAGATTACAAGATCCTTCATGACCAGGGTTGCTAGGTGTCCAGTTTCGGCCCGGACAGTCCGGCTTTTTATCAAGGCGTCTGGGCGAAAATTGTATTGGATGCTAAATGTCCGGTTTTTAATGAAAGAGTGGAAAATGACCGGCATAATGTTTTTTTAACATGTTCCTTCTCCAGTGAGACGTTGCGTCGACTGTATTCGTCAAGCTAAAAATGATTAAGAGCATGATAAAAGTTCTTCCACCCCACTTGTCACATCTGGGAACACGTTTTTTCCAAATTCCAGCTAAAATAAATGTACCAAATTGGAACCGAAATCGCAATGGTAAACAAACCGTTTCAAAGCTTACTTTTTTTTTTTTTTTTTTTTTTTTTTTTTTCACTTGAGGCCGTTTTTATGAGATTTGACAATCTTCAAACAAAAATTTAAGCATGTAAAACTTTGTTTCATGTGTTTTCAGAAATATTTATTTTTCAGAACAGTTCATGTTTCAGCTGGCTGTATGATTTTTAGTTGATATTTTTCGATAGTCCAAAGTCACAATTCTATTAAAAAATTTAACGCTGATTTCGAAAAAAGTACTCGAAAATCAAAATTTGTTGAGTTGAAGCAGAGAAACAAGGTTTTAATGCGAAAGGAAAGTGGTTTCTTTGAAACACTCTTTTAAAATTCATAGGTATATCTTGAATATGATTGAGGATTGGGACAGAAAACATACTCCATTCTCGAACTATGGAGTGTTCCACTCCATTTTTTAAATTAGTTTTACTCAAAATTCGTTTAAAACTTACTGAATCCACGCATTTTAGTCGGCAAGTGACATTTATTGGATAATAAATATAGATAATACCAATATTAGGTCCGATTTGGTAGGGTACCTATTGAACATAGTTCATGATAAAAATGCATATCAGTAATAGTGAATGCATGGATCTTATGACTGTTTGATAGTTTAATGATCATAGTGATGTCCAGTTTTTTGCCCCATACCACCTGGCAACCCTTTTCCATGACGGAAATATTCGACGAAAAGAAGAAAAAGTAGATTATATAACGTATAATCACCAAATTGTTATGTTAAATTGTACAATATGGTGAATAATACGTTAAGTTGTACTGAAATTATAGAGCATAGAAAATGTTAAAAATCAATTTAACGCCAGAAAAAACTCATACTAAAAATAAAATTCTGCAATTCAGCAAATATTGATGAAATTAAAATACTTTTTTATCATAATTTTGTGCGTACATTTTTTAATGCCCTAGTTATTAGTCGATCATTTATTTTTACGATAATTCTGCCAAAAGTTATAAGTCCTATGTATTGAAAAAAATTTACAAAGTCTAATAGTAGTGTATGCATAGATTTGTCATCAAGCATTGAAAATTAGCTTTGTCCATATTTTATAGGTTTGTCTTTTGGTATCTCAGGTTCTAACTGAGATACATTGTTCGTATTGGTCTAGGAACACTTAGTGAATCATGTCCTTTCATTAGAGATATCATATGACTTGATTGGTTGAGTTTGAGAGGATTTATGCCCGGAAAACCGTTTTGTTTGGCTCCCGAAATGTTATTATGGTTGCCAACACGCAGTTTGAGGCCTTTCTCAGCCCGTTTTTGGTTCTGGCGATTTCGATCACCTGAGTGAGCTAAATTCTTTCCTGTTCATCCTAGGAAGTTGATATTTGATTGGGAAGTTAAAACACGATTGATTTAATGGGCTCCTTCATGATCAGCTGTGACCGCTAAATTCTTTCCTGTTCACTCTAGGAAGCTGAAATTTGATAGGGACTCTCTGATGACTCTCTGAGTCATTAAAAGACGGTTTAAATTATGGGCTCTTTCATGATCAGTTGAGTGAGCTAAATTCCCACCTATTCACCCTAGAAAGCTGAAGTTTGATAGGGCGACTCTCTGGGTCATTAAAAGACGATTGAAATGACGGACTCTTCCCTGATCAATCGCGGCTTGATTTTGCTACTTTTATGCGGTAATTTGGCATGTAACGCTGCGGAGCAGCAGGGGTCCACTAGTTTATCTATACTATTAATAAGAATGAAACTCCGTTTGTCTGTTTGTCCGTTTGTCGTGTCTATGCACGGCCAAACGGCTGAGTGGGGGGAGTCTACGAGTGGGGGGATCTTCTTGGGATTTTCCGATAGGGTGTATAAGCGAATTTAAAATTGTCTAATCCCAGCCGAACCATGGGCCGTAGGGTGGGAGGGGGGTCGAAGTAAGAATTAATGTGCGCTTTTTGGACTTCCCCGCTTCCTCTACCCCTCTAAACGGCCGTCGAAAATTCCGGAAAAATACTGGTTTCGTAGGTTTTTGAACGAGGAAGACGACGGCGCGATCGGATCGCGAAAAAAGTATCGGGAAATGCGTAAAAAAAATGCGAGAGTACGGACCGTGTTTTCTCGAAAAGTCCGACAAAAACTACGTTTTTTCCGATTAAAATATACCCCATAAAGGTACGTTTTTCGGAACGGTTTTCGCGGGCGAAATACAGCTTTGGGTCCGCCGAATCTGAATCCGAAATCGGATATCGAAAAAAAGTGACGTTATGTTGGTCAAATCGCGAGCGGAAGCGAGCAAAGCGATTAAAATGATTCTGCCGTGGACGAGAGAAGGCTCAAGAATTGACGTGAAGGGTTCGATGTCACAACGTTGCGAGGCGAGCAGGTATGCCTACATAGGTACCTACCTTGCGAGCGAAGCGAGAGCCATTTCAAATAATAAATACGGACTTTGTCCTACACATATACAGGTATACCTTGCGAGCGAAGCGAGCAACATCCCCGAATAAACTTTTCGTGGTTCCACGTAGTTTCTAAGATTTAATTTGTTTGTAAGAATTCCCAACTGAAAAAAACGTCTGCCAAGTTGGGTGGGCAGTACAACATTCCCTAATAAACTTTTCGTGGTTCCACGTAGTTTTATAAGAATTAATTTGTTTGTAAGAATTTCCAACAGAAAAAAACGTCTGCCAAGTTGGGTGGGCAGTATAACTTCTTCAAGCGAGCGAAGCGAGCAGCATCCCCTACAGAATAAATACGGACTTGCGAGCGAAGCGAGCAACATCCCCTAATAAACTTTTCGTGGTTCCACGTAGTTTTATAAGATTTAATTTGTAAGTAAGAATTCCCCAACAGAAAAAAACGTCTGCCAAGTTGGGTGGGCAGTATAACTTCCTCAAGCGAGCGTAGCGAGCAGCATCCCCTACAGAAGTTAAACCTACCCTTAGGGATCTACCGTTTGCGAGCAAAGCGAGTAAAATTCCCTACATGCCACATTTTGCGAGCGAAGCGAGCAATTTAATGGGGGGTCCGGGGGCAGTATAACTTCCTCAAGTGAGCGAAGCGAGCAGCATCCCCTACAGAAGTTAAACCTACCCATAGAGACCTACCGTTTACGAGCGAACCGAGCAACATCCCCTAAATGCCATACTTTGCGAGCGAAGCGAGCAACATTTCCTACATGCCAGACTTTGCGAGCGAAGCGAGCAACATATCCTACATGCCAGACTTTGCGAGCGAAGCGAGCAATATTCCCTACACGCCACACGTTGCGAGCGAAGCGAGCAACTTAATGGGGGGTCCGGGGGGCTTGCCCCCCGGCTGGACGTGGAGGCGAGCGTAGCGAGCCGGAGCGGCTAGTACTTAATAACAACGAAACTCCCTTCTCCCAAAATTGAGTTATACATTAAGATTACACTAACCAACAAAAACAAATCAAAGTCAGACCCTCATGAAACTGGTCCTGTTTCTGGGGGTTTTCAAAAGCGCTGAATCCGAATCCCGTTTTTCATGTAGACGTCTAATTTTTGAGGTGAGGCACCTCCATTTCTGAAAATATTCACTTATATTCCATGATCAATTATTTCTTGTTGGAAATTGCTGAACATGTGATGGGTCTGAAATGCCTCCTTAACGTGCCTTTTGCCTAAAATCTGCCAAAATACGAGGTTTTTCAACGATTTTTCTACAATTTGTTGATAGTTTTTGTACAAATGCGACCTACTTGGTCTTGTACTACTTGGCGACCTGAACAAATTGTGCCGTTACTTGAACTATTTCTGCGTCGGATGAGACCACCAGCTGCTTTGGAGGTGTGGTTATTGATTTTTTCCCGTTTTTCAACTACTGAAAAACGAGTTTTTTGGAATATACCGAGAAATAATAAGTTGTCAAAAACTGACGAGAAACACGTTTTTCGGTAGATGAAAAATCGCAAAAAATCAATAATCACACTTCCAGAGCTGCTGATACTGTTTGAGCTGACTGTGATGTATCTTATAAAATTATTCAGTCTTGATATCTACAGCAGTTGGATTGTGATCATTTTTTAGAGAAAGCAAACAAAGATTAGTAAAAGCGACGTAAATTAAATAAAGTAAAGAGCGAATTTCAAGTTATACTATTCTCTTCATACATCAAAGTTATTTTAACGCAGTACAACTTCCATCTGACAACGTTGACCCAACAGCTGTTCGTATATAATACATGTTGTAGCTGAACGCAAGGACTGTCTCCAAAATATTCACCTGCGATATTATTCTTGACCAACAAGAGGAATTTTCTGTTCCTCCTATTATTTTTGAGGATCTGCTATTATCTGATCTCCCAAATCCTTCCGCCTTCTAATTGAAAACTCGAATAGACGAAAGAACCGTTAGAGAAACTTGTGTTATTCTCGATGGCATTTTTCGAAGCAAATGAGCGTTTATCGGTGAAAATGATCTGAGAATTCGTTAGTCAGTTTGGAAAGGACCTGTGTTTGGTATTTTCCTTAAATTAATCACAACTAATTTAGCGGGATATCTGATTTCGATATCCTCCGTTCATTAGCCAGTGGCATTTTACCTAATCCATACATTTTAGGACGTTCCTCTGAAGCTATGTCTTATAGGCAAGGCTTCGTTTACAAGAGGAACGCCTATTAGAATTGATCCAGGGGGGTGGGAGGCAACCAAAGCATGAGAAAAAATAACCTTATACAAACCCGTTTGAGACCATTCCAAGACCAAATCCTCAAAAAAAAAAAATAAAATAAAAATAAAAAAAAAAAAAAAAAAAAAAAAAAAAACAGGTCTGTCTGTGTGTTACAAATTTTGTCGACGCTGCCGTGGCCACAATTCTCAACCGATTTTCAAGATTGTCTCTTTGTTCAATCCCAATTTCAGTCTAGTTGTGCAACAAACCTTGGAAATTTTGAATTCTACGAGGGAAGAGGGGAGAAAGAGGGGGTAAAGCCGAAAAAACGTGTTTTTTTCGATAAATTTTCAATTTTGATAAAATTGTCGGCGCCACCCAGGCCACAATTCTCATCTGATTTACGTGATTCTCGATTTTAGAGATCTGGGAGTGGTTGCAATCGACTCAGCGCTGAAAAATACTTCGACTGTGACACCCCCACATGCCTTTTGGTCAAAAAAACCTTTTTTTTTTTTTAAATCATTTTTTGGGCCATTAAATTGTAAATTTGAGACTGAAATTTTGGATCGGTCGGGCTAGCCAATATCTTGAACTGCCATTTGCCAAGACGGATTATTATGCGTTGGAACGAATTTGTTACGCCGTTTCTGAAGGGAATTATCGTCTGGAAATACACCCTATAAATTAAACACTCACTTCCGAGAGATACGCTTAGAACTTTTTTATTACAGTATGCTACAGTCTGTGCTTCAATATGGAATAATAGTATGGGGGGAACATACTCCTCACCCATAAATAAATCACACGAACGCAAGAAAATCATTATGAAAATAGTGTTGTCATTACCGCCTAGGACGCCATCTATAAATGTATATAATATGACAAAGCTGTTTACAAGAGGGCTATATGATCTAAAAATTTACTTTTGCAATTCCATAAGTATCCACCAATAATAAATTCACAACGTGATTCATCATATACTACATGATAAGTAGTCGCAGGGAATGTAATTGCAGCAAGATTAACGCTGTCAACACACAGTCCAAAATTTATCATGTACACCATTAACAGAGCATATAGTCATAGCATATTGAAAAGAGCTCAAAATTATACCAGACCAAACTACAAAAAGCAAATTTTAACGTGGCGTGTGAAAAATGGGGCAGTGGATTGCGAAACTATGCTAAACAGCATCTTTATATATAATTCCGAACGGTCTTTGAAATTGTGAAGAACTTCGCGGTCCGATTTTAGTGTTAGACTGCTCATTCGAATCAGCACGGCCCCAAGTTTGTTGCAAAAGTGTCGCCGTTCGTCTCTATACCCGCCTTGATCGTGTTCTAGGCGGTCCTTATCAACGAGAGTTGTTTATTAGGCTGTGGCGGTAACAACAGTTGCCATCAATTCACGGTAAGTAAGAAACGTAGTGTAGTTACTAAAATCTAGGAGAGTTATTTCTGAACGAAGAAATTGAAACTCAGGATCTTAGCGGACTTAATATATAATTCCGAACGGTTATATATAAAGATTCCGAATCAGCACGGCCCTAAGTTTGTTGCAAAAGTGTCGGTAAGTAAGAAACGTAGTGATGGGGTCTTTTATGATCAGCTGAATGAGCTAAATCCTTTCCTGGTCACTGAAGGAAGTTGAAATTTGATTGGGAGACTCTCTGTAACATTAAGAGACGAGTGAAGTGATGGGGTCTTTTCTGATCAGCTGAGTGAGATAAATCCTCTCCTGTTGACATTAGGAAGTTGAAATTTGATAGGTAGACTCTCTGCAACATTAAGAGACAAGTGAAGTGATGGGGTATTTTCTGATCAGCTAAGTGAGCTGTTCATACGAGGTGTTTCCTTTTCGAAAGAAACTTACAATCAAATAGAACCTCTTCAGAGCTGCCTGTTTAAGAACGTTGAGATAAAATACAGCTCCTATAGCAAAGAGGTGGAAATGCGAATAACCTAATCTGCGAGAATCACTCCATCCCAAAACGATTTCAATCAGGTAACATATACTTATACCAGCATCACCGATCTTCCAAACGTTAACAGTGCCAACATTTTAGTAATTTGTGTTGGTCCCTCCGATGTGTGCACAGTATCGCGCAATGACGAAGAGTTGACACTCTACAAAATCCCAGTTAGGGGTAAAACCGGAACCGTCAATCTTATCCAATGGGGGGAAACAATTCGATTTCAACTAACATGACATCGTGACAGCACTCCTCATTACAACCAAAAAATTCAAAAATATGTTCGAAGCACAAATTGGACATGACACAACACTCGAAATTAATCCAGACACAGAACAAGCACGAGCTTTGCTGGATTTGGTACCAGGCACATCAGGACGAAGACAGCTGTGTTGTAACATCTCCTACACACAACTCAACACCAGTTCGACATCTACGAGTACTACCGATCAAGATACAATCAACGACATAAACAAGGAGATAGATTCACACGCTTACAAATAAACCAAGAAGACTCGAGATAGAATCACAACATCATCTCACTATGCCCAAATTCTGAATTCCCCGATTCAACTTTTTGTTTAATCTCATAGTGGCGAGGACCACCTCAACTGGTGATATTTATTTTATTACATTACTTACATATTGATCGGTATTTCCTCTTTTTTAGTTATTTAATAACATTGCCTTAGCTTTGCACCAGGTCACATAACGCCGCAAATAGGTAGGACTTAAATATCGTTACTATAATGTGCTGAGTTCCTGTTAGGTACTACTGTTATACGGACTAGATTAGGGCTTTCCAAGCCCTAACAGGCCTCTAGTTTATGTATAATATTATAAAACAATAATTTTACTATAGACAGTTTTTCTACTTATAGATGATAGGGACATCAAACACCATTGTAGTTATAATATTTAAGCCATGTGTAGATTATGTAGACGCATATGCGATGTTTTGTCAACGTGCTGTTTGAAATTGTGGGCAAATCGCCTAGACCTTAATCAACAGCACGGGCCAAGCCCGAGTAGCCTAGTTCTACTTTTGTACTATCATCATATGAATGTGTCTCTATTGTAACCCGTCCGCTACCAACCCCCCTTTTGCAACGCGCGCTACCAAGTGGGGTGACTGTGTCACCCCACGCGCTTTTTATTAGTATTTTAATAATTACACTTGTTAAACAAAAATAAAATTCAAATTCGAATATTTTTTATTTTACAAAATGAATGACACAGCTTTAAAACAGTACATTGAAAACAATAATTTGAAAAATCAACAAGAAAAAGCACATTTACGAAATTCCATCCCCCAAAAATTTTTTTCAACCAAAACTTCAATTCCTCTCACTCTTATTTTCACATTCAAGACACTTGAAAATGGTTTGTTTGCTTCTGTGGTTAGTACAGACAGGTTCGTGGCGAACACAGCACTTCAGTTTTGATTTTTTATCCATTTTTGGCAGAGTTTACGACAGGCTGCTCTGTGTCGGTGCTACTCTAGCTGAGTTTTCGGAGTCAGCTGATTCCAGTGAAGGCCCTGCAGAAAGCTTGATGCAGTTTAGAACGTTTGTGTGAAGGTTTCAAAGAGCATGAAAACAGACGGACTTTGCCTAGCTGCTACGTTTTTTTTTTTTTTTTTTTTTTTTTTTTTTGTTACACACACTACCGAGCGGGGTGACTGAGTCACCCCACGGGCACAACTCCGTGTTTTAATCGCTTCAAAGTAATTTTTCTGCGCGGCAGCTTATTTTTTTCATCAAATTGAGTGTTAATGAGCAAATACAAAAAAGCTTATGCCCATACTGACGTGCATTATTATCAAACTCAGAAAATTTGGACCGCTGGGGTGACTGAGTCACCCCATTCGGTACCCGACGGGGTGTAAAATCTATCTATCTATCTATACAACGTTAAATCTTGGATTGCGTTCTTTGTTGTATAAAATGGATTTTTGGGGGGTCCCTGACCCTTCAAACCCACTTTTAAAATTCCAAAGCCATCTAAATAGCTCATTTTTCCTTTGAAAATTCGCTAAATGTACTCCTCAGAAAACGATTATTTGATCTGAGACAACTCCTATATATCTGAGTGAAGCAAATTTGGGGTTGGGATTGGTATTGGTATTAGTGGTAGCGTTATTGGTTGCATTTGACACTACAGTAGTATGGTTGATGAAGGAACATATATATATATAAATTTTATATATTAGATGTATATATATATTAATTGCTATGCAATTCTTAGGCCGACCCCCAACAATTTTTTTTGTAACGTCCGTGACGCGAAGCGCGAGTTCGTGGGTTCGAATCCCAGCCAGGCTTGAAAATTTTTTTATATCCAAATTTTTTTATATCCATTTTTTTCGCATCGTGGGTTCGAATCCCAGCCAGGCTTGAACATTTTTTTTTTTTATATCCAAATTTTTTTATATCCATTTTTTATGTAAAATGAACGAATAAAAATGTACAAAAGAGAAAAGATCCGGGGGGTCCAGGGGGGCGCAGCCCCCCGGCGAGGCGCGAAGCGCCGAGTTATATATATATATATATATATACCTATATATAATATATATATATATATATATATATATATATATATATATATATATATATAAATTGCTATGCAATTCTTAGGCCGACCCCCAATAATTTTTTTTTGTAACGTCCCAACCGAAATTAAAGATGATTTTCACGTACAACCGAGTAGTTGAGTAGTTGCACATAGATATGAGTCTCAGAGGATTGAGATTGACACGTTGAGAAACGTTGGCATGAAATTTTGAGTATTTTTTTTTCCTAAGACTGACTCTCAAGAGCCCTACACCAAATTTCATCTTTACATAGCGGTCAAGAACCAAGTCACATTAAATATATACATGACGTTAAAATCTAGGATTGTGTTCTCTGTTGTATGAAACTGATTTTTAGAGAGTCCCTGACCCTTCAAACCCACTTTTAAAATTCCAAAGCCATCTAAATAGCTCATTTTTCTCTTTGAAAATTCGCTAAATGTACTCCTCAGAAAAGGGATTGAAGCGAGGCCTGGGGAGTGCGACTCCGCGGTGGAGTTGATAGGATGACGGACGAAGGGCGGAGGTGGGGACCTCAAAACTGGTTTAGGGGTCTTCTTTCAAGAGTTTGGTCCTGCCGAGGACCACAAAAAAACGACCCGGACCTCGGACAAGACGCCAGACCCCCGCGCGCTTTCTTCGCGAAAAAAAAAGCCCTCCTCCGAGGACGGTCTTGGTCTCTTTGGGGGAAGTCAAAGAACGCTTGAAGCGAGTGAGGGTTAAGGTTTGGAAAACAAGACTAAAAAAAGAGAAAAAAAAACACGGCGAGGGCTCCGCGAAACCCAAGAAAAAGACCAAGTGCCCGTGGCCAGCTTCGACTCTGGTTTGTCCAAGTCGAGTAACCTCTTGGGAAGACCCTAAACTGTAATTACGATTGGGTCCAGTGAAGGGACCCTTTTTCCTGCAGCTGTTGGAGGAGCCAGATGCGCTGTAGAGAGTGTAAAAAAGCTCTGACCTTGGGCAGTAGGTACGACCCCTCCTCCCCGCACAGCCCATCATTCTCATACTATCACCGGGCCACTCAACTCCTGTCAATTCCTTCACATTTGGCCGCAAGACATACTGGAGGGCAACACTTTTCAAGTATCACTCGAGTTGTTATAAATCCAGCTATCAAGGGGAATATCAAAACAATTGTAGCAAATTTTCGTAGAAAATGAAGCTATTGCGATGGCTCGGAAAATGTTAAAATAAAATGTTTGAAAAATATCTTCATTGGAATCCTTTATGAGACAATCTGAAACGAATCCTAGAGTTTAACGCTTATTCATATGTATATATGAATGTCCTCACACTATCTTTCTACTCGTGATCACGGCAAGTCGCCGAAATATTGAGGTACGTACATATTTTCCCTTCTATCAGAAATTTTTGTGCCTATATCTTTCTACTTTCTCTATCATATCCAAATTTATATATATATATATATATATATATTTACACATATATATATATATATGTGTGTGTGTGTGTGTGTGTGTGTGTGTGTGTGTGTGTGTGTGTGTGTGTGTGTGTGTGTGTGTGTGTGTGTGTGTGTGGGCTGAGCCGCACAGCCCATCATTCTCATACTGTAACCGGGCCACTCAACTCGTGTCATTTCCTACACATTTGGCCGCAAGACGTACTGGAGGGCAACACTTTTCAAGTATCACTCGATTCTTTATACAAACTCAATTATTCGACCTTAAAAATCCAGAAATTAAGTGAAATATCAGAACAATTTTAGCAAAATTTCGTAGAAAATGAAGCTATTAATTCTCGAAAATTTTTAAAACCAAAATTTTTGAAAAATATCTTCAATGGAGTTCGTTATGAGACATTCTGAAACGGATCCTAGAGTTTAACGCTTATTCATACGAGTATATATATTTATATACGTGTGTGTGTGTGTGGGTGTGTATGTGTGTGTGTGTGTTTGTGTCTGTGTCTGTGTGTGTCATTCCAGACGAAACCTCTCCCTAGGATTAAGATAAAAGTTCCGTTCTTGCGCCAAAAAAGCAAGCTTTCTGAACGAAAGGATGAGTTTTATTGCCAGCACTTCTTGAGCACATTAAATAGGTCACGTTTCAAAAAATGTGCTAAAAAAATTACTAAAAATGGTTAAAAATTGTTAAATTTATATTTTTAAGCAGAATATTGCTCAAATTAAGTTTATTACCTATAAAATAGTACATCTAAAAATGTAAGTACAAAACTATGTTGAAAAATGTACTTAAATTTCATTGAAATTTGCTAAAAAATCGATAAAAACTGCAAGAAAAGCTAAAAATCCAAAACCTCTTTTTGAATAGCAGATTATTATCTAGAATAAATTTTTTTGCCATAAAATTAATAACTAACAATTTCCTTGCACTCAAAAAAATTAAATTTCAAAACAATAACATTAGGTATACAATACGATAATTTACGAAAATAAGCGGAAATCATCAAAATAGTTTCGTGAGCAATTTTCCGTGACGTTCTTTTAGTTTATGTGCCATAGCAAAGACATAAAATGTCTAAAAGTTGGTTGAACGACGAAATACTTCCAACGCAGCCAAATTGTTGACATTTTATGTCTTTACTTTGGCACATAAACGAAATAAGCGTTAAATTAAAGCGTTACTGTTGGTTTTCTGATGATTTCCGCTTACAACCAAGTCATTGCTAGGGAAATGGTACTTCGACGTTTTTCGTCCCACAAAATTTCTTGACCATTCGTTCGAAAGCTCTCGTTTTATCCACCCATATTATGTTAACTACTGCGAAGTACTTGGTCGACAAGCTGAGTTATGAGCATGGTTATATGAATTGTGTACACTCAGGTGATCATTCTCAATAATTGATATTGTGAACATGATTGTAACCGCTTGTTAATTTCTGAGGATTTCATTAAGCTGGTGTTTCGATGATTTGATTCATAGCAGGTGATCAGAATATTACGAGAACGGTTTGATTTGTGAAGAGGTGGTTAAATCATTTTAATAGGTAATTGCTCAGGATCCGGATCAGGTGCGTGGCTCTTAGAGCTTGCATACGGGTCTGCAACACATACGAGTCTGTAACTAAAGACATAAAGTTTCGTTCTTTCCTGTACATATGAATTGTATTATATGAAAATTATGGACTAACCAAGGGAATATAAAATGGCCGGCCTCATAGAGATTTAGTCTCATTTTTGGTCGGGCTATGATGGCAAAAACACATGTTCCATGTGAAAATTGTCTAAATCTATCCACAGAAAACATGTCTAAACCTAAGAGGAAAAGATCTTAATCAATTTGGAAATGCTGTAAGTACCTACCTACTAATTTCGATAGATTTACCTACTTACCTACTGATTTTCCGTGTAGGTATCTTGAGATTTACGTAAGTTTACATGAATCAATAAAGACGGGTTTCTAACATATTTTCAACAGGAATCCTGGTTAATTCAATTAGCTGAAACGGCACTCTTAGGCATTTTATTTGGGGATGAAGAAGTCAGTCTTCAAAGCAAACGAGGAGGAACACAAGGCTACCAGAAAGACAAGACCCTTGTGGTAAGGTTCGATAAGATCTGTTCCCTCGGCACAAATTTGGTCTCATTCTGTCACAAATATTTCTGGGTCATTCTCATTTCATTTGCCGCTTTCATGTCCCTGACGACGAATTTTCACAATTCTTGACCAAAACTAGCGATTTTGGGGGAAAAAAGGGTAGTGTAAGTTGGGAGATCAACGAAGAAATAATTTGACTGCCCAAAATCCTCTTTAACCAATACACAGTGATGACGAATGAAACCTGAAATCCTGGTAACTCATGAGTGTTACTGTCCCCTCCTACCTAACATGTACGTTGAAGTTAGGTAGTTACGAAACAATGACAATATAGAATGGCCAGGGTTACTAGCTGCAGTAGGTTGGTTCCTCTTAATTTAGAGTAAGGATTTACATTTTTAAGATTTTTCCCAACCCGTGAAAAACTAGTTTTTCAGTCTGTCCCCCATATCTCTTCTCAATGGGACCACAGGAGTGTTACCACTTTTGCGATCAAGAAGACCGATGGAAAATGGTGGGAAACAGTCAGATGTGAAGGTTATATTGTCCAGTTGAAGATGTGAGACTGCAGTGGAGTGGTTGGAGTTGCAGCAGTTTTTACAGTGAAAGAAGCCTAAAAACATGAGGAGTATTTTTATTTTCCATCATGAGTGTTACACTAATTACGAGTGTTGTTAGTGCTTAAAAAAATTAATCCGATATCAAGAACCATACTGCTTGGTGACAGGTTTCAAACAGTAGCAATCCCCGAGTTTTGCCACTTTATCATCCTATGTGACGCCATTTTTACTAAAAATTCTCATGAGTGTTATCTCTCAGTAGTGTGACCAAGTATGGGTAAAAAATATATAAAATACAACATCAAGAAAAACTCACTGTTCATCTATAGAACACAAATCTGCAATGTACAATGAGTAGTATTTGCCGATCTAACCTCATTTTTGAGCACTTTCATATTTCACGTCACTGAGGTTCTCAAACGACCCAAAGCGGCAAATGAAATGAGAATGACCCTTCTGGTAATAGTAATTCTTTCAAACTATAGTTTGCAGCAGACTGCAGTTTTGCCCCGTTTGTTGGGGAACTGTGTTTCCCTTCACGAGATAATATCACCCATTAATGTTTGGGTCGTGTGAAAGGGGGAGTCTGTGGGTCGCTGTGACGTCACTGACGGACATTGGTGTAGGTAAAGCACGTCCAATGATGATGTTAGAGAGGACGAAGGGGAAGGGACGGTGATGAGGCTGATGGAAGTGATTGCGTGATGACCGAAGGGGGAGAGGGCTCGTCATGACGTCGCGTTGGGGTAGGCCATGGTTCTGAATTGGGAGGTCATCGACCCCTCCAGACGCCCCCTTTCGTCGCTTCCCCCCCATATCATTCTTATCGGACGTTTTCAACAGGGCGAGACGGACCTCCCTTCCTACCCATATTCATCTCGTTAAGATCACACGCAGACAAACGCAAGTTGGGGGTCCCCTTCCCAGGCGGATATCAGACGTTGGGCACACCTCCCCTTCTTCCCCTTTCACCACCGTCCTATCAACCCCCCCACCCATCCCTTCATATCCTACACATTTCACGTCATCCGCTCCTTCCCGCTCGTCATTCGCCCAAAGCCCTTCTCGTCATTTCCTATTGACACGGGCTCTCCATTAGTCTGTCTAGTTTGAATACCCCCGGAGTGCTCCTTCCTACACTGAGTGCCTCCCATCCCCTCGAAAACCACCCCTCCATCCCTAACAACTACCCCTCCACACCATCACAAAACAACCTCCCCCATGACCATCCTAGTCGTCTTGTCCCATATCCTTCTCGTTTCCATCTCATTGTTGTCCCCCCCCCCCCCCACAATACTTCGTACTCTGATCCTCCCCTCCCCACTCAATACCCTCAAAACTCCCCTCCCAGCACTCGTTACGTAACATCATACCCAGAAAACTCCCCTTTCCCTACCACTGCTCTTCAATAGAAGCATCCTGGATAAACGTTAACTGTTGTTTCCCTTATTTTCGAACATCCACGAGCCGTATAAATTATATCTCGATTGGTAGAGTAATAACTAGAGACGAGATTTTACATATTTTGCATATTCAGTTTTTAGGCTCTGAATGTTCATAGGAATCCCTTTTGGGGAGTTTTAAGCGGTTTGCAACCATTTAAACGCAATTAAATTTCACATATTTTTGCATATTTGGTACCAAAAAGCATATTTTTAGGTTTTCGAATATTTTTCGAATATTTGGATAGTTTCAAGGGAAAAAAATCGTCAGGAAATTATTTTTGTGAAACTGCTGGATGCTTCCTGTGAACTAAGAATAGCTGCATTGCATACCTCCCTAATTTACATGAATATCTATCAGACCCCTCGTACCATCTAAATCTCGCCTGCCTCAACCATTATGTGAAAGGTGGCAAGTAGGAATGTCCTGTAAATCTCCTAACAATGCCTGGGCCAAGGCCAAAAATTAATTAGGGACACTGACCTGGGAAAAACCTGCCCTCAAATTCCTGCCTATTGTATCATGTGACGTGGAAAGATCTTTATCCATGCTGAAGAACGTTTTAACCGACAAAAGACGGAACTTAACATTGGAAAACCTGGAAAAAATGTTGGTAATTGTATGCAGTGGGACGTAAAAATGTATTATTCTCACGAAGTCGATTGTCTTTTTTCATGTATGTATTAAAACGAATTAAATATTTAACGCCGTATTTCATGCCATGTATTATTTTCATTGTATAATGAAACTCAAATAAGAAATGAAACAGTGTCTTGCCTTGACTTATTTATCCATAGAAACACATTATAAAAACACGTTTTCCGGCGACGAGACAATAAAATCGTAAACTTTTATTGTCATTATGGTAAAAAAAGAGAATGTTTTCACCCTTGAAAAAGAATTCGCATAGAAAGAATATATTGAAGAATATATTGGCCTTAAAAAACGCATGAATGAATGCATAAACGGGCTCGAATTTTAGCATATCGATCTCGTCTCTAGTAATAACGATTGCGAATACGTGAAACTAATATCGACTGATACAGGTAAAACTCCGAGTCTAATGGAACAATTTTGATTAAATTTTCAGGGATTGAGCGGGATAGTTTAGACGGCCCCTACAACTTTTACTGCCGTCATATAAAAATCAGTCTGCGCGCATGCTCACACATTAATTGATTATAACGTCAATATCTTATCAACTATTGGTCCGATTTTCTAATTCGGGGAGTAAATGGGTATACTGCCGTACTAAAAATAGATCCCGTATCTGCATTTTTGGCCATATTGAGTGAATGGTACCCTCCACTCGCCCCGTTTAGGGGGTTGGTTTCTTTCGATTTTGCAAGTCTCGAAGTCGGATCTCAAAGGGAAATGCCTCAAAAACGGTTAACAATTATCGCATTATCTACGTTTTGGTTCGATTTACTAACGAAAATCCCGTAACTGGTCTTTTCTAGAGCGAAACCCGCATCTCAGCGTCAGATACTATTATTTCATTAGTATTCAGGTATATATGAACTGTGACACTCTTGAAAGACCAGATAAAAGTTTATATCTCAGTATTTTAGGACTCGTGGTGTCTGATACGGTTTTGGAATCAGTGGCAGATAAGATTTTCCTTCCCGGGATTTTTATCATAGAATGTATTTTGCTTCCGAGACTGCAAGGCAGCGGAAGCTTTGTTTTCACTTTCGAAATGAAAAAAAAATTTTTTGCTCCAAAATCAAAATTTCCCCTCGCATTTTGCGTTTCAGAGCCTCCTGAACAAATTTGGTTCCGTGTCTGTCTGTCTGTCTGTCTGTCTGTCTGTCCGTCCGTCCATTTCCTTGTAACAGCCATAACTTCCACAATTTTGATCCGATTTCAACCAAATTTTCAGGGATCGTGCGGGTTAAGCTCTAGATGGTCCGCTATCAACTTCATCATGATCGAATCAACGGTAGCTTCTGCGCAGGCGCTAACGTGAATTCCTTGTGACGGTCATAACTCGGTCAATGTTGAACGGATTTCGGTCAGATTTTCAGGGATGATGTGGGTAAGGTCCCTTGAGGTCCCATGAGACAATCATCATAAGTGCATTAGCAGTACGCTCTACGCATGCGTGAACGAAATATTCTTGTTACGGTCCTTGCAACAGCCGTAATTTCCTCAATTTTGATGCGATTTTCTTCAAATTTTTAGGGATCGTGCGGGTATAGCTCTACATGGTCCCCTATCAGTTCCGTCATGATCGAATCAACGGTAGCCTCTGCGCAGGCGCAAACAAAATTTTCTTGTTTCGGTCAAAACTCAGGCAATTGTGAGCGGATTTCGGTCAGATTTTCAGGGATGATGCGGGCAAGGTTTCTTGAGGTCCCGTATCACATTCTTCGCGATCATCAGCAGCGGTACGCTAGGCGCATGCGCAAAAGTGATGTTTTTGTTACGGTCACAGCTTAGTTAATTTTATCGGATTTTGTTCAAATTTTCAGAGATGATCCCGGTAGAGTCGTACGGTACTACCAGTGATTGTGCCCGTCATGCCGGGAATTTATTTGCAGGGAATCAAAATTTTCCTGAATAATTGCATTTATTATATGTACCATTCAGCTTCCAATTTCCCACCTTATTAATTCCCTGACGCCAGAACCGGTCGTTTCTAGTTTTCTGGAATTTAATGGTGACATACTGTGAAGGTCACGAGGAAACTCATGTGCCATTTCCTTGGCAGTGTATTTCCTTGTCAGACCAGATACGGTTTTCGGAGTTTGTCAACCACGATTATTTCTTTTAGTATCCTGCATGTAAGAGAAAATACTTTTTTTCGTCACGTAGAGCGGTACTAATTTTGTATTACAAAAAACGTATTAGCCTTATTGCAAAACTAAAATTCGTAAGTGCACCAGATACGAGGAAATCGCCTAGTACACATGTTCTATACCTTTTTTTGCAATTTTCTGACCACACCTCTCGATTCAGCGAGAAATTTTCTTTGAAATGAGTGCTTTTGGAGCTCGAGACAACGTAAAATAAAGCAAATATCAGGAAATTTCGACTCAAAACCTAGAGACGCATTTTCCCAAGAGTAGGGTTTGGTCAAATACGGGATCTACTCTTAGTACGGCAGTATATGTTTCAGGACAATTTCATATGAATTATATCGTGACTTGCGGAGAAATAACAAGAGCGCATGCGCGAAAGTAAAATTGATCGACATAGACAAAACTCCGACTAATGGACCGATTTTTGGTTTATTATTTCCAATAATAAGCCTATGTGATCGTATATGGGTGATTCTCACAGAAAGGGGCAGAAGTGATGTCCGGACCAGTTGCGGCGACCCAATAAGGATTTGGGAGCTGGCGAAGGTCTTAAATTGTAGTATAGGTTTTTATCTAGAACCCTTTTTTCCATTTTTAGGTTATGTTTATTCCTTTAAATAGAAAATTAACTAAATATAGTCAAATCGTCATCGACCTGTCCTGTCCCAATGCGACCTTCCCAACTTCAAACTTTAATTACAGGTCTTTCCGCTTTTGAGTTTGGATTTTATTCAATTTTTCTACATCAGTATGATTTCTGAGATGCGTTTCTGATCGATAAAATTAATGTAGAACCGCTAGAAAAGTGTATTTGGATGGAAATATGTGTGTCCGGAGCATCGCCGTCATCGACCTGTCCAATATTGTTTTTCGAATTTTCGCGGTCACAATTGTATTTTAGCGGGTTTTTTTGCCGCTTTTTTTATTCGTGCGCTTCTCAGTTACCAGAAAAACCACCATTTGTTTTAATTCAGTCAACTCGTGGTCATCAGCGGGAGCAGATGTGTGCTGGACCGTGGGTTGGTCAATCACAATCGTCAAAAACCTGTCCACTTTTTTTAAGTGAGTACTTGAACTCAATTTTTTCTTATGGTATTTTTATCGTGCACCGAACGGACTAGTTTCATGTTATATGCCAAATTTGGGAAAAAGCTTGCCACAAGGTGAAACATTTGAGAAAAACTGAAGAATCGTCATCGACCTGTCCATCATCGACCTGTCCTCTCCTGAAAATTCGAGGACAGGACGATGAGGAAAAAGGCAAATCTATTATGTTTTTTGGATTTTCTAGTATTCCCGTATTCTCGCATTTAGTAATCCAATATTCTCGTATTGACCATTCAAAACACATATCTACTTAGCCGAACGTTGTGAAGGTCTACTAGGACTTATTCGAGAATTTCTGTCATTCTTCGTTTGTTGGATTCGCCCTACAGTGGTCACGTTTTTCGGTCTTTTGACTTGAAATGTTGAGGGTTAACGTTTCTTGGCAGTTATAGCAAATTTTCCTTTTATGATGCCAGGACAGGGTGGTGATGCAAATGGTGAGAATCAACGGGTCGCATCATCGCCCTGTCCTAGTGTCATCGACCTGTCCGCCTAAATTTTTAAATATTTTTTTTCTGAATTAATAAAAGCGCTACTGTTTGGATTTGCTTCGAATTTCGATACATACGATATAGAGAGCATCTGTGATTTTTTTCAGCTCGATTCGATCACTTTTTCTTTTTTCAAAAGTCAAACTCAAAACTGACCTTTTCTGTGAGAATCACCCATATCAAAAAATTTTTATAACCCCCTCTCAAACTTTGTCACTTTACGTTTCAAGGTGCGTAGAATCCAAATTTGAAATGTCCGTCCGCCGTTCGCCGTCCGCCGTTCGCCGTCCAGGCCATAAAAGGCCTAAGAATTGACTTAAAAAACCCGTTCTTTCGCACATAGACTCCATTTGGGGTCTAGTTGGTCCTGACGTTTAACCATCCCGATCGCTTTACTCGCATAGATGCTATGGGCCAAAAACGGGCGAAAAAGTGTCGACGCCTGGCACGCTTGGCAGGGGGTCACGGTGGGTAGTGAGGGGGGTGAGCGGGGGGTGGAGTGAGAGCAAAATCGACTGGGATAGGTCCCAGATGCTTTTGGAATCCAGTGTACCTACGGTTTTAGTTTGATTTCTATAGAAATTATCTCCGTGGATTGAATGAGACCACTCGGGTGGCTGTACGATCATCCATTTGCTCCCCATCGCGAGCGCAGCCTGTAACGCGAGAACAAAGGTGGGTACTAGAAAAGAGACTGTCGAAAGCCCCAGAGCATGCTGGTTACTATAGCTGGCTATCTGATTCAGAAATAATAAACCTTTGTGTAATAATTTGCAGCGTTTTTAAACTGTTCAAGGATTGTGCGGTTTAGCACCACGTTCTCCTAAATTGCATTGCCATTAGAATAATAATAGTCTGTGCGCATGCGTAAACATTATTTCCTTAAGTATAACGTTGACCCATCAATGATTTCGAC
This sequence comes from Adelphocoris suturalis, assembly GCA_030762985.1. NCBI lineage: Eukaryota > Metazoa > Arthropoda > Insecta > Hemiptera > Miridae > Adelphocoris > Adelphocoris suturalis. The sequence goes on from CM061040.1 coordinate 161,735,802, forward strand.
CCGTACTTTGTTCTTCAACTACTTAATTATATTTGTCTGATTTAAATTATGTGAGAAAGCTGTACTGCCGATCCAACTTGGCAGATGTTTTTCTCCAATTGTGTGTGCTTGTCATATATCACGTGTACATGTAACATGTGTTAGCTTGTTCTTGATAACCCTAATATTTCGTCCATTCAGCAGTTGACTTGTGAGGTAGGTCGGGGACTAGATTGCTACAAGATGTCTGCTTTTGGAGCTATCTTGATCTACCTCATTCTTGATGGCTATGAGCGAGCGTAGGCCTACACTGGAAGAGGCCGCGGACTTCACGCTTGGTTTCCCAATTTTTTACCAAGTTTCAGTTTTCGCAAACAGGAAAAGAAAAAAGTTCCCGTCATGCTGCGTGATCGTACGAACAAAGTTTCGTAAATGATCATATTGTATAATGTTAAATAGTTTTTAAATTTGAGCTACTTGATTGCAAAGAAATAGTTACCTATTAATTTTATTGCAAAAAAGTTTCTATAGATATTAATTAGAGATGAGTCGATACCAAAATTTATCGATTCCCGATACCGATACCGATACCTAAAAAATCGATTCCCGATTCTCGATACCGATACCATCGGCGCATAATACCTAACTTACCTGTAGGTGAAAAACAAAAATTCCTCTTGAACTAGTAATATATTCAAATTTTTTTGTACAACATATAACTTATACTTACAAAAAATTGATCCCTATAGATTTGCAAATGAGGTAATTTTTAAATATAAACAAAACATGGATAATAAAACCTTTATTCTCCATCTGTTCTACGTAAGGTTTTTGTTTAAAAAGACCAACATTTTAATTCTGTCTGGGTCCAGACGATTTCTCTTCTGGTCGCAGATGTTTCCTGTCGTACTAAAAAGTCTCTCGCTAAAAACAGTAGAAGGAGGCACACTAAGGAATCAATTAATAGGCAACTTTTATTGCCTAGGATTGATTTCTTTCTGAATAAAACAAGTTAAGCAGACTGACTTGGTTTTTTAGTTTTTCGTCGATAACTGTAAGGTATTTCCAAATAAGACTGGCTCTAGGCTTTTATACTTGGAAAACATAGCTTTGTCTAATGCTTCTGTTGTCACAAGCAAAATAACACAAGCCTACTTGTAAACAAAGTTATAATTGTAAGTTGTGTTTTGGACAATTCATGTTTCGCAACTGCTAACTTCACACAACGGTTGCACGGTACAACCATCTTCGTTGTTAGATGGTTGCAATAGTACCGTAGTGTAATAAAACGCTCATCACCGGTCGGTAACGGTATCGGCTTTAGGCGATCGATTCTCGATACCGATACCAATGCCTAAGAATCGGTGGTATCGAGAATCGGTATCGGGAATCGACTCATCCCTAATATTAATAAAGTCGTAAGTAGGTATGTCTGTACATTGATTAGAATCATGGAATTAAGCGTTTCTTTTCCGTTTCATGCTATTTGTAGACAATTGGTACTATTTTCTCAATTTTTCTCTGAGACACTGTCTGCCCGTATGTTTGTCCGCTTTTCACGGTTACAGGGGTCATTGGACAACTGATATGAGTGGTGGGAAATGTCTGTATCTGTCTCACTTAAATTCTAGGCTATTTGAAGTTTTTTTAAATTGGAGCCTGAGGGAGTGTTTTAGGGGAGGGGGACTTGGTGAAATGGGGTATCTTGGACACTATAGAACGAACTGGGGATCTGATTGTCGAATATATTTGGATTCTTCTAACTTGAATCACAGGCTACTTGAAATTTTTCAAATCGGCCCTTAAGGGATGTTTTAAGGGAGGGGGGGGGAATGCGGTATCTTTGTCATCGAGCGACCATCTCGGAATGTGTGAAATCAACGGCCAAACTATCCTGAGTCTCACCCACCCCCTCGTTCGAGGTCATTCAACCATGGTATGCGCGAAATAAGCGGCCAAAATACCCTTACCTCTTCCCCAGGTACCTAGAAATGTCTATCTATCATTTAGCCAGTCCGAAGCCTGGATAAAGTGTGATGGAAATCAGAATAATCAATGGAGAAGTATGAAGAAACTGATAACATAAAGGCGTGTATCCGCACTCTCTCCTACCTTCAAAAGTTGTATTAAGTTTACACTCTTGAATACATTCTGTAAATATATGTTAATACAAATACAATTTAAATTCCATTTTATATTTCAATTTGTGGGGGGGGGGGGGGTTCACCCATTACGCCACCATAAATGGAGAAAATTAAGGGTTTGAACAACACTGTTTATGCATTGAGGCGTAGTACTTACCTACATTTCAAATTGCATGTTTCTAGTTTATCAGAAAGTAGAATAATACAAAACAGTAACTTCCTAGGCAATTATCGTCTAATGTTAAGGGAGAAAATTTGTGTAAGTTTCCGGGTAAGATTGACTAAACAAGGATACATTAAAAAGCTAGACATAATGTTTTCAAGAATATCTTCATAGGGTTTTTATACTGCATTATATTTGCTAAAGGATTTCTCAAGTTAAAAACAAAACAGCTTCTCTTCTAAACAGCTATCTTTTATTATCTTTAAATTAGACTGCACGGTTCTGTTCTACAGTTCGCTTTTTAGGTACTCTTCCTACTGTTTGCCGTTTATCATGAAAACTGTATGAGATACAAAAAAACTGTAAATTACAAACTTGTAGGAAAATAAATTCTAAACTAACATTTTTCATCAAAACGTAATTCAGACCAACCGTTTAGTCTGTATATTTATCGAAAGCCAAGGTTATGTAGTATTATTTTCATTTAAACTTTCCATGTGTTCACGCATTTTACATGAAAACCGTAGGAGACACAAAGAAATTATTAATTGTAAAGTTGTAGGAAATTAAATGTTTTATTTAATTTTATTGTCAAATTTAAGATGGAACCCACATTTTTGCGTCTATAAATAACGAAACTTTGAGTAGTACAGACCGTTTTCTTTTAAATACGCCATGTTGAATTTGTTTTGCATTTTAAACAAAACCCAACAAAGATATGAAAATTTAAAAGCTATTACTTTGCAGAAAATGTTATTGTCAATAAATACGCTATTTTATAGCTGATTTTAAACACGCCTAAATGATAGAAATGTCCTACCTCTTTAGCGCAGGTAAAATTCCGTGATGGTCGCTTATTTCGCTTATCACTAACTTCACTGAAGTGTTAACCACACAGGTGCAGATACAATTTCGTGATGGTCGCTTATTTCGCTGGCCGCTTATTTCGCTGGTCGCTTTTTTCCCGACACCAAGGGCATAGCAGACAGGTACTGGTTGATTCCGTACGCAGGTTGTTTTGCGACTAAATCCAGATTAACACTGCAGACATAGGCAGACATTCACATTACAGCTGTCCTTATAATCGGATTATACGGGAGCACTTAGGAGAAGACTGTGACTGGATTGAATGCACACGTTACCTTTCACCAGAGTATTAAGGTTGTTACGAATTTATGCAGGGGAATGTCCATGGCTACTCTACTTCCATGTGTATGGATCCTAGATCCATAGTCTTTCATAGTTGTGTCGTGTGATGTGGAAAGAACATTTTCGTGTTTAAATTGGTCCTTTCAGACCGAAGGCGGAGTTTTAAAGTAGACAATTGAGAGAAGATATTGATTGTACAAACGAACTAATTTTTGTGATAGTACAACAGATTCATTTTTATTGAAATTATAAAAATTATTCTTGCGTACCTATTCTCCCGTCTCCCGTACAAATAATTTCAATTTTTTTGTGGTTTTAATCTCTCGCATTGTGATTTACATACCTAGCACTATTCGAAATATATATACGGCTTGACATGTTAGGGATAAGTGAATATTTCAATGTATGTATTTGGGATACGTGCATATTTAAGTGCATATTTCCAGGTTTTTAAGTGCATATTTACGCATATTTCGGAGGTTTTAAATGCATATTTTGGGGTTTTAAAGTGCATATCGATCCGAGCTCTAGTCATCACTGAACAAACTGGGGATTAGATTGTCGAATAAGTTTGGATTACTGCAATCCAAGTCAAAGACTACTTTTTCCAAAATTTGCAAACCGGACCCACAATGGAGGGGTGGGAGTGGGGGAGGAAAAGCGTTTCGGACGTCACTGAACCAACTGAGGTCTGAGTTGTCGAATATGTTTGGAGTATTTGAACTGAAATCAAATGCTACTTGAAAATTTTCAAATCTAATCCATAGAAAAGGGTGTTTTATAGGAAGATGGGGGGGGGGGGGGGGGGGGATATCTTGGAGATCAGTGTATGAACTGAGGACCTGATTGATTAAATATGTCTGAAATAGGTACTATAACTTGAATCACAAGCTACGTGAAATTTTAAAATCTGAACAATTACGGGTATTATGAGGGAGGTGTGGGGGTGGAATAGGGGTATCTTGAACATCACGGAATAAATTGAGGATCTGATTCATAAAGTAGGTTTTGATAACACTAACAAACCACAGCCAACTTAGAAATTTTCAATCCCGACCCATAGGGTGTTTTTTGGGGGTGGGGGTTGGGAAAGGGGATCTTTGACATCACTGAACAAACTGGGGATCTAATTGGGCGAATATGTTTAGATTACGTCAACCTCAATCACAGGCTATTAATTTTTTTCTAGCCTCAACCATTGGGAGGTTTTTGCGGTAAGGAAAAAAAGGGAGGGGGGAAGGGGTGGTTAAATTGAATAATTTGGTCATCACCTAACGAACTGGTGATCTGATGTTCGGACGAATGAAATTGGATTAGTCTGAACGTTCTTTTGGGTTACCTATCAAGAATATTTTTAATCTGAAATATTCGATCTCATTAGTTAGGTCCTAATAGGAAATTTACATGTAAGTATTTTAAGTAAGTACTTTTTAGTAAGGACTTTTTTGAATCCAAAGGGGGTGTCCCGGAATGTGATCGGTGAGGTAGGACTTGCGTATATGCAAGTCAACGTGTGCAACGCCCTAGTGAACCACCTAGTTCTGAATAATAATCAACTTTTTAAAAAAAGATTTTGGATTTTTAGCTTTTTTGCAGTTTTGATCGATTTTTTAGCGAATTTGAATGAAATTTAAGTATACTTTCCCACATCATTCTGTACAATTAATAATCAACTGAATTTTATTTAATGATACAATTATATTTATCGATGTCCGGTCCGTGGGAAGCCGTGAGGGCAATCGCCTCCGTCGCGGTTGTTCTAGTAAGATCAAAGAGGACCACCATTGACCACAGTCACCTCCCGCACTTATTCGAGCATACAAATATTTTTTTTCTTCGAGAAAATCTAGTTCACGCAAACTTTTTCTGAGTTGTATACGTCAACAGTATGGGCATCCTCTACTAGTTTTGTGTTTTCATTTTTTCGTTGGTATCGTGTTTCATTTAAGTATGTTTTGATTATTTTACGTTCATTATTTTTCCCGTCACGTAGTAATGGTTACATGATGAAGTAATGATGTAGTAATGATTGTGGTTATGATGTGATGTAATTACATAAAAACTGAAAAAAAAAAAAACCTAAAAATCATATATATATATATTTTTTAATTACCAAATTCCATTTAGTGATTTTTTTTTTTTTTTTTTTTTTTTGCCATCGAATTGGTTTTTAGCAATTTCTCAATAGGTACTAAAATAGCTCAAATTTCAATAGGTACAATTACCTATTATTAGTTACCTAAATCAAGAAAATTCGCTGATACGATCATACTGCATGACTGAAACTTTTTTCTATCGATTTTTTAAGCACATATTAATCCAAACCATCCACCATCCTGTCTTCCGCTATCTCTTCTTGGTTAGGTAAGTAGGTACCTAGTTGTTTTTTCACAACCAAAGCTTTGTATGCTAGGTAGCAAACACCCAGGGAAATAGCCATAGCAGCTAATAGGTGTTTGCATATTCCGGTGGCGGCCAGTATGTGGACGTGTGACGACGGTTTAGTTTTTCATCGCCATCAAGCTTGGCCAACCCCAGTCTGGCGCCAGTGCCGATGCGAGGCAAATTCGCTCGGCCAAATGTGTAGAGGGGGCTTAAGATGATCATGCGAAGAACGAAAACAAGCTGTTAAAGCGAGCACGATGAATGCTAACCTTTTTCGCATTGATTTCTCGTTGCGTTTTCGTAAGCCCGAGGGGAAGAGAACTCTTATAGTGAAGTTAACGTGACTCTTGTAGTGCGTCACTGCTTAAAACTCGTAGTAGACAATTTTCAAAATTTAATGTGAAATAAGAAATAACGACCACTTACCTCTACATCATACGAAAAAGATTCAGCCATGAAGAACACAAATCTTTAAAACATGTAAAATAAATCTAGGAAGCTCATATTTTGAAACGAAATATTGAGATGAAAATGCTGAAATCGTCGCGTTAAAACGTCGAAAGTCGAAAGCACGAATAAAATTCTGCTAACACCCCTTCTGGATAAGATGCGGGGAAAAAACACGAACAAAAGACAAATACAAAGGTTAAACCAACAACAAAAGACTACACGAAAGCGGTTTGTCGAGTGAGTCCATACTGGCGAATATATTTGTCTGTCCATACCAACTGCGTTGTGGTTGCTAAGTTTGGAATATCCTGGAGAAAGGTCTTGTTGCCGTCTCGTAATTACGATTCCGAAAATGCTGAGTACGAGGAAAGCAGACTCTTCCTGTTCCGAAAAGCGTTCCCACCTCTTTTCGTTTCGGAGAGGCTATTTTCAAATACGAGAAGTACAAAAACTCTGTAATGAAAGTATTTTCTCGCGTGAAACTTTTGAAAACTCGCGCTTTCGCTATCGGTATTTCAGTTTTTTTGCGTACACGGGTAGAAAATTACGAAAAGAACAAAATTTCTCTAATTAGACGACGACTGATGCGATGGGAAACGTGATAGCATGCGTTGCCAGTCCTTAATATTATTCGTAAATAATGGTGTTTTCCGTTGTGTGTTATTGCGCTAGACGATATATCTATCGGTATTTCGTGAGCCATCCGTTTTTCTGTCAACTCCCGGGGTTGTCGTGAAGGGTCACCCTGAGTAGTTGGGGGCTGTCCCAGCCCCGGCGAAACGTGAAAACGCGAGATACTGATAAGATAACCCTCCAACGTGAAGGGCGCCCGGGCACGAAAGGGAGCCCAACTAGACCTGTCCTTGCCTATTATAGTCATGTGACCCCATCGAAAAATATATATATGTCCATTGTCCAATTACTTTAAAAAACAAACTCAATCCTCCCTGCAGTTTGCTTATTTCCGCAGTTTTCTAACCAAGTGATTTACGTACGTTTTAAGTAGCCTTGATTTTCAGATATCCCTCGAGCTGCACAGTGTTGTATTTGTCACCCCTCGCCAAGTTCGAACATGTTGTGAATTTTGGATCTTCACCCCCTCCCCCATCAGCACCGGGAAACCGGTCACTTTTTTCATTTGCGTTGTTAGTCACTTCAAATCAGTCGTCCAGAAATCAACCCCATTATTGTCTCTCTTCTGCGTAGAATCGGAATTCTGCTATACGATGAACTTTGAAATGATTTTTCTTCTAATGAATTATTCTTCTACTCTCTCGCAGCAGTCACATTCTGACGAATCGGCAACATGGTTTTTGCATAAACTCTAGTTTATACAAATTTACTTCTACATTTGCAGGGTGTGCCGTCCCGTTCATCAAACTCTAAAGCCTAGTACGCACTGGGATTCTTTGTTCGGACTCATTGTCGCGGAGCTGCGTCTCGGACTCATTTTCTTGCATCCGGGACGCTCCGCGACATTGAGTCTTGCATCTCGTGTGTTGCGTTTTAGTATTTTTTGAATCCCATACGGAATGGGATTCTTTACACAATGTCGCGCAACATTGAGTCAGTGCGTACGTGAATATCGAACAAAATGGGCCTCTCACCGGTGTATCTTCGTTGTTATCGCTTTGTAGTTATCGTTGTTATGCTTGTAGCTAAAAACGGATAAAAATTGTTAATTTTTCTTTTTTAGCAGAATTTTAGTTAAAAGAACTTTATTAACAATAAACTAGAAAAACAAGAAATTTATGCTGAAAAAAGTAGGTACTTAAATTTCATTAATATTTATCAAAAATGGATTAAAACAGCTAAAAAAAAGCTAAAAATCAAAAAAAGCTTAATTTTTTCGAAAAATTTGCTAAAACATTTTTTGCATTGCCGAAAATTATTTAGAACAAGTTTATTTGCCACAAAACCGGTAGTGAACCTTTCTTCCTAGTTAAAATCCTAAATTTTCAAAACAATTTTTACAAAATATACTAAGATAATTTACGAAAATCCATAATTTATGAAATTATGGTCGTTTGAAGGTAGAAAACATATCTTAAAAATGAAATTACTCAGAAAAACAAAGCATTAAAATAAATCTCTAACAAGTACTTCCGATCAGAAATGAGCTCTAGAATTGACCCATGAAGCACCATTACACCCTTCTTAGTGGTTGGCGCAGATGGGCTATCTAATGCAGATATAATAAAACATCATGTAATAATTTTTTGCCTTCTTCTTCTAGTCTTCTAAACAGTTTGCTTCAGTTCAGGTCACACTCTCATCTCTACTCTAGACACTCTCGGAACCTCTTCCCCCTTGTCTATGATGTCTTGCAGGCTGCAGCAGCTTTGTGGCCCCTCCACAAAAGATGATAATGGCCTCACGATATGGAAAAAACAGATTAAAAAAACCGAGTGTTAATGAAGGGTCCACGCATCCACCAACGCGGTGGCTTTTTTTTTAGTAGCATTTATTTTACTCCGTAGAGCTATGTTTTAAATTGCTACTGCAATCCCCGAAAGCGCGACCTCGTTTGACATGGCTCAGGTTCAAACTAGATGCGTACACGATTTACAGAGCGACAATGTCGCGGGGCAAAGAATCTGAGACATGAATCCAAGCGTCTACAACAAAGAGTCCGAACAATGAATCCCAGTGCGTACTAGGCTTAAGGGTCGATTCTAGAGCTCATTTCTGATTGAAAGTTCCTATTAGCGAATTTTTTAACGCTTAGTTTTCGGGTATTTTGATTGTTAAGATTTTTTTTTTTTTTTTTTTTTTTTTCTCGCATCTTCGATCTTGTCACAAAGACGATCTTAACTACATTAATTTACACCGTAAATTCACATCTGAGGGTGCCATTGGAAAGAACATTAAATTGGGCATTAAGGGCATTAGGTAAGAGTGGGTATTCAGAGAAGCTAGTGTAGGAAGAATGAGTTGGCTGTCTGTGCTCAACAACCCGCTGTACAGTTAACGCCTCTTTAGCCCAAGTTTTGTAAATCCGTTTTTCGCCTTGTTTTGGCAAAATGGAGATACTTAATGAGACTAATGGCATCAAAACAATCCTCAGCTAATAAAAGTGAAAGAAGTAAATACAATAAGACAAATACTGTACGCGTGACGTGAATGCAGCCTATGTGTAAAGAGCATTTTGATTCTTTTTGTAAAGTTTGCAGTGAGCACTACAATTTTAAATTCCAAAGAACACCTCAAGAAATACAAGTGAGAGTTATTCAAGTCAATCTTTCCAAGTATATTTACAAAAGTATATTTTGTATTAAAATGTGTATTTCCTTGTTTTATTGGAATGGTTTTGTTTCCACCCCCATTTTCAATTATAATAAAATGCTAGTAAAATAGTTGCAAAATTGATAGGTACAAAAAATGTTTCGTGAATTTTGAAAATTTCGAGCGTTATACACCCCCGTATGCAGAGTCTGGATAGATGTATGTACCAGTTAGAAAGTATAACTCACCCAAATCTTCGACTCCGCTGTATCAACATAGTATGGGATGTGGTATGACCATCATTCTTAGCGGTGGAAGCTGTAAAAAAAAAAAAAAAAATAATAAAAAAAAAAAATTCAATTGTTAGAGTATATTGCATCACAATATTGGTATCACCTTTGATGAAGTAACTCGAAAATTCAAGTTTTGATTAAATGGTCGTGCAAGATTTGGAGTAGTTTCAGAATGTGATTACAACCGAAATGTATGGGATGAATGAACCATTTTTCCCCCTTTCATCTCTGATTATTCCATACATATTTCTGAAAACTAATTTACTTTTTTGAAATAATCGAGTTTTCCCCTTTTGGTTTATTATTTCCAATAATAAGCCTATGTGATCGTGTAGCAAAACATTTTTATAACCCCCCCCCCCCCCCCCCCTCAAATTTTGTCACTTTACGTTTCAAGGTGCGTAGAATTAAAACTTGAAATGTCCGTCCGCCGTCCGCCGTTCGCCGTCCACCGTCCGGGCCATAAAAGGCCAAAGAATTTACTTTAAAAAACCCGTTCTTTACCATATAGACTCCATTTGGGGTCTAGTTGGTCCTAACGTTTAACCATCCCGATCGCTTTACTCGCATAGATGCTATGGGCCAAAAACGGGCGAAAAAGTGTCTTTTTCGAGGTTTGAGTGTTAGACGCTCGCCTGGCACGCTTGGCAGGGGGTCACGGTGGGTGGTGAGGTGTGGGTACAGCGTTCCTTCGAGGCATGAATATATGTTTTTTTCTAGGTCATATTTGTGTGTTAATACCAATGCTTTTCCTACGCATGTTTAATAACATATCCTCTCTACTTTTCGTACGTACTTAGATAATGATATTATTAAGGCAATAACTATTTGAATAGATAGGAGCTCAAATCGAGAAATATAAACATGCGTATATAATTATAGAAGTATAGGTTGTGGCAACTCGAAATAGGACATTTTGAAAAAATAATAAACCTTTGTGAAATAATTTGCAGCGTTTTTTTAATATGTTACGTTATTATTGCACAACATTTGCACTTCTTGAAACCATGAATAAGGAAGATAGTGACGTAAGTAGGGTAGAAAAAAGAATCACAGAGTGAGTTTGAACGCTTTTTATTTCTACAATGTAAGAAAAACTGGTCTGAACGTCTCAAAATGAAATGTTTAAGTGAAATTAGGACGAATCATATTATCTTATACATTACTGTAATTAGTCAAGTTCACAATCACAAACGATATCACTAGAGTAAGTAGGGTAAGTGTCCCAAATTCCGCCAACTTTAACTGTTTCCTCGAATATCAATAAAGTTTTATGGTTAATCCTTTCAGAAAACTTGTTATTATGACGAGCAACTACCCACCTTTGATTCCTGGAGTCTTTTTTTCAATTTTATAGGTGACCTAGAAGGAATTATAAAATGAAAAGTAAAAAAGTTGGAAACTTCATTTTCCCGGAATGTGTTCCCAATTCCGCCTACCAGCTGTTCCTAAAACCGCCTGGTTGGCGGAATCGGGGACAGTACACAATGTTTGGGACAAAAAGATGCAGATCTTGCTGAAATGAAACCGAAATTGACGATTCTGGTGTTTTGCACCAAAACAAAAATCCGCCTACCTGGGTGTTCCAAACTCCTCCTACTAGGCGGAAATTTGAACATATGCTATTAATCAACTTCCTATCTTTAAGAGTAGATGCATACATCGATTCGTCTTTTAGATGACTTCAAACAAGAATAAAAAAAAGCTCTGGTATCCAGAGGATCTTGTAAAAGCTGTGGAGGCAGTAAAAAATAATGGGATCGCTAAAAGCGATCATAATGAGTGAGAATTTTAAAAAGCCATCGTTCAACTCTCACTTCAAATCGCCTTCATTTTGTTGCCTATGGACACCAATAAGGATGCTAACGGCGCTATCTGCGAGAAAGTATTTATCTGAAAGATAATTTTATCCGCTAGGTAATTCGGCATTGAAAAACACATACTCACATTCTTAGAGTATAGCACTTCACTCAGTGTAGCTATCTAGCAGTTAATGTAGGTAATTGATAAACCGGCCCTAAGGGGGGGGTCTAGGTTATGACACAGTAATTTAAGCAGCCTACTCGTCTATTGTGGACAGTGACGGATTAATAGAATTTCGTGGGTGGTGGCGGAAGTCCTCTACCGGGAAGAGTCTCTCCCCCCACCCCCTCCACCCCATCGGAAGTTTTCTTGAAAAAGACCTTGACAAACGAGCAGTATTAGAGTATTTAGACCTACACTTTATATTATGTAAAAATTAACATGAAAAAAACGATTTTTATTTGCACAAATATTAGCTTGGTTACCAAATGTCCATGTACACACACAAAAAACTTAATAAATAAAAAAAATAAAATAATTATAGGTAAGTAACTTTTTTGGCAAAATTATATTGCAAAATGCAGGGAATGAAACATAAAACGCTGGAGATATAAAACAATACTACATAACAACTTCAGTCCTCGTGATGTAATATTATTTATAGATTATATATTTATATTGTAAACACAGGATTAAATAATAATACACTGACACTACCCGCGTAAATCCCCGATTGATACGCCACGGACACCGCACACAATTTGTAGGCCTACTAAAATTCAAACGAACTGATTTGTAAATTGGCCGTGACAGATTAGTAAAACCAGTACCTACCATCCCAGTTTCCCCACAGTTCCTTCATCTACGAAAACATACTTGATAAAAAACGGAAGTTAGTGAAAAACGTTGTCTATTTCCACGGAAAATAAAGAGTTTCAATGTTAAATAGATTTCGACGGTTAGGCCATCATCAGTAACAAACTATAACAATAAGGAGTTATTGTTTGTCACTGATGATGGCCTAACCGTCGAAATCGATTTAACATTGTAACTCTTTATTCACTAACATCCGTTTTGAAATGGGTTTCCACAACTTCGTCGCGAGTGATCTAGTTCGTACATATTTGATGGCGCAGTTTTCAATCCTAGGAGTTTTGGTTTAAAAAATTCCGAAACCCCGAAAATCGATAGTAATGAATATTGCGGTTCTATGACCTTGAATGTCAGCGGAAGCTATTAGAAATAAGATAAAATGAGAAGAAAGAAATCATTTTGAGGTCTAATCATTTCATTTATGAAGTTAGCTAAAAATGATAATAAGGTGATTTTGGTATAATGGATGGTAATTTTGCATTAATTTTATCAAAACCCACGTAATATAAATTTTATATTATATTTAGAAACTAGGAAGGTATAAATGACGGTATGATACTCGGCTTTCAAGTTTCACGGCCATTTTTAAATAAAACTCATTGTTTCAAATTATGCAAATTGCTACCAAAAATTGAGAAAAATCAATGTTTGCAGAATAAACGGGTAGAAAATTCTAATTCTGCATTAAATTCTGTAGAGAATGCTTCTAGTTTCGAGACTTGACATACCGGTAGCGACCGCCCCCCCCCCCCCCCCCCCCCCCTTCAATCCGTCCCTGATTGTGGATAGGTTTTTTCTTTCTATTAGTTACTGAACAGTTTTAGTTTTGATTCTACCTGATCGGAGGGGAACGAGGTGTTTGAAAATCTTGGAACATTTAGGAACCTAAACCAACCAATTCTGAAAACAAACGGAAACTTGTAAATTTTTACCGCTTGCATGGAAAAAAACGCTGCAAATTATTTCACAAAGGTTTATTATTTTTTCAATTGAGTATGATCATAGTTTTAGTTGGCTAGCGTACGTCATAAGGCCCGTTCAGACTCCTCGGCGTGTCCTATTTCGAGTTGCCACAACCTATACTTCTATAATTATATACGCATGTTTATATTTCTCGATTTGAGCTCCTATCTATTCAAATAGTTATTGCCTTAATAATATCATTATCTAAGTACGTACGAAAAGTCGAGAGGATATGTTATTAAATATGCGTAGGAAAAGCTTTGGTATTAACACACAAATATGACCTTGAAAAAAACATATTCATGCCTCGAACGAACGCCGGCGCTGTACCCACCACAAGCCGAGGCGCCGGCGCCTCCTCTCACTCCACCCCTCTCTCTCCGCCCACCGTGACCCCCTGCCAAGCGTGCCAGGCGTGCGCGCGTCGAAAAAGACATTTTTTTGCCCGTTTTTGGCCCATAGCATCTATGCGAGTAAAGCGATCGGGATGGTTAAACGTTAGGACCAACTAGACCCCGAATGGAGTCTATGTGCGAAAGAACGGGTTTTTTAAGTCAATTCTTAGGCCTTTTATGGCCCGGACGGCGGACGGCGAACGGCGAACGGCGGACGGCGAACGGCGGACGGCGAACGGCGGACGGCGGACGGACATTTCAAATTTGGATTCTACGCACCTTGAAACGTAAAGTGACAAAGTTTGAGGGGGGGTTATAAAAATTTTTTGCTACACGATCACATAGGCTTATTATTGGAAATAATAAACCAAAAAGCCATCGTTCAACTCTCACTTCAAATCGCCTTCATTTTGTTGCCTATGGACACCAATAAGGATGCTAACGGCGCTATCTGCGAGAAAGTATTTATCTGAAAGATAATTTTATCCTCCAGGTAATTCGGCATTGAAAAACTACTCACATTCTTTAGAGTATAGCACTTCACTCAGTGTAGCTATCCAGCAGTTAATGTAGGTTTTTTCTTTCTATTAGTTACTGAACAGTTTTAGTTTTGATTCTACCTGATCGGAGGGAAACGAGGTGTTTGAGAATCTTGAAATATCTAGAAACCTAAACCAACCAATTCTAAAAACAAACGGAAACTTGTAAATTTTTACCGCTTGCATGGAAAAAATAACAACAACCTGGTAAGAACTTTGGGTCTTGAAAGCTAAAAACTAAAACTATTGTTAGAAAAAAAAAAACTTGCTTAAAAGCTATGCCCTCAATGTGAGTGCCTAGCACTCTTCAGCCTTCAGCGTGAGAGAGAAAGCAAACAGCAAAGCATAATGCAAACAATGAGAAGTGGGACAAACAGTAACAAACTAAAATTAAAATAGAGCAACTAGGATGAAGGGAGTTATAAGTATATGCTGATGAAATTATCATGACAAACATCAGTCAAACAATAACACAAAACTTGCATGCAAGGTCCGCGAGAGGTCTCACTTAACAAGATATACTCGTAGGTTGTCATAAAAAATCAAGCATTTTAATTTCTCCCTTGATGGGAAAAACAAAATATCATGGATATGTCTAGCACCTACTGCTTACTAGTTGGTACCTACTACTCAATTGTATACCATCCATGTAGTGCCTTCTTTTCACAAGATTATTCCATTATGGTTACCAAACAATATTAGTATTCAACTTAGAGTAATAAATCAGCATTCCTTGACACTACAATGGCTTAGAGGTCATGAAATGTCGTGGTAAAATGAGAGCATTCCAAAAAGTGGCGAACGATTTTCCTACTATGAAGACTATGGGAGTTACTCTTCCCTAGTAACGCCTTGGTTGTACGTGAAAATCAATAGAAAATGTGCCGGTCGGGAAAAAAAGTGTCGGTCGGGAAAAAAAACTGTCGCAAAAATTCCTTGACCCCCAGCCAAAAGCCAAAATGTCAAAAATCATGCATAGATATGTCTTTCGTAGGACCCATTATGCTACTTAACTTGTGGGCAAGATAAGATACAATAGGTTAAATCGCTTAAATTAAAAATTCGAATTGTTTGGTTGTTGTTTCGTTAATTGCTAAGAAATAGTGACTTCTTCATTTTCTGGATAGAGTAGGTATCAACCTAGTAACGACATAGGTTAATATTATACATTAGTTGGTAACAACCTAGTAATAAATGAAAGTAGGTAACAACCTAGTTACCTATTACATTTTTTGATCACGATCACGCTTATTTTGCCATGACCCCCAGCCAAAAGACATATCTATGTCAAAATAAACGAGTTCCACTATATGCTTTACAAGCAGATACCATGTTACATGGATATGTCTTTGATTGGGGATTTCATAACGGTTGTCCTCGAGAGTTGTAAACAAATCCTTTAACTTTAAACAAATCCCTGGGCCGCATCCCGACTAATTCCAACAAAACAACGGTTTACTTATAGAAATGTGGAGAGAAGCCACTACAATGAGTTGTTGTTAATAGTCGACTGTTGTCAAGAGGATGAAAATGTTTCCTATGGAGTGGAGTAAATGATGCTTATGAGTAACCGGCTTATTAAAATTGTTTATAGTCCAATCAACTTAGTTTAGGAATGTAGAAGGAGGGGGAAATTGGTAGATTGAGATGTGAACATTTATCACATAAATTTAGCGCTTTCCAACGAGTGGCGAACGATTTATTTGCGATGAAAACTGCGGAAGTTCCATTCCCCTAGCAACGGATGGGTTGTACGTGAAAAACACTGAAATTGTGACACAAATTTTGCATCACGGAAATTTTTGGTTGACCCCCCAGAGCAAAGACATATCCATGTCAAAATGTTGTAATATTCTTAGAGATTCAAATATTCCGCCCTGATGTTTCCGTTCTCCCCGAGTCGGACACAAGAGGTGTTTTTGACCTTCTTGAAACGGAATCTTCCTCATGTGAATGCGAAGGGGAGACTCCGAAAGCGATCCGAGCCCGCGAAATGTGAGAGGGGCCAAGCCGCGGGCTGTTGCGGTAGGTCGGTGCCCGTTTTAGGGGGTTCAACGTCCTACCCCCCCCCCCCCCCCCCCCCCCCCCTCCCCACGAAAACCACACCGCGTCTCAACCCTCAGGCCCCACGAAATGCTCTCCAAACACGCGATCCCCCCCCCCCCCCCCCCCCCCCACACCCCTCCCAACGCTTCCGTCTCTCCCACGACCCTCATCATCGTCTTACCTACCGACTTCCATCCGATTTTTTTTTTTTTTTTTTTCGTGTGGCCTTGAAGCTTGAAGCCCGAATCTTCAATAATTCGCGGGCGTGGTGCTCCCACCCTCTCTGTCTCTCTCGCTCTCTCACACGCTCTCTCTTCCTCTCTCCCTCTCCCCCCCCCCCCCCCCCCCCCCCCCCCCCCCCCCCCCCGCAGCACCACTTTAACTCGACTCGATTTCAATCTTCAATCATCTTCTTCCCAGGACCCCACCAAAAAACCGCTTCCTCCCGACTCACCGTTGGCTCTTCCCCCACTCCGCCCAAACTCTTCTTCCGCTCTCTCGTTCATAACCTGGTTTATCGATAATCGCTCGCGGGCAAATAGCTGCCGTATCAAATTAGTGAAGTTCTCTTTTTTTCGAAGAGAAACGGTATGTTATTTCATATCAATCCTAATCATTATTTGTCCAGATTGGTAGTTCCATATCTTACCAACATAGATCAAGAGAAAGGGAACTTTCATCCGATTGAATTTCACACTTTTGACCTCAGATTCGGATTCAGCGCACTTGAAGGTCGCGAGAAATAACGATAAGAGTTACTTCTTCACAAATCCGCACAATTAAAATTTTAATCTTTCAAGAAAAATATTTTTGGTTTAGGGTAAGTAAACAATTCTCAATTCTAAATAGTAAATTCATTGGAAAAACACATTTTAGTGAAGAAACGAAAATCAAATTTTTTTATAAAATATGAAGAGAATGGGAAAAACGGATTTTTTCAAGAAAACTGCTGGACCTCGATCATTCCCGTGACCCTTCACTTGAAAACCTCTAACTAGCAATTTTCAGCTCAAAAGACCGTTTAGTTTCGCCAATAAATTGGTAGGAAGAACACGCGTGACTTAGGGCAATGGAACTTAGGGGTCCATCCTAGGCGGACGTGAGTTGTGACGTCATAGGGCAAATGAATTTCAAGAGCCGTTTTACTGGTCAGATACCCATCGCAATGCACCTTTTCGGAAAGTTCTCGCGCGGATCTTCCTAATGAGCAATTAAATAATAACTATCGTTTTCTGGAATGTGCGACATTTAGACTAAAGCATACTCAGCCCTCTAGACAGTAAGGAGTCATCATCATCTACTAGCTAATGGTAAAGGGTCACCATCGTCAGACTAACTGGGTGGAACCAAACTAGGTACACCGATCATTGAAAAAAGCCCAAGTGCTTAGTCGTTTCTCGATAGGCCCAAGCCGAATATCAAGTTAAAAGTCGTACTTTTGTAGCATCTTTGAACCAAAGAACCTCAAACTTTGAAGTAAAATTGCATAATCATACGTTCGTACACCTTAAAAAACAGGAAAAAAAGGTGGGATGTTTGCATATACCCTTGTCTAACTGTAATAAACAAACTTAAGTTGCCGATTTGAACTTTACTATATGCATTTCAATTACTGTGAACACTCACTCTTTGGAGTGCTTCTGATTCACACACTACCTATTCGTTGTTTCGATTTGTTAGATTCAATCAATAGTCGGTGATCCACTCCGCCCAAACTCTTCTTCCGCTCTAACCTGGTTTATCGATAATCGCTCGCGGGCAAATAGCTGCCGTATCAAATTAGTGAAGTTCTCTTTTTTCGAAGAGAAACGGTATGTTAATTCATATCTTTTCTAATTATACTATTATTCGCCCAAATTGATTGTTACATGTCTTACCAATATAGATCAAGAGAAAGGGAACTTTCATCAGATTGAATTTCACACTTTTGACCTCAGATTTGGGTTCAGCACACTTGAAAACCCCCAACTAGCAATTTTCAGCTCAAAAGACCGTTTAGTTTCGCCAATATATTGGTAGGAAGAACACGCGTGACTTAAGGCAATGTAGCTTAGGGGTCCATCCCAGGCGGACGGGAGTAGTAACGTCATAGGGCAAATGAATTTCAAAAGCCGTTTTCCTGGTCAGATACCCATCACATTGCACCTTTTCGGAAAGCTCTCGCTCAGATCTCTCTAATGAGCAAATAAATAATAACTACTGTTTTCTGGAATGTGCGACGTTTATAGTCGAAAGCAGATCCATCTCTAGACAGTAGGGTGTCATCTACTATAGCTAATGGTAAATGGTCACCATCGTCATACTCGTACCAACTGGGTGGAATATGAGTCAAACTAGGGACTCTGATCAGTGAAGGAAACCCAAGTGTTTGGTCGTTTCTCGATAGGCCCAAGTCGAATGTCATGTTGGAAATTGTATTTTTGAAGCATCGTTCAACTGAATAACCTCAAACTTCGAAGTAAAAATGTATAACTATATGTTTGTTAACTTTGAAAAAAAAAAAAAAAAAAAAAAAAAAAAAAAAAAAAGGTGGGATGTGTAAATATACCCTTGTTTAACTGAGATAAACAAACTTAGGTTGCCGATTTGGACTGTATTTGCATTTCAATTACTGTGGACACTCAATCTTATGAGTGTTTTTAATTTATACACTATTCGTTGTTTCAGTTTGTCAGATACAATGGGCTGTGAGCCACTCCGCCCAAACTCTTCTTCCGCTTTTTCGTTCATAACCTGGTTTATCGATAATCGCCCACAGGCAAATAGCTGCCGTATCAAAGTAATGAAGTTCTCGTTTTTCGAAGAGAAACGGTATGTTAATTCATATCTTTTCTAATTATACTATTATTCGCCCAAATTGATTGTTACATGTCTTACCAATATAGATCAAGAGAAAGGGAACTTTCATCAGATTGAATTTCACACTTTTGACCTCAGATTTGGGTTCAGCACACTTGAAAACCCCCAACTAGCAATTTTCAGCTCAAAAGACCGTTTAGTTACGCCAATATATTGGTAGGAAGAACACGCGTGACTTAGGGCAATGGAGCCCCAAGTGTTTGGTCGTTTCTCGATAGGCCCAAGTCGAATGTCATGTTGGAAATTGTATTTTTGAAGCATCGTTCAACTGAATAACCTCAAACTTCGAAGTAAAAATGTATAACTACCTATATGTTTATAAACCTTGAAAAAAAAAAAAAAAAAAAAAAAAAAGGTGGGATGTGTAAATATACCCTTGTTTAACTGAGATAAACAAACTTAGGTTGCCGATTTGGACTGTATTTGCATTTCAATTACTGTGGACACTCAATCTTATGAGTGTTTTTAATTTATACACTATTCGTTGTTTCAGTTTGTCAGATACAATGGGCTGTGAGCCACTCCGCCCAAACTCTTCTTCCGCTTTTTCGTTCATAACCTGGTTTATCGATAATCGCCCACAGGCAAATAGCTGCCGTATCAAAGTAATGAAGTTCTCGTTTTTCGAAGAGAAACGGTATGTTATTTCATATCAAACCTAATCATTATTTGTCCAGATTAGTAGTTCCATATCTTACCAACATAGATCAAGAGAAAGTTCCCTTTCATCCGATTTAATTTCACACTTTAGACCTCAGATTCGGATTCAGCGCACTCGAAACCCCTCAGTTTCGCCAATAAATTGGTAGGAAAAACACGTAGAATATAGTAGGGCAATGGAGCTGAGGAAACGAATTTCAAGAGCCGTTTTCCTGGTCAGCTACCCATCATATTGCACCTTTTCGGAAAGCTCTCGTTCATATCTCTATAATGAGCAAATAAATAATAACTACTGTTTTCTGGAATGTGCGATATTAAGACGAAAACAGACCCAGCCCTCTAGACAGTAAGGAGTCATCTACTAGCTAATGGTAAAGGCTCACCATCGTCAGACTAACTGGGTGGAACGATCAGTGAAAGAAGCCCAAGTGCTTGGTCGTTTCTCGATAGGCCCAAGTCGAATGTCCTGTTGGAAATCGTACCTTTGAAGCATTGTTGAACCGAAGAACCTAAAACTTTGAAGTGAAAATAAACATAATCATATGTTTATAGACCTTGGAAACCAGGAAAAACGATGGGATGTTTAAATATAGTCTTGTTAACTGTGATAAACAAACATAGGTTGCCAATTTGGACTGTACTATATGCATTTCAATTACTGTGGAGACTCACTCTTTGGAGAGTTTTTTTTTTCGCACTGCCTAGATTCATTGATTCGATTTGTCAGATTCAATGTTCTGTGAGCCACTCCGCCCAAAATCTTCTTCCGCTGTCCCGTTCATAACCTGGTTTATCGATAATCGCTCGCGGGCAAATAGCTGCCTTATCAAAGTAATGAAGTTCTCTTTTTTCGAAGAGAAACGGTATGTTATTTCATATCTATCCTTATCATTATTTATCCATAATGGTAGTTCCATATCTTACCAACATAGATCAAGAGAAAGGGAACTTTCATCAGATTGAATTTCACACTTTTGACCTCAGATTCGGATTCAACGCACTTGAAAACCTCTAACTACCTATTTTCAGCTCAAAAGACCGTTTAGTTTCGCCAATATATTGGTAGGAAGAACACGCGTGACTTAGGGCAATGGAGCTTAGGGGTCCATCTTAGTCGGACGGGAGTTGTGACGTCATACGGCAAATTAATTTCAAGAGCCGTTTTCCTGGTCAGATACCCATCACATTGCACCTTTTTGGAAAGCTCTCGCTCATATCTTTCTAATGAGTAAATAAATAATAACTATTGTTTTCTGGAATGTGCGACGTTTATAGTCGAAAGCCCTCTAGACAGTAGGGTGTCTTCTACTAGCTAATGGTAAAGGGTCTCCATCGTCATACTCGTACTAACTGGGTGAAATATGAGTCTGATCAGTGAAGGAAACCCAAGTGTTTGGTCGTTTCTCGATAGGCCCAAGTCGAATGTCATGTTGGAAATTGTATTTTTGAAGCATCGTTCAACTGAATAACCTCAAACTTCGAAGTAAAAATGTATAACTATATGTTTGTTAACTTTGAAAAAAAAAAAAAAAAAAAAAGGTGGGATGTGTAAATATACCCTTGTTTAACTGAGATAAACAAACTTAGGTTGCCGATTTGGACTGTATTTGCATTTCAATTACTGTGGACACTCAATCTTATGAGTGTTTTTAATTTATATACTATTCGTTGTTTCAGTTTGTCAGATACAATGGGCTGTGAGCCACCGCGCCCAAAATGTTCTTCCGCTCTCCCGTTCATAACCTGGTGTATCGATAATCGCTCGCGGGCAAATAGCTGCCGTATCAAATTAGTGAAGTTCTCTTTTTTCGAAGAGAAACGGTATGTTAATTCATATCTTTTCTAATTATACTATTATTCGCCCAAATTGATTGTTACATGTCTTACCAATATAGATCAAGAGAAAGGGAACTTTCATCCGATTGAATTTCACACTTTTGACCTCAGATTCGGATTCAACGCACTCCTCTAACCACCTATTTTCAGCTCAAAAGATCGTTCAGTTTCGCCAATAAATTGGTAGGAAGTTCATGCGTGACCAAATGAATTTCAAGCGCCGTTTTGCTGGTCAATACCTGGACCCATCGCATTGCACCTTTTCGGAAAGCTCTCGCTCAGATCTTTCTAATGAGCAAATAAATAATAACCATGAAAATTCCCTATTGTTTTTTAGAATGTACGAAGTTCGACGAAAGCAGACCCAGCCCTCTAAACAAGAAGGTGTCATCAACTAGCTAATGGTAAAAGCCACCATCATCAGACTGACTGAATAGAAACATGAGCCAAACTAGGTACACCGATCATTGAAAAAAGCCCAAGTGCTTAGTCGTTTCTCGATAGGCCCAAGCCGAATGTCATATTGGAAATCGGACCTTTGAAGCATGGTTGAACCGAAATACCTCAAACTTCGAAATAAAAATATACATAATCATATGCTTTATACACCTTGGAAACCAGAAAAACGGTGGGATGTTTTTACATATACCCTTGTTTAACTGTGATAAACAAATCCAAATTATAGTATTATTTGTCCAGATTGGTAGTAGTTCCATATCTTACCAACATAGATCAAGAGAAAGGGAACTTTCATCCGATTGAATTTCACACTTTTGACCTCAGATTCAACGCTCTTGAAGGGTTGCGAGAAATAACGATAAGAGTTACTTCTTCACAAATCCGCACAATTAAAATTTTAATCTTTCAAGAAAAATATTTTTGGTTTAGGGTAAGTAAACAATTCTCAATTCCAAATGGTCATTTCATTGGAAAAACACATTTTAGTGAAGAAACGAAAATCAAAATGTTTTACAATATACCTATAGAAAGAATGGGAAAAACGGATTTTTTCAAGAAAACTGCTGGTTCTCGATCGTTCGTTCACGTAAAATTTCATCAACAAGTGAAATTTTTTAGGACTCTGATCCTTTTTAGTTGTCAGCGCATGGACTCTGATCGTTGCTTTGCGACACCTAAAATCTTTCCCTCTGTATTTTGACGCTAACATTTATCATTCTTTCCCGAGTTGATACCTGCTTCGATTCGTTTCTCCGATACCTGCAAGATGGCACCACTATCTCATTTCGGACCTAAAATTGACTCTGATCGTTCATTCCCGTGACCCTTCACTTGAAAACCTCTAACTAGCAATTTTCAGCTCAAAAGACCGTTTAGTTTCGCCAATAAATTGGTAGGAAGAACACGCGTGACTTAGGGCAATGGAACTTAGGGGTCCATCCTAGGCGGACGTGAGTTGTGACGTCATAGGGCAAATGAATTTCAAGAGCCGTTTTACTGGTCAGATACCCATCGCAATGCACCTTTTCGGAAAGTTCTCGCGCGGATCTTCCTAATGAGCAATTAAATAATAACTATCGTTTTCTGGAATGTGCGACATTTAGACTAAAGCATACTCAGCCCTCTAGACACGCGTATAGAAGCAATTGTACCGAATGAGGTTGGACATCAAAGACGAATTTTTCGGCAAAATTAAAGAAAACAATGTCCCTTGAATATAGTGAAGTCACACGAAAGAGCAAAGTCATGTCAATGGGTGCTATCGAATGAAAGATCTTATATTGAAAGAGGGCAGATAGTCATTTACAAAGGCAGTTGTCTCAATTTCCCGTTATGGAAGACGGGTTGTTTGAAAGCAAAAACCTGGACATTGGCCACTTGCTCTGCGAAAACCGGACATTCGGCGTCCAGAGCGGCTTTCAATTTCTACCGGGACAGGTTAAGAAAAACTGAACAGTCCGGGACAGCTGAGTCACCCCAGGTGGAAGGGGGCCGTGACGTCATAGGGAAAATTAATTTCAAGAGCCGTTCAGATGGGTCAAATACCCATCACATAGCACCTTTTTGGAAAGCCCTCGCTCAGATCTTTCTATTGAGCAAATAACTAATAACCATGAAAATTAATTGTTCTTTAGAATGTACGAAGTTCGACGAAAGCAGACCCAGCCCTCTAAACAAGAAGGTGTCATCAACTAGCTAATGGTAAAAGCCACCATCGTCAGACTGACTGGATAGAAATATGAGCCAAACTAGGTACTGCGATCAGTGAAGGAAACCGTACTTAGATAAACCAAAGTCGTATGTTGGGTGACTACGCGAAGCTCCCCGTCCGAAGTGAGAGTCATTTGCGCTGTACTCGGTGCTTCCCGGTAAGGTCTAGCAGGCATACGCGAAGCGTCCCGTGCCGAGAGAATGGGTGTACGTGATGCTCCCCCTTCCCCTCTCGAGGCGTACGAACCCGCTCTCAGTGATCGTCGAACAACATGAACGTATCCTCGTTTGTATCATCCGGTACTCGAACTAAATCACTCGCGACGAAGTTGTGGAAACCCATTTAAAAACGGAAGTTAGTGAAAAAACGTTGTCTATTTCCACGAAAAATATTTCGTGGAAATAGACAACGTTTTTCACTAACTTTCGTTTTTATCCGGTACTCGTCGCGGTCGTGATGTGCTATTATTGGTGGACAGTTTCCACCATAGTAGTCTATTTCCAAAAACCGTTGGCAAATGAAATGAGTAGGTGGGTGTGTAGTCTGAGGAAGTATTTAGTGCGCAGTTAAGACACAGGTAGAAGGCAGATTGTGGATGTGGTTGGCAGTCACGACCACGACCATCCCCCAGCTGTAGAAATTGACGTTGCAAAAAGAGTGCACCAAAATAGTATGAAACGGAAGGCTGTGGAAGACATCTCATCCCGACCATCAAAGGTTAGTTGAATAACTTAGCTTCGATAAACAGAAAATCAATGAAAAATTGGAACGAAATAGTGAAATTGTAAATAGACTGCATGCACTTATGAAGTTATTTAATGATTTTAAGAGAATCAAATTCGTAGTTAGGCACAAAAACTGCTCACATTTCAACTCAATTTAACACAAACGTAATACGATAATTTTGGAAAATTCTGTTCATTCCAGGTAGTTAGAGCTGCAATTGACGAGGCCCCTTCTGCTAACATCATTCAGTTCCACGATGTTATGAACTTGAGACGTATCGCTTATTGGGCCAAAAGACGAAAATTATGATCCCGACTTCCTCAAGATAGACGTGATTTATTCGAAGCCCTGCGAATGTTGGACACCACAACATCGAAAGGAGAGGATTTTCTACTCCACATAGATGAAATTCTTTCATGTAAAAACCAGCCAAGATTCGGTGTTTGACGACTGACCAGTTCGATGTTTATTTACAAGTAATTTCACTTGGAGACGACGATCACGATATTATTCTGTGATAAATTAACTTTGTTTTAATATATATACACTATAATTATTCGTGCATGCTGTTTTGTCCACCAAGCTCCCTTATGATCTACCCAGATCTACCGTGCAGTTTATTTTATGTTTCATCAAATTATTATTATTATTATTATTCATTAATATTTTTCATTTTGACATTTGTAATGCCAAAAGTCTAGGTTACTGGATTAGGTGATTGTCGTATATAGGTGACGGGGAGCTTCGCGTACATGAAGAGAAAGGAGGCGGGGAGCATCGCGTACATGACGAGAAAGTAAGCGGGGAGCTTCACGTATAAAAACCCGTCGATGGGGAGCTTCGGGTATGCGCCCCGTATGTTAGTGTTGCGAATTGTACATTTGAAGCATCGTTTGTTTATACTCATATTTGATAATATGAGTATAAACATTATGAATATACATTCATACAACAATGTGAATATACATTTATTTGTTTATACTCGTACACGTCAAAAACCAGGAAAGAACGGTGGGCTGTTCAAAAACCTTGATTAACTGAAAAAAACAAACTTGGGTTGCCGATTCGGACTGTTTATGCATTTCAATTACTGTAGATACTCACTCTTTGGAGTGTTACTGATTTACACACATTCGTTGTTTCGATTTGTCAGATTTAATGGTCGGTGAGCGTCGTAAACTATCGCCCACGTTTCTATTCAAGGTTCGCGCTTGGGTAGAGCGACGAGAAAGAGAAAAATCGAATGTAGGCAGAAAACCAACATTGTTGTGCCTATTGTGTACCTACAGGTTTTAACTTTTCTGCGAGGTCATAACGATAAAAAGTTGCAGCCTCTCAAGTAGAGGCATGACGAATATTGGCCCATTTTAGAACATATTTCAGAACATAAGCTTTTAAATGAGAGCATACCTAGAAAAAAATTATATGTACTGGAAATTATACTCATTATATTCCACTTTATGGAAAAAACATTGACTTGCAGATACACTTTTGAGCATGTAATTGGTATTTATTCACGTTTAAACATTAACATCGACATTTATTTTATTCTTTTCGAAACGTGCGCAGTATTTCTATATACATTTCAAGATTGGATGGGTTCCCTCAATAAACAGGTAAATAGGCACTGTATTTTTCCTGTACTAGGGACCTTTTACAGTCCCGCCCCCCGTGTCCAACTAATCTGAAAGTTTACTAAGGAATTGACTACTTGATGTTATGTTTTTTTGAGATGCGAGCTTAGCGAGCATCCAGACCACTGATCTAAGCAAGTAATTGATCTGTGTGAGATCTCCAAGAGTAGTTATAAACGAGCTCATATTATCACACTTGTTTTGACAAGTTACATAGAGGTCTATACAAAGGTTACAAAGTTTGCTGACAATTAAACGACTAGGTACATCCTTTCTATTTCTTCCACAGGTACTTATATCATTTATATATGTACTACTTTATGTATGTACTAGATACTTATTACTTATGGACTTTAAGGCTCATAGATATGATACAGCAACCTTTCTTTGCATTATGTCTCAACATTATAAGCATTTCTCATGCTTATTTCAAGCTTTTACTACCATCTTCAACATACTTGTCAATTTGTGGCCTGATGAAGAGTAGAAAAAAGTATAGACTCTAAATGCACGGTTAGAACAAAGTAAGTGGTTGCATTTTCCATCCTCACCATACATGTAAAGAGACTATTTTGGTTTCGTGAGAATCACTGCTGGTCACTACCATCTTATCGTTCGTATATATCAGGGCTTGCAATGCGATATATGACAATACTGCTGGATTGTCAAGATAGTTGTTTGATTGAGATAATATATAGCCCATATCCTCGTGACGTCACTCCTGGAGTAGGTTTGAGTTTCTTCCAAGATCAGCCATGACGTGGTAGATGTCACCAGATCGCTACTCAACCAGCCTATTTTTCTTTAGAAATTTGCAGTCTTTTGTCAACGTAATACGTTGTTATAACGCAATTTCAACAGCTTTGTTTTACGAAAGTAATATTGTAGTAATATAAAGTTTTAATTAAACTAAATGGTCGCAGTAATCGTGCCTGTCAGCTCGATTATTGGTGTAAGCAACGATGAACGAGTTTTTATTTGGCCCAGAAGAAAACTGAAGTACTTCATTCGTTTCGACTGAGAATAAACCTGAAAAATAATGGAGAACGAATAATTGAAAATTCTTCAGATCTCTATACTGCAGTGTAGGTACCTACATAGCCATTGCCCAGGCAGTTTCATCGGAATTTTAGATATGGGTTCTTATTACTATAACTGAGGAAGCTT
Organism: Adelphocoris suturalis; assembly: GCA_030762985.1. Lineage (NCBI taxonomy): Eukaryota > Metazoa > Arthropoda > Insecta > Hemiptera > Miridae > Adelphocoris > Adelphocoris suturalis. Next base: position 161,763,261 of record CM061040.1, read on the forward strand.
TACTTGTTATATTGAATGAATGAATGGGTAGGTTTGGTAGTTTGTCTAAGTAAACAAGGCAGGTTGGTGCCCAGCAAGAAACGAACTGTGTAGGTACGTACATGCAGCCTACCGAATTCGCAGTTCGTAAAAGTAAACAAAACTAACTAGTGAAGTAAACTGCTTATTAGCATGTTTGTCGAATATCAAATCAGGAAACGTGCTTAAAACGTGAATTAAAAACCAGCTGTGAGGAAAAACGTTGAAATTCATTCTTCTGAAAGTTAGATTTCATAAAGACGGGTGGCATGTGTTGCAGTTACGCAAAGTTGTGGGGGAAAAAAGGTGATTAAGTTGGTAGTTATCTACCTACTTCAGTTGTTGTCTATGAAAGTACCTACATGATGAATAACAAGTAATAATATACGGAAAGGAAGTAGAGTAAGTACCTACCTCTCAAGGTACTTACCTTTCCAAAGGTGATACCTACCTAATATTCCCTTCTGGCAGAGCTCTCGTGGCACATACTTTCACATGATCACTTTCAAAGGACTCTTAAGATTTTTAATTTCTTAATAGATTCAAAGAACGGTTCTGAAAACTGGATGATCCACAACATCTTCGCGGCTGATTTCTGGAACTTCAAACACTCGTTTGTCAACTCCCCAACACAAATCTCATTGGGATCTCGACTGCACAAACTAATCTTGCGTTCACAACGTTTCAGCCCACTGCTGGATTACAACTTGACACAATTCACATAAGATTTATTACATGGCATAATAAATATACTGAACTAGGAGCTAGGTAAATACTGAACCGTAAGATAAGAGATAAGTAGGTGGTGACTATTAATGGCGCCTTTTCCCATAGTTTACTCGTCACCTTGACAACAAGGTGAAATAACTTCGAAATCAGGTTTTTAGTCTTACTTATGTAAGAATGCACTAATATCGAAGTCTCGAGACCAATTGACTGGTTCTAATAGCAACCATGTTAATACACAAAGTCCTAAGTATACAGTACATCTGCTTCCCAGATAGAATTGTTTCATATTGAAAAATGAATAGTGGTTGACTGTCATGGAGATAACATGAAGTGAGAGTTTGAATGTAGCGTGTAGGATGTTCCGTTATGTGCACAGAGCTCTTGCTCTCCCGATTGATTAGGAAACTTATAGACTTTAGGCTCATAGATATGATATAGCAATCTTTCTTTGCATTATGTCTCAACATTATAAGCATTTCTCATGGTTATTTCAAGCTTTTACTGCCATCTTCAACGTACTTGTCAGTAGTTGGCCTGATGAAGAGTGGAAAACAAATTTGACTCTGAATGCACGTTTAGAACAAAGTAAGTGGTGGCATTCGTTACCTCACCATACATGTAAAGATACTATTTTGTTTTCGTGAGGAACGCTGCTGGTCACTACCATCTTATCGTTCGTTTGTGCGGGCTTGCTATGCGACATATGGCATTGCTGCTGGATTGTCAAGATAGTTGTTCGATTGAGATAATATATTGACTGGTTCTAATAGCGACCGTGTTAATACACAAATTTTTAAGTATACAATACATCTGCTTCCCAGAGAGAATTGTTTCATATTGAAAAATGAATAGTGGTTGTCTGTCATGGAGATAACATGAAGTGAGAGTTTGAATGTAGCGTGTAGGATGTTCCGTTATGTGCACAGAGCTCTTGCTCTCCCGATTGATTAGGAAACAGACGGGAGAGCGGCGAAGTGGAGAGAGGCCTCGTGGATCGTAAACAATGACATCAAGAGCGCCCCCCGCGCCCGAGCAGAGCCCCATTTCGAGGATGATGAGGACTTACGACCCTCTATCGCAAATCAGGGGCGCGGGCAGCTTCGCGCCCCGATCTGCCCGTTTCACAGCTCGTTGAGATACGGCCGAGGCGGACCGCCGGGTCCTTCGCGTAATCTGCGGAACGTACTGGCTACATAACTACAAATCAACTATCGGGACCGGCCACCGCCGAAACGGCGTATCTTCCCCCTCGATACGGCCGTATCTCCAGCATAAGTCAACTCACCTGACCCATATTGTTGGATTATTACGGTATCATCGGGCCTACCTATTGAATAGAGTTTCATTGTTGGCCCATTCCCCGTAGAATGTGCCAATGTATGATGCGGGCATATTAAGGTGATTTTTTAAAAACAAGTTGAAACTGCATAGCTCATTCCAAAGAAACCCAAAAGAATTAAATAATCAATTGGACAGATCAAAATGTAAAGCTACGCCAACAAAATAATAAAAATCAACTCTGTCAAGCTGGGTAAGGTTCATACCTTTCTCACATACACAACATGATTGAATAAGTCATTGAAATTTATTAAAATAGGCAAATTCGAATGAGATTATTGATTTACCAATCTTATCGAAAATGTGAAAATATGTTTTATAAGCAAGTGATAAGAGCCTCCCAATGGTTCAAAGGCACATAGATAGCATAATTCTTCGTAATCTCTAAATGCTTAATCAAGAATGTCAAATTATTGTTCCCCCTTCATTTTTCAAAAGTAAATGACCCATGCGCACAGTTAAATGTTAAATAAATCAATTCCAAACGTATCAGCAAATTTTTGTCAAAAGTTACTAAATAACTTGCTCAGTCTTAGTTCAAAACTTGAAGGTGTTGCGGACGCTTCATGCTTGCGCATGAGCAGTTGCTGCAATAATTGATGCAAAAGTCATGAGATATACATTCCTGAATTCTGAAGTGAACTATCCAGGATCTTACTTGAGGGATCCCCAAAAATGTCATCCAAATCAGATCGAAATTGTTTTATGCATGAAGATAGCGACATACCGAAAGATACTGAACCGACAATGTTTAGGGAGGTATGGGATGAAATGATGATTGTCTAGAACTTGCCCAAGCTTTAGTTCCTATTTCCTTCCACTTCTAGCGCTGTCATCAGTCATAGATCAGCAGAAATTCTATGGCTGTTGTTAATTTATAATGGACTGTGTGTGTAAAACCACCTTCACCCGCTTAGGTGTGACACCTGACATACCGATACAGGTCAGATTCTGGCACAATGAGTAATGAAACAACTCCAACCTACTGTAGAGAGTCTTCACTCTCTCTAGTAGGAGTTTGGGGAAGGTGGATTACTTGGTTGTGTGTGGAGGCGTTAGTATCTCTTAGGCTTACTGGATGAGTTTAAAGACTACGGAAGGTAAGGTCCTGGTATCCTTGATGTTGGCGTTATATTCGCCCAATGGCTAAACAAATATAGAAGGACGTGACTCGAATAATTATCACGGTTATAATCACATTACGAAATAGTGAGATCATTATGAGAATTCGCTGGTGATAATAATATGGTTTTTCTGAAGGGCATGACATCCAGACCTTTTCCAGCCAAATCTGGTGTCCCTCAGGGTTCACATCTTGGGTCCCTCCTCTTCTTGCCAGTCATAAATAATGACCGTAATGCCCTTGACGGAGTCCAGTTCCTGCTATTTGCAGATGATCTAAAGTTGTACTCCAAAATTGAATCTCCATCTGTCTGTTTGAGACTCCAGGACTGTCTGGATGCACTGCTTCAATGGTGCCTAATGCATGGTCTGGCCCTGGACCATGTGGAATGCTCTGTGAGGACGTTCCACCGTACTCAGCACCCATATATCCATGATTACACAATCGGAGCTGTATGTACCCTACTGGATTTTGGAGTGCTGTTTGACCCTCAACTGACATTCTCCGGTCACGTATTTGCCACTTCATCAAGAGCAATGACAGTTATGGGTTTTACCAAGAGTAATACTCGGGAAGTTAACTATGTGCCAGCGATTGCTAATTCTCTGTATTGGTCACTTGTACTCCCAATCTTGAAGAATGCCTCGATTATTTGGAGTCCATATTATAAGTGTCTCTTCAACCCTACTGAAAGAGTACATCGTACATTCTTGCGGCTCATCTCACATAAACTGGGTATCCCGCAGGATTTGGTGGACTTCGACACCCTGAATAATGAAGTAAACAGACCCCCATAACTTGTCGCCGTTTGGTGGATGTAGCATTCTTGCAGACGCTAGTCTTGGGAGTGGTTGACTCACCGCAACTGCTTTGCAGTTCCTCATCCTGGAATGCGCTCTAGGCACCTCTTCTGGATACCGTTTTCCCCGACTAATTATCTATATAAGATTGGAATATCATAGACCTTTGTGCAGAATGCCTCGAATTATGAACCACGCTACTGGCTTTTACCCGGACCGTGCCCGGACCTTGATATTTTTCACCACTCAACTGCACAAACTCCGAAAATGATTTTTAACATAGTAGATCAGTGGCCTCTTTAGAATTTAATTTAAATTTATAGCTCTATTTGTCTATTTTTTTAACTCCGTTTGGTTTCTTGTATAACTCTCTATTTCTTATCTCTATGCTTTTGTATTATTAACCTCTTATATTAGGCTTACCCGTATTGTATATTAATAAATATCGAGAAGCTGAAGACAGCGCTGGAAATGGACGGAAAACAACTGAAGCTCAGGTGAGTTTTAGACAATCTTGATAAAATGGGAGTGGTACCTCCTGGTAGGCTTTGAAGCAAAATTTCTGCTGGAGACGTATTATTATCATCGGCTAGTTTTGTTTCCGTTGCCACATAAAATACATTGTGAATATTCAATGAACCATTCTTGAAGCATTTTTGAGCACTAAATCGAACTTTGCTTGAGTTTACCTATCTGTCTAGCAAGTTTACGAAAATCTCTAAAAGCAACCTGTAACGATTCGATATGATGTAATATCCGGAGTTGTTTCGCCGACCACGCGTTTCATGTTTGGGTCGTTAAATATTGAATTAACGAGTTTTTCCAGCCTGCCATCCACGGTAATGCATTCGCCGCGTGGACACTAATTCACACAAAAGCGGGAGATATTTGTTGAGCAATCTGTCGGAGTTTGAGATATAAACGCGAAGAGCATCTCAACAGCTCGAGCCGGAGGTCAGGCCGAATGTGGAGCCGCGGCCGAGCGGGCCTCGAGGATTCCGAAAAAGGCGAGAGGCGAGGCGGGTTAGGCGAGGGCCTTGCGAAACTCTAGCGATGGTAAAACATGAGACGATGAAGTGGAAGAATTGCGGAGAAATAGATTACATAGAACTATATACTCGTAGGTTCCTAACTTTACAATAATAGTCTTAATGCCCGATGTTACCCTTTAGGGTTGATCGAACGGGATCCCGATGTTATTTATTGGCACATCCTCGGCCGTTGTGTGAATTTTGAACCAAATTTCATTAAGTTCGGTCCAGTTTGAGAGAAAAACTTCGGACGGCGGATGTCGCACATCAAACGTCGGACGGTAGATGGACGGATTGTTTTGCTTCCAAGACTGCAAGGCAGCTGAAGCTTTGTTTTCACTTTCGAAATGAAAACAAATTTTTTGCTCCAAAATCAAAATTTCCACTCGCATTTCGCGTTTCAGAGCCTCCTGAACAAATTTGGTTCAGTGTCTGTCTGTCTGTCTGTCCGTCCACATTTCCTTGTAACAGCCATAACTTCCACAATTTTCATCTGATTTTAACCAAATTTTCAGGGATCGTACGGGTTAAGCTCTAGATGGTCCCCTATCAACTTCATCATGATCGAATCAACGGTAGCTTCTGCGCAGGCGCTAACGTGAATTCCTTGTGACGGTCATAACTCGGTCAATGTTGAACGGATTTCGGTCAGATTTTCAGGGATGATGTGGGTAAGGTCCCTTGAGGTCCCATAAGGCAATCATCATAATTGCATTAGCGGTACGCTCTGCGCATGCGTGAACGAAATATTCTTGTTACGGTCCTTGCAACATCCGTAATTTCCACAATTTTGATGTGATTTTCTTCAAATTTTTAGAGATCGTGCGGGCATAGCTATATGGTCCCCCATCAGTTCCGTCATGATCAAATCAACGGTAGCCTCTGCGCAGGCACAAACAAAATTTTCTTGTTTCGGTCATAACTCAGGCAATTGTGAACGGATTTCGGTCAGATTTTCAGGGATGATGCGGGCAAGGTTTCTTGAGGTCCCGTATCACATTCTTCGCGATCATCAGCAGTGGTACGCTAGGTGCATGCGCAAAAGCGATGTTTTTGTTACGGTCACAGCTTTGTTAATTTTATCGGATTTTGTTCAAATTTTCAGAGATGATCCCGGTAGAGTCCCTTGAGGTGCCATACGAATCGTACGGTACTACCAATGATTGTGCCCATCATGCCGGGAATTCACTTGCAGGGAATAGTCCCATATTAAAATCAAAATTTTCCTTATTACTTTCATTTATTATATGTACCATTCAGCTTCCAATTTCCCACCTTATTAATTCCCTGATGCCAGAACCGGTTGTTTCTAGTTTTCTGGAATTTAATGGTGACGTACTGTGAAGGTCACGAGGAAGCTCATGTGTCATTTCCTTGGCAGTGTATTTTTCTTTCTTTTTTTTCGATTTTTGGATTCTACACATCTTGAAATGTAAACCAACCAATTTTGAGGGGGGATTAAAAAATTGCATCCAGGTCCATTATTCGAAATA